>CAJQUN010000016.1:2702782-3352782 GCA_907163345.1 Haberlea rhodopensis | reverse complement strand
GGGTTAAGGGCACGAGGGTCCTTACAAAGCCACTCTCACCGCACCATAAGCTGTACTGGTCGAAAATACTCATCCACATATTTATTAAAGGCGCTAGGCGACAAAAAGCGATAACCCGTGGCCTGGCTTAAAGCGTTAGGCGCCAGGCGAAGCGTGGCTTAACAGATGTTAGACACCAAGTAAACTAAATCTCAAATATTTGGATGTAAAATGATATCAGTTAACATCATAAACAATAAACATCATATCATTTGTTTGATATCAATTAAAAAATACAATAGTCAAATATTATCATCTTCTAAATCGAAAGAACCATCATCTACTTCATTTGATTTAGAATCATCTATGTTGTCTTCATCGTTCTGGTAATGCCTCGATTTGCTTTATACACGTGTGATATGATTATATCGTTTTTCGATATGATAGGAATTTGGGTTCGGGTTGAACCGAGGATGAAGTAATACATGTATAAAATGATATATGGCAAGAAATGAAACATGGTGTACAAAATATAATGCATAGAAATGATTTGAATTAAATCAAATGTAGTGACATATCAAGTAACATGGACTAGTATGCACTTGAATTGAAATTCCTATGCCTTTAGTTTCATTTGAAATTCCATTAGCATGTGGATGTGAGTTGAATTTGCATTTGGAGAGTTGATAAATAAGTAAAAATCAGATATCAAACACATAATACACATCTTTTCACCTTAAAATCTCTACAAGGTGCTCTCCCAAAACCCTTACCTTCTTTGCTTGGTTCTAGCTTGGGAAGCATATGAAACTGATTCAAACTGAAGTATGTGGTAAGAAGAACTTACATGCCCTACTTTATGTAGTGAGTGGATGTATTAACTTAGGATGGTGGTTGTTATGCAATTTAAGAAGCATGTAATTGTTTGAAGGAAGATGGAATTCATATGTTGTTGAATTCAATGAATTGAGTTGTAATCTTATAGAAACATGTTTATATGATACTAAAGATTTCATGGAACAAGGTGTAATGGTAGGAAGTAAGGTGTGGGAGAAACACCTAGGAAGTATACCTGAAATCGCCATGTTTTTCAAGAAAACAGAGTAGGCGATCGATCGCGACGTATGAGGCAATCGATCGCCTGTGGCTAAACATGAGTGTGGCGGTGCATTGAGCGATCGATCGCTTCATGTGGCAATCGATCGCCTTGAGGCAGTATTTTTTCCAAAGGGGAGGCGACCGATCGCGTGAAAGTAAGAGATCGATCGCCTAGGACCAAAACTTTAGGCGATCGATCGCCTCAAAACATGAGATCGATCGCCAGGGTCCAGAATTGGAAAAATGTTATATTTTTTGTAGAATTTGTTTTATTGCCTATGTTACATGATATATTATTGGCATTATTGTAGCACCATCACAGGGGACAGGACAACGAGGCAATTAGCCAGTGACGACTGATTTATCTCGTTTGTGTCGCTTTACAGGTACGTGTTGACGTACGGAGTATAGATATTGTGTGAGGATGGTATGCGATTGATATCATATGAATTGTGTTATGTTGGTATCATATGATTGGTAGTATCATATGCATGTACATTCATGGATATCATGTATTTGAGATGGATGAGGTATATACGTTAGCATTAGAGGTATACGCCTGGTTTGGGTATATGCTCGGGTATGCGACGTTAGCATTAGAGATATACGCCTGGTTTGGGTATATGCTCGGGTATGCTACATATACTTGGTATGAGAGATATACACCGGTTTTTGGGTATATGCTATGGCTATTATCATGTGAGGACGGTACAATGATATGTGTTGCTAATATGAAGATGTGAGATGATTTCACTGACATATTGAGCGGAAATGGACATATCATCTTAGTCTCGTGATAATAGGATGTGTGATGAGACATGTCATGACATAGTTGCATTTGTTGACGCATGAGACAGAGCATTCACATTGGATATGATTATTATTGCTTTATCATTGATATTGTGTTTTGATATTGCATTGAAATAATTGTTATCTATACTCACGTTGTGTGAATGTTTCTGTAGGGTTTCATAGATGCGGGGAGCGTGAGTCCTGATTTCTGCTGCGAGGAGAACCACTGCATAGGGGTTATCTTGGAGTAGGTTGTTACTTGTACATGTGATGTATAGTTTTTTTAGGGTTTTGTAAACCTTGTAACAACATAACTAGTAAGATACTCTTAATCAGTGTATGCTTTTTACTTAATTCAGACTCACATATGTACTTATGAATGAATACATAATGAATTAAGTGACGAGGACCCCACATTAGTGGTATCAGAGCAGTGGTTCGAGAACGGGGTGAACAATGGTAGAGGAAGTGTATTAGGGAGTTGCCTAATCACTTGAAAGCATGTTAGGAGTTATGATATGATGTTCTACTGAAATGCTTTATTATTTTTATTATTGTTGGTAACCTGTATTTGCAGTAATGGCAGACAGAGTACCACATGAGGATGTTGGGGATGCCATGAGTGGCAATGCTAGTGTGAGGATGGCGCCTGTACCACCACCACCGATTGGGCAAGGGCCAGTGGAACAGGTATTGTTACCTGGCGAGTTAACATTGGCGCAATTTCTGAGTTATCAGCCACCCAAGTTTGAGGGTACTGAATCAGGGGAACTGGCAGAGGAGTGGCTGGAACGTGTGGAACAGATATTTGTGTCAGCACCATGTGCTAAGACTGCTTGGTTACGCTTAGCTGAATTTCATTTGGCAAATAAAGCAATGATGTGGTGGAAAGCTACATTGATTGAACTGAGAGCTCAAGGTCAGACTGTGGACTGGGATGTTTTCAAAACTCGTTTTCTTGCTCACTACTTCTCTGTGGCTGCAAGGCAGAGGAAAGAAGATGAGTTTACAAATCTGAAACAGGGTAATATGACTGTGTCTGAGTATGCGGTGCACTATTCGTCGTTGTTACGATATGTACCACATATTGCCGCTGATACCAAAGTAAAGATTAGACAATTTGTAAAGGGCTTGAGGCCAGAGTTATTTGATAGAGTGATGTCTAATAACCCTTATTCATATGAGGAAGCGTTGATGAGAGCCGAAATGGCTGAGATTGATGTTGGTGTTTATCAGGATGTGGGACATTCTCAGATACCTACATCAGATAGTATGAGACCGAGAGGAGAACCATTTAAGTCATCACGAGGTGGTGCTTCTTCCTCTTGATTTAGTGGGAAACGTTTTGGACCACGAAAAGGGGATGACCGAAGAGCTAAGGGACAATTCCAAGGTAGTAGTAGTGGTAGTGGTGTGCAATGCTTTAAATGTGGTGGACCACATTTGAAACGAGATTGTCCTCAATTGAATACAGTAGTTTGTTTCCGTTGTGGGAGACCATGACATGTGATCCGTGATTGTCCTCAAGTGGGTGGACAACAGAGGAGAGGACCAATGTCAGAGAATACAGTGCAGCAAAGACCATAGGGTGCACCACAATCTGGTGGAGGACAGAGGGCAGGACCACCTCAGGCTCAAGTATTTGAACAGGGAGCAAGCAGAGGCAGCTCCTGATGATGTGATAGCGGGTAAGTGTACTTTATTTACTTATCCAGCTTTCCTTTTGATTGATACTGGTGCATCACATTCTTTTGTTGCACAAAATTTTATTGACCGGTATCATATATGCTCGTCTCCACTGTTGATGCCTCTTTCTGTTTCGACACCCATGGGAACTACTGTGATGGCTTGTCAGAGTGTGTCTGATTGTGATATTCAGTTTGAGACCGAGTATGGACTACAAGATGATTTGATTGTGTTAGACATGACAAATTTTGATTGCATTCTTGGAATCGATGTGTTGAGTACATATCAGTCTGTTGTGGATTGTTGTCAGAAGACAGTGAGATTTCAGTCTGATACTGGAAATCAATGGTTCTTCTATGGCCAGGGATCGAGGGCAAGGATTCCTTTGATATCAGTAATCCGAATGTCGCGTTTGTTAGAACGTGGACATGCAGAGTATTTGATTTATGCTCTTGATGTAACTGAACATAAAATAGAAAGGAAAGTGGAGGAGATACCAGTGGTTGCAGAATATGCTGATGTATTTCCGGATGAGATACCTGGATTTCCACCGAGTCGAGAAGTGGAATTTGGTATTGATTTGATACCTGGTACTTCTGCAATTTCACGAGCTCCTTATCGGATGGCACCGACTGAATTGAAAGAATTGAAAACTCAATTGCAAGACTTATTGGACAAGGGGTACATACGTCCTAGTGTATCGCCTTGGGGTGCTCCGGTATTATTTGTTAAGAAGAAGGATGGGACAATGAGATTGTGTATTGACTATCGACAATTGAACAAGGTAACCATTAAGAATAAATATCCTCTTCCTCGTATTGATGATTTATTTGATCAGTTACAGGGATAAAAAATCTATTCGAAGATTGATTTGAGATCTGGTTATCATCAAATACGTGTGAGAGAGGGTGATGTACAGAAGACAGCATTCAGAACTCGCTATGGACATTATGAGTTTCTGGTGATGCCATTTGGAGTGACAAATGCTCCAGCTGTCTTTATGAGTTTAATGAACCGGTTTTCCAGGAATACCTTGATCGATTTGTCATTGTCTTATCGATGATATACTGATCTATTCGCAGAGTGATGCAGAACATGTTCAACATTTGCATATGGTATTGCAATTGTTGAGGACACATCAGTTGTATGCCAAACTCAGTAAGTGTGAGTTTTGGTTGACTAGTGTCGGCTTTTTGGGGCATGTAATCTCGAAAGAGGGTATATCAGTTGATCCAAAAAAGATCGAAGCAGTGTTGAATTGGTCAGCACCTACTTCTGAGCCAGAAATTCGTAGTTTCTTGGGTTTGGCTGGATATTATAGACGGTTTGTTGAAGGATTTTCAGCGATTGCCAAACCATTGACACATTTGACACAGAAGGGAGTATCATTTCAATGGTCAGAGGTTTGTGAGCATAGTTTTCAGGAATTGAAACATCGATTGACTACAGCTCCAGTCTTGATCATTCCATCGGAACATGACAGGTTTGCCATATATACTATGCATCATTACTAGGTTTCGGTTGTGTATTGATGCAGGATAAACATGTAGTGGCTTATGCATCACGACAATTGAAACCACATGAAATGCGATATCCAGTACATGATCTGTAATTAGCTGCCATTGTCTTTGCCTTGAAGATATGACGACATTATTTATATGGTACGTCGTTTACCATATACACAGATCATAAAAGCTTAAAGTTTTTATTCACTCAAGCAGAGTTGAATATGAGGCAAAGAAGATGGATGGATCTATTGAAAGATTATGATTGTGAGATTGAATATCATCCAGGAAAGGCTAATCTTACAGCAGATGCCTTGAGTCGAAAAGTACATCATACTGCTGATGAGATGATTCATTTATCAGCATTAATGACATCGTGTTGTACATTGGGTTATAAATTTGATATGGAAACAATACCAGTGCGGGTATCAACATTGTTGGTTGAACCCGATATCTTTGAGAAAATCAGAATGGTACAAGATACTGATGATGAGGTACAACACTGGAAGGAAAGGATATGTCAAGGACAAACATCTCACTTTGTACTTGCAAGTGATGAGATTCTTAAATACAGAAACTGTTGGGTAGTACCTGCTTCATTGGGACTACGCCAAGAACTACTACAACGTGCTCATTGTAGTAGATACATTATACATCCTGGAGGAAGGAAAATGTATCATGATTTACGTACTCAATTTTGGTGGAAACGTATGAAACAAGATGTGTTGACATTTGTGAAACGGTGTTTAGTTTGTCAACAAGTAAAAGCAGAAAGACAGAAACCAGGAGGTGAATTACACAGTTTGGAAATTTCTCAGTGGAAATGGGAACATATCACAATGGATTTTGTGACTCATTTGCCACGGACGTCTTCTGGTTGTGATGCTATTTGGGTGATCGTTGACCGACTCACCAAAGTATCTCATTTCGTGCCATATTGTATGACATTTACATATCTGCGAATGGCACAGTTGTACATTCAACATGTAGTGAGACTACATGGTATACCAATTTCCATTGTGTCGGATAGAGATCCGAGATTTACTTCTCATTTTTGGGAAGGGTTACAGACAGCATTGGGAACTGAAGTACGATTGAGTACAGCATATCATCCTCAGACAGATGGACAAACAGAGCGTGCGATACAGACGCTTGAGGATATGTTGCGTGCCCGTGTATTAGAGTTTGATACCTCTTGGCAAGAGTCATTGCCATTAGTTGAATTTTCATATAATAACAGTTATCAATCTAGTATACAGATGGCATCATTTGAGGCTCTATATGGGCGACGATGTAGATCGCCATTGTATTGGGATGCTGTGGATCAATCTTCCTTACATGGACTGGATATGATTCATGAAATGGAAGCGAAAGTGAAGTTAATTCGATTGAAACTTAAAGCTGCTCAGGACAGACAGGCTGCTTATGCTAATAAGCGACGTAGACCACTTGAGTTTCAAGTTGGTGACCGTGTGTTCTTAAAAATCTCACCTTTTAAAGGTGTAGTACGATTTGGTAAGCGTGGAAAATTGTCTCCACGGTATGTTGGTCCGTATGAGGTGTTGCAACGTATTGGTACGTTGGCATATCGCTTGGCACTACCGCCGGCATTGAGTGGGATTCATGATGTTTTTCATGTTTCACTGTTGAGAAAATATGAACCAGATCCGAGTCATGTATTACAACTACCTGATATACAGTTGGATACAGATGTATCGTATGAGGAACGACCAGTGATGATCTTGGATCGAGCTGAACGCAGGTTACGTAATAAAGTGATTCCTATGGTTAAGGTACAGTGGGACAGAAGGGGTGTCGAAGAGGCAACGTGGGAGACGGAGCAACATATGATGCAACGATATCCAGATTTGTTTTCTGGTATGTGAATGTGTTATTTTTACATCTTTCTTATGGTGCATATATTATATGTGTTGTTATGTGAACCATGTATTAAGTTTGTATATGCAATTTCGAGGACGAAATTCAATGAGTGGGGGAGAATTGTAATGCCTCGATTTGCTTTATACACGTGTGATATGATTATATCGTTTTTCGATATGATAGGAATTTGGGTTCGGGTTGAACCGAGGATGAAGTAATACATGTATAAAATGATATATGGCAAGAAATGAAACATGGTGTACAAAATATAATGCATAGAAATGATTTGAATTAAATCAAGTGTAGTGACATATCAAGTAACATGGACTAGTATGCACTTGAATTGAAATTCCTATGCCTTTAGTTTCATTTGAAATTCCATTAGCATGTGGATGTGAGTTGAATTTGCATTTGGAGAGTTGATAAATAAGTAAAAATCAGATATCAAACACATAATACACATCTTTTCACCTTAAAATCTCTACAAGGTGCTCTCCCAAAACCCTTACCTTCTTTGCTTGGTTCTAGCTTGGGAAGCATATGGAACTGATTCAAACTGAAGTATGTGGTAAGAAGAACTTACATGCCCTACTTTATGTAGTGAATGGATGTATTAACTTAGGATGGTGGTTGTTATGCAATTTAAGAAGCATGTAATTGTTTGAAGGAAGATGGAATTCATATGTTGTTGAATTCAATGAATTGAGTTGTAATCTTATAGAAACATGTTTATATGATACTAAAGATTTCATGGAACAAGGTGTAATGGTAGGAAGTAAGGTGTGGGAGAAACACCTAGGAAGTATACCTGAAATCGCCATGTTTTTCAAGAAAACAGAGTAGGCGATCGATCGCGACGTATGAGGCAATCGATCGCCTGTGGCTAAACATGAGTGTGGCGGTGCATTGAGCGATCGATCGCTTCATGTGGCAATCGATCGCCTTGAGGCTGTATGTTTTCCAAAGGGGAGGCGACCGATCGCGTGAAAGTAAGAGATCGATCGCCTAGGACCAAAACTTTAGGCGATCGATCGCCTCAAAACATGAGATCGATCGCCAGGGTCCAGAATTGGAAAAATGTTATATTTTTTGTAGAATTTGTTTTATTGCCTATGTTACATGATATATTATTGGCATTATTGTAGCACCATCACAGGGGACAGGACAACGAGGCAATTAGCCAGTGACGACTGATTTATCTCGTTTGTGTCGCTTTACAGGTACGTGTTGACGTACGGAGTATAGATATTGTGTGAGGATGTTATGTGATTGATATCATATGAATTGTGTTATGTTGGTATCATATGATTGGTAGTATCATATGCATGTACATTCATGGATATCATGTATTTGAGATGGATGAGGTATATACGTTAGCATTAGAGGTATACGCCTGGTTTGGGTATATGCTCGGGTATGCGACGTTAGCATTAGAGATATACGCCTGGTTTGGGTATATGCTCGGGTATGCTACATATACTTGGTATGAGAGATATATGCCGGTTTTTGGGTATATGCTATGGCTATTATCATGTGAGGACGGTACAATGATATGTGTTGCTAATATGAAGATGTGAGATGATTTCACTGACATATTGAGCGGAAATGGACATATCATCTTAGTCTCGTGATAATAGGATGTGTGATGAGACATGTCATGACATAGTTGCATTTGTTGACGCATGAGACAGAGCATTCACATTGGATATGATTATTATTGCTTTATCATTGATATTGTGTTTTGATATTGCATTGAAATAATTGTTATCTATACTCACGTTGTGTGAATGTTTCTGTAGGGTTTCATAGACGTGGGGAGCGTGAGTCCTGATTTCTGCTGCGAGGAGAACCACTGCATAGGGGTTATCTTGGAGTAGGTTGTTACTTGTACATGTGATGTATAGTTTTTTTAGGGTTTTGTAAACCTTGTAACAACATAACTAGTAAGATACTCTTAATCAGTGTATGCTTTTTACTTAATTCAGACTCACATATGTACTTATGAATGAATACATAATGAATTAAGTGACGAGGACCCCACAGTTCTCGAAATCAAAATCAATTTCCTCACCATCTTCGTCTACAAGACCTCGAGAAGAACTGGCGGTATGTTTGCCCTTGTTACTAGAACCAATATGAGACCTAAAATTATAAAATGTTTCACCAACTCCAGATGCATGTGCCACATCAGCTGCCCAACGTAAATCCTCTCCTGGATGTACAAAATCATCATCATCATTATCTTCATCATTGTTGGTATCCAACTTTCCCATCAACCATTCATTAATATCGTCAATTTTTGATAAATTAATGGGATTAATCTTATGTCGCATATCGTATCTACGCCTCAATGCCCGATTATATTTGACAAACACCAAATCATTCAATTTTTTTTGCGACAATCTATTTCTTTTTTTTTAATGAAGCTGCAAGAAACATAAAAATTATTAGATGAAAATCTTAATCTTAAGATAAAAATTGTAAAATTTGCAAAATACATGTTCAAATGTACTCCAATTCCGTTCACATCCAGAGGCACTACATTATGGGTGCTTAACGGACCGGACCGGTCCGGTCCGATCCGAAATCGGCCGGTTCTGAATCCGTTAAGCACGGAACCGGTCAGGTCCGTTAAGGAACAGGATCGGACCCGGTTCCGGTTCCGGTTCCAACCGGTTCCGGGTAGATCCGGGCCGGTCCGCTTTATTTTATTTTTTCAATTTTTTTTAAAAAAAATTTAAGTTTTTTAAAATTTTATTTTATTTTTATTGTTGTAAATGTTTCCCCAATATTCATCACAAATTCAATATATTTCTTCTTCATTTCATAGTATAGATGCATACAAATAATTGTAAAGAGATGGCAATTGAAAAATATAAATAAAAAAATATTGTTGTTTAGCACTCTTCATTATTGATAAGTGTTGTTTTTGCGTTCTCTTCTTCTTGCTCGTCACAATGATTTACGAATTCGTCAACCGCCCCATCTCTTCTATTCTTGCATTCTGCTTCAAACCAATCTTTAAGTAACGTGAACATGCATAACGAATCAGCAGATAGACTACTTCTGTATTCTCCAATAATTCGGCAACATGTTGAGAATGCAGATTCAGAAGCGACGCTTGAAGCTTGTACCGCATATACGCTCTAGCCATTTTGGCTAAGATAGGGAATTGTGCCGCATTTGACTTCCACCATTGTAACACGTCGAAGTTGTCTTCCGTTACAAATTGATAATTCAGATAAATTTGCAACTCAGTCGACGTGCTAGTAGAAGGTCCTTTTCCTTTAAGTTTTTTCCTGCCCAGCATCCTAAGCAAATTAATGCCCCCACATTTAGTTTGAGCTTGGGGCTATTCTAGGCCTTTGTTGCGATGATTCACTTGCCTGGTGATTATAATACAATTGAAACATATTTTGGAGAGATTGCATTGTAGACGTCTTTGATCGTCAACAACCTTCCCCAAAAATTTAGCATAATATTCAAAAATTATCTCAAATGAAGATAAACATTGACAAGGATCTAGCAATGTTGCGATGTAGTGCACGTGTGGGATTTGTTCACAATATTTTATAAATTTAGTTTCCATTGCACTAACAAAAGCATGCAAGTCGTAGTCATCTCTAAATTCTATATACTTATCAAACATATTAAATACTAAAGGAAGAAAATAAACGAAAGTTGGATAAGTAACACCGGAGAAGCGTTCCGTCGCTTCTTTTCAAGTACCTAACAATGATACACAATTTTCAACAAATTCCCAATCCTCAGTAGTCAAATAAATACTATCATCACTATCAGGCATTTGATATGAATTATAAAATGGAGTTAAAATATCTTTCTAAGGTAACATAGCATTCAACATATTGTACAACGAATTCCACCTAGTTTCTATTGGTCATGGAAAAAGAAGATGCTTTAAACCATTAGATAAACATAATTTTTTCCAATCGCGCTTTACACGGCTCGTGCGTAACCATTTTGCGCAGTATTTCATTTTCTCAATACATGCTGAGTGATTGTCCTCATAACCAACTTTAACAGCCAAATTTATCACATGACATGCACATCTAACCTGACAAAAAACACCATCAAGCATTGGTTTCAGATAGATCTTTAAATCATGCATCGCAGCATTGTTATTCGCAGCATTGTCTAATGTGATTGAAAATACCTTATCCTGAATTCCATAATGTCCACAAGTGTTGAATACATATTTAGCAATTACGTAACCAGTATGTGCACAATCTAACTCATCTAAAGACAAATCCATTTTTGCATACACCAATTATCATCAATCCAATGACAAGTGACAACAAGATATGAATCTGAATTTACATTTGTCCAAATATCGGTTGTTAAGCTAACCCTACAAGGCAAACTAGAAAGATGTTGAAACAATGTATTTCTATATTCAACAAATACGTCCATACAATTTCTTTTTTGTGTGTGCCTGGAAATATGTTTAAACATGGGTTGTATAGACGAAGCAAATTCAATAAAACCAGCATGTTCAGCTTGTATAAAAGGTAGTTCACATCTAATCACATATCTAACAAGTGACATACGGTTAATTTCAGCAGTTAAAATAAAATTCGTGCCAGTGAGAACATTAATTTGTGCTTGTGTTGCTTCTCGACCTAATGGTTGTAATGTTGTCTCATCAAAATTATGTTTTTTTACTAAGTGTTTTTTAAATGTTCCAGTGCCTGCAATGGAACCACCAGCTTTATATGAATATTGCATTTTACATAATTTACATATTGCAACAGATTCATTAGTACCTTCTTTTTGAGCGAGTTCAAAGTGATCCCATATCTTACTTATTTTGGCACGACTCTGTTGTATACTTGCTGCTGTAGTGGCTCCGGATGACTCCACTTGTTGTCTCTTTTGGGCTTGGGCAGTAGGAGGTTCGACAGGTTGTTCGGGTTGTTGCGGTTCGACATTCATAGAGGAATCACCAACATTGAGGTCAGCAAAAAAATCATAACTTTCATTTAACTCAGGTATTGGTATAGAAAAATTCATTGTCGAAGATGAACTCAGTGATAGACGACGCGGGACGAGACCCCGACTGCAACCCCGGCTACGACCAACGCCGCTGCTAGATGAAGATGCCATTATTATATAAGTAAATTGTAGATAGCACAATTGAGAGGAAAATATGAGATTGAAGTATAGAATTGTGAGAAGAATGAATTGTGAGAAGAATGAAAAAAATTCACACATATTTATAGTTTATAAAAAAACAAAATTAAAAAAAAATAAATGAACGTTGGCATCGGCTATATAGCCGTTGCCATGCTGACAAAAAGAAACATTAAAGCCGTTGCCATGCTGACAAAAAGAAACAATTTTTTTTTTAAAAAATTAACCAGTTCTGGTTCCGGAATCGGTTCCAAACCGGTAGCACCGGAACCTATGGTGCTATCGGTTTGGCTCACGAGAACCGCCCCGGACCGGTTTGATACCGGTTCCATGCGAACCGGAACCGGTTAGTCCGGTTCTGGTTTCGGACAGGACTAATCGGTCCGGTTCCGGGCCAGGTCCAGATTGACCCGGCCCGATAAGCACCCCTACACTACATGTAAGATTCAAAACTCTCAATGCAAAATTACGCAACTCTGGAGTTTCGGCCCCATAACAAGACCACCATTCAGCTATAAAATAAAATGAATTAGCATAAAGCATATTACAAAAACATTATAATAGTGATTGATGCAAAATTTTAATTTCTTTTACCGGCAGGTTTTGTGGTTCTTTGTCTTATAGCTGATGGATATGAGAACATTCCAACAGCATTTTTGTAACTCTCTAACTGATTGATTATATCATCTTGCAGCTTCTCCACATCTACTATTCTTAGTATACACTTCATCAAACCTTGCATGATTTCTCGATCATCTTCAATTTGTGGATTTGAAAAGTAAAACTCTGGATTCAAGTATTGGTCTGCTGCATGCAAAGGTTGATGAAGTTGATTAGTCCACCTCGCATCAATAATCTCAAAGATATCCTCGTATTTTGATTCTTCATTATTAAATGACGCAGCAATAGCTTCTTTGGCTCTATTCATATCTTCATAAATATAACCCATCGGAGATCTGCTTTCACCATCTACCAGTCTCAACACCTTCAATAACGGGCCACCAATCTTTAAAGCATAAACTAAATTTCTCCAAAAAGAAGGCATCAAAATGACTTCTGCTGCTCTTTTACCAGTTGCCTCCTTAGAATGTTTACTTGCACACCATTTTTCTGATGTGAACATTTTTATTAGACTTGCTTGTTGTACTTGAAATATCTTCAGAGTCAAAAATGCAGTTGCAAAACGTGTCTTTGCACATCGAACCATGTCTTTTTGCCCAGTAAACTCTCGCATCAAGTTCAACACTTGTGGACTGTTATATATGTAACCATTAACCATAACTGCACGTTCATGCAATTTCTTGAGTTGAGGAATTTTAAAAATATTTTCAAGCATCAAATCCAAGCAGTGTACATTGCAAGGAGACCAATACAAATGTGGAAATTCCTACAAATAAAAAATTATTACAATGTAACATATTGTTCAAATTCAAACATCTTTGACGACTTGAATAAAATATTACCTGCACGAACATTAGCACTTGCGCTTTCGGTGACAACTTGAACCACATTTTTTTCTCCAAGGCGTTGCACGTAGTGTGATATCAACTCAAACGTTTTATCTCCAATTGTAGAATAACCAGAAGCATCAATTGATTCAAGGAACACACTCCCCTTAGGTTCATTAGCCAAAAAGTTAATCAGTGTACGACTCTTTTTGTCTGTCCACCCATCAGACATTAGCGTACATCCATATTTAGAATAGTCTGCTTCATGTTCTTTTATAATCTTTGTAGTGATCTCCACCTCTTTCTTTAATCCTGTGACCCTTACTTCATGATAGGAAGGAGGTTTTATTGGACAACCATATTGTCCAATAATTCTAATAAAATAATCAAAACTATTATAATTGACAACATTGAAAGGCAAGCCAGCATCATACATCCATCTACAAAAACTTTCAACAACTTGTTCTCTTATTTTCTTTTTGTTGTCGTCATATTGTCCGGACTCCTTACCGCTCCCTTTCCCTTTCTTCATAGCATCTTCAACATTTTTCATAAAAAACAAATCAATAGGCCCACTTTGTTTTGGTCTTTTACATTGGATTTGTTGATGCGAAGAAGATGAAACATGTCGCTTTCCCTACTCGATGTCCTCAAAATGAGGAACAGATTCATCGATATCATCACGCAGAATCTCATCAATTTGGCTTTTCAACTTGTTTTTCCCATTCATAAAATTCCTTATAGCCTCTTTAACATGTTCAGGGCATTTACTACACTCTTTCACATTTTTACAACCTCTAATTAAATGTTTATTTTTCCGCAAAAACTACACTTCAGTGCATTGACATTCTTAGGATCAGGAAGTGTTGCAAATTCCCAAGCAGGATCTTTCCGATTCGTTGAAGTCGACATCTAAAAAATCAAAATATACTAAACTTTTGCATAGTGTATATTGTATAAAGTTAAAGGCACATGAAACAAGCATAATTTAAAAAATATATATATATTAACCTGGTTGTATAATATATTATACATTATACAAAATAACAAAAAAAGATGCATTATGTACCTGATTGTAAATAGCATTCAAATAAAAAAAAAACCCCAGCACCTGGTCGGCTGCGGCGGCGCAAGGCGGCAGCAGTGAGGCAGTGAGGCACTGAGGCAATTAGGCTAAGCAATATGTTTTTATAAACCCTTAAACCCTAATAATAAATAGAAATAAATAAGTTTTGGGTTTTTTAGACTGGGCTTTTAGGATATTATTTCAGACCCCAACCAAGCCAAACATTTTTTTTTGAACAAAACCCAATTCTTTCCCAACTTCTTCCAGGCCAACGCGTTACAGCCTAATCCTCAGCTCCTAAGGTCCGCTTAAGCAGCGCCTCATGTACATGCGCCACCTCGGATGCACTGGAGGCGACGAATGGTCGCCTGGCTCCGCCTAGGGCTTAGGCGAGCTAAGGAGACGCTTTTTAATAACACTGCTCATCCATCATCTAATTTCCATATCCAAATGTCATCCAAATCGGTGTTGAAGTTGTACCTGTTCACCAATGAAAATAGGTTAGAAAAAAGTCTCTTTCCACTCAAAGAACGATCTCCTCCATTTCCAAATCCAACACCAAACCCCTTCCCTCCACTCCCCCATCCGACTAATAAGACTAAATTTGTCCTCATAATACTAAACAACCTAGGGAATTTCAAGCAAAATGGTTCGTCGTCTATCCAACAATCGTGCAGAAAGAAGTACAATCCCCAATCTCAACCACTCTCAACAAACTTCTCTCGAACCACTTCAACCACCCAAAATCACAAGCCCTAAAACCCCCCTCTACCACCCCAAAGACCTATTACTCCCACTAATCCCTGAACCCCGCAGCCCTAGAACACTGTCCTCTCTGTATTTAGATACCAATACCCGCACCCAAAGTATATCCTTCTCGACTAACGCTCTCCATCTCCACTTCCTTAGCAAAGCCAAGTTGAAAGATTCTAATTCTCGGACACCTAACCCTCCATCTTCTTTGCTTTTACACACTAAATCCCACTTAACCCAAGCCACTTTATTACCCTCTACCCCCTGCCCCAAAGGAAATTTCTCTGAAGTTTAGTAATGCCTTTAAGTACACAGGTGGGAAGTCTAAAGAAAAAAGGTAATATAAGGGTAGGGAATTGTGACGGCTTTGATCAAGACCACACGACCTCCCAGAGATAAATGCTTGCTTTCTCAAATAACCAACCTCTTTCTGACTTTTTCACTTAGTGGATGCCAGGATGAAGCTTTTCCCATATTAGCACCCACCGGAACCCCAAGGTAGTTGAAAGGCAAAGAACCTCTTTTACAATACATCACAGTAGAAATCTGCAAAAGCCGATTATTCTCCACATTTAAACACATCAACTGACTTCTAAAATAATTCCCTTTTAATCCAGAGACTAACTCAAAGTTCCTTAGCATCCATTTGATAGCCCAGGCATTATCCGTTGTATCCTCACCCATAAGTATCATATCATATGTAAACTGTAGCATTGAAACATGTATACCACCTCTTCCCACTCAGATCAGTTTATACAATCCAAGTTTGATTGCTTTAGCCATTATTCCATTTAACACTTCGGCTACCACTAGAAATAAGAATGGTAATAAATGATCACCTTGTCTTATACCTTTCTTCCAACTTGAACTCTTCTGTAGAGAGCCATTAACCAAAATAGAAGCTATAGCAGAGCAAATACATTCCTTAACTCACCCTCTCCATTTAACATTGAAATTCATAAGCTCAAGCATTTCATCGACGAAATCCCAATTTACTGAATTGTATGCTTTCTCGAAATCCAATTTGAATTAAAAGTAAGACATTATTCTCAATTTAATATCATCAATTGCCTCACTAAGTACCACCACATTGTCCAATATATGTCTATTCCCCACAAATGCTGCTTGATTTTCCGAAATAACATGACCCAAGACTTTGCTAAATCTGATAGGCAGTAGTTTTGAAATAATTTTGAACACACAACCTACCAAGGAAATAGGACTATAATCCTCTAGTTTCATTGGATCCAACTTCTTTAAGGTTGTGGTAACAAAAGAGTGGTTAATGGCCTTGACAATTCTACCAAACTGATGAAATTCTTGACTACACCTTATAAGATCCGTTTTAAGTATTTCACATTTTTGTTTTTATGAAATTGAAATTGAAACCATTTAAACCCGGAGCTTTCAAACTCCCACAAGACCACACTGCACTCTTAATCTCATATTCAGCGAAAGGCTCAATCAACAACTGATATCAAACATGTGAAGACCCGGAATTTGAGGTTATCCATGAATTAAGGTAATTGATACAAGTTAAATTCCTTTATAAAATTATTAGGTGTTGGAGTTTAACTAGAACACTATTAATTTAGAATTAATATATTAAGTGTTTTAGTAGGTATAGAATTCTTGCTAAAGGAGGTTACAATTGCCTAAACTCTAGCCAAGGGATACCAAGATTTTCTAATGACTACCAAGGAGTCCTAGCCATCACAAACCCAATCAATAACACCCTTTATCAAGCAAACTCGATCGATCCAAATTTGGGAATTTTAACCGATAGAGTACACCTTGATTCCTGATTTTTCGATGACTACCAAGAGTCCCAAACCATCATGAATTGGTTCGAACCAAATCAACCATTGTAAGCTAAGGATTCCGTTGCCATACAACTCGAAATTTCCAAGATATGGCCTTCGAAAAATCTGACTTTAATTAACACAGTCTGCACAAGTTTTGTTCCCAACATTCTCGAAAGATTGGCTCTCACCCTTATCAGATTTTGTTCCAATAATCCAAGAGTCCTTCCAGCTTTATTTTCGAGAATCAGCACTTATATAAACAAGGGTTACATACCACTTTCATACCACCAAACTTCCTTCGAAAATCTGAATCCAAAACCGAAGAGCTGCTGCCTCGTTTCTCCCCAGAAGTTGCAGCATCAATTCGAAACTTTTCCAGCATTGACTTCGTCAATTCCCAGCCTAAGTTCCGAGAGTTGATCACCGTTCAAAATCCTTTCCTAATAGCAACAAGTTTCGGAAGTCACCTTTGCGAGTTCTAGCCAAAGTATTAAGCCAACCAAGTTCTGTCTCCTTCCTTCAAAACTCGTTCGTCGACTTGTTCCAGCCAAGAACTTCCAGTTTCTGTTCGATTGACAGCAACATAACCGATCCAAGTTTCAACAATAAACCATCGAAGTGCAACCAATATTCTTTTCGAATCCGTGAAGAATCCGTTCGAGAGGTAGTGTTCGGATTTCGTTTAAGCCAAGAGAAGATTTGAATCCCATCGTTTCATACCTTTGATCAATCAAGCAAGCACGTATACCATCACTGTAAGTGGGCTTTTGTTATATATATTCGTTTCGTTTTCTAAAAATCATATAGTATGTTTTAAATTCCCAATCGATATGTATTATGTTGAAATTATGAAAGTATTATTTTGTAAGCACATTAAACTCGAAATCTAATTGGATTTGGATCCCCATGACCCTGATGCGGTGGGATGTAACCGCTAAAAGAACCTTATACGGTGGTAATCCGTTGTTTCTGGATTATCCAGACCCTTTATTCGTGGGTTAGCCGATGTTATGACCTCATCTCTAGGAGGGTTAAGTCTAGAGACTGATATCAGTACCAAGAAGAGAGTAGAATGCTTTAATGTGCTTAAGTATATGAAAATTATGAAACGATATGTTATGTCATGGCTCGTAGGGGCAAATCAAGTATGTTAAGATACATTCATATCGGTTTATGCAAGTTTTATGATCCAAGTTTATGAAAATTATGTATATGTATGATATCGTTTGTCCCCCACTTGCTGAGTGCTTTCCAAAACACTCAACCCTTACTCTACATCCCCAGATAAAGCCGAAGAAGAATTATAGCAAGAAGAAGAGCACCAATTTTGGGGTTGGTGAAATCAAGTCCGCTGCGTAGATCAAGATCTTTTATGTTTGCAAGTTTTCCAGTTTTAAGACAATCAATTGTTAAGTTTTTAATTCCGCATTTCTTTATTCATTGTAAAGACAATGGTTTTGTTTTTATGGAAAAAGACTGGCTTTTCAGTTGTTATGATATTATGAGGCTTATTGATTTCAAGTTGTTTATGAAAATCAATGCCGGTGTTAGTGACCCCGGTCTCGGGGCGTGACATTTTAGTGGTATCAGAGCTAGCCAGGTTCCATAATCCCGTTGGGAAAAGAATTCTAGTTGATAAAAATACTAGAAGAGAAATCCCGGTTGAAATAGACCAACTGGTGAGATAAATACAGTTGGGGAAAAATATCGATTCACGATAATTACGATAATCAGAAGTCCAATCTGATTGATCACGTGAATATAAATTTTTCGACTTTTAAAATTTTTTAGTTTCTGTTTTTTTAATTATTTCAAAAAAAAAATAAAAAAAAAATAGAATTTTAAAAGAATTTCAGAAATTCGAAAAATCAGAAAATTCGAAACCCTAGCTAAACCGTCGCCGCCGCCTGCCGCCACGATAGCCGTCGACTTGTATACCAATCGAACCGCCTCTTCCAGTCGACCCTACTGTCCAAGTTTCATGTCGATCGGATTTGATTTGCCCGATCAATTTTTCGTTCGAAGCCAAGAACCCTAATCCCCAAATTATCTCGTTTCCCGATTTTCAGATCGTATCTTGATCGTTTTTTAAATTAAAAATTTTCGTGTGATTATTCCAGCAAGTCGATCATTAACCCTCTGTCAATTTCAGATTTCAAGCTTCGATTAGGGATTAATTCGAAACCCTATTATTCGAATTAAGAACCCTAATTTTCGATTTTAAAAAAAAAAAAAAAAATTCAAATTGCAAAATTCGAAGAGTTTAAGCGCAAGCGACCCTCCACCAGTCAGCATACCTCTAGCAGTCAAAACTTCAAGAGGCCTAGTCCGTCCAGCAACCAGCAAAGGGGACCCACAGTAGGCCCAACTCAACAGAGGTACCCTAAGTGTTCGAACTGTGGATTCAACCACCTAGGAGAATGTCTCAGAGGAAAAGGTGCATGTTTCCGATGTCGGAAGACAGGCCACCAAATTGCTGAGTGTCCCGAACCTGATATGAGGGGGGACGACTGTAAGGAATAACGGCCCTCCTAGTAAACCAAAGGAGACTAAGCCGAACGCCAGAGTGTTTGCTATAACGCGAGAAGAGGCCGAGGACGCAAACGACGTTGTGGCAGGTACCATTTATTTAAGCGAATTACATGCGTATACATTGTTTGATTGTGGTGCCACGCACTCGTTTATATCTAAGAGGTTTGCTAAGAAACTAGCCATTAAGCCAGAACTGCTTAGTGAACCATATAACGTAGCAACATCAGCCAATAAGACCCTTAGAGCACATAGCATACACCGAAATTGTAATCTTAGTATTAATGAAATCAAGTATAATGCTGAGCTAATTCAACTCAACATGGTGGATTTTGATGTTATATTGGGAATGGGTTGGTTATCAAAACATCATGGAGTAGTAGACTGCCGTAACAAGAATGTTAAACTACGGACTCCAGACGAGAAGGAGATCGTATACCATGGCAAAGCTAAGGAAAGAAAATTCCTACTGACGGCAGCCCAAACCTGGAAAGCCGTAAAGAACGGTGAAGAAGTTTACCTAGCTACAATAAGCGAAGTAAAAGAGGAAGATGGACCCAGGATAGAAGACATAGCCATTGTACAAGAATTTCCGGATGTCTTTCCTGAAGAGCTGCCCGGTTCTGTTCCAAACCGAGAATTGGAATTTGATATTAATTTGGTGCCAGGCGCTACACCAATTTCTAAGGCACCATACCGAATGGCTCCAGCCGAACTGAAGGAACTTAAGGAACAACTGCAGGAGTTATTGGACAAGAAACAAATCAGACCAAGTGTATCCCATGGGGAGCTCCAGTGTTGTTTGTGAAGAAGAAAGACGGGAACATGAGATTATGTATCGACTACAGAGAGTTGAACAAGATCACAATAAAAAACAAGTACCCTCTTCCGAGGATAGATGACCTATTCGATCAACTCAAAGGCGCTAAAGTGTTTCCAAGCTCGATTTAAGGACAGTCTATCACCAACTAAAGATTAAAGCAGAGGACGTGCCGAAAACCGCATTTAGAACACGGTATGGGCATTACGAGTTCACGGTGATGCCATTTGGCTTAACAAACGCGCCCGCTGTATTCATGGATTTAATGAATCGTGTATTCAAGCCATTCCTGGACGACTTTGTAGTAGTGTTCATCGACGACATACTCATTTACTCGTCGAGCAATGAGGAACACGAACAACATCTTCGCCTCACTCTACAGACATTGAGAGAGAAGGAGCTCTACGCCAAATTTAATAAATGTGAATTTTGGCTAGAAAGCGTATCTTTCTTAGGACACATCATATCAAAAGAAGGCGTGTCAGTGGATCCTAAAAAGGTAGAGGCAGTTTTGGATTGGCATAGGCCAACGACAGTGACCGAAATCCGAAGCTTCTTGGGACTACCTGGCTACTACCGGAAGTTTGTCGAAGGATTTTCGTCAATAGCAGTACCTCTTACCAGGCTCACACAAAAGAACGCAAAGTTCATAGGGAGTAAAGAATGTGAGAAGAGCTTTGAGACTTTAAAGGAAAAGCTCTCATCTGCACCTGTACTGGTATTACCAACTGAAGACATGAGTTTCACTATTTATAGTGATGCATCTAAAGAAGGACTAGGATGTGTACTCATGCAGGAAGGAAGAGTGATTGCTTATGCATCAAGACAGCTCAAGCCCCATGAGCAAAACTACCCTACGCATGACCTCGAGTTAGCCGCAGTAGTGTTCGCCTTGAAGATTTGGAGACACTATCTGTATGGCCCCAAGTGCAAAGTGTTCACGGACCATCAAAGCCTCAAGTACTTGTTCACTCAAAAGGAACTCAACATGAGGCAGAGACGATGGATCGAACTTCTAAAAGACTACGATCTCACTATTAGCTACCACTCCGGCAAGACAAACAAAGTAGCAGATGCTTTGAGCCGGAAAAGCAAAGGAAAAATAATCTTAGCTACGGTCTCAGCTCAACCTTGTCTTCGAGAGACCATCAAGCTAAGCCAAGATCAAGATCCGAGCCTAACCAAGCTAAAGAACAAGTTAGGGAGAAGAAAATTACTGACTTTGAGATCGATAACAATGGAATTCTGTGGATGAAAGGACGATTGTGCGTGCCAGATGTGAACAACATAAGACAAGAAGTAATGTCTGAAGCGCACAAGTCAAAGTTTTCAGTCCACCCTGGGAGTACAAAGATGTACAAGGATCTGAAGGAAAGTTTTTGGTGGAACGCCATGAAGAAAGACGTAGCTGAATTTGTTGCCCGATGCTTAGTATGTCAGCAAGTGAAAGCTGAGCATCAGAGACCCGGAGGACTTCTTCAACCTATGGAAATCCCGGAATGGAAATGGGATCACATCTCCATGGATTTTGTCGTGGGACTACCAAAGTCAAAACAGAGCCACGACGGAATATGGGTAATTGTTGATAGACTAACCAAGTCAGCACACTTCCTACCAGTCCGCATGAACTACAACTTAGACAAGTTGGCAACACTATATATGGACAATATAGTGAGATTGCATGGAGTCCCAGTAAGCATCCTATCCGACAGAGATCCTAGATTCGTGTCGCATTTCTGGAAAAGCTTTCAGCAAGCTATGGGAAGTAAAGTGACTCTTAGCACGACCTATCACCCGCAAACCGATGGCCAGACAGAGAGGACTATCCAAACCCTCGAAGATATGCTAAGAGCTTGTGTATTGGATTTTACTGCAAATTGGAGCGAACTATTACCTCTAGTCGAGTTCGCTTACAATAATAGCTATCATAGTAGCATTGGGATGGCGCCATACGAAGCACTCTATGGGCGCAAATGCCGATCACCCTTGTATTGGGATGAAGTAGGAGAAAGAGCTATCACCGGACCGGAGTTAGTACAAGCTACTACCGACAAGATAGCTATTATCAGAGATAGACTTAAGACAGCCCAGGACCGACAGAAAAGTTGGGCTGATCTGAAAAGGAGACCCGTGGATATAGAGATTGGTGAGAAAGTCTATGTAAAGATTTCACCAATGAAAGGGGTAATTAGATTCGACAAAAGGGGAAAGTTGAATCCAAGATACGTGGGACCATTTGAAGTTTTAGAAAAGGTGGGAACGCTAGCATACAAAGTAGCACTACCACCAAGTCTGTCAAGAATTCACAATGTCTTCCATGTATCACAACTAAGAAAGTACATTGCCGACCCAAGTCATGTACTTGAAGCAGAACCCCTAGTAACTCAAGGGAACTTAGACGAGACATTGAATTATGAAGAAATCCCAATCCGTATTCTGGATACCAAGGACCAAGTTCTGAGAAGAAGGACCATTCCTTACGTCAAGGTCCAATGGTCAAACCATACGGAAAGAGAAGCTACTTGGGAAATGGAAGAATCAATTCGGGAGAAATACCCCTACCTTTTCCAAGATCAAGTTGACTCGAGTTTCGAGGACGAAACTTCCAATAAGGAGGGAGGGATGTGAAGACCCGGAATTTGAGGTTATCCATCAATTAAGGTAATTGATACAAGTTAAATTCCTTTATAAAATTATTAGGTGTTGGAGTTTAACTAGAACACTATTAATTTAGAATTAATATATTAAGTGTTTTAGTAGGTATAGAATTCTTGCTAAAGGAGGTTACAATTGCCTAAACTCTAGCCAAGGGATACCAAGATTTTCTAATGACTACCAAGGAGTCCTAGCCATCACAAACCCAATCAATAACACCCTTTATCAAGCAAACTCGATCGAGCCAAATTTGGGAATTTTAACCGATAGAGTACACCTTGATTCCTGATTTTTCGATGACTACCAAGAGTCCCAAACCATCATGAATTGGTTCGAACCAAATCAACCATTGTAAGCTAAGGATTCCGTTGCCATACAACTCGAAATTTCCAAGATATGGCCTTCGAAAAATCTGACTTTAATTAACACAGTCTGCACAAGTTTTGTTCCCAACATTCTCGAAAGATTGGCTCTCACCCTTATCAGATTTTGTTCCAATAATCCAAGAGTCCTTCCAGCTTTATTTTCGAGAATCAGCACTTATATAAACAAGGGTTACATACCACTTTCATACCACCAAACTTCCTTCGAAAATCTGAATCCAAAACCGAAGAGCTGCTGCCTCGTTTCTCCCCAGAAGTTGCAGCATCAATTCGAAACTTTTCCAGCATAGACTTCGTCAATTCCCAGCCTAAGTTCCGAGAGTTGATCACCGTTCAAAATCCTTTCCTAATAGCAACAAGTTTCGGAAGTCACCTTTGCGAGTTCTAGCCAAAGTATTAAGCCAACCAAGTTCTGTCTCCTTCCTTCAAAACTCGTTCGTCGACTTGTTCCAGCCAAGAACTTCCAGTTTCTGTTCGATTGACAGCAACATAACCGATCCAAGTTTCAACAATAAACCATCGAAGTGCAACCAATATTCTGTTCGAATCCGTGAAGAATCCGTTCGAGAGGTAGTGTTCGGATTTCGTTTAAGCCAAGAGAAGATTTGAATCCCATCGTTTCATACCTTTGATCAATCAAGCAAGCACGTATACCATCACTGTAAGTGGGCTTTTGTTATATATATTCGTTTCGTTTTCTAAAAATCATATAGTATGTTTTAAATTCCCAATCGATATGTATTATGTTGAAATTATGAAAGTATTATTTTGTAAGCACGTTAAACTCGAAATCTAATTGGATTTGGATCCCCATGACCCTGATGCGGTGGGATGTAACCGCTAAAAGAACCTTATACGGTGGTAATCCGTTGTTTCTGGATTATCCAGACCCTTTATCGTGGGTTAGCCGATGTTATGACCTCATCTCTAGGAGGGTTAAGTCTAGAGACTGATATCAGTACCAAGAAGAGAGTAGAATGCTTTAATGTGCTTAAGTATATGAAAATTATGAAACGATGTGTTATGTCATGGCTCGTAGGGGCAAATCAAGTATGTTAAGATACATTCATATCGGTTTATGCAAGTTTTATGATCCAAGTTTATGAAAATTATGTATATGTATGATATCGATTGTCCCCCACTTGCTGAGTGTTTTCCAAAACACTCAACCCTTCTCTACATCCCCAGATAAAGCCGAAGAAGAATTAGAGCAAGAAGAAGAGCACCAATTTTGGGGTTGGTGAAATCAAGTCCGCTGCGTAGATCAAGATCTTTTATGTTTGCAAGTTTTCCAGTTTTAAGACAATCAATTGTTAAGTTTTTAATTCCGCATTTCTTTATTCATTGTAAAGACAATGGTTTTGTTTTTATGGAAAAAGACTGGCTTTTCAGTTGTTATGATATTATGAGGCTTATTGATTTCAAGTTGTTTATGAAAATCAATGCCGGTGTTAGTGACCCCGGTCTCGGGGCGTGACAAAACACACTGAGCTTCTTGACGCAAATCCCCATAGTCTAGGCCGATTCCAATCCATATTACCAAACCTCTTAACAAAATATTCCCTCACTCCGCTTTTAACCTCCTCAACTGCAACTTTTCAACACCATCAATTACTAAATCTGGTATGTCATTAATCATCCTCCTTTTGCTTACGCAGCAATGGAAAAGCGTGAACCGGTTTTTGACCGGTTAAATCCGATTCCTCTCGAATTTTTAGCAGGATTGTTTTATAGGGTCAATTGACCGGTTGAACCGACCAATCCGATCCGATTTTCAAAACACTGAACAATAGCACTTGTTTTCTGTTTAAAAAAAACAATTGTTTCAATGTAAAAATCTAGATGTCTCATCTTAACAGATGATTATGAAATTATATGCAATATTAGATTCAGTGGTTCAAATGTTCAATTAATATTTTCAGACACTAATAACGTAATACATGAAGTTTTAGAAAAATTTGACAACAACTCCCTATAATTATATCACCATGTCATAAAATAAATATTCAACAAAATATTTAATTACACATACTTCATCGAATCTATCAATAAGCATCAAAGCTATAGAAATAAATCATTATTTAAATGAAATCCTTCAATCCAAACATACATTAGGGTTGTTAGCTTGTGTTTTCATTGAATTGATCTTGCAATGCCTTTGACTTGTAGTTGTAGTAGTTTGTAATTGTTAAAAAAAAAAAAAATTTAAATGGAGGTGATGGATCATGGGATGTTATTAGATTGGGCCACTAAATAGAGTTCTGAATTCAAGGCCCATTATATTTTGGGTTTTTAAGTTTCGGCCCATATATTTGCAGAATAATCCTTAGCCCTCCGGAAATATCTGCCATTTGACTTGACTGCTAAAATACGCCGCCTCGTTTGTTCAAACTTACTTTGCGTGATTCATCATCATCTGCTTGTCCAGGTTTGCGCCGGCGGCGGTGTTATCGTAATACGAGGTTAGTTGTCTGCATGTACAATTTCAGTTCATGTCTACTGATATTGTTAGATCAATCAACTGCCGTGGACTTGAATTCTGAAGCTTACTGGCTACATGTCGGGAACTGTGTCACAGTTGAAAAATTAACGAATTATGGGTAGAATTGTCATGTAATTAACATGATTCGGGATTTTTTGGGGTGAAGTAGTGTGTTAAACGAATTTGGTGATATCCTGATTAACATTGCTCTTCATTTGTTCGCTTTCACTATGATATTAGGTTTAAATTTGTTTAACATGTGTGCTTCATGTGGTTTTTCAATGTTCCTTTCCTTGGCACAATAAAATCATGTTTCTTCGCTTCTCACTTGTAAATGTATTGAGTTCATATAATTGACATCAATTGGTGAATGAAAGTAGAGAGCCAATTACTCCTGGCTATTGATATTGAGGAACTGATGTTGTGTTTGCTTCATGCATGAATGTTTTATTTCTCTTTTGTTGCATATGTGTTTATGAATATGGAAGGATCAATCTAGGATGGTAGTAGCATCTTATTCATTTTCTTCAGGACAATAAGTTGAGAAAGGCTCCCGGGACAGTTCTCTTCTGTTAATACTCGAGGGGACCCATTGTTCGTCACTCCATCGAAAAAATATTATGCTTAACCACTCCTGAATTATACATGGTAACATAGGAATTAAATGCTTTAGTCATTGGTATTGAGTGTAGACTTCGAATATTTGCACAAGTGAAATTCACTGGTTGAATGAGATTTGAATGACTCTTCTTTCCATTTTCCTGTGATATGGTGATTGTATTGTTTTATCTTATGATATGTTCTGCAGACCAATACAGAAACATTAGATCTTGAATCTATTGCTTTGATGTCAGGACTTGCTTTGTTTTCTTGTTTTTGAGGATTTCATTACTTTATTCAATTTTTTTTATGGTGTGTTTATGTGGCAGACGAGAAGGTGACAAAATTGTTTATTTTTCTTTTACCTTTTTCTTTTGTGCTCTCCCAAAGCTGTGTAGCACCATCCATAAAAGAAAGAAACGAAATCAGAGGGAGATAAGTGTGTGTAAAACTAGGTTTTGGCGTTTCACAAACAGCTAGTTGATGATATGGCTTCTAGACGAAATGCAAACTATAGTCGTCTTGCTGTTGATGAAGACGATTATTACAATGATAAAAACAAAAGTCAAAATGATCCTAGATTCAACTACACTCCAAAAACCTTCGACAAAATTCCTTGGAAGTCCATCATCCTTGCAATTTTCCTGCTCCTCCTTGGATGTCTGCTTCTCTTGCTGTCATTCTTCATCTCCACTGGTCACATGGAAGGGGAATCATCTCAAGCATATGGCCTGTTAGGACTTGGACTTCTTACCTTTCTCCCAGGTATCTCAAGACCCTCATTTTCATCATTTAATACCTGTGTTTCATCTAACGGTTCATTAAATTATCTCGTAAGATAACTATAGTCTCTCTTATGTGAGTGCATATGTATCACTCTTATCAGTTTCTGATTACTTTTTGATGAATTTGACTCCCATGGGGCACTAAGGTTGGTAGTACTTCTTAGAGTTATCATATGTTCTGGCTCTTAATCATGAATTCTTAGTCCTTACAACTTTGATTGATTTCGTGATCGCGCGGATTATATTTGACCTCTCCTCACTTCACGATTGTAGGATTCTATGAGACTCGAATTGCGTACTATTCGTGGAGAGGTGCCCAAGGCTATCGCTTTTCTTCAATTCCTGATTATTGAGCCTTCTGCCTCTTCATCCCATTTTGGCATTGTGTTTAGCTTCCTTTTCGTGTGTCATGTGTGTACACGGGTTTTAGATTTTCTTGTAAACAAATTCCTGGCATTATCTTAAATTTGTTTATGATGTAGGTTGTAATTTGTACTTGTAGTTTCTTATAAATTCAATGTTGTGACCCTTAATATCCAATTGGCTGAAATTTTTATTTACATATTTGATTTTATTTGAAATCAAAGTAAAAAGATAATGATATTGCATAATCACTATTCGTTTGAGGCATGAGCTAAAACATGAGGGGAAGAAAAAGGACATCTTCGTTATTTTCTGTCTCTGATTTCAAGGGATATAAGAGTGAGTGAGGAAAAGCCAAAAGCAGAATCCCAATCCACCCCTTTGAAGTCACGTACTAAATTTAATTGTAGTAGATAGGAGAGCGACGAAAAGGAGCTGAAGGCCACCAGCATGGAACTTCTCGGTGGTGGATATGACGGTCTGTATTCGCGTCTGGGAGATGGGGCTGAGGTGATTGGTAGAAAGGTTATGTATGAAATATTTGTTTCTTATTTTGCCTTTACGTTATTATTTTTCTTAATGCTTTTCTACCTTCTCTTATCTATCACAAAAAAATAGAAGTAATTAAAGTGAGAACTAAACTTATTTTAGATACAGAATTAGAAAATTAGGCAAGCATTATAAGGGAATAATAATAGGTGATTACTGGTTATACCACATCTTAAGGTAATTCGTGCATATAGGTTGAAACAGAGGCTCAAGGGCTTGGAGATCCCAGCTTAAGGGAGCGAAGACACTTACGCATCCGGAGTCCATGCTTTTGTTGCTAACACTGGGACTTGTCACCGGCCATCGAGATCAAACCAGAGTTAAGACCTAGACACCAGGAGATATTTAAACAAGGAAATTATACAATAGAACAAGAGCGAACCAAATAGATTCAAATCTGGCTCCTGCCAGGAGGGGACTGAGTGGCCAAACAAACTTAAGGAAAGGCAGAGTGGAGCTTTCTTCGAACTCTATTTTAACTCGTTCTATGTATCCTTATGGGCATGATAGAACATGACACCCATAGAAATCTATATGTCTTGATTGTGGAATATAATTGAGAAATAGGAATCTGCGTTAGCAAATGATTTTCTGCTATTATTTCTAGTAAAGAAGAAGGCTTTTCCCTATCTACGACAAAGGATTGCTTCTGTCCACAACTCCACATAGTGCTGAAGTTTTGTAAAAGTTCAATTCTCAGCCGCTCCCTGGTCCAATAGTACTAATTTGATTCTCCTTGCTTAGTGTGTGTATATCTGATGAATATAAGTGGTTTTCGTAGTCGGATTGCTAGTTTGTGATTAATCGTCTGCATATCTTGAAACTAATATTAATATTTTTTGGTAAGAAGTATGTTTGCTGAATTCATTTCTAATGATGGTTTTGAATTTATTTGTTGAGAGCGGTTCATTTGAGATGGGAATCCTTAACAATTAGGCGGACCGTTGTAGGCGGGGAGGACAAAATTCAGCTTCTGCTTTAATGGGGCGCGCTTTTCGCGAGCACTCCAAAAAAAAGGATGCTCATGAAAAAAATAGGTCCGCTTGTGATTTCTTCGGACATCCTATATGTAATATTCATGCTTTCCATCCACGCACCAAAATTTTCTTCTAACATATTTGTCTTTCAACATTTTCAGTGCAAATTTTGTTCGTCAACATTTCCCATTTTTCCATGAAACACAATCTACATTTTTTTACTTCAAAATGGATAATATTGAGGTGCTACTATAATTTGGTAGCAATGTTACATCTTACTTGGCAGATCAATCCAATTTCACGATCTATTACTTTATTGAAGTTGGTTCAACTAGTGCATAGAAAGTTAAACATCAACCCGATGATGTTTACTATCAAATTGCCATCCAAATATTAATTCACGGAGAAATTGTCTTGGAATAAAATACAAATCAACATTGTAGTTGATGGCGTTGTAGAGTTTACAATGAAATGTCTCAATATGCATATGTTGCATTTGTGTGTCGAAACAGAGCCAATTAGCCATGATATTGTTTTTAATGAACTAGAATCATACATTTCACAAGTCAATGAAGGACTGAGCAATATATAGATCAAGGATCAGCCTGGTACTTCCGTATACCGCGGTTTTCAGCAACATCAAGATTGTTCCTATTTCGAGCATGAAACTGGATCTTGGGATCAATATATCTGCAGTCATCCGAAGAAAATCCTACATATTGGCTGAAGACAACACGTGGTTGAGGCTTAAATGTAGGAGAATGTTTGAAATCTTTAAGAGAATTTTATGCCGGCTCATTATGCCTCTGACGCAGATGTTTATGTTTCGGAGCATACATTTTTTGGCACCATCTGAAGGCTAGTAATAGCTGATGTAATTTGAGATAGTCAATGTGATGTTTGCAGAGTGATAGCGAACACAACATTCATCGAGCGAGTCTGGAGAACATGATAATGACGAAAATGAGAATATGCATGCATTTCTCGTTGAGGACACAATATCCTATGAGCTACCTCGTGACGTGAGACATAGGCAAGACCCACCATTTCTGCCAACCACCTCTATGTTCTCGTCATCTCCCACATTTTCATCATGAATATCATCATCCATAATCATAGTTTCTACATGCGTGTCCACCGTCAAGGAAGGTCTCTTGCCAGCTTTTTTGCAATCATGTATCCGATGTACAGGTTCTCCATAACCGTAGCATCTCAAATTGCCTGTTGTTTTGTTGGTTGGGAACTAGTAGGGTAGAATTGCTTCTAATGCCATTGTGACTTGTGAGCGTTGCTGGCTGACCCCGCGTCTTCCCCTGGTAGGGTAACTGTTGAACTATTTTCCAGGTTAGACCTCCCCTCTATTTGTAGGCCTTTAGTTATTTTATGCCTATAATATTTTTCACATAGTAAATAGTGTTTGTGGAAAAGTGTGTTTTTTACCCTATAGACTTGTGTATGTTAAGAAATTTTATGCTCATAACGGTTGATGCTTTAGGAACTTTATATCCAGCGAGTGTCGTAAGCAGAAACATTTAATGTTTCTGATGAACAAAAATATGTTTTGAAGTGAGGTATAACATAAAAAAAACAACAAGCAATATATTATATTAATTTAAGGAACAAAATTGAAAAATTGAAACTATACAATAAAAATATATTAAAATATTATTCTAAGTCGCAACCTACGAGTCTTTAAAATATAAACATGTCGATGAGCAATCTCCTCTCAATATAATTAACTATGATATTAGTTAGAAATTCATTGTAAAGTGGTGTCTTGATGGATTTCATCCCAAAAAAAGCTTGCTCTCTAGTTATAGAAACTGCAATTATGAGGAGTTGAAAATTTTGTTCTTTCTTGTTCTGTCAAATACCTAGCCGTAATTAATGTTTTGCAAATTTTTAAGGTTTTGAATTATGGGACTTCTACTTTTTAGTCTTCTATAATTGTAATATACTCATATATTAACGATAGACCGAAACAATATAGTGGACGGCATATATATAATAAATTGGGCTGAAAAAAACTTTGGGTCTACATGCCACCTTAGCCCCTTAAATGATATGCCCATGTATGCACTAATTTTCCATTATATCTTTTCCATGAATGTGTATCGACTTATGTTATCTAAACTTCATTTTTTGTTGCACATTCTCTTTCTTATACAACAATAACTAAGCATTTAATCTCAATGAATTGAGTATGCTACTTAACAATAGAGAGACTCAAGTAGCGTCGGACACATGTGTCAATTTTCTCCAAGCGCTTCTATCAGTCATAATATCCGCTTTAATCCCCTTGAACTCCAAGTCTTTTGTATAACGTCGAGCCATGTCTTCTTCGGTCGTCCTCTCGCTCCCGTGAAATTGCTGAAATCCATGGACTCCACTCGACGCACATGAGCATTGCTGGGCCTACGTTGTATGTGATCAAGCCAACATAAGCGATTTTCTTGCATCTTCTCTTATATACAAGCTACACCTACTTCAGCTCGAATATCTTAGTTCCTTATTTTATATATTCTGGTATTACCGCACATCTAACGAAGCATATGCATCTTTGACACACTCATCTTTTGGATGTGATTCATCTTGGGTGCTCAGTATTATGTCACATACAGGTCTAATGGTGGTTCTATAAAACTTTCCCTTCAATTTCAGCGAGATATTACGAACGCATCGAATTCCGGTGGCGTTCCTTCATTTCAACCAACCCGCCTGAATCCTGTGGTTAACGTCACTGTCAATCTCCTCACTTTTGGATAACAGAACATATGTATCGAAACTTGGTGTTCATCGATATCTCTTGACCATCGAGTGCTACAACACCAGGATCCCGAAAGGTACAACTACTAAAAATTTGCACTCCATATGTTCCGTTTTAGATCTACTTAATCTAAAATCCTTTAATTTCAAGGTCTCTCACCATACCTCAAATTTGGTATTTACATCTGTCCTTGTCTGACGATGAGTAGGGATGGAGCCATGATTATTTGGGGCTCGTATGCTAAATGATGGTACAGAGCTAAAATGATTTTGAGAGTTGGGTTAAAAGATGAAATTTTCGAAACTTCAAACTAATTTTTATTTATTTTACATAGAACTGGAGCCCACCGTAATGATCTCCGTTTCAATTTAGTTGGCCTTAGTGTTATTCTTTTTATATAAAATAATATTACTCTCACTTATTAATTTGAGTACGAAGATATGTTTTCACATCATACATCTAAGTACAAGGTTTTCAAAATAATATTGTGTTGGATACAAAAAATATCATTCATCTTTTATTAGTAATTTTAATGGTCATAATAGTTAGCCAAATAAAAAAAACAACTGAATTCATAAACGTCGATGTGTGAAAATATAATTCTTATTGCATCGAGTTTGAGTCCGCCCAGTTCATAGTTAAGATTGTTAAAAAAAAAAAAAAAATCCTTCCTGCATCTATAATTCTAACCCAATTTAACTTACAATCCAAATATACTAATTTTTTATATAGCGAAAGATGGAAATTAATTCAATTTTTCGTGATAATCATAATTCAGTCAAACTAAACATATTATTAATTAGTGAGAATTATATATTCTATTCAATCAATCCCAATCTTTTTAGTACAATTTATCAGCATATAATTCTATCATTTAATCCAAACAAAACTTTAAGAGAAATAAGTGGCTTTGCATATAAACTTCTTTGTAATATTTCGTGTATCTAGTGTCTCCTATAGTTTTTTTTCTTGATCTTGTACCATATTTACTTGGTGATATTCCACTTTATTTTTAGTTTTAACATAAACTTGTAATTCTTAAATTCTATCGTTGTGGTTGGAATGAATGACTGAAATGAGTGAATTTCAAATTTCTCGCTTAAATTTATTTATGTTTGGGTAAAAAATTGAAGTGTGTATTTCCAATTCTTCATTCTTTGGCAATATATTTTCCTTTGTATACTTCAACGTTATTTTCTGGACTTTGTCTATTTTACTACAACATTTAAAAAACATCTGCAAAATTTAAAAAAATTATTTTTATAAATTTCTGTTTGTTGATAAAAGAAACTATTTCTATTTGCGTAATCGCAATCAATATTATTAATTAATTAAAATATAAATAATTTCCACAACTCCGAGGTTGAGAATAAATAGTAACTACGGCGCTTAGCTTTCTCTCAGCATCAGCAAAGAAAATCTCCTTTCTCCCTGCATTGTAGGAATCTATCAACCACAAACTGAATCAAATTTCTTGAAATTCGTGAGTTGAAATTTCTATTTTACCTATAATTTTTTAAATTACACTTAGGTATGCAGTGGGTTTCTGTTAGTTAAACCGTATTTCAGCTGGGTCCCGTTGTTTTGTTTCTGTGTGTGTTCCTTGCTTATATTTGTGAATCTTTTTTCGGGCAGGCTTGGAAATTATCGAATTTTTATCCTTGTTGGTGTCTATGAAGTTTAACTTTCGTGGTTTGTTGTTTTTCTCATGAATTTTTTAGATCTGGGATGGGAAATTGTTGCAAGTTTAAGCAGGTGTGCATTTGGTATTCGAGGGGATTGTAGTTTAATTATCAAGATTCGAGCTTTTAGAGGTGAAATGAAGTATTTTTGAATAAAACTGGGATATTTTGATGAACTCATCTTTTTGTGATGTTTACCAAGTGAAGTTGGCATCAACAGCTTGATTCGCTATAAAATTAGCTATAAATTAGTATAGTTACTGTTTTTTTCTCGTTTCAGTGTATTTTGTGAAACTTTTTCCGTGCAGGCTTGGAATTTATCGAATTTGTGTTTACCATGCTTGTTGATGGTTATGAAATTTAATTTTCCGCGTTTGTTGTTTTTCCATGAATGTTTTAGATCTGAGATGGGAAATTGTTGCAAGTTAAAGTAGGTGTGCATTTGGTATTTAAGGGGAATTGTAGTTTAATTGTCAAGATTCAAGCCTTTAGGGGTGAGGTGAAATATTTTTGAATAAAATAGGGATATTCTGATGAACTCATTCTTTTGTGATGTTTACTTGGTGAATCGGCATCAATAGCTTGATTTCACTATAAAATTAGCTTTAAACTAGTGTGGTTTTCTTGGAAAAAAGTTTGTGTTTTAAATTGTTAAGAGGAGGCGAGTAATTCAGTTATTTAGGGTAAACGTTTGAATCATGATGTATGTTGGAGGATATGTAGCCCCCTCTTCTTTTTAAATTTCACCTTCAGATGTCGTATGCTGGTTATTGAATCAGATTAAGTTTTTAGCTATTAAATGATTATTTAAGGTTTTTATTTTACTCGCCAAAACATGTTTTTTTCTTCCAATGAACACATGGATCATGTAACGTGTTTCATAATTTTGCTGAATGCCTGTCATTTGGAAGGTGAAATAGACAGCCAATTAACTGTGTTTGTGCTGGTTTATATCACACGTTTTCCATATGTTCAGGAATATGGATGGATCAATTCAAGATGGTAGTAGCGTGGATTCTTTTCTGCAGAACTACAAACTGGGGAAGACACTTGGGATTGGTTCATTTGGTAAAGTTAAAATTGCTGAACATATTTTGACGAGGCACAGAGTTGCTGTCAAGATCCTTAACCGTAAGAAAATAAAGAACATGGATATGGAGGAAAAAGGTTGGGCTAATCATTTAAGCAGAATATGCTAAATTTCATGTTGTAGTCTACAGCCAACACTGCATCTCCTGGTAGTTAGCCAGGCCCTTTAGGATTCAATGATTTGAAGATAAATTAGTTTTCTTGGCTATAATATTCTGCAGATCTGAACCAAAATACGGATTTTTCACTTTTCTGTCGTGTATTATAATGTGGAGAACTCAAGTATGGAATCCCATTTCCGAGTTAATTTGGAGAACTCGAGTCGTAGAATCCATTGTTAAAGTGCTTTGTTTTATGCTTATCTTTTTTATGATATATGTTTTGGTTGGTTGTGCACAATCTTAACATTGAACAGCTTATGGCTTACGCACTAGTGTTGAACCTCCTAGTATCAGGAGGTATTTTGCGCCTCAAAAATATGTTTTCAACTATTTGTAGATACCTTAAAATCGGCAATTTGTAAAACAAATTTAGATATCCGACGAAATTATTTATGAAAACAGTTGCAACTTACGAACTTGGTTGACCCTACCATGCAAATATTTTTAACAAGATGTAGTTATTTTCTTGTTTGAATAGCTGCAATGCCTAATTATTCTAATTCTGTACCAAGCTCAGTTGTTGACCTTACCAACTTTGTTTATTATCGATTCGTCTTTCTGCAGTTAGAAGAGAAATCAAAATTTTAAGATTGTTCATGCATCCCCACATTATACGTCTATATGAGGTTGTGGAAACACATTCAGACATATATGTTGTGATGGAGTACGTCAAGTCTGGGGAGTTGTTTGATTATATTGTGGAGAAAGGAAGGCTAAATGAGGAGGAAGCCCGCACCTTCTTTCAGCAGGTAGGATGCCACTTTTGTGTAGAAGTTCTGAATTTCTTCTCTTAATATGTGTATCAATGCTTCTGTATTGTATTTAGAAACTTTGACATATACTAACGATTGCAGATAATCTCTGGAGTTGAGTACTGCCACAGAAATATGGTTGTTCATAGAGATCTTAAGCCAGAGAACTTGCTTTTGGATTCTAAGCGCAATGTGAAGATAGCAGATTTTGGTTTGAGTAATATTATGCGTGATGGCCATTTTCTGAAGACAAGCTGTGGAAGCCCCAACTATGCCGCTCCAGAGGTACTAGATAAAAAGTATCAGTGACAATCATGAATTATAAATTTCCTTTTGAACACTTAAAAAAAAGTGAATTGAGGTCCTCATAGAGGAGAATGGAAATTGAGTGGTTATGATATTTGTCACAGGTTATATCTGGGAAGTTATATGCGGGGCCAGAGGTGGATGTTTGGAGTTGTGGTGTTATCCTATATGCACTTCTTTGTGGCACCCTTCCTTTTGATGATGAAAACATTCCTAACCTTTTCAAAAAAATCAAGGTTTGTTCACACTCACTCTTTATGTTAACTTTGTTCAATATTTTGTGCTTATGGTGGGCCCTTGTTCATCTGTGTTTAGTTGAAATTCTTGTTCGATTCCCGCAAGATAGATGATAAAGTTGACCCAGATATTGGTTTTCACAATTATTGTGACTATTTCTTTTATCTACAACAGTTCGAGCTTTCACAGGTGTAAATATGCTAGTTGGAACTGATTTCTAGATTATACAAACACAAGTTGCCATCACATACCAACCTTAGGAAATGGTGTCGATCCTGATTTCCAGGTCACTATTTTAGGATTCACAGTTTGATCCTATTTAGCGTAAATTGTGGCTTCTTTACTTCAGAAGTTTCCTCAGAAATAAACTTTACTTCAGAAGTGTCCTCGGTCGGTAATATGATTTATATGAAATAGCAGACAATGGTCCTTAACTCTCCAATTGTTAATTCATCAGTCTCCTTGATGGTTGGATTTCGAGTCATGCAAAGACTATCTCTAGCTGTCTAATATTACAATTGAAAAGTGATGTAAATGTTAATATTATGTTCTAACGTCACTCTTACAATCTTTGATTTGTTTGTAGGGTGGTATATATACCCTTCCCAGCCATTTATCTGCCTGTGCACGAGACTTGATTCCAAAAATGCTTACAGTTGACCCTATCAAGCGAATGACTATACCTGATATTCGTGCACACTCCTGGTTCCAAGCTCATTTGCCACGTTATTTGGCTGTGCCACCACCAGATACGGCGCAGCAAGCTAAAAAGGTTAATGGAATTTGCAGTGCTTATAATTTTTTTTCCTCGTTGAAGTTTCTGCTTCATCTAATATATATTCTTGTCCATTCAATGAACTCTCTTAGCGTTAAGAAAAGTAACTTACTGTATTTCCGGTATCCATTCAACTTCTGCATCGTTCATGTGTGTCCCGTGTTCTCTGGTGCAAGGGGGTTCATTGTGCCTTCTTTAATCTTTAGTTTTTCTTGTTAATTTTATGAATCCACTGGATTGTTTATAAGTTTAGTGTCGTGCATTGAAATTCTTGCTGGTAAAACCTCGTTTTATTGATTCAAAGATTTTTGTTGCTTGCAGATTGATGAAGAGATTCTTCAGGAAGTGACTAAGATGGGGTTTGATCGGAATGCCCTCTCTGATTCTCTTCGAAACAGGGTTCAAAATGAGGTGAATTTCAGGACACTATCACGTTACCTATTGAGGTTGAAATTTTCTGATTTCTTGCTATATTTTAGGGTACTGTAACATACTATTTACTACTAGACAACCGATGTCGAGCTTTCAGTGGCTATCTTGGAGCTGAGTTCCAAGAAACAATGGTATGCTTTTTAATTTTATGCCAATATTATGAAGTTGGACCTGCTTCTGATCTCTGTTTTTTATTTTTCAATTTTTGAAATTCATAATCTTGGTCATTGATATGTTATAAAACACTCAGATTTAGTTTGTGTGACTATGTCACCCTCGATCTCTCTGTAGGAATTTGGAAATAATCGCATGAATCCAAGTGACGCGGTGCCATCTCCTGTGGGGCAACGGCTACCAGGAATCGACTTTCAGCAATTTGGAGGAAGGCAGTTTCCTGCTGAAAAGAGATGGGCGCTTGGACTCCAGGTTAGTTGGCGTCTCCATAACTGATTCCTGATTTTGGGGGATATTCGTAAAGCTTTGTTGCCAAGATTGGGATAACGGGCATAAGAGCAGATGATCGTCTATGTTGATTCTCAACATTTTTTCTCGATAGTCTGGAATGTATTGTTTATACTTCATGGTACTTGTTTATTGATCCTTGGATTTTTCTTACAGTCTCGAGCCCATCCTCGTGAGATTATGACCGAAGTTCTCAAAGCTCTGCAAGAATTGAAGGTTTACTGGAAAAAGATTGGACCTTACAACATGAAGTGCAGGTGGATTCCAAGCAGTCCTGGTCGCCACGAAGGAATTATTAACGATTCCATGCACGATAATCATTATTTTGGAGATGATTCTGCTATTATTGAGAATGATGGTGCTGTTAGGTCGGCCAATATCGTAAAGTTTGAAGTTCAGGTGGTGACTTTTTACGCTCTTTTTTTTACATTATTCATATTGGAATCATAATGCTGAAGTAGCCTTTGATGAAACCTACCAATGCATAATATCTTTAAATTTTGATTTGTCAATTTTTTTAGTAGTGTTTTTTTTCTGCTTAGATCTATAAAAACAAGTAGAACAACTTGAACCATAACATGAAACTGGTGTCCGAGTTGGTGGAATATGGTGAGCTCGGGACCGTAAGGTTATGAGCTCGGGACTGTAAGGTTATGAGCTCGATTCTCCTTGTCGTTACGGTCATGAGCTCGATTCTCCTTGTCAACACTTTCTCGGTTGAGCCTGTACACCAGGCTTGCTTAGTGCGGTTTACCTGGTTGGTGTGGTTTGCAGGCTACTTTTCAGCTTAGGGTTTACCGAGTGTCAATCCCAAGAGTAACGGCTACTGGTTCCCTCATCATCCAAAAAAAAAAAAACTAGAACAACTTGAACCATGACATATAACTGGTGTTTTCTCCTGTCAACTCTGTAAAAGATTGTCGTTTTAACTTCTCAAAATCTATTTTACAGCTTTACAAAACTCGGGAAGACAAGTACTTGCTTGATCTGCAGAGAGTTCTGGGGCCGCAGTTTCTGTTTCTTGATCTTTGTGCCGCATTCCTTGCTCAGCTACGCGTCCTCTAAAGTTAAATCACGAGGTCCGTCGAACTCTATCATGGAGGGAGAACTTGATGTTGTATATAGTTATTACCACCAGGTAAGTCCTGAGTTCTCTCCTAAAAGATTGGGCGTCGTCCCAAGCCTGTAATTGTTTTATCCACTCTCGACGAGTTTGGCTTCTATAACGACACGTTCTCGATTCATAATCGCAACTTTTCTTCTCTTAATTTATCCATTGTAAAGAGATTAAGGAATTTCTACCCTTCTCTTTTGATGTTTAACACAACTCTGCTAAATGAGACACAATTTAATCTTAAGCTTATCTTTATACGTATCTGCTGCTACCTTTCCTTTGATATCAGTGCTGTGCCGAAAGGTTTGGTGGAACTTCTGGATAATCTACCACTCCTCCATCTGTTTTCATTGGCGAGACTTTATGATCAAAAACTTTCATTGACCTTTGAATCTTGGGATTACTGGTGCAGGATGAGTTGAGTTAACTCGTGAGTCGTTTACGCGGGCTCGATTGTTATTCAATCTTATAGCTTTTGATCCTTAACATAGCATTTTTGGTTTTTAAATTTTTAGAAAGTGTGATGAAATTAGTCATAACAAGATAAAGATTCAATTTGTTATTAAAAACTCATGTGATGCAATATTATTTTAAGATTTTTTAGCACATAATCTAATCTATAAGCAAGTCTGCATACATATCTGCTTCTACATTTTCTTACTTCGATATCAGTAAGGTGTTCAGATATTGAACCAATCCAGTCCAAATCCACAAACCGAACCAAACCATACAGTTTGGTTTGGTTTTTTTTTTTTTTTTTTAATCGTTGTATGAATCGGTTTCAAAATCAATCAAATTGGAAAAAAATTTGATTTGGCGGTTTAGAGATTAAATCAAAACTGAACCAAAGAGATATTAATACAATAATGGTAACATCTGATTTTTTTAAAAAAAAATTCCTTTTGCCGTACGTACGTAAATAAATCGAATTAAATTATTTTGCAAGAAATGTTGTTACATATTTCTATCAAAACCTAACCAAACACCAGAGCCATGTCCGAAGGTCAGGACTCAGGCGGACCTTAACTGAATCTACCATTCAATTGGTTTTCCTTCATATATATTTTTTTCATTTTCCCCATCAACTTAACACTGCATTATGACCAGATTTATGTCAAAAACTTTCCTTTACTGTACTTGAACTGTTGAACATCTATAAACATCCGTTCTGATATCGTTTTTGCGAACCATGTTCACGACTCATTACCAATCTCGATTAGTGTTACATGTGATATTTGCCAGTTGCCACCTATGCTTAAGACATGCATAATGCCATCTATGCTTAAGACATGCCTATGTTCCACTATGTATAATACGGGGAAGACGTGGATGAGGTTGATCATAGTGAGATCAACGTAAAAAAACGCATTTTCATCGGGTTGGAAATGTGAGTCTCATAATATGGGGCTCACATTCTCAATGTATTTTTGGGGTTGACCCCATCAATCATGCCTTCCCCGTATAACACATACAGAATGCCATATGGACATTTCAATTTCCAAGGAGGAGACCACCGCTTCCACCTTTTTCCTTCCTAATTTTCTGAGGCTGAGAGGTAGTTTTTCTCATGGATTTTGTTCGAGGATTCATGGCTTGTTCTTGACAATTTCCCTTTCAATTTGGTTGCTCATTATTGCATCAAAACACTGTAATTCTTGATGATTATACTGGAAATTTATACTGGATTAGTTCACGTGCTTTTCACTTCGTTTTCAGGGGTTTTTCAAATAAAAATTATGATGTTCCATTGAATTTTAAGGGGCTATATGATGGCTTGAAATCTCTCAAGTATCAAATCTTTTTTTAGTATTGCTATTTGTTCTCAGTTTTGAATCCGATCAACTACAAGATATATCTTTGGATGGATCAGACTCAACTAAAAAATTCATAAGTTTAAACATAAGCTAGAAAAATTAAAATATTGACTCATTTACTCTCATATTAGTGATCGACTTTGTTGTGTCTTGCACAGCAATCTTAAAATTATCAAGGACACAAAAAAGTGGGTTAGTTAGATTTATAACCTCCATCAATAAACTTTTTTGATATATAATCTTATATGATTTTATTTTTTTTGAAATATAACCTTCACTTATTTCAAAAAGTTTTTTTGTGACGCTATTACCCTCAAGCAGGGAATTGAAAGCTATCTCCATCAACTCCATGAAGATAAACAATACAATCAAAGATGGTGCCGTCGGCGAAAGCAACGTCATTTGCGGACGATATTTGCAGTGTCAATGACGTTACATGGGATGACTTCTTTGTTGAAGAACTTCTGGACTTCTCAAATGGGGCGTGCTTAGGAGAACCAGAGGAGAAGAAACCTGATCGGAAAGAAACAACATTTGTTTCAGAAGAAAAAGTAATTACACATGAAAAGCTTGTTTTCACCGAATTTTTTGTTTTTTTTATAAGCCAAAATATATTATTAAGAGCATTAGAAGTGCTCAAGAAATTACAAGTTAGGTCTCTTCCTTGAAGTGAATCGAGCGTTGAGGTAATCCCAAAGCGAATTTCGATAATTTTAATGTATAATGAAACATTTTGCGGAAGAAAAAACACTGATTTTGGGTCTGGCCGTTTTATCTCCTTCATTGACAAAATCCTCTGCCTCGTGTTAATCCTCAGCCCACTCTATGATGTCGTTTGCACTGCCGACCCCGTCGGTTTTCCAGCCAAACAGTCGAGCATGTTCTAGGAAAGCCAGTTGGCAAGAAGCATGGAAAGAAACAAGTAGGGTCCTCCTCCGGCGGCTGCGACGACAGAAGGCGGAGGAGAAGAAGGATGTGTGGTGTAACAAAGATCCTACAGTGACAAAATTAAGGATACAAATGTGTTTTAGATATATTAATTAAGGCCAAAATAGTAGATTCATAGTAATTAAAAGCTCACATAGCGCGTGCTAAATCTCAATGCGAAGCGAGGCGCGGGTCTTGCGCCTCGCAGCGCCATGCGCCTCGTGTTTTGGCAAAGCGCGCGCTATCTGTGCTTTTTCAATTAGCCAAGGCGCGTGCTATAGCGCGCCTTTGCTAAGGCTTGAAAATTGGCGCTATCAGGTTATCAAAATACGTTGATAATGTTGGGCTTTAAATTTAAATTTGGGCTTATTCAAAATAAGACCAAGTTAGAGAATATTAGGGTTAAGTTAGAGAGTTTTATGGTTACAGTTACATAAAGTCTTGTTGCATAAACCCTCCAGCCTCGAGCCGCCGTAGACCGATAAGCAGATTGATGTGTTCAAGTGCTCTATTTTTCTTTTCTTCAAAATTACACTACATTATTTCATTTCTTTTTTTTCGTCTCAAATTATTATTTATTTTTGGATTGATTCTCCTTACTTGTTTTATATGTTCGTTTCCTTCAATTTTTACGTGACAAAGTTCATCAGTCATCACAATCGTCAATTAGTCCATTCAATCAAAGTTTGACAAATACACGAGAATATAGCAAAATATAAATATAGCAAAATATAGATTGCTAAGCTATTGCTAAAGCATACCGCTAATTGTTGCTAAACTACATAAAAATGAATCCATGCCTTCATTTCAACAGACAAAAACAAAACATATTCTTTATTTATTGCAACTTGATTCTTGACATTGACTACATAATATAAATCACAGATTCACAATGAATCAATTTCAAGCCCCGCTTAAACACATAAAGTTGAAAAACATGGTTTAATCAATTTTGTGATTTGCTTTGTATGAGTTAATGAGTTTGATTAAATTTTATGGATACTAATGATGTATTAAAAATATATAAACTATTGCGCGTTACTTTAGTAAAGCGCGCGCTTCGCGTCGCGCTATGCGCTATAGCTCCAGGACATCTTTGCTAATGTATTTTGATAACCCGATAGCGCTAATTTTCAAGCCTCACAAAGGGGTGATTTTACGTTGTCTAAAAGGGGCAACATTATTTTGCCTTTTTTTGCCCCCAACTTTCAAAAATTCCCCATTAACTAAATTCCTTCACATTCGCCACCCTCAACCAAAACCCTGCATTCACATGACCAAATGCCTCAAAGCAACCTGTAATACATTAAAATGGTCATGGAACAAATAAATCTTTATGATCGCTGATAGATAATTTTGGAAATCGTAAAATGACTTATATTCCAAGATGTTTATTTTCTTCTAAGAACAGAGATCCTATCATGGCGACAAGCACAAGCAATACATGATCGAAAGTTGACACGAAAACCATCCTTTTCATGGACTTGGTGTGTTTCCATGAAGGAGCTGATCTTTATGTCAACATTCAGTGATGCTTGTGCTTTCGCCATTGCATGATATTTTAGTCTTGGAAGAAATGCTACATCTTGGAATGAAAGTAATTTTATGATTTCTTGGCAAAGCCCGACCCATTAGCATCCATGTGGTGCAACCACTCGTATCATCATGTCGCTTAGTATGAGCCTTTGCCTGTATAAGGAAATAAGTTTGCGCTTCTTTTAACATATATATCTTTTGTCCTAGCTGTAAGCCATTGATCTTAACAATTGATATCAAAGCGAGGTCATGAGTTCGACCTACCCGGAAGCAGTTTATGGGGATTGTTTTGGGGGTGGGGAATGTTGGGAAATACATGTCATATCCTCCATGTACTCGTAGACAAAATGCTCATAATCGTCTATGACATAACAAGCATGATCAATTGGTATCTCCGTGGTGCAACTCCTTATGTCTATCTATCGCTTAGTATAGTGCATTGCGCCGCCACCGTATCCAAACACTAGGTAACAATTAGCAATAGCTGATATTAGTTTTGCCATATACCCCCTCTTAACTCCTTTTATGCAACTCAAATCATTTACATCGTATAACAGTCCAACCGCTACATTTCGATTGCTCTCCTAGTAGAGGCAATTATTGCTTTCCAGCACAATTGATGTTAGGTGATTTTAAAAGCCTCATCACTAGCATAAGTCTTTCTTCATGCGGAAAACTAAAGAAAAGAGAAAATTTGTTTGGTATTTCCACCAATATCTCGGCTCCAATCTCTCTATCATCCACGGTCAGATATGGAAGCATCCATAATGCATAAAATACTTCCTTTGTTGCTTTTGATATCTCCTGATTCTGGAAAATATTTCTAACTAAATTGGTAAATTTTTTAATCGTCTCCACAAATGGGTCATCACATTGCATTTGGTGTTTCCATTTATTGGAATGTGATTTATTTGCAATGGCACCCGTTGAACGGGATGTGTGACTGAAATATGTGTGACTGAAATTAATTCACCAGTCCTCAATGGTGGGTTTGATGATGTAGTAAGGATAGTGCCTTTCAGGGCATATCAAACTATTGAATGAGAATACTATCATCCAACTTAAACCATCAACTCGGTGCACCAAAATAACTGGAGTATGCACCAGTTACTTTTTGCAAGATCATGAACTAATTAATTAAAACAAGAGTGCACCAATTAATTCATTTTGTTTAACAAGCTGGTGTACGTAATTTTAAAAAAAAGGTGGTGCACGTAAATTTTACAAATTGGTGATTTTAATAAGGTGGCACACATAATTTCTACAAATGGATGAATTTATCTAGTTGGTGCCTGCAATGTTAATAATTTGGTGCACATAATTTTAAATTGGTAATCTAAATAAGGTGGTGCACGTAATTTTTACAAATTGATGATTTTAACTAGTTGACTAACCAGTTTGCCAGGTGTTTGTCGAAAATGAGATTATCACATTGGATAATGATATAAAACCTGGTGCAACATGATTGCCCACGCACATGCGTACCACAATTATATAATTCTCAAATCGAATTCCACAAACATCATTTTGATATAGAGTATCCTATAAATATAGTACATTAAGGTACGTGGGACACCAGTTCAATGAATAAATCAATTAGTTGGTTAGTACAAGCTACGAAATGTTATCATTTGATACTTATATTTTTTTAAAATTCCTTTAATACAGATACTTATATATATATATAAACAAACAAACAAACAATTACTATGATCCTCGCAGCGGATAGCCTATTTGACTGCTCGAGAAGCAGTCAATGTCCAAATCTACAATGGGAAATCGTAGGTTTGAGCATATTTAGGATCCAAACTATTAAAGAATAAATAATTAATTATTCAATCTTTCTATAAAGTCGGGGTTTTAGATGAAACATCAATTCAATATGGAGACATGGCCTCTGACTAATGTCGAGATCCTGGGTTCAAAACTTATAAACAACAAGAATGTTAGAGAAAAAATAATCAAACGTTCAATCTCTTTACAAACTCAGGCTTTTAGATGAGATGACAATTCAACACAAACCAGCGAAGACTGTGTTGGATTTTGAGGCTTAATGAATAAATATTAAGCAAGATGAAAATGAATGAAATTAAGCAATGAAAAATTGAACGAAAGAAACGGAGGCAAAAATGGGGTTTTTCGGGCAAAAAACGGGTCACCGAAGCTGCATGGGAAAAATCCCGGGCAGTAGGGGAGGCGCCTAGGCCCATAAAATGATGTGCCTAGGCGCCTGTCCGGTAATTTTTTGAAGCATTGCAACATTTGGCGTGCAGATGTGATTTTTCATGAATGGTTACCTCCAAATGGAGTCTTTTGATGACATCATATGACCTAGTATATCTACAACATCCCATCACTGAATAATAATCAGATTTTCAAAAAAACACATATTTGTGAGAGAAAAGCAAGATCAAAGCGCATATTTATACACATCATATCTTGTTCTTAAAAAGGAGAGTTTACAACCTTTGTGGTTGATGTTCTTGTGAGTTTGTATGCTACTATCACAAGAAGAAGTCGTTGTATCTTGGGAGAGGATTGCTGCATTCCGAAAGCACCGAGAGCGGGGCAAATTCCTCTTAAGGACAAAATGTATTACACTTGCCTCGACTTGACAAAATTCATCATTTCTTTTCCTATACCGCAGACAGATTCTCATACAACACAAACAACAGATTAAGCCAACACGGTTTGGTAGTTTATCCAATTTTAGTAAACCATCCCCAGATACAATCAATATTTTGAAAAGACTCTCATGCATCGTTTAGTGCAGATGAGTAGAGTAAAATGAACCATAATATTTTAGTCATCTCATATTTATCTCATTTTTTGATCATCTCAATATTATAACAAGATCGGTGATGACATAGGTGTTGAGCTAGAATACAAATCTCTCCCATCACCTTGATGATAACATGTACACATGATAGACATGCAATTTTACCACTATACTTTCTCTCCACAATAAAAGAAGATCATACACATTGAAATCACAACACGTTTTATTTACAAAATGTAGTTATTATGCAAAAGTGATATTTTGTTTTAAATTTTTTTGCTTATAAATAAATTATATCTGTACTAAATTGTCTTCAAATGTAGTATAAAAATATATTTTTTATGTGGTCTATTATTACTAAAAATAAAGTGGGACACCATTTTGGGAAAAAAATTATCTCAATAATGATGATTTAATAAAAAATAATTTTGTAGGAATCATATTAGTTCAATTTGGTACTCATTCTTCAAAGAATTTCATCATTCATAATTTTAAGCAGAAAGAGTTGGTGTTTTTTGTATGCTTAGGTACTTATGTGCATTTAGCAAGATATTGTAGAATAATAAACCAAAATCTTATAAGTAAAAAAACTTACCCAATAAATATTATTTCTCTCTCTCTCTCTATATATATATATATTACTCATTAATGCCTTTTAATTCTTTATCATAAATATTACGCATCTTTTATTCATCTCATCCATAGCATCAAAAGTTGACCAAGTGACCGAACCGTTAAAACCAATCAATAGGACCGAATTGGTGGGACTAACCGAGATAACAATGTTTATTATTTTGCGAAAAACAAAAACAATTAATGTTTATATATGATCCGAAAACTAAAACTACACAGCTGCTTCATTAGTTGACCACTAAATTAAATTCATTAGTTGACCACTAAATTAAAGAGTAGTCCTTGGAAGTCGTTTTATTTGACAACATACGCAAACAATATATATATATATATACTAGTTTATTTGGCACCACGCTTATTGACCGAATTGGTGGGACTAACCGAGATAACAATGTTTATTATTTTGTGAAAAAAAAAACAATTAATGTTTATATATGATCCGAAAACTAAAACTACACAGCTGCTTCATTAGTTGACCACTAAATTAAATTCATTAGTTGACCACTAAATTAAAGAGTAGTCCTTGGAAGTCGTTTTATTTGACAACATACGCAAACAATATATATATATATATATATATACTAGTTTATTTGGCACCACGCTTATTGACCGAATTGGTGGGACTAACCGAGATAACAATGTTTATTATTTTGTGAAAAAAAAAACAATTAATGTTTATATATGATCCGAAAACTAAAACTACACAGCTGCTTCATTAGTTGACCACTAAATTAAATTCATTAGTTGACCACTAAATTAAAGAGTAGTCCTTGGAAGTCGTTTTATTTGACAACATACGCAAACAATATATATATATATATACTAGTTTATTTGGCACCACGCTTATTGACCGAATTGGTGGGACTAACCGAGATAACAATGTTTATTATTTTGTGAAAAAAAAAACAATTAATGTTTATATATGATCCGAAAACTAAAACTACACAGCTGCTTCATTACTTGACCACTAAATTAAATTCATTAGTTGACCACTAAATTAAAGAGTAGTCCTTGGAAGTCGTTTTATTTGACAACATACGCAAACAATATATATATATATATACTAGTTTATTTGGCACCACGCTTATTGACCGAATTGGTGGGACTAACCGAGATAACAATGTTTATTATTTTGTGAAAAAAAAAACAATTAATGTTTATATATGATCCGAAAACTAAAACTACACAGCTGCTTCATTACTTGACCACTAAATTAAATTCATTAGTTGACCACTAAATTAAAGAGTAGTCCTTGGAAGTCGTTTTATTTGACAACATACGCAAACAATATATATATATATATACTAGTTTATTTGGCACCACGCAAGGCGTGGTGCCAGTGAACACTTGCGTGGTGCCAGTGAACATTTGATATGACTAATAAAATTGCTTTCTGCACTGGATGATTAACTCATCATGTTTCACAATAATATATAAGGGGAAATCAATGAACTTCAAGATCTTATAACCAAGGCCTGTCATTCAACCATACTACAGTCTAGTTGCTGCAAGATTCCAGAGCTAAACTTGTATTTTTACCTGTACAAAATCTTTACGAGCAACTTGTTTATCCCCTGTGGAATTCATTGGAGTAAAAGATAGAATGTGCTCCACCAACTTAGCAATCAAATGACAAAATTATATTATTCTCCATATATTTTTATTACTGAGTTTCTCACCATTGATATGAAAATACTGAAGTGGTCTTTAACAAATCCCTAAAATGATGTTCGTAAATGCAACAAAAATGAGTTCAAGATTCTAGAATTCATACACAAAAAAAAAACAATAATATTTGAGTTCGTAACATGCAATGATTGTGATAGTGAACCTAATGCCCAGTAACTTGGCTGGCTTTTAATTATGTTGTGATACAAAAAATGATGTCAATGCATGAAGCGCAGAGATTGATTGTGCACCTATTTTAATCCATTTGACATGAATATATGTATAATTTACACTACAAAACATAAGTATAACAAGGTTATTAGCCATAATATAATGACATACAAATTATTATATGTAAATTCCCAAAAAAAAATTAAAAGATATAACTCACATCTTAGCCACGTCAATAATGCATTGCGACATGTCATTTCTGAAGCTTTAATTTTTTAATCTCCATATCAAAAAGACATGGCGGTCCAGAAGTATCACATTAGCAAATACCACTGTATACAAAGGAATGTTTAATAAAATAAAGATTCTCTGGCAAAAAAACAAGTATGTCTTCATGAGAAACTTAAAGGTTATTTTGGTGATGGATTATAAAAAGGAAAGAAAATCTACCAAGGAGGCTTCAATCCATAATCCAAACAAAGCCAAACAGAATACATGGCAAAAGAAGATAATGGCAAAGCCTATGTTAGTACTGAATATTTTTTGTTTGGGATGCTCTAACTTTACATTATTCCTTTTTTTTTATTTTCAAGCTCTGAAAATAAAGTTGGTGGATCTAAGATGCAAAATAGATTGGTCATGTTTTAGCAGCTTGCGTGCCCTTTCCAATGTTAGCACCAAAGTATATGTGTATCATAGAGGTATGAAAATGATAGAAAGACATAAAAATGATAAAAATACATAAAAGAACCAAAATATTACAAATTTAATACGAAGATAAACCTTATTCATTAATGTTAATAGACAAAAGAACATGGTACAAATTATTTATAACGCATCATCGGGGAAACAAGCAAAACCCCATGGGCTAAAACTCAGGTAGACACGATAATCAACTCTCAAATTTATATATCATGAAACAATGAGAAATTCCAGAATCTGAATCCTACTAAAATGACGACATTACGTTGAAAAAACCCCAACAAAATCTACCTATGTTAGTCTATTGGTTCTCTGGCCACATCAATGTAGAATATCAACAAGTGAATTCAATCGATCAAACACCAAACAAGAATACAAAGGAATGTATGTACTAATATTAATTGAAATAGCTGAAATAAGAAAAATAATCCCAGAGGCAATGCTCTATAACACTAGCCTAGTGTTAGTAAATTCCTAGCCTAAGCTAGTTACAATACTAAAGCAAAAAAAAAAAAAAAATAGAATGAATGCATATCTTCTCCTTTTTCAAGTTTTTATCCCTCTCCCCCACTTCTGGATCATTCTACTTCGGACTCTTGGGCCTAGGTCCAATTATTAGGACCCATAGAAATATTAAAATTCCTAACAACCTCATGCTTCAAAGTAAACACAACAATTCGAGATGTAATTTATTTGACTAAGAAACAAACTCACAGCTTTTCACGGAGCTCGGTCGCGTTCTTGGCAGTACCACGAGGCTTTGGAAGGTGGGTCCAACAAGTCGACAACCATTTCTTCCCCAAAATAGCAACACATTTCGATCAACACAGTTATGAAAGAAAATTGGAATGCAAATGAAAATCTATACAATCATATAACACACGATTTAACCAAGCAAAAACACAAACCCATCAAGTAAAAAAATTGATTAACAAGAATCAAAACTCACGAGCAGCATCAATGTCATGCACGCACAATAGGAATACGAAGTGCAATGAAAATCGATACAATATTCCGACTCAAGATGAATTAAGCTAAAAAATAAACCAAACGAGATAAAAATCGACCAACTAAAAAAATCGAAACTCTCAGCCAAAGTCATGGAAGCCGACAACAAGAATCCCAAAATGATAGCAAGAAAGCAAACATAAGACCAGTTTGATAAAGCCAAAATATTTTACATTGATGTCTCATGCACACAAGCAAACATACACACCAAACTCTTTACATAATTTCAACACACAAGCACAACCCATATCATAAAACTATAAAGTGAAAAAATAAAGAAAATAAAACATTCCCAGACCTAAGAAATAGAGAACTTCCTCCTTCTAGGCTTGGTAGTGAAGTAAATCGTTCCATCTTCAATATGCGAAGTATCCTTCGATCCATGCTTGAAGGATATCAATTTTCCAAGAGTCTTCGATTTTTTCTCTGGATCTTCGAGCAGAAACTAACACCACGGATGTGTAAAGAAACAAAAGCGTAAACAAGAAGAAGAGGGAAAATGAGCTTCAAAAGTGACAGGCAAAAAAAGCCTAGGTTCAGACACCAATTTGGGAAAAGGAGATGGGAAAAAAGCTTGAAAAGTCAGCCAATATCAAATCGGTGGCAGTGTGTAATATAATAAATAAATACAAAATACAAAATAATAAATAGATAATAGATAAAAAAGGAGAAAAAATAAATGAGGACAGTAGCTCTACCACACTTATATAATAATAAATAAATAAGAAATAAATACAAAATACAAAATAATTTAGATAATAGATAAAAAAGGGAAAAAAAAATGTGGTAGAGTTACTGTTCATTATATAATAGTTGTAATAATAATAAATAAATAGAAATAAATACAAAAGTTAAAATAATTTAGATAATAGATAAAAAAAGAAAAAAGAATAAATGTGGTAGAGTTACTGTTCATAGCACACTTATATAATAGTTGTAATTCTAGGCTTGGTAGTGAAATAAATCGTTCCATCTTCAATATGCGAAGTATCCTTCGATCCATGCTTGAAGGATATCAATTTTCTAAGAGTCTTCGATCTTTTCTATGGATATTCGAGCAGAAACTAACACCACGGATATGTAAAGAAACAAAAGCGTAAACAACAAGAAGAGGGAAAAATGAGCTTCAAAAGTGACAGGCAAAAAAGCCTAAGATTCAGACACCAATTTGGGAAAAGGAGATGGGAAAGAAACTTGAAAAGTCGGCCAATATCAAATCGGTGGCAGTGTGTAATATAATAAATAATAGGCAATAGCTCTACCACACTTGTATAATAATAAATAAATAAGAAATAAATACAAAATACAAAATAAATTAGATAATAGATAAAAAAAGGGAAAAAATTAATGTGGTAGATTTACTGTTCATTATATAATAGTTGTAATAATAATAAATAAATAAGAAATAAATAAATACAAAATATAAAATAATTTAGATAATAGATAAAAAAAAAGAAAAAAAATAAATGTGGTAGAGTTACTATTCATTGGAATAGTAACTCTACCACACTTATATAATAGTTGTAATATATATATACACTAAGTGATGAAAGTTTTTTCTGTCCATTCTACCAAAATATTTTATTTTCAACTAGATTCATTTTATGTCAAATGACCAAAATATCCCTAAACTACATTCTTCTTCATTTCTCGTCCAACACAGAAATCTCCAGCCATCTTCATTAAACCCCATCGATTTTCTTCCTCGATTCAACACTGCGATTTGAGGTTGACATCAACCATGTCTTCAACCAGTCTTCTTCTTCTTCACTTGCGATATTCCACAATTTCATCTTTACTGTCTGAATAAGATTTTGAAGATTTTGAAATGTTTGATGAATTTTTAAATTTTAACGAGGTGATGCATGTGGAATACTTGCACCGTTTGTCCGTTAGACACAAGAGGTGCAATTTATTTTAACAAATGCATCGCTTGAGTCTAATGGTGTACGTGTGATAATACGTGCACCACTTGAGTCTTGCGGTGCATGTGGAATACGTGCACCGCAGGACACAAGTGGTACACTTAATTTTAATAAATACACCACTTAAGTCTAGCGCATATGAGATAATATGTGCACCGCTTGAGTCTTGTGGTGCACGTGTAATACATGAACCACTAGACACAAGCGATGCACTTACTGAAACACACTTTTTATTAAGGTGGTGATGCACTTAATTTCATCATATAATTCACGTGCAACCCAATACACTTCTCTTTCACTCTTTGTTTACTTTATAAACTACTTTCTTGTTCAACTTTCTCAGCGTGTTTATATATAAATTATAATACTGTAAAGCTCTCAAAATTTAACTAAAACACCACATAAACAGTAAGTTTAAGTTAATAGACCTTTTTGACAAATATATAATGTGCACCATAATTAAAATAACAATTCAATACTAATTGAATCACAAAAATCCCATAAAACAGTAAAAAAAATAGGCGATGATGAATATTATCACACAACACAAAGGTAAACTAACAATAATCTACCACTCCGACTTGAAAAAAGATGGAATCACAATCAAATTTCGATGCTAGTATGATCAGTAAGGTGATACTTTTGGATTTGCAGGCTTTCTGGGATATGAAAATGCGACCAAGATCTATTTCGTGTCGAAAGTGTTAAAAAATCGTTGAAGATATGATCGAAGTTTCTCAATTTATCATTGTGAACATGATCGAAGTTTCTCTGTTTATCGTTTGAGCTACAATCATTTTTTTTAAAATACGGTCATGACTCATGAGAGATGGGGACTACCGACTACCACAAAAAAAAAAAACAATCCGGGCACGGTCCACTGCCTGGCCCTGGCAGGCCGTTTTTTTGGATCGTGCCATCCATCCGTTCGTCATCCTAATCATGACAATCAAATGACCGACTATAGCCTTGTGAAAAATATTTTTGAAATTGTAAACTTTGAGAGGTTCAAATTCCAAGCTTAAAAAGAATGTCCTAATTGCCGTTCGTTAGCAGAACCAGGAACTCTAAATCACTTTTCTCAACACATTCCAAGAAAATCAAGAAACACTCACTTTGAATGCCAAAAAAAGATGAAATTTGGCAAGGAACTAGCTTCCCAAATGGTGCAAGAATGGCAAGAAGCATACACCGATTTCAAACATCTTAAGAAACTGCTGAAAAACATCTTAAAATTCCGAATGCAAAATGCATTACCATCTTCAGTAAGCCGAGGTGGTTTCTTGCAGAGGAAATCGACCTTGTACAGGTCGTTTAGCGGGTTGACGGATCGAGACAACTTCTCAATAAGGAGTGAAGATGAAGTGATATTAGTACACCAAGTGCAGCCAGAAAGTTCGGAGAATGATTGGTTTTATCAGACAATCTTTTTGAAGTCATCATCAGAAGATGGTGGTGAAAACGAGATTCATTTCTTTAAGATTCTTGATCAAGAATTCAATAAAGTATTGAGATTTTACAAGGAAAAAGTTAAGGACGTGACCGTGCAGGCAGTGGAGTTGAGCAAACAGATGGATACACTCATTGCTTTAAGGATTGAAGTGTATAAACCTTTGATGGAACAAAATGGGAATCAACAAGAAGTCGAGTCAACAGATCTGGAACCTGAAGGGAAAGATCCTGTGAATGGAGGACATACAGGTAATGCAATATGGATTTTTTTTCCCGTTTTTTCAAGGTACAAAATTGTAAATAATGCTATGGGGATAAATGAGTTCAGATTAAAATTGATTGTCTCTTCCCTGCTGAAGATCTGGCTATGAATGTAGTCCAAGAACTTGAGACGAATCAGGAAAGCACTTCTGAAGATAAACCAATGGTTGCTGATAGAGATCAGAACAATACTCTTCGGCCAATGTCTTTGTCATCATCTTTGGATCATGTGAAGATCAATATTCAACCAAATGGTCCCTTTACTACATTAAGAAGGGTCATCAAAAGTACAAAAAAGTCAGGTCTTACATTCAAGATTGAGGACCTAAGAAGAGCTGAGGCAAAACTGAGACGGGCTTTCATAGAATTTTACCAGCAGCTCGGACTCCTAAAAAAATACCGGTGATGCATCTTCACCCAAAAAAAGTGTTAGACAAATTAATACTGGCAGGTGTTGAACTTAAATTTTTCATTAAAATGTGACAGTTCATTGAATATGTTGGCATTCTCCAAGATTATGAAGAAATATGACAAGGTATGAACTCATCCATCAATTAAATTCGTAAAATGTTTACTCGCTTGGGGTCCATCTGTGGTGTTATTTCCTGCAGATCACTTCGAGAAGTGCTTCAGATTCTTACTTACAGATGATTGACAAATCGGATCTCGGAAGATCTGATGAGGTTTGTATCCATCCAGGCCTTCCTTGTTGGCATAAAAGCACACTTTTGGCCTTATTTCCCTCTTTATCCTGCAGGTTAACAAGCTCATGGGAAGAGTAGAGGCCACGTTTGTAAAGCACTTCTCAAACGGAAATCGCAGAAAAGGGGTGAAACTTTTAAAGCCAATAAATAAAATGGAGAGGCACAGAACAACATTTGTTCTAGGTAAGCTTTTGAGGAAGGAAAAGGCCGTACTGTCTGTAAAAGAAAAGAAAATGTCAACGTTCTCTATGATTTTATTTCAAATTCTTTTGGAAAATTAAGGTGGGCCGATTAGTTTAGCGAACTACTCATCATCTTGTAGGTATATTAACTGGCTGCTCTGTGGCACTAGTTGTCGGTATTATTGTCTCAATACATGCAAGGGGACTTATCCAACACGAGGGAAGAGAGCAGTATATGAACAATATATTTCCTCTTTACAGGTTTTGTTTTTTTCGATCTCCTAGATAATAGAATGGGTGCATTAAGACCACGAAACACTCAATCAATGACTATTTTTTTGTAGCTTGTTCGGGCTCATTTTCCTACATATGTTCATGTATGGGATAAACACATACCTCTGGAGGAGATTCCGGGTGAACTACCCCTTCATTTTTGGATTTAAATCCGGTATAGAATTGGGATTCAGAGAAATCTTCCTACTTGCTTCCGCGCTTTCAGTACTCACTTTGATCGCGGTACTTTCAAATCTGGACATGGAAATGGACCCAAGAACGCAACGTTTCCAAACATTAACCGAACTGGTTCCAGCAGGCCTAGTCATGGTAAGCTAAAAGTTGCCCTTTCCCTGTCATAATGTATTAGCATACTACCTTTTAATCACAAAAATAAATATTGATACTAGGATATTAATTTCCAGGTTTTGCTTCTTATAACCTTCTGCCCTTTCAACATTATATATCGGTCAAGTCGCTTCTTTTTTATTAGATGTGCATGGCGCTGTCTTTTCGCTCCTTTTTATAAGGTATGCAGGTTCATGAATGGAACAAAATATAGTTGGAAAATTTTACCTCCTCGTCATCATCTCTCTTCTGGGTGCTTTTGTAGGTTACTTTCTCAGATTTCTTCTTGGCAGACCAGCTAACAAGCCAGGTTCATATTTCATTCTCATCAATAATTGTATCGATAATTTGCCAGTGGTACTATCATTTTCATGCATTTCAGGTTCAGGCTTTAAGAAGTTTGCAATTTTACATTTGCTACTATGGATGGGGAGACTTCAAAATGAGATCAAACCGGTGCCTTGAAAGCAAAGTATATGAAGTTTTTTACATTGTTGTAGCAATTATTCCATTTTGTTCACGAGTTCTACAGGTTAGTCATTGCTTCAATGGGCATGATCTTTTGTTCAATCTCCTCTGTCCCAAAATAATATTACAACTTTTGGTTGCTCAACTGAATTCAGTGCCTACGCCGCATGTTTGAGGAGAAAGATCTTATGCAAGGACTCAATAGCCTAAAATACTTATCAACAGTAGCGGCACTTGTTATTAGGACAATATATGATTTCAGGAGAGGAACATTTTGGAAAATCATGGCAGCATCAAGTTCGGGAGTCACAACAGTTTTTAACACATACTGGGACATTGTCATAGATTGGGGACTTTTACAAAAGAAAGCAAGAAATCAATGGCTGAGAGACCAGCTTTTGGTATCAAACAAGGCTGTTTACTTTGTGGCCATTGTGAGTACTTTCAATGGTGTATGTTACAGCAGAATCTGTAATATTTGTCACTTTTTCATGGATCTTATTTACAAGAAACACGAATAGTTATTACTGTCTATTTATTTGTTCACTTGGATTGCAGGTGGTCAATATGCTTCTGAGACTTGTATGGATGCAGTTAGTTCTTGATTTCAATGAGCCGTTCCTCCACAGAAAAGCCATGATTGCACTTGTTGCCTGCCTGGAGATACTTCGTCGCGGAATTTGGAACTTTTTCAGGTTTGGTAACACATCCATCACCCTCTTGCATCATAGCATGACAATCATAAATCTTGAAAAAAATCATTTCAAATAAATCTTGAAAAAAATCATTACAACTGGAACCTAAGAACTTAAAAATGAAATCATGGCTATGCAACAGATACAGATGTCCAGCTCAATCGGAAAATGCCTGAATGAGATAAATAATTTCATTTGAAAGCTAAGGCTTCATTTTTTTTTTATCAACGGAAATGACACTAACTTTTAATTTGGCAGGTTGGAGAACGAGCACTTCAACAACGTTGTAAAATATCGAGCCGTCAAGTTATCACCTTTGCCATTTTGCTATGAAGATGAGAAACTTTTATGACAGATTTGTTGGAAAATTTGTAATGAATTAAATTTTTTGTTTATGCTCGATCGATCGAGCGGGCCAGAAAAATCGTTGTTTCGTGAACAGTAGCTCAATCGATCAAGCACTGTATCTATTTTGTGAAATTGTATGTCCATTCACGTTTAGGGTGCGATTTTTGGCGATATAATGCCTCCAAATGGTGTCCATTCGGACTAGTTTTTGGTTTACTATATATATAACATAACCCCACTTGTTTTAAACATGGAATTTCGAAATTCACATCATATTTGAAGATCAAAATTTAAGTAATTTTGTGAGTCTTCATCATTGTTATGGTTGAGCGTTTTTAGACCTTTGTGGTTTAAATAATTTATGATTTGGGGTGCTCCTATCATAAATCATAGTCGTTGTATCTTGGGAGACAAATTGCCAAAAGTAAACTGTCAGCACAGTAGCGGGGCGATATTGTCTTAAGGACAGAGATTCAAAATCTCGCCTCGACATTTCTAATACAAAATCATTTGTTGTTTTTGCTTGCTACTTTTCTAAAATGCATATCCATAAATTTTGTACTACAAGATTATACAAGATAACATGATATACTGGTATCATACAGGACATCCGACTTAGAAAGTACTAAATAATGCAACATTACCTACAATTGTAGGATCGAGATACACTAGCTTTCTAACCTTTTGTACATCTGAAATTAAATATACTTGCCATAGTCCTAAATGACGTGATGTAAAAATTAATTATTTAGACCTCACTATGTTTATTGCATATCAAATCAGAACACAATATGTTTATTTAATTTCTAACAGTTGTCACTTGTCAAGAAAAATGTTGACGATCAAAAGACACCAATAATACAACTTTCTAAACAATGTTTCAATTTTATTACAGTGAACAGGTAAGAGGATAATCGCAACAAAGGGAGGTTGAATAAGAAGACAAAAATCATTCAAAATGAGGGATAAATTTGCTAAGGAGTCGCGGAAGGAAAAAACTTATGGGACGGAGGACCCTCTTCTAGTATGTTTAATGAGTTGCAATTTTTTCTCAATCAAAAATTTCGAACAGAAGAACACTTCGACATGTTACAATTATGGAAGATGAATGCGAGACAATATTCCATCATAGCTTCAATGGCTAAAGACGTGTTTGCGATACAAGCATTAAACTTTGCATTGGAATCGGCCTTCTCAACATGTGGCCGAATAATGAGAAAGTATAGAAGCAGTCTTGCTGTTGATTCATTATGCATGCTTACATTACTCAAATATTAGGTATGGAGTCAAACGTAAAATATAAGAGACGGAACAGTATATGAATTCGAAATTCATCATTCCGAAGAGGGGAAGAATGTGCTAATAAAACAATATTCATCAACTATGATGAATAATATTATTTCTTTCAAGTTCAATTGTTGTAACTCTTATTTGTAATAATATGTTAAAGTTTGATTTAAACATTTATCAATAAAGAAGAATTTTCTATGATTATTGTATTTAATACTTTAATTTTAAAAAAAATATCAAAGTTCCAAAATCAAAACAAAATTAAAAATACAAATAAAAAACAGCACGCGATCGATCGTGTCTATGGCCGCGATTGATCACGTGCAACAGAGAGTTGGGAAAAACTTTCGTTGACACGCGATCGATCAGCCATAGGGCGGTGATCGATTGCGTGCAACATTTTAGAAAGAAAAAACTTTTTTTTTGTTTAAAAGGTCCAATCTGGCCCGGTGACAGCCTTAACAGTGATGCAAGCATGGGCAAAACCAGGCTTGGATGGATTCAAATTGATTTAAATAATAAAATTTTATGTGAAAAATTCATTAATATGAAAATTAATACGTCAAGATACATGTAAGTATACTATATCATAATTGATAATATATCAATCAAGTAAACAAATGAATTGGTTAAGAAATGTACAAAGTGTTGAAAAATAATAAAACGAGAATAAAGATTTGTATTCAAATTAGACACCTTCGGTACTAAACAAAAATAAGATGTTATTGTGAATTTTGAGGCCCATAACCAAACAAGACACTTTTTTTTTACAACACTTTATCTCGACTTAGTAGACAATTGATAACTCTAAATAATGTATTCGACTTCTATTACACTTTTTTTTTTGTCACCATAAGATACTTGATATGGAATTTAACTTTAACCTTTAAGAATATTAGAAAATGATATAATATTGTTTTAAGTACAAAATAGTATATTTTTCTAAAACTATGAGCAATATATCAAAAATAATTACAAGAAAAAGAACTTATAATAACAAGTAAATGTTTATATTATTTAGGATACCTATAAAACTTTTGATTATATGATGATTAAACATCCAATGGGCTGGATATAAGTCATATAAGTCTGATGTGTGGGCGAATGTGGATGCAAGTGCGCATGCATGCGTGCGTCAATTTTTTAAAAAAAATGAGTGCGGGTACGCTTTAGTGTGCATATTAAACCTTATATATATATATATATATATATATATATATTAATGAAATAAAATTAAGCATACATAATATACATCACATTTCACGGATCTTATATCATTAAAAATATGAACTTTTAACAAAATATTATCATTAAAAAAGTCATCTTCCAAAATAAGATTTAACAAAAGGATAATATATACGACAATAATATTAAATAAAATCTTTAATTTGGGTTTTACAAATATAATATTCTATTTCTCAATCTTTTTTCTTTTTCCTTTAACCTTCTTTTTCTTCCGGAGAATTAAGAAGGTTTAACAACAATTGCGACCTTGTAAAACTAAAATCTCAACTTAGTAAAACTTAGTTCGTCTTATAGCGCCGCGTGCATGACCGGAGCACGAGATTGCGATATGTGACTTATTTATTTATCTAGTTACCTTATAAATATAATTTTCTTACAAACCCAAAGCCGCTAGAAACCACGAAAATTCATTTGAATCCAAAATCGGAGAATTTTTTTTATAATAATAATAAAAAATTCGAAGAATTAAGAAGGTTTAACAAGACTTAGTAGACCTTAGTGCGCGACATAGAAAACCATAGTGCGTGAATTATAAAATCTTAGTGTGCGAATTATAAAAACTTAGTTCGCGGATTAGAAAATCTTAATTTATCTTAAAATAGCGCACACACACTCAGTTCGTCAGATCTCGACCGGCCGGACTATCTTAAAATATCGAAAAGAAATTGGTAATGAGCCAAATTATTATTATTAAAATTTAATGGGCGGACAAGTAATAGGCTAGATTGATCAAATGCATAAAAATTATAAAGGGTTAATACTATTATTAAAGTTGAAAAAATTATTTTAAATAAAAAATTAAGTGTTTGATATTAAAAAATAGCTTAATTAATTTTAATTTAGTATAAAATTGTCACCGTACAACCTAAAGCACTCAAAAACATCTAATGACTTGCTTATATATTTCTGTTTTTTTAGAGAAGCAATATCAAAAAGATAGAAAATAATAACCATCTTTCAAAAACAACCAAAATATTCAGTGTGACCAATTCATATTAGTGATCTATGCACGTAGTGAGGGTTGATTTTTATAATATGTTGATTTTTATAATATTTTGTGTCGTTTAATTAATTAATGTATAAATTATTATCAATTATTATAATCGAGTGTATTGAGAAGCAATAATTTTTCATGAGGGGGTTCAAAACTAGGGATGATATCTTAAATTGGATATCGCGTATCAGGTATCCGATTCAATCTAACCCAAGTACCCAATCCAACCTGATCGGGTCAGTTATTACAAAAAAATCGGTTTGGGTATATCTGAACCTTAAATTTTTTTGTTAGGTTGGTGTCGGGTTTTAAAACTACAAGCCGATTGGGTTTGGGCATCCGACTTTATATATAAATATATATAATTAATTTTTTTAAACATATATTAAATATTTATATTATGAAAAATTATATTTAATTCTTTTAAAATTATATATATTAGATAGTGTCGAGTAGAAAGAAAATGCTACCCGAATTTCGGGCACCCGAACCCAAAAAGTCGGACTCGACACCCACCCTAAGTCAAAATATGGTGTTTAGACTATTGTATACTTTACCAGATTTGAGTTGCTAAGCACGTTGAATATACAGTTCACTTTATCTAATCTCTCTTTTAGATCTTTCCAAACTGTTGTTGAGTATATTGAGTACACAATTCCTCCGAAGATTTCCTGTGAAACACTATTCATAAGCTGATAAGCAACGATAATTCTATTGCATTGCATCTGTTGGGGTTCAACAATTGCCTCTGTTTTGTGATCGGTCGAACACGTGGCGCTTGTGCCAGTGTATGGTTGAAAAGATTGATGTTGCGCCATTACCCTTAACTATAGTTATTGGTAAAGCGGTAAGCGCTCGATCCTACAATTGGTATCAGAGCCAAGGTCGCGTGTTCGATTCTCATGAGTTGCAGAGAGTGCAATTATTGGGGGAGGGATTGTTGGGGTTCAACAATTGCCTCTGCTTTGTGATCGGTCGAACACGTGGCGCTTGTGCCAATGTATGGTTGAAAAGATTGATGTTGCGTCATTACCCTTAACTATAGTTATTGGTAAAACGGTAAGCGCTCGATCCTACATCATCTCTCCCAAAAATGTAATAAATTCGAACTTGTTGCAGGTCGTTGACAACGGTAGTTGTTGCGCAAGTATAACTGTCGGAAATATATGATCAGAAATTTGATACAAATGATCAAGTATAACTGTCGCAAGTATAACTGTCGGAAAAAATTCAAAGATATAAATGATCGAGAGAGAGAGAGAATTCATTGCTCCGAATAATGTGCAAAAAATAATCAGAAAGCAATATATATACATTTGCGTACCTGCTAAGTAATCTAACTAACAAAGTGCGACTTTAATAAACATAAAGCTACATAAATAATTCATTTTTTTAGAGGAGGAGAGGCTAAATATTTTTTCACACTCTCTAAAGTAAAGATCAGCTCTTTACCAGCTGAAATACGCTCAAAAGCTGCTGCATACATAATTCTTTACTTCTATATTTTGTTTTAAACAGTGTTATCCAATAGACGAATTGTTAGATGAGAATGTCTATAATCTAAGTACTATAGACTCATGTAGGTTTTAGCTAATTGATTGTCACGCTCTTAACAATTGGAAAAACTCAAATTCGAGTCCTACGACTTCTCAATAATAAAATAACAATAATAATATAAGTTCTATTCAAAAATTCCATGTACAGCAAATTTGGGACACATATTATAAATATACAACTGTCCATGTTAACTATATCTTGCCACTAGTCATTTAATTTTACGTGAAAGTGTCTTTATCACTTGATTAACGATATTGACTCACACTCAATTCAAATATAAATATTATTGTGAGGGCCCAATCATAATCATGTGATTAATGATCACACAATGATAATTATAGCGTAAACAACGGAAGATTTGTTTAACATTTATTAACAAGTGGCCCTAAAAATGTTGGCATGACCTCATCACATGAGGAACATACCACACATACCAATAGACATATACTGAAAATATGTATATCATCAGTTCATATCAAGCATACACCAATCAAACTACAAAACAGATATCCACACTGGTGAAATAACTAAAAATACATAAACTCCTCACATACCACAGGGATAAACCCCTGGTAAACATATACATGTAATACTGGGATAAACAAAAGTAAAATCTCAAGTGTGACTCCCATCGAACGTGTCCTCTCTGGCGTCCTGGTCACCTGTACCACATGCCATTGTCCACGCACAAAGACAACAACATCCCCCCTTAGGGGTGAGCAAAAGCCCAATATGGAATGACCATAGAATATACATCATGTATCTATAAAATGATATATGAAATGAAATGCAATGCAATGCATGTCATGTCATGTCGGTATCATATCGTACACCCATCCACTGGGTATATCTGAATCAATAAACGAAAGTCCAACCATATCAGAATAGCTCGAGCCTGTCAAGCCTATAGGGTATCCAGACGGATGGACGTCGGCAAAGCGCCACCAACCCCAGGTCCTGACATCACATAATCATATAGGGATATCCATACGGATGACATCAGCAAGGTGCCACCAATCCCTGTCTCAACAAATCATACCAATCAAAGGGGACCACGATTCCCTATGCCTATCGGGCCATGTAATGCCAACATAGTATCGCAGTACCAATCCCCAATGTTCGATATCAGAATCCAAGAAATGTCAGGGTATTCAAGGATATAGCTCAACGTGTATGCCATGCATCGATGTATGTATAAAAACTGATGTGTGTTAACAAAACATTTATTTTCATACATCGATGTGCAATTATGAATGCTATGAATGCCACATAATTTAAATAAAATCACGTAGCCATGTTAGTCACATAGTTCAACAACAAATCATATATCAAATGATACAGATACCTGTCGTATGTTATCCGATCGCAACATACCTTTACTTCTCGATACTTGAGCTTGTACAGTTGATGTGTTCACTGTACACCAATAGACATTCATAATTCAGAAAATTGATCGCCAAAAATTCGTTATCAATTTAGTTACAGCTTAATCAACTTAGGGTAGTTAAATTGATGTGATTATATCACAATTTAATTTGCTAAATTATTTTTCACCAATTCAAATTATTATTCAACAATTATAGTCCAAATTAACTGGTAATTATCGAAGCAAAGTCGGAAAAATCGGATGTCAAATTTTACCCCTTCGCGCACAGTATCACGCACGCTTGTCAGCCGATTCCGGCGAGCTCCGGCGGCGATAGTGGCGGTGTCTGTTGTTGAAAATTTCGTCCATGTGCAAGGAAGAGATTAGGTGCCTTGGAAAAATCGGATGTCAAATTTTACCCCTTCGCGCACAGTATCACGCACGCTTGTCAGCCGATTCCGGCGAGCTCCGGCGGCGATAGTGGCGGTGTCTGTTGTAGAAAGTTTCGTCCAGGTGCAAGGAAGAGATTAGGTGCCTTGGCTTCGTCCAATTCGTGGTTGAATCGAAGAAATCGAACCAAAAGCGCTCAAGCCGTAGTCTGCGCGAGTTTCATCGTTCCAGGGTAAAATTGAACACCTTTTCGAACACCAAAATTCTATTATCTGGTATGTAAAGATGCGCCTCTGAGTTGTAAACACGGTGGTAGGTTGGTATCGTCTATAGGTGGTCGGACGGCGGCGAACAGAGCGGATAAGTACACGGTGGTCGGTGAATCGCGCGAGCAGTGTGTGTTTTCGCACCTTTTAGTAGGTGTCCGCGATCTGTGTGTGTTTTACACGTTTTACTGTGTGTTTTACGTCCTACACCGATATATATTAATTCCCGACCAATTATGAACATCGGGATGTCACCGGTGTACTGGTGCATGTGCATTACATATACAATTCACACCTGACTTCATGTCCTTATTTGAATCACAAAAATTAAATCTTTCGATTTAATGCAACTTTTATATTTATTAAATCATTTTAATAAAATTTCGGTGTTAATCCGAATATTCCAAAAATATATTTGTCATTCACCATGTTCTGACCCGACTGTCAATTGACATGTACAAGGTCAATTTTCACTCTCATTAATTAGATTATATTCTCATTAATTAATTTCTAACTAATTAACAAAATAATGTACAAATTGCTCTTAATTCTCATTATCAAATATCGGGACATCACATTTACAAAATGTTAGGTATGATATCGAGTTGTTATCAAAGATAATATTCCTCATGTTTATTCTCAACCATATGATTAACATAAGATAAATCACATAATTGTCGAGAAGCTAAACCTGATTTTCGATATTACGGTACGAGGGCCTTACATTTCTCCCCCACTTAAAATATTTCGTCCTCGAAATATCACAACTGCAGATCATAAATCATTCACCAATTACAGTACATGTCAATACTATAATTGGAAAAACATCAACTTCATAAACTCAATTCATTTAGCATTAAGCTGAATCAAAATCAATGACTAGCTTATTTATCTTATACCAATGGAATATAATGGTTATAAGAAACCATCTTTTCAATTTAGAACACAAAATTAATTATTCAGTGCAGAACGTTGAATAATTAAATTCAACCTCATCAGAGTGAAGAATACTTATCAATTCATGTTCGTACTTCCTCAATATTGAGGTACGAAACACATTACAAACAATATAATAATAATATGTCAATTAATATGAAAGATTCTCAATTTGTTTGAAAATCTTACAAAACTCGACATACCTTTAACATGAAAGATATTTTTTTTTAAATGGTTAGATCACCATGTTGACATTTCCAGAAGCGTCCACATTTGTTCTTATAACTAACTTACCGATTCTGAGCAGCTTTCCATTATTTTGGCATCCGTTGAGTAGTATTTCTGATTCCATCAATATCGTTTACACATTTATACCTCGAAAAATGTATCTTGCACCATCTTCAAGGATTCGGATCATATATACAACATACACATTCAAACACATACTCAACTCAAAAGATTCTGGAATTAAGCCCAGAATTCAAAATAAAATCATACTTTTACTAAGACATGATCGAGAAACAAAATACTCTCGACAAGTCTTCTCACCACCTTTAGTTTGATTGTTAGTCTACACATAATATGTAGTCTTCACAATCTAGCATAACAATTTTGCATTATACACTGTTGCCAAAGTTTAAAAATAAACTATGGGCACTGAATAAATAAAATCAACATAAATGCTCTCAGCAATCTTGGTACCTTTTTCAATGTGCCAACGATCCATCTCTTTATATAGATAGGTCATGCATATGAAAAAAATTAAACATAGCGCAATTCTAGAGTCTCATGGACCGTCAATTGACCATGTCATTTAAATAAAATCTAGAATCAGATAGAGATCCCGAAAATTATATTTCTTCAAATTCCATAATAAAAGTATGTCGTTGAACCTTTGACACAAATGATCACGTTCGGCGCAATAGTAGGCCAATACGGGAACATAGAGTATAAGAATAAAACATCTAACCAGATGTACAAACATTTATGTATACCTTGTAAGTTGAACAACAGAAAATAAATCCTCCAAGAGATCTAACCTGTGTTGCCACATAGTGAGATCAGATTGACAGAATATATATTGCAAGCTCTTGTGGTCCGAATAAAACAATTTTCCCCATATAATTAATGGCGCTAAATCGTTAAAGTAAAATCAATTGCTGCCAATTTCAATTCATGTATGGGGTGTCAAATTTCATAAGATTTAAGTTGATGAGACACAACCTAAACCATTTAAAAACACATCTGTGCAAATCACACATCCTCTGGCCAGAAGAAATAGTAAGTACAAGTGCAGTGGTAAGTCTCGTCTTCAATTTCCAAAAACTTTCTTCACACTCATCTGACCAAATACAGTTTTTAATTTTTCTGTGTCAGCTGAGTAATAGGTTTAACAATTTTAAACAAACTTTTCGATAAAACAACTTTAAGAATCCCGCTAAACTCATGGACATCGGATCATAAGAACATTAGTAGGTCTCTGCCAGTTTAACACCGCTTTAACCTTAGTTGGAGCAACAAAAATACCATGTCGAGCAATGACGTAGCACAAGAGTATCACTTTGTTCATCCAAAATTTTCATTTGGATAGTTTGACCTATATCATCACTTCTTCATAGGAAACTGAAATATTAATTTCCGATATCCTACAAGTACCAGTTTCTTTATAACATGATTCAAAGGTTACCATTCATTGCAATCCAAATTCAAATTGGACAGCTAATCAGAAGCATTTCGTAGATAGAATCTGAAACAACACATCATATTTTCATCTTGGACTAACCAAGAGATCATTAATAGAAACAAATGGCTTACTCATAGATCGAGCATTTGGATTGACACCTGATACTACTCAGAGTGCAGATCCATTAGCATACGTAAAGAACTGCAATTCATAGTCATACAAAATATCATAATAATTTTGACTCATTCAAGTCGAATCAATTTATAGACCTGAATTTTTTTGAAATAGTCATGATTCTCAAATCGAAATTCTTACTCATTTTTTTAGAGATATATTCAGGAATCTTTCCCAAAACCTTACCACAAATTCTATCCAAATCCATAACAAAGAAAATCACCATTCCTTGAATGCGAGATCCATGACACATACGTGCATAGGTCCATGTCAGTTCCGAGTAAAACAAATAAAATTTGCTAAAATATTATATCCATGCCACATCCGGTTAGGTCTATGTACTTATGTACATTCTTTCTTTAATCAAGATATGTCACACATCTGTGCTACATCTGTATTACACACAATTCAAAATGTCAACTTGGTTATTAAAATTACTAGTCACATAAATTACGAGTTACTTCATCACTCATAATTTACTTCATATCAATCGAGTTACGACATATCAAAACTTAAAGGAATTTCAGCTTGGACAACCAGGCTATAGAATTCCACACACATATTAAGCGAAGAAAATCGAACTACCTAATGAAAGTGTCAGTAGTTTCGATCATTTACCAGATAATCATATTATTATCCAAACAACAATAACATCTCATAAGGATAAGTAATAGACTTTCCTTAAAACAAATTAATACGCAATCAGAAATCATTTGATCAAAGAAAATAACCTCCCCCACTTAAATATAAAGTGGGTGGATAAAATAAATTACCAAGACCAATTTTGCCATTTTGATCTCCTTATGATATCTCCGTAGCTGATAGGTAAGCATTTGATGACTTTTGCATACCCAGCTCTAGACTTATCACGTATATGAGACAAATTATGACAAAACAATCAATGCACATTTTGCAACAGATAACTTGTTGCAATTCACTATTCAATTTCAATTCAAATATAAAGAAATACATGAAAAATTATTCGAAGGATAAAATCCCCAAGAATATTTCCAAAATTTCAAAATCTATATCACACATAGTTGTATCTTCAAAACTTATAACAATGTTTATATACGATGTGTGTTCATCACTTTACGTTTTATAACAATGTTAAACCCCATCTGTCTTATTATCAAAGCAATGTCTCGGCCTTTCCAGCATTCTGAATGCCAAAATGTAGGTGGCTCTATGTCCCAAAACAATTATATCTCCATCAAATCTAAGGACATCACATCACAAACAAAATTCATCGTTCGACGTTGTTAATTCAAATAGGTTTGAGAACAATTACATTGCTCTAACCCCATTTATTTATATTAAATTAATATAACATTAATATCAGAATTGATATCAGCAATTCATTGGTAGTAGGTTTCAGAGACATACTCTTTCCCTACCTCATGCTGCCACATATAAAAGTTTATTCATAATAGTATAGTATTAATATCGTGAGCAATATCACTACTACACAAAATCAATATATTCACATATCAACCTCATGTAACATCATACCAAGGCAAGCCAAGACAAGTAAGAGCAAATAAGTCAAATAATTCAATCTCAAGCGCACACATTTATTTGTGCCTATTCAAGTGTACACGAGACTCAAAAGTTGAGCATTCTCAGTTATGCTCTGATACCATACTGTGAGGGCCCAATCCTAATCATGTGATTAATGATCACACAATGATAATTGTAGCGTAAACAGCGAAAGATTTGTTTAACATTTATTAACAAGTGGCCCTAAAAATGTCGGCATGACCTCATCACATGAGGAACATACCACACATATCAATAGTCATATACTGGAAATATGTATATCATCAGTTCATATCAAGCATACACCAATCAAACTACCAAACAGATATCCACATTGGTGAAATAACTAAAAATACATAAACTCCTCACATACCACAGGGATAAACCCCTGGTAAACATATACATGTAATACTGGGATAAACAAAAGTAAAACCTCAAGTGTGACTCCCATCGAACGTGCCCTCTCTGGCGTCCTGGTCACCTGTACCTCCTGCCATTGTCCACACACAAAGACAACAACAACCCCCCTTGGGGGTGAGCAAAAGCCCAATATGGAATTATCATAGAATATACATCATGTATCTATAAAATGATATATGAAATGAAATGCAATGCAATGCATGTCATGTCATGTCGGTATCATATCGTACACTCATCCACTGGGTATATCTGAATCAATAAACGAAAGTCCAACCATATCAGAATAGCTCGAGCCTGTCAAGCCTATAGGGTATCCAGACGGATGGACATCGGCAAAGCGCCACCAACCCCAGGTCCTGACATCACATAATCATATAGGGATATCCATACGGATGACATCAGCAAGGTGCCACCAATCTCTGTCTCAACAAATCATACCAATCAAAGGGGACCACGATTCCCTATGCCTATCGGGCCATGTAATGCCAACATAGTATCGCAGTACCAATCCCCAATGTTCGATATCAGAATCCAAGAAATATCAGGGTATTCAAGGATATAGCTCAACGTGTATGACATGCATCGATGTATGTATAAAAACTGATGTGTGTTAACAAAACATTTATTTTCATACATCGATGTGCAATTATGAATGCTATGAATGCCACATAATTTAAATAAAATCACGTAGCCAATGTTAGTCACATAGTTCAACAACAAATCATATATCAAATGATACAGATACCTGTCGTATGTTACCCGATCGCAACATACCTTTACTTCTCGATACTTGAGCTTGTAGAGTTGATGTGTTCACTGTACACCAATAGACATTCATAATTCAGAAAATTGATCACCAAAAATTCGTTATCAATTTAGTTACAGCTTAATCAACTTAGGGTAGTTAAATTGATGTGATTATATCACAATTTAATTTGCTAAATTATTTTTCACCAATTCAAATTATTATTCAACAATTATAGTCCAAATTAACTGGTAATTATCGAAGCAAATTCGGAAAAATCGGATGTCAAATTTTACCCCTTCGCGCACAGTATCACGCACGCTTGTCAGCCGATTCCGGCGAGCTCCGGCGGCGATAGTGGCGGTGTCTGGTGTAGAAAGTTTTGTCCAGGTGCAAGGAAGAGACTAGGTGCCTTGGCTTCATCCAATTCGTGGTTGAATCGAAGAAATCGAACCAAAAGCGCTCAAGCCCTAGTCTGCGCGAGTTTCATCGTTCCAGGGTAAAATTGAACACCTTTTCGAACACCAAAATTCTATTATCTGGTATGTAAAGATGCGCCTCTGAGTTGTAAACACGGTGGTAGGTTGGTATCGTCTATAGGTGGTCGGACGGCGGCGAACAGAGCGGATAAGTACACGGTGGTCGGTGAATCGCGCGAGCAGTGTGTGTTTTCGCACCTTTTAGTAGGTGTCCGCGATCTGTGTGTGTTTTACATGTTTTACTATGTGTTTTACGTCCTACACCGATATATATTAATTCCCGACCAATTATGAACATCGGGATGTCACCGGTGTACTGGTGCATGTGCATTACATATACAATTCACACCTGACTTCATGTCCTTATTTGAATCACAAAAATTAAATCTTTCGATTTAATGCAACTTTTATATTTATTAAATCATTTTAATAAAATTTTGGTGTTAATCCGAATATTCCAAAAATATATTTGTCATCCACCATGTTCTGACCCGACTGTCCATTGACATGTACAAGGTCAATTTTCACTCTCATTAATTAGATTATATTCTCATTAATTAATTTCTAACTAATTAACAAAATAATGTACAAATTGCTCTTAATTCTCATTATCAAATATCGGGACATCACATTTACAAAATGTTAGGTATGATATCGAGTTGTTATCAAAGATAATATTCCTCATGTTTATTCTCAACCATATGATTAACATAAGATAAATCACATAATTGTCGAGAAGCTAAACCTGCTTTTCGATATTACGGTACGAGGGCCTTACAATTATTGAGCTCTCCAACCAAGTCATGATATATAAAATATCATATTTTTTTGATAGATTCGAGTTTAAATCGTGATTGGCACAACAAAAATTGATTAGCGCATCCCACTCATATATATGTATATATATATATATATGTAATCTCCATGTTTTATTAAAAAAAACCATCTTTATTTTTTTTCCAATTATCTTGGCATAATATTTTTGCATCCACTAAAAAATTAATTAATATATTGTCCTCTAATCTAGGGTCTTACAATCATGTTAAGGGCTGTGTTTACTTGATATGATTAGGATTAAACTTAATATTTCAAGTTAATCCATTGTTTACTTAAAAATGTATCAACAATATTCTTTATTAAACATGGGTTGAAGTGATAAAAACTCTCCGCCCGATAGGCCCTCCCCTCTCCAACGCTACAAGGTAGTTGAACCTTGGAACCCCGGAACTGAAGTGTAATTATATGAGGTAGGAGACCCAAAAAAGACAAGTAAAGTATTATGAGGGAGGGGCGACCGCCCGTTAAACTACCAAAAAAACAAGGGTAAACCAATATTCGTTCGTTCATTGCTACGCCTAGCCCCGGGAGGAGTTATTGGCTCGTCCAACCCAGCAGCATTCATGAGTCGCTCGTTCAACTGTCCCTCGGAGACAGGGAGATAGGCTATTACTGAAGCTGTGAAAAAGAATTGGTAGCCTGCTACATCAAAGATGAGTTATTCAGTTTCTTCTTTCAGTGTCTATGCCCGTAACCGGATGCGGTATGGGATAGGCTTCCCTTGGTTCGGCACGGTTTCACTCAGTATGGTACCCTACGGATCCCATACCACGACGTATCTGGAATAGTAGTAATTAGTGAAATAAAAAGACGAAAAGATTCTATTTCATCGTTTTTCTCTGCTCCTTTCTTCCCCCAAGGTTCACGTCGCTAGGTCAATTCATGCTTCGACGCACTCCCGCCTCGTGTTTTCGACAGAGAAGCAAGACCGGACAAGAGCTTCATATGAAAAACCTCCCCTTTGGGAAGGGAAATTTGTGCCCAGACACTCTTTACAAAAAGTAATTACAGATAAATCTTCTTTTTTAAAATGTCTACAAATAAATACAAGATGAAGAAAAATTTATTCACATAAATTCAATTTTCAAACTTTTGCTTTAAAAATATCTTTTTTCATTCCCGAAATACCATTACTTTTTGCATTTTCTCTTTTCCTTTTTGCATTCTCTCTCTTTCTTTTTGCACCCTCACTGCAATAAATCCTCTATCTCCAAATTTCATTATCTCTTTTCAATTTCATTCTCGCGCATGAATTTATACCAATGTAATCTCATGCACCAAGGGTAATGTTTACACTCTGTTATGCTTCAGTTTCTGGTGCATGACATTACAAAAATATACTGGTGCGTGACATTACAAAAATATACATCATGCACAGTTAAAATTCGTGCACCAGTTAAAATTAATGCACCAGTTACTTTTATCAGACTTCATGCACCAGTTGTTTTTAAAATTTTCATGCACCATACATTTTTTTAATTTCCATGCACCAGTTAAAAATTCATGCACCAGTTATTTTTAAAATTTTCATGCACCAGACATTTTTTAATTTCCATGCACCAGTTAAAAATTCATGCACCAGTGTAAAGTCATGCATCAGTGTAATGTCATGCACCAGTGTAAAGCCATGCACCAGTGTAATGTCATGCGCTAGTGTATGTCATGCACCAATGTAACGTCATGCTCCAGTGTAATATCAAGCACAAGGGTGTGTAGTCATGCCCTAGTGTAATGTCATGCACCAGAGTATTTCATGCACTGGTGTAATGTCATGCACCAGTTATTTTTATCGAACTCCATGCACCAGTTGTTTTTAAAATTTTCATGCACCAGTTAAAAATCATGCATCAGTTAAAAATTCATGCACCAGTTAAAAATTCATGCACAAGTATAAAGCCATGCACCGTGTAATGTCATGCACCAGTGTAAAGTCATGCACCGGTGTAATGTCATGCACCAGTGTAATGTCATGTGCTAGTGTATGTCATGCACCAGTGTAATGTTACTGTAAGGCCCCGAGATTTGATTATTGTTAAGTAAATATAATTTGGGAATTTATTAATAATAAATTTGGAATTAATTAATTAGATGTGAAATTGACAATACGAATGTCAATTGACAGTTAAATCGGAATATGCCATATTTTTTAAATGGTAAAATAAACTCCGATAATATTTTTTAAAAAAATGATTAAAATGAAGAATTTAATTGTCTTATAGTAGCGGATGGTGTCGACTGTACATTTAGTGTATCAGTACACCGGAGGCACTTCGATACTTCGATGTACATAATTGAGTTAGGAGACTATTAATTTGTGCACAAGGTATTTTACACATACTAAAATGTGCACTAACACATACTCAGCCGAACACTCTTTCCCTCTCCTGCTCTCGCTTTCCATCTGACCTTCACCATAAAATCGTCGCGCTCGCCGCCGTCCAACCACCACACGGCAAGTCCGACCACCATCACCTTCCCCTCTCTCAGGCGCACATTTCCATACAAAGAACTCGTAGTTTGCGTCGCAGATTTCATCAGATTTGGCCAGAAAGCGGAAAAATTTTGAAGGCTAGGGTTCGTGCGATTTTCTTCAGCGTTTGCTTAGGTAATCCTCATTTGTTCCATAATTGTTCTTCCCCTGCAATCCCCTGCAATTTTGTGTAGATTAGTTCAAAAATACCGATGCATGTTGGGTGTTGGTCGATGCATTTTTAGAGTTTGAGGATGAAAATGTTTAAATCTTTTTCTTGATCGAATTTAACCCATTTAAATCATGTTGAGGGGATTTTATGAAATTTCAATGCCATTGTTGATTGGATTCTGTCTCCTTGCTGTTTTGAGTTCAAGAATTTACTGCATGTTGGTATATTGTGTTCGACTTTCAGAATTTTAGGGAGTGAAGCTGTTTAAAAAAAATGGAACCGGGGCGGGGCGGGTAAACCCGTCGGGTTCGTGGGTCTAAGCGGGGCGGGGCGGGTTCGGGTTTTATGGGTAGCGGGGCGGGTCCTGGGATTGGCCAAACCGTCCCATACCCGACCCGTTGCCATTCCTATCTTTGATATGGTGTTGTGAGGATGATGTGACATCGCTAGTTGGCTCAGTTTAGTAACTTTAGCGCCGAGTGTATCGACGTCTCTCAGACACGGGGATGCTTGGACGCATCGGGCTCAGTAGACCCTATAGCAACGAGTGTGTTGCCATCGCCCATTGTAGGATGGTTGGAGACCTTGATTGCCCGACGGGGCGACGTGTGTTGCCATCCTAGCTCGAGCTTGAGATATTTGATAGCTATTCCTTGAATTCCGGACGTTTGCTATCCCAAGATGATTTGTACCCTTCATGCATTTCATTACATTGCATTGCATCACATCATATATCACATTTTATACATCTTGTAATTACTTAATAGTTTCATATTGGGCTTTGGCTCACCCCCAAGGGGGCTGTTGTTGTATTTGTGTGTGGACAATGGCAGGTATTACAGGTAACCAGCATCCCAAATAGGGAATACTCGGTGAAGTCTTACCTGAGGTTGTTTCTTTTTGTCATTTTCCCAATCGTATGATAGTTAAAGTATACCAGGGGGTCCTGGAACGCATAATTATATAAATTGAGTTTATTCAGTCCGGTCTTGAATATTTGTGGTTATCCTGTGTTTATTTACAGCTGATGGTATTATGTAAATATTTTGAGTATGAAATATGTGTTGGAGAATTATTGTGCATGCTATGATATGATGTAAATATTTTTAGTACAGATTATGTGCTGGATGTCTATTGTGAGTGATATGGTATTAAGTATTTACTTTCTGCACTGGGATTATTATTATTGTGATTTCATTTTTTTGGTATGTCTCTCGTGCGGGTCCTCACAGTTACACTCTGTTATGCTTCAGTTTAAATAATCTTCCGCTATTCACAAATAAATAATCATTGTGTGATAACTAAACACTTGATTAGGAACGAGTCCTCACAGTTACACTCTGTTATGCTTAAGTTTCTGGTGCATGACATTACAAAAATATACTTCATGCACCAGTTAAAAATTCATGCATCAGTTATTTTTATCAGAATTCATGCACGAGTTGTTTTTAAAATTTTCATGCACCAGTTATTTTTTAAATTTTCGTGACAATCTTAAATCCCATTTTTTAATTAAGAAATTAATGCCAAAAGGAATAGAGAATGCAAAAAGGAAGAGAGATAATGCAAAAAGTAAGGGTACATTTGTCTTTTGGTCCAAAATGGACCTAAATGATTTAATGTATTTTTATACCTAAACTAGGTTGAGCAAAGTTTCACCATAGGGCACCGACATGTGGTATTTTATTTTCTATTTATGTTATTATTTAAAATTAAATTAAATAATTAAAAGGATCTTTAATTTAAAAATTATATTATATATATTAAATCGGTAATATGTAAAATATATTTAAGTGAAAATAATCCAAGGAATAGTTTAATAAATATTTATAAAAAAGCTGTGCAAATTTATAATTGATTAACTAGATTAAAATAAAGTACTTTTGAAAAATATAGACACTTAAATAAGAAATATGCAATATTTATTTGATAATAGAAAAAAATAAATGGTGAAATAAATAAAAATTATTAAAATGGTCACATTTTGAATAAAATTTGAAAGGTAAATAAACATAATTATTTAAACATGTAGAACAATAAATAGTAAATGAAGATCATATTTTTCTATGATAGTTTTGTTATACCAAACCAAATATAACATTAATCATAAAAAATTAATTAGTCATATAATCATAATTATAATATCAATCATCTAAAATAAACATACTGTTATTTATCTAGCATTATTTAACATCATATTCAATCATACTAATAATTATAATATAACTTATCAATATTATCATATTATCAATATTATCATATCATTCCATATAAATGTTGGGTAGAAGTAATATATTTTTTGTTGGAGTGTAACAATTACTCTTGTTTGGAGAGCGATTGAAATATATTGCTTGGGCTGCTATACGGTTTAAATATTAGAGTTGGACCATTTCCACCAGCTATAGCATTTGGTAATGGCAATCTCTTGATTCTACAATTGGTTTCAGATCCAAGTTCATGTGTTCGATTCCCATGATTTGCAAGGTAGTACGATTATTGGAAAGGATATTGTTGGAGGGTGATAATTGTCTTTGCTTGAAGAATGTTTAAAACATAACGTTTAGGTTACCATATGATTTAATGATTATAGTTACATTGTTATCACCCGTTATAATTTTTGGTAAAACAATACGTGATCCCGCAATTTCCTTGGTACAAAATGTAATGTGTTTGGAAAATGACAAAAATTTAACCGAAATCATAGCATGTGAAAGAACAAAGAAAAAAATACCAAACAAGAAACGCAGGCGGTGGCAACTGGCAATGTGTCATGCAACATGTAATCCATGCAAGCCCTCCACTCACCACGTTTCACTTCCCCTTCTTCAATAAATCCTCACTCCGACGCAACATCCACTTCAATACATTCCACACCTTCTTTCAATTGCATTCTTGATTCTCATGGCAGATCGTGATCGTGATCGTCAGCAGTACCAACTCCACCCGCAGCAGCAGCAGTACCGCTACGAGGGCGGCATCAAGGATATCCTCCCACAAAAGGGCCCTTCCACCTCCCAAATACTCGCCATAGTCACCCTCCTTCCGGTCAGCGGGACCCTCCTCGCCCTTGCAGGAATCACACTCGCAGGGTCTCTCATCGGGCTCGCCGTCGCTACCCCGGTTTTCATTATCTTCAGCCCAGTTCTTGTTCCCGCCGCCATCCTCATCGCGGGGACAGTCACCGCTTTTCTGACATCTGGGGCATTTGGGCTTACTGGACTCTCGTCGCTATCATGGGTTTTGAATTCGTTCCGGCAGGCCACTGGGAGGGAGCCGCTGGACTATGCGAAGAGGCGGGTGCAGGAAGCAACGGTTCAAGTGGGGGAGAAAACGAGGCAAGCGGGAGAAGCGATCAAGGCTAAAGGTCAGGAAGGAGGGCGGGAAGGACGAGAAGCAGGTGCGACTGCGGGTGCCGGTCGTCCTGCTTGAGCAGGCTGGAAGATCTAATCCACAGTAGTAGCAATAATAATAATGTGGAAAAGTGTGTGTTTGTTGTGTGTGTTGCATCTGTTTTGTTTGTTGTTAAATGTGATTTGATGAAGATTTGTGAAGCCACAGTCTAGCTACAACTTATAATCCATCCAGCTTCTGTTTAGTCTCTTATTGAAACATAATTTCTTCTTTAATATTTTATGTCTGTTTAAATTTCATATTGTCTATTTTTCTTGGTCGATTCAAGTAACTGAAGTGACTGTAGCAAATGTATGATGTGGGATGGTAGGTTAGCTAACAGCCGAAGTAGCGAAACAGATGCACAGCATAAAACATGCAAAAAATGTATGCCATTCAATAAAAGCCAATTGTCTTTCAATAAAAGCCGGGTATACCCTGAAACAAGTTGAAAATAGAGAATTTTCCCTTTTACATTTTCCCCAAGAGATGAGAACACAACTGAATCTAAATCAATTTCACATCAAAAGCTTCTCACTTTGGTCAAAAAGATGTTTCAAGTACACTTAGAATCTTGACTCGGATCTCTGAAGACTCAACAGTCCTTGCTGTAAAGTTTTCTGGTTGACCATTTCTGAAGGCAACAAATTTTTGAGAATGAATGGCTGCGATTACTTCAGGTTTTTTTCAAATGGCCTGAAGGATTATCATAGGGGCATCCACCTTTTTTGCCAGAAGTATTAGATTTGAGCCATGTGAGCTGCAAAGGGTGACCTTTCCAGGATTTACCATGTAAGTAGATCGACGCGACGTTGTAGAACAGATGCGAGCTGAAATGCCTCAGGCTAATGGAGCATCATTAGTCGTTAGGCTGTGATCTCCCAATTCCACTTAAGAAAGATCGCCATAAGTAGTGAAATGTTCTTCCAACCAGCACAGCCTAAAAAGGAGAAAGATTTATAAATGATTATAAGCTGGACAAGAGGACAAGAATTCCTGCACAGCTCTAACCAAAAGGAAACCACGCAAATTCTGGTGATGCATTCAGAACAGTTCTTGAACATAGTTGTGCAATTCTAAGTCCTAAACTCGTTGGGAAAGTTAAATTTCTCTTTTTCTCCAGGCCCATCTCCTACAAACGATAACAAAAGGAATTTTGCATTTTTCAACCAACCGGAGATTACTGTGGCGAGATGATTTTACTCGATACACTTGGTTGCACCTAATGATTTTTAAATTTGAAACACAAGCAATCTCGCAATCATTCATTTCTTCTGTAGAAACACCATTCGGTTGTCGGATTTAACACATTTGAAGTGACGATGACAATTAATTTATCACCTTGAAACATTATTACTTCAACTCTAAAGGCATCACTTTTCATCATTCTTATACCTCCACACCTCAACAGAATGGGATGATTGAGATGAAACATCGTAACCTTTAAACGTAGGAAGGGCATTATGTTCCAATCCAAAATGTCAATAATCTTTCGCCTACACACAAGTTTGATCAACGAGCTCGACATTGCTTGTTCATGGGATATCTCATTGGTCAAAAAGATTACATAGCTTTTGATCGTTCTAAACAACCAAATGTTACTCCGAAACTTCCATCTCTATCATACAACCAAAGTTGCTGCCAGCCAACCTTCTCCCTCGAAAGGTATGCATTACCCTTTACATCAATATATTTCTTGTGCACAACTCTCACCACACTATATGCATTTTGTTTTTGCAATTACCACTCTTGTAGAACCTATCACTTATGAACAGGTTGCCTTAGGTTCCAAATGGCAGGAGGCCATGGCCACTGAGTTACATGCACTCGAACAAAATCAAACATGGACAATCACAACTCTCCCTCTTGGCCATCGTCCAATTGGATGCAAATGGGTATACAAGATCAACACAGCTCTGATGGAATAGTTGAACAATACAAAGCACGGCTAGTAGCCAAAGGATTCACTCAAAGCGAAATGATTGATTATGAGGAGACTCTTGTTCCCATATCCAAATTAACCACAGTTCGATGTCTACTTGTTGTAGCTAATGTTCGAAATTGGTCACTCCACCAATTGGTCACTCCAAAATGCATTTCTTAGACTTACACAAGGAAAGTTTACATGCAACTACCTCCTGGTTTCCTCGACAGAGGGAGACACCTATAGTATATCGACTCAACAATTCGCTAAATGGGCTTCAACAAGCCTCACGTAGTTGGTTCCAGAAATGTAGTTGGTTCCAGAAATTTTTTACAGTTGTTCGTCATGATGGTTTCCAATAGTCCAAAGCTGAATACTTGTTGTTTACACACATATCCGGTAACTGCTTTACGGTTGTACTCATTTACGTGGATGATATGATCATAACCAGGAAGGATGAGAATGCGAGTTGCTATCAAGGAGTCCCTCAATGCCAAATTTCGCATTAAAGATATGAAGCAGTTACGGTAGTTCATTGGGGTAGAAGTGGCTCGTTCTTATAGCGCCATCTCAATGTCCCAACAAAAATACATACTTGATATCTTGGATGAAGCAGGTGTACTCGGGGCCAAACCATTGCCGACACGTATAGAGGAAAACATCAAGCTCTTGTCCATAGTAGGAGATAAATTGAAATTCCATCGAATTACAAAAGACTGGTGGGACGACTTATTTATATTACCATTACTATGCCTGAGATTAGTTACTCAGGTCACATATTAAGCTAATCCATGCAGGAGCCGAGAAAACCTCACTTGGATGTTGTCCACCACCTTTTGAGATATCTTAAAGGTGCGCCTCGACAAGGACTATACTTTCCAGCCAAATGAGTTTTAATACTAAAATTTTTTTGTGATACGGATTGGGCTCGATGCACAATCATAATACGTTCAGTAAATAGTTATTGTGTTTCTTGGGGAAGCCCGCATTTCATGGCATACCAAGAAACAAACAATTGTATCAAGTGATAGAGCACAATCTTAGGAAGAGCACAATCCTAGGAAATCATTGACTCCACCATTCACGTAAATATCTTCAGCAATTAAGCCAACCCTAGCCACCATTTACGTATAAATTCTTAATCTATAATCAGTTTCCTATTTTACTTTGGTATTGTAAATGTACTGGAAATCACTCTATGGAATAATAAGATTTCACCACACTTATTCAATTGTAATATGGTATTAGAGCTCCATTGATCCTAAAACCAGCCACCGGAGTTCAACCCACAATCGCCACACCACAAGCCGTACTGCTCACAGATATGGCCACCGAACACCATGAAAATACCATACCCAATACAAATAATCCATCAAAGCCACTTGTCATCCTTCATCTTCATAATTCCATCAAACTCACCCCGACAACTTACATAGCGTGGAAACTTCAAATTGCATCTGTTTTGATTGGACACAATCTCATTCATTTTGTTGATGGATCCCACCCAGCCCCATACACCATCATCACCATTGAAGACAAACCCAATATCAACCCTGAATACCAAACGTGGGTTCGCCAAGATAAACTCATATTCGGTGCTCTCGTTGGCTCCCTCACACCAAATAATATCTCACTTACCCAATATCAGATATCGTATGACATGTGGACGATTTTGGCCAACACTTATGCCGACCTTCGCGCGGACATATCAAACAAACCAATGACAAAATCAAACAGGCTTTCAAAGGAACCCAAACTGTTTCTGAATTCATGCAACACATCAAGGCATGTTCGGATGAACTAGCGGCTCTCGGCAAACCTATGGACCCTGAAGATCTCACAGAAACAATCCTTGATGACCTTGATGACAACTTCAAATCTGTAATTGATGTTGTCAATAGTCGTGATACTCCCATCACATTCAATGAACATCACGAAAAACTCATCAACGAAGAACTTTCTCTACCTCCAATCATACTTGGGCCCTGTACGTTTCCAGCAACAGCCAACTTAACCCAGTCACAGCCCACCTCGACCTATCGCGGGAACCGACCCAACTACTCATACATCACACCTTCGGGCGGACGCACGCCCACTGCTCCTGCCACTAGCCGCAACAACAGACCCCCGCCCCGTCCCTTTCTTGGTCGCTGTCAATGGTATCGTGAACAAGGCCACACCGTGTCCCAATGCCCGGAATTCCGTCAACTTCATCCAATGTCTCAACCACCCCCTCCAGTACGTTCAACCCACAATGGAAAACCGCAAACCGGAACAACTTGGCAGCCCCGAGCTCATGTGGTGACTGCCCCCACACCCTCCATGCCCCAGTGGCTTCTTGATAGTGGAGCATCACACCATGTCACCAGTGATCTTGCCAATCTCTCACTTCACACTCCTTGTGAGGGACCCGGTGATATCATGATCGGTGATGGTTCCGGACTACCCATCAGTCATACTGGTTCCACATCACTTTCCCATAATAAATCAACATTTCAATTGGATAATGTGTTATGTGTTCCTTCAATGCATCGAAACGTAATCTCTATCGAAATTTTGCCACTCTAACAACACGTCAATTGAATTCTTACCTGATTACTTTGTTGTGAAGGATATTCGCACGGGGATAACACTGGGCGATGTCTACGAATGGCCTAACTCACCCCTCGAACCACCCATTATCTCATTTTCAAGTATCAAGACCGATCCCTCTACCTGGCATCATCGCTTGGGACATCCATCATCTGCCATCCTTAACCATCTTGCATCTAGTATTTCTTTACATTTTTTTCTTCCAATTCATCAAAGAATCAACATTGTAACTCTTGTCATTGCAATAAAAGTCACAAACTACCATTTTCTACCTCGTCGCTAATGTCTTACTATCCACTTGATATAATTTTTTCTGATGTTTGGACCTCCCCACTGTTATCCGAAGATCAATATAAATATTATGTCATATTTATAGATCATTATTCCAAATATATATGGTTCTACCCCCTTAAGAGCAAGTCTCATGTTCATGAAACTTTCGTCAAATTTCAAAATCTTGTCGAAAATCACTTCTCCTACAAAATCAAGACCTTATACACCGACAATGGTGGTGAATATCTCGCCCTGTCATCCTACCTCTCCACTCAGGGCATATCTCATCATACCTCACCCCCGCAAACTCCCGAGCACAATGGCTACTCGGAACCATGACATCGCCACATTGTTGAAACTGGTCACTCCCTCCTATTCCATGCATCACTTCCTTTACTCTATTGGCCTTACGCCTTCATCACCGCGGTTTACCTCATCAACCGACTACCCACACCAATCCTTAACCTCACCTCCCCATACTTCACTCTCTTCGGCACAACACCAAACTACTCAAAGCTGCGAAGCTTTGGGTGCCTGTGTTACCCATGGTTACGCCCATACACTCCCCACAAACTCAGTCCCCGTTCCACTCCATGTGTCTTTGTTGGGTAATCATTGACTCAACACGCTTACTTATGTCTCGATGTCTCAACATCCCGTCTATACTCCTCTCGCCATGTCAAATTCCTGGAAGACATTTTTCCTTTCACATCTCTTCTTCCATCGCTACCTCGCCCCTCCGCCAACACAAACACAGATTGATGCCCTTCAATCACCCTCATACCGGCCATCAACCCGCCGCCATCTCCAGGCCTTCTAGTGCGAATCTTCTCCAAGCACTGTCGAAACACTACATGAGCAAAGCAACAATACTCCTACCACTTCTTGTACATCGGACTCGTGCCCCAGCATCAGCTTTCCAATACCAGACTCATCTGAACCTTTTTGTACAACCGAGGAACCCCCATCGCACAGGGTGATTGTTAACAGATCCGTGAATAACATTCAGAAACCCATCTCCAAACTCAACCTTATGGCTGTCATTAATTCCTCGGCGAGCACTGAACCCACTTGTGTTAGCCAAGCAGTAAAAGATCCTTGTTTGCACAATGCCATGTTCGAGGAATATGATGATTTTGTTCGCAATGGCACGTGGGAGTTGGTTCCCCTTGATTCATCTCAAAATATTGTAGGGTGCAAGTGGATTTTTCGAGTCAAATACTCACAAGCTGGCTCCATTGACAGGTATAATTGTAACATGAGACCACTCACCCACCTTAGAGAAATTCATCGCTCTCATCTCCGACCGATTTTCTCTCAAGGACCTTGGCACTCTCTCATAGGGGTTGATGTCATTCCACATTCCCATGGAATACTTCTATCTCAAAGTCGGTACATCACTGTTCTTCTTCAACGAACGAAAATGATATCTGCCAAACCTGTAAGCACACCCATGGCCACATCTCCTACACTTACACTTCACTCGCGCGCCTCCTTGACGAACCCGTCAGAATATCGGACCACAGTAGGCAGTCTACAATACCTAGCACTCACTCGGCCCGACATTGCGTATACAGTGAACAAACTCTCTCAATACATGCACCGTCCCACAGAAGATCATTGGTCTGCAGTCAAAAGACTATTATGTTATCTCTGCGGCACCATAGACTATGTGGTCATCTACTACCGTGACTCGGTCACATCTCTTCATGCTTTTTTAGACGCCGACTGTGCAGGTAACAAAGATGACTACACATCCACTGGTGCCAACATTGTGTATCTTGGCAGGCATACCTTCTCCTGGAGCTCAAAGAAATAACGGATGGTTGCCCGATCTTCCACCAGCAGAATATCGTTTTGTTGCCACCACATCGACAGAAATCCAATGGATGATCTCTCTTCTTGGTGAACTTGGGGTGCATCTAAGCCAACAACCAGTAATTTATTGTGACAATGTTGGAGCCACAAGTCTATGCTCCAATCCGGTATTTCATTCCAAAATGAAACATGTGGCACTTGACTACCATTTCATACGTGAACAAGTACAGGCTGGTTCACTCCGTGTAGCGCATGTTTCATCTCATAATCAACTGGCGGATTGCTTAACAAAACCACTGCCTAGGGCTCAATTTCAACGACTAACTACCAAGATCGGAATCTCCTCCCGGAGCTTTGTCTTGAAGGGCTCAGCGGAAGTATACTTTACAAGAGATTGAACAAGGGAAGTTATACAATTGAAAATGTATTTTTTCTATATCACTTTTGTTGATACATGTTCTGAATTTATATATAAAATCTTACAATTTCCAAAGTTTATGTGACTTTCAAACTTACCAAGTGACTTTCAAACTTCTTAAATGACTATCAAACTTACTAAATGACTTTTAAAGTTCCCATGAATATTCTAGAGAATGACTCTTGATATTACAAATTATTTCAACACTCCCCTTAATTTGTAATTTTCAATTGCTACGTTTTTCGGAGCTCTTCGTGTTGACTTCTTTGGAGCCATTGATCCAAATGTTTCATGGTCACCAACATCACTTTGTTGAGCATATATCTTTACACCTCGTCGACCATTCTTCATTTTGGTTGACACATCTTCATGTTTTGCCTTGTAATTTTTCTTCAATTGAAATGCACTATTCCATTTCTTCTTCTCAACAAGGATCTTTTCTTCTCTTGCTTGAACCAAATTAACACCATCATTTTTGTCTTCATAAAGTTGAGGCTCACAAGAGAACAAGACAACATTGTTATTGTCATAAATCTTTTTCAATGATTGAAACTTTTTACCTGAGAACCTGAATCAACAGCATCATTGATTGATTTGTCTACTTTCGGACATGGTTGTAAGTCAAGGCTATGAGTGGATGATTGTTCCACAAGATGACTGTATTTTCAGATTTCGAAATATCATTTTTTTCGATCGGCATAATGAGACGAAATACTTTATTACCGTCCATTTGAATTTTCGCCACAGTCAAATTTCTTTTCTTGTCAACAATTGTGCAGGCATTGTCATCAAAATGAACTGAAAATCCTTTTCGAATAAGCTGCCCGACACTTAACAGATTTTGCGCAAGATTGGGCACATAAAAAACATCGGGAATAAGCTTTTTGATACCTTGTTTGGTGTAAACTTTGATTGTGCCTTTTCCTTGGATTTTTTGAACTGGTCCATCTCCGAGTTTAACATCAGTGGAGAAATTTTTGTCGATATCCACAAAATTGCTAAGATTGCTTGTCATGTGGTTACTACAACCACTGTCAATATACCACACATTTTGATCTTCATATGTTACGTTCATACAGGTATAGAACATCAAATCTCCCTCGTCTTCTTTGGAAATATTGGCTCGCTCCTTTTCTTGACTCTTTTGATGCCAACAGTCTCTTTGAGAGTGATTTGGTATTCGGCACCTTGTACACTTGAATCGACAATCTCTTGAATTGTGATTAGTCTTATTGCAAATAATAAAATAAGGACTATCAGAAGAATTTTGTTGATGCTCCCCTTTTTCTGGATCTTTTCTTTCCCAATTTCTTTGATCATTTTGAGTTCTCTTTTGCCATGAATTTTTCGAAGATCCAAACTTATTCGGATTCTTTTCATAAAATCCAACTTTGGACTGAAACGCTTGTTCCAAAGGTTGATTTGAAGATCGATTGATTCTTTCGGTTTATTCCATATTTTTGAGTTTTCCTCGTGTCGTTCTCACTTAATTTCAGTTTATTAAGCTTAAATTTCCAACAATTAGCAGATAAATATGAGCTTAATCAGGTTATAACAAGAGTTTTATTAGGGTGGACTTAGCTATTTATATACATCAAGTCCAACTATATATATATATATATATATAAACGTTGGTGGTGATTGATCACTGAATTCTGGTAAACAAGACTAGAAGGTTCGATGATCACAGTTCTTGTAGACGTCTGCATAGGCTGCCGCAGCCCCCCTTAACTTTTACAAATCTTGGCTCAAATTATTACTCATACGTCTAATTTATGTCGATTTTTTACACAAGTTTCGTGTATTACTAAAAGCATTGACTCAGTTTAAGTTTAGGTTTAAAATTTAAATGGTTATATGTATTTTCTGTGAATCTAAATTCAAACAAGTGTACGTGGTTTGATTTCGAAAGAATTCTCAAATAAAAAATACGACGGCATCAAACAAACCTCACCTAACTCATCCTAAAATAACATGACTGAAAGTTTTGTCCGATTCCCATTTCACATCAAACAATCTGGCAACCGAATTATCCTACTTCCTTGAATGTAAAGCATAAATTGGATGAGGGTTTTCGGTTTTCGATGCTTCCAAGAACTTTAAACATTTTAGAATGAAAATTATGTGGAGACAACGATTTTAATACTTGTAGTCGGCAAACGAGTTACCAAAGCTTTTAGTCGTCCCACGCTGGTTAATTGTTTTTTTATAACGAGGCTACTTCAAAAACAAAAGCAGTTTCATTCCATAAGTTCTGCGGCATTTTGATATAGGGAATTCACTTTACTTTGATTACAATCGTCTGGGTTCCTCGGCACAAGATTAATGAATAAGTTACGACTTACATGCCATGATTACATGAAATCAAGTTCAAATAAATGCATAAAGCTAATATAGATATAAACTTCACATGTATGATCGCATTCGAGGTCTAACCAAAGACTGGCCACCATCGACGAATATAGTTGTGCCGGTCATGTACCTTGACCCATCACTTATCAAATAAATAACAGTGGAAGCCAAGTCTTTCTCAACGTCAAGCCACCGATGTAAGGGCGTGGCTTCCTTTACCAATTTCTGCGCCCTTTCCTTCCCAACAGAAGTAGGGAACTCGTCGTCAAGATGCAAGCCACGAGCAATTGCATTTACTCTTATCTGATGCTTCCCAATCTCCATTGCTGATGTCTGCACATCATTTGTAAAGTAAATTTTTAGTCATGGCATAGAATCTACAATTCAGGTAGCTATATTGAAACACAGAAGTGAAAAAGAGAATAGTTATCACCACCAATGAACACAAGGGAAAAAATGATTTGAGACCTGAATAAGCTACACTTACCCGTACTAGCTGCTGAACTCCAGCCAAACATGAACCATATGCTGCCGCTCCTTGATATAACCCTCTTTCAGCTCCAATTATTGAGGTTAAGAATACGATGGATCCTCCCAATTGCTGATCGCGCATTGTTTTACCCACAGCTTTTAATAGATACCATGCAGCCATAAAATTGATTTTGACGACATTTTTGAATTCATCTTCTGGTAAAGACAGAGGATCATGCATCTTTCCTGTTTCACTCAAGTATTAAGTTAATAGTCTTGTACTTTCTACTAGCACATGTGAGAACAGTGCGTAAATGAAAATATGAACCACGCAACACACCTATTACTTACATCTACCACATGTTCTTGCTAAATATAATCCCTTTCTTTTTCTTTTTCTTTTTTTATTTTTTTGAAAGTAAGAATAATCCCTTCCAGACAATTAAAACGTGGATGTCATGCGTCTAGAAAGTGAGTAAGGGGATGCGATTATGTGTTAGAGTGATGCTTCCATAGCCAATTAATGTGAATATCCAACCTCCTCATCAAAGGTGCGACAGAAACCAAACATTAGGAAAATGAAACTCTCAAGGACTTCATCGCAGAACTTGATTAGAAAACTAAGATGATTTTTTTTCCAACGAGTTTTCAAAGGTGCTCCAGAAACCAAACTTCAGGAAAATGAAACTCTCAAGGACTTCATTGCAGAACTTGATTAGAAAAACTAAGATGATTTTTTTCCAACGAGTTTTCTTTCTGGTGGCCATGACAAGTGGCCTTTGGTGGGCGGTTGCCCTTACTTTAGAAATAAGCTTATCGGTTCGAATCTGATAGAAGGTGCGGTTAAGATTTAAGATTGGGGCAAGTCGTTGATGCTTGTTATCTTGAAGACAGAATCAGCATGAAATGAGAAGTCCACAGAAAATACGAAGTAAATAGAAAGTTGGGAGCCATACAAGTTACATTGCTTAAGAGATTGCATCCCAGATGACAGATTTTAACAACTATATAACCATATAAGGAACAAAGAATGTACTGGAAAAGGTGGGGAATGACCAATATCTATCTGTTACTTTTTCATACAAATATCAACAAAGGGGAGAAACCAAAATTGCAAAGCAGAGCAAATTGGTCATCAAAAACTACAATCGATCCACAAGCTTTTTGAATTAGAGATGTAATCACTTAGGAGCTCGTGTGACACACTGTCGCAAAAGAATAATGCTATATAATAAAAAATGAGTGACAAATTTATTTCAGGGCGACTGCAAAGGCGCAAAGCTTACCTTCATAGGAATAGCAATTGACGAAAGCATCCAAACCTCCCATGATTCTCTTCGCCTTGTCTACAGCTTCATCAAAAACCGCCTCTTTCTCTTCTTTCATATCCAACCACACCACGTCCACCGTATGGCGTCCGTTTAAGGATGCCACTATATTCTCCGCTGCTTTCCTCAATTGTCCATCATTCCCCATCAAAACCAACCTAGATTGATCTCGTGAAATCGTCCAGGGACAACTATTACAGCAACAAACATGACAAAGAAGAAGAATTATGGCAAGTAAAGACGCACCTGCAACCACGTTGAAGTAAATGACGGGCAATGTTGAGAGAGATTTCATCTCCATTGGAGGTAAGCAAAACCTTCTTTCCTGGATTTTCCATTTGTTGATCTAAACTACAAACAGTCAAACGTGAAATGAGACAACGGACAATTGAACTGGAGCATGTGGACCTTTAAATGGGTCGGACGGGTAGTGGTACAATAAATTAATCGGGTAGATATAAATGCTTCACCAAATTTATTTCCCATAAAATTTTATATTTATAATTAAATAACAAATAAATAAGATATTATGTTTATAAAACTACACTATATACAAAGCGTGAGACTTTGGTCAGATAACTCACGTAATCCTTTTACACCCATCTATGCATTGGCGCTCCGGTCGCGATCTCACGCTCCGGTGGCGTATGCGGCGCTTTAAGACGAACTAGCTTTTACTAAGTCGTGATTTAAGTTTTACAAGGTCGTGACTTATTGTTAAACATTCTTAATTCTCCGAAAGAAAAAGAAAGGGAAAAAAAAAAGAAAAGATTGAGAATTAGAATGTTAGATTAGCAAAATCCAATTAAAAATTTTATTTGATATTATTATCATGCAAACTTTTGGAAGAAAAAACTGAATGATCGAATTAGTCAATTTCTATTTCTTATTGTTACGTATCGTCACTAAGAAATTTAATTACTATTTCTTTGAATGAATTAAGTACTTAAAGATCTTATTATTACTATTTCATTATTAATAAAGAATTAAGTAATTAAAGGTTTTATATGATATATTTAAAGAATAAAAAGAACATAACTCCATTAGAAGATAAATTATCATTTTGTTAAACCTTATTTTGAAAGATGACTTTTTGAATGATAATTATTTGTTAAGAACTTCATATTGTAAATGATAAGAATGATCTAAGTTCTTGTGAGATATGAAGTATATTATGTATTTTTAATTTTATTTCATAAAAATATATAAGTTATTAATAGGCGCACCAAGGCTAACCCGCACTTAAAATTTTTGAAAATTGACGCTCGCGCATGCGCACCTGCATCCGCATCCGCCCGCGCGTCGGACTTATGTGACTTAGCCTTGGTGGTCCGACTTTGTGACACCAATTGAATTTGACAAAGGCACCCTGATCATATTAGAAAAGTAGTCTCTTATTTTATTTTATAAAATGCCATAAAAACCTATTTTTAGTAAATTTATAACTTATCCATAACTAACATATCTCATCAACTTTTTAAAACTAAAAAACTCACACATTATTTATACAAATTACAAAAAAATTTATTTGATATAGTTGCATCATTATTTTCCTTAAAACAATCACGCATTATCCAAATAATAATTACAAACTATAACAAAATAATCACAAATACTTTTGATATAATTGTTCATATTTTTATAAAAATTAACTAACCCCAGATAATTATCAGCATAAACCAACCATACAAGCAAGTAATGCTAGCATAGTAGCACTAGTATTTATTATAGATAAAGATATAATATCACATCATATCCACAAGAGAATAATTATACCTTCTAACAATTATAATGAAAAAAAATTATTAGTTTTAGAAAACAATAACGAATAATCTAACATAAGGTCGGAGGGGGCTAAGGGCTACCTAGACCCGACCAAGGATCATAAATGACCCTTAACAGCCCGGAACCGGACCGTGTTCAACGGGCCGGTTAACCGGGTCATTGGTTCAAAGGAACGGACCCGTGACCGTCCCGCCGGGTCATAATTTTCTAACCCGTAACCGGCGGTTCAAAGGGTTTATTTTAATTTTTTTTACATTCTTAAATTTAAAACATATGTTCCGGTGTAGATTTGAACTCATAAAATAATTAGCTTCAACTACTAAGCTATAAGAGTCTTGTTGATCTAAATAGATTGTAATAATTTATATAAATTAATCAAACAAATAAAATTTATACATTTTGATTATTTGAGCTTGAATTTATTATTTCACGTTATTTTATGTTTAATCCATGGACGAAAACACAATCAAATACTTTTTACTATTTTTTTTCAAATTTTAATAATATTTTTAAAAAAAAATTTAAATGAAAGGGTCAAATTGTAACCATACCCGTTGGTTAACCGTAACCGAATCGGAACCATAATTCGCGGTTCATGAACCGTAACTGAAACCGTCAAGGAAGATTAAGGTTAAGGGTCGAGGTTTTTTGAACCGTTCAAACCGGCGATTCTGAACCGTGGTCAGGTCTAGGGCTACCAAACCAAACAATAGACATAACACAAGTCCTGAGGGGGCTCCAAGGACAACTGCAGTGGTTATCATTAACCAATCATACTAAACTCTGCTGCTGTGCAAAACAAGTATGTATAGGAAAAGCTAAATATTGATAACAGCCATGAGACTGGGGATGTTTTTTATGCTACCCAAGGAGCATCCCAGTCCTCCATGTGAAGGGCTGGATTGCCTTAGGGGCAGTATCAATGTAAACAGACTGAGGAGAATGTTTTCAGCTGATATATGAAGCATTATTTTGGGTATATGAGCAGGTAGCAGAAGCTTCGCACGCATGTTGGTATTCATTATCATCCAAACTTTGAGTTTCAAACGGGATACTGCAACCTCAATTTTCATAACTAAAAGCACAAATGGTTTCTAAAATTCAGGACATACCAAATTTATGACATAAATGCTAGTGAACTTTGGGTGTTTTTATCTTTAAGACAGCTGATAATTGCATGGGATTTATGAGTCCTTAAGAGATATCACAGTCACTCGTTGTTATTAATTCAACACATGGTTATTAATTTAACACACAACAAATAGTTACTGACTTATGCACAGCGAAAGAGTTTTGTTTCACCTTCTTCATCTGTAGAGAAAAAACCAAATAGAAAACAAATAATGCAAAATTAAGACCTTCCATCTCTGCTACTCATCAGTTCCCAGACATGAGCTCTCCTTCTATTCTTCCATAGCAGCCAAAAAAAAGGAAGAAAAACACAAAGTCCTCGCACTGGAGTTTCTCAAGCAAATGGATATACAAAAAATACATATAAAGACAAATGATTTAAAGAGAATTTAGGAAAACTTACCCACAAAAGTTTTGATTGAAAGTGAAGAGAAACAATTTATTGAAAAAAGCAAACTTTTTTTTGTGAGAAACACCCAGAAGTGGTGGTTATGAATCGTTAGTGACATCAATTATTTGCAAAAAAAAAAAAAAAAGAGAAGGAAGGAAACTCAATAGCTCTCTTTCAACCAACACACACTGACACAAGTTCATCTTACATAAATTAACAATTACACCCGAAGCATAAGTTAGACACAGAAAAACAAAGCAAGTAACGAGAAACAAAAGAATTAAACCGACATTTGAAAGGCGAACAAAAAATATAACAGGATAGCTTGAAACAAACCTTTTCAGGAAGAGCCGATGGGCTTTGGGCAAATAAAAAGTCGGATTTTTACACAAACGAGAGCCTTAAATCTCAGCTGCTGGAAAAAAAATAGGGGTTTCTCCTGGAACCTAAAACTTTTCACGGAAGCCAACAGCAGGAGCAGCAAGAATTGGAGCATACAACGGCCGAATTTAGAGTTCCGTTAAGCTCATGATGGCGAAATTCACCGTGTGTTTGGTAGGTGAGGATTTGGGGATAGAAATATCATTGGTTTTTTTTTTAAATAAATAATTAATTAATTAATTTAAAAAATAATGTGTTAGGTGGCGACTCTGTGAGTGGCGTCGCCCTTTTTAAAAAAAAAAACATTTCCGTAAATGTATCAGCTTATCGTGCCTATAAAAGCCGTAGGTTTTCATTCTCATTTTATCAATCTTCTCTCATGAATATTTTTTCTTCAATCTTTTCTCGTGATCTATATTTTCCTTGGGAATTGATCAAATCAGGATCTTTCTATATTTTGATAACGATATTATTCGGAACATATCTATCGAATATAGTATTCCACTTTTAATATCGATTCGAGTTCTACTATCTATTATTTTATGGAGTTTGTTCAACTTTTGTAGAAGAAATTAAACATCGATACAATGAAATTTTCAATCAAGTTGTCAACAAACATTCATTCACGGAGAAATCTTCGTGGAACGAGGTACAAGTCAACATTGTTTATGATGATACTTTACAATTTCGAATGGAACGTCCAACTATGTAAATGTTATATTTGTATGTGGAAACGGAGCCAACTAGCTTTGCTATTTGTTTGATGAACCAGAATCGTATATTCCACATGTAATTGAAGGATTGAGTAACATAAATTTCAACGAGCAACCTGGTACTTCCACATACCGGGATGCTGAGCAACTCCAAAAAACTTTCTCGCTTCGAGCATGAAAGTGGCTCTTGGAATCAATATATCACTAGACCGTCTGAACAAGATCCTACATGTTGGCCAAATATGTCACATGGTGGGTGCTATATGGAAGCAATTTGGATTCTTTTGGACAAAATATTGCAACAATTGATGATGCATATGTTGGTGTTTCAGAGCATGCATGTCCCAGTGACGAAGATGGGGAGGATGTGCATGCATGTCCCGATGAGATTACGCCCTCATGAAACAATGGAGAGGTAAGTTGTACCATATGTGGCAAACACGAATGAAGTACCACATTTTTTTAATACACAATATGAGGAGCAGCTTTCAGATTCCACTGGCATACCTTCTGGAACACGAACAAGCTATCACAACACTGAGATATGAGAGTTAGTTGTTAATATTGTACTTAAGGATAAGACATATTTGATTACATTGGTGAAGGATTACTCTGTCAAAGTTGTCAACACGAGTACAGTGTTATAGAGAGCATACATATTTTGTGGAAGTCACTGTGTAAAAATAATTCTTCCACTGTTAGATGTTGATGGGGTCTTCGAGCTTATTTGAAGTCCAATATGGGATACCGAAATTAAAGAGATATTGTCACACCCCAATTTCACAGATACCATTTATCATGTTTATAGAAATCACTCTGTAAAAAAATTTCGACAGCATCTCCTCTGTTTATATCACATATGAGGCACAAAAACCTCTCTCTCTATATATATATATATATATATATATATATATATATATGTGTGTGTGTGTGTGTGTGTGTGTGTGTCACCATCATATATGAGTCACAATCACACTATATACATACAATTATTATTTTTCTCATAGTAAATTCTCAAAATATAGTTCTGCAGATTTAAAAGTCAAAAGTTAACAAAATACCCCAAGAAACCTACATGATTTTTTAAAAGATAAATCTGCAGACTCAAAAACCAAAATAAGATAACCACATACCCCAGCAGGTCTTCATCCATGTACACCGAATCTCAGAAACCCGTAAGAGCTCATCACCCTGCTCAGTAAGCTCAGGCCTCAGAAATCGTTATACTCACCTACAATACATGAACTGCGTGAGCTAATGCCCAATAAATAAAAATCATGCATGTTATGAAAATGATATGAGACATCAGTATAAATGTATTCAGAAAATGGATAATCAAAATATGCATAACATTTTAGTCAAATTCATATTTTTTATGGGCCCTTGACACAGCTACTATGCACCAGAACAGGGCTTTGAACAATAACAATAGGCACACAACCAAAATAGAGAATTGATACAGTCGAGTGATCCACCCTCTCTGATCTCAAAGGTACATCCCTATCAACCCCCGAGATCACCCGAGAAGTCTGCCACCCGCAGCATCAATAAAAGAATGCAGTCCAGTGAATCACCCGCTCGTGAATACCGAGGGCTAAGGGTGCTTATTGGCCCAATCCGCTCCGACCCGATCCGGAACCGGTCGATTGCTAAGGCTGGAACCAGTCCGATCCGGTAAGGAATCGGATCGGATCCGGTTCCGATTCTACCGGCTTCGGGTTAGACCGGTTCCAACCCGGAACCGGTTTGTTTGAATTTTTTTTAAAAAAAAATCTAAGTATATTACCTTAAAATTAAAAAAAATTAAAAAAAATTGGATCCAGTTCCGGTTCAATCCAGAACCAGATCCGTTTAGTCCGGAACCGGTAAGCTACCGATTCTGGACTGATTCGAAATCGGTTAGCCCGGTTCCGATTCCAAACCGGGCTAACCGGTCCGATTTCAGGCCTGGTCTGGATTGACCCGGGCCGTTAAGCATCCCTACCGAGGGCACATCCCCTATCAACCCCCATAATCCTCCAAGGAGTTTGCCACCCGCGGCACTCCATCTCTACATATCATAAAAGTCTGCCTCAAAAACCTCGGTGTCATAGTAATGGCAAACAAAATATTTTCTTCTCTCAAAATAATGTTGTGCATGACATACCTCAAATATGCTCATGTATTATGCATGCACGTGTAGATGCAAATGCATAGTCAAATCAATAAAGCAATAAATATTTATTCTAGCATAACTCAAGCATTGTATACATCAAATAATGCATATCAGATAATATAACAATAAATACTATATTCATGCATTGTAGTTGCAGATGGATTTTTACTTACCTTTCACTAGCTGATGTCGCTCGATTCCTAGATAGTAGATAATCAATCTACACAATTCAAATATTTATTTCAACAACAAATTCATTAAATTTCATTATTATCACATATCTAAATTTAATAATTCATTTAAGCAATGTATTCCATCATATCGTTATTAGGATAATTATATCATCATTTAAAATTCTAGTAACTCATATTTATACACCAATTAATTTAAATTTGTTGACTAACATTAAATTCTAGGATTTTCAAACACGTCAAAATTATTATAAAATTGAATAACAACATAATCTCAAATTTCTTGTCATATACTGTTTATCATCGTCTAATTTATCACATATATTAGTTTCATAATTATATGGTAATACAGAAATTCAGCATTTCATAAATGTGAAAAAAAACTCAGGAGAAAACTACCTAAAATTGAAGATGGTAACTCGAGGATTCCGAATATATAATTTATTTGAAGTTTCGACGGTGTTACGGAGTCCGAAAATCGAGAAAACCGCGAAACCCCTCTTTGTCTCTCATACTCTCTCGTGTTTTGTATGTTGTGTGTGAAAATGTGTGTGTGCGTGCGTTTTGTTGTTGTGTGTGTGCGTGAGTTTCCAATAACAGATATAGCACAAATGTTTAAGTCGGTCACTAAGATAACTTTTATATTATTTTATTTATTGTCATTATTTGTTTTAAAATTTAATTACTTATTTATTAATTTATTATATATTTTGGGATTCACTTGATACATTAATTCGGGTATCATAACAGTCTAATTTGCAAATTAGTTCTGAATAAAAGTTGTAGATTTATGTATTATCTTTCATCTGGATTTGGAATCACGCAATTTGGACATCGGCGAGAAAGTTATGTCTAATCTACCTAAACATGATACACTTGAAAATTAATTTTCCCCTTCCTCCTCCGGTAGTTTTCGGTAAAAACTCAAAACATGAAAGTGGTAGCCCTACGAGTTATCTTTTTAATAAAATTGATCTCGTCGTATTTCGACGAATTTTGGCGGATATTAAAGCTGTTATGCTAAAATTCATGACGGTCTAACGCATATGTCAAACATAGACTCAAGTATTAGACTCGGGTATTACAGATATGGTGGACCTCACACATGTATTTCCAATAATATTGGTATAGATCATCACAACTTGGACTGTAATATGGTGGCTGGCACATTGTTGGGAATTGTGTTGTGATCCTTCGTACGCGATTAAGTACATAAGAGAGAATGTCAAAGATAAAGATGGCTACGAAATATCATATATGAAGGCATGGAGAAGTTCGCAATGTGCATTGGAGAATGCCTATGGTACATGGGAGAGCTCTGTGTGTCTACTTCTGCAATATATGTGTGCTTTGTTGAACTATAATCCTAGAACCATTGTGGACTGGAACCATTGGTGGATGTATATTGGGGCTATGGGGGCAAGTGGCCCCTTGCCAAAAAAAAATTAAAAAATTCCCCCCCTTTTTTTATATATATTTTCCCCTTATTGATAAAAATTATGCATCTGCCCTGAGTGTAACCATCTACAAGCGAGTAGTAGGATGGTGAATACACTAAATTATGTATTATGGGCTTTCAGGTCGTGCATTGATGGGTTTCAACACTATCACAATATCATTAGATATCGATGGTACTCATTTGTACACAAAATGCAAACATAAAATGTTGATTGACGTCACTCTTGATGCAAATACTCAGATCCTGCCATTGGCGTTCGTGATTGTCGATGAAGAAACCACTTACTGATGGAAATGGTTTCTGGAGAATCTCGGTCGACATGCTATTCGCGATTCAACCGATGTGTGCCTGATTTCCAACTATGGGGTCCTCGTTACTTAATCCATTATGTATTTAATTAAGCATACATATGTGAGTCTGAATTAAGTAATAACATACACTGATTAAGAGTATCTTACGAGTTAAGTTGTTACAGATGTACCAAAACCACTAGTACAAAAACCAAATAACTTTTTCACATATACTTTACATGTAAATTAACAACCTAATCCAGTACAACTCATATGCAGTGGTTCACCTCGCAGCGGAAAATGACTCACATCCCGTTTTCCCCACGTCTATGAGTCCCTACAGAAACATTCACACAACGTGAGTATAGATAACAACTATCTCAGTGCAATATCAAAACAATAACATCAATGATAAAGCACAATAAAATCATCCATAGTGAATGCTCTGTATCATGCATCAACAAATGCACTATGTCATGACATGTCTCAACAATCACCCTATTATCACGAGCCCCATATGATATGCCTATTCAGCTCAATATGTCAGTGGAACCACATCACATCGTCATATTAGCAGCACATATCATAGTACCATACTCATCTGTGATAATAGCCAGAGCATATACACAAACCAGGCGTATATCTCTCAAGCCAAAGCATATGTAGTATATCTATCGTGGCAACGATCCCAGCCAAAGCATATACCAAACCGGGCATATCTATCAAGGCAATGATCTCACCAAAGCATATACACATATCTATCAAGGCATCCATCCCAATCATATGAAATACATGTATGCACATACATATGATACTACCAATCATATGACACAAAGATAACATAAAGCATATGATATCAAAACCATAACATCATCATCACATCATATCTATACTCCGTACGTCAACACGTACCTGGTATATGACAACAAAAGCGATAAATCAGGCGTTGATGGCTAATTGCCTCTTTGCCCTGTCCCCTGTGATGATGCTACAAGCACATGAACAATATACCATGTTATAAGAGGCTTCAATATCAAAAGTTACAAAAATATAATATTTTAAGTCTACCGATCGATCGGTCTCTCTAGCGATCGATCGGTCCAGACAAGCAACCCTAGCGATCGGTCGGTCAAAAGCTAGCGATCGATCACTTAAATGTTTGAATTTCTCAAAAATGCTACGACATTTCACCGATCGATCGGTCGCTTTCAGCGATCGATCGGTACATGAACCGCCTTACTTTCCCCTGTTTTACCGATCGATCGGTACGATCCTAGCGATCGATCGGTCGATGACAAAATTTTGACACCATGGCGATTTTGAGCTTATCTTCATAGCTCTTCTCCTACAACTCGAAATTCAACATGTAAACAAGTTTCATGCACTCTCCAAGACCATAATAACATGTTTCCCCCATCTTACAATCCAATTACTAGCATATAAACATGTTATGATTCTTCACATGAACATTTTATATTCCACTTCACATACATCAACATCAATGACATAATTCAAGTGTAAAACTATGAATTCCTTACCAAGATATGATAATTTCACTTCACACAACTTCCTAGCTCAATTCACAAGTGAATCCCAAGCTCAAACCAACAAGAACTTGAAAGAAATGGAGATGAGCTTGTGTAGTCTTTTAGTAGGTGTAAAATGAGAACTATGTGATTCTCCTCCCTAAATCACCTTGATATAAGGTCATTAGTTCCCTAAATCACTTGTTATCATATCATTTGGAGTTAATGACATGTTATGTAACATGTACATCAAGATGAAATTCAATTTCAAATGCAACTCCAATTCGAATTAAATTCACATGCATATTCAAATGCCTACTAGTTCATGTTGCTTGATGTGTTACTATTCAAATCATTGTACACCATGTTTCATTCTTTGCCATATAGCATTTCATACATGTATGATTTCATTCTTTTATTACCTCGATCATTACTCGGTTCCACCCGAACTCGAGTCCACATCGTACCGTAATTATTCCAAATTACGCCATAATCATGTGACACATATATAAAGTAAATCGAGGCATTACACCAACAAACATATGAGAATCGGGTGAGCAGTTGAGGAGTTTCCCTATTTTAAACCTCCACGTGGTGTGCGTCGTCTCTGTGTCAAATTTTAACCCCAAATTTAAAAATGTTCATTTGAAAGATCTATGTTGGCAAACAGACACACAATATCATATTTGAAAGTTTGAAGCTACGTTCGAGGCAATCAACAACAGCAATGTCCTGGCATGTTGGAATCTAGTTCCAGCAATGTGTCTTACTTTACAAATCATTATGTTCAAATATATCATTTATGAATTGTATACTTGATTAAATATGTTAGCAACACAATAACATGTTTTGCTAACATCAAAATCAGTATTACTCGATTGTCCAAAACCTAACAAAATTGTTTTGTGATTTTAATTTTTTTAATAATTTTTTTTAATTTTTTTTAATGTTTTAATATATATGTCCACTCCTCATAGTTTCTAAAGATTTCACTCAAACTTTATTAAACAACAAATATCAATTGTTTCAAATAATTTAGTAAATAGTATGACACATAAAGTCATTACAATATTTTTCCAATGAAGATGATGCTACCTATTAGAAGAAAAAATAGTCATTTTAATCCGAGGCATTTTTTAAAATGACATTTTACAAATTGTATTAATCGAATTTGACCTGAATTTAAGTTAATTTTTAAAAATAGCCTTTAATTCTGTTAAGTTCCAAATATATTCTTTAAGGTGATTTTTTTAAAATAGCCTTTAATTTAATATATATGTTTTTTAAGAAAAAAATAAAGTAAAAACATATTGGTGAGTTATACTAGTTAATTTTTTTTAAATAACCTTTAATTTAATATATATGTTTTTTTATAAAAAAAAAATTAAAGTAAAAAAAGTTAACGATCGACCAAGCCCACTATGTGCAATCCTCATATCACAATATTGGGTTACAGCACACATCGTGCCTTTGTCTTTACACAACATATGACACTCCTGTAGCACCACGACTTGAAGAGCACGATGTTCAATTTCCTCTCCAGTTACTTTAAACAACGTTGAAGGCTCCTTTGATTTACCATCTTCCCCCTCGTTTTCTTTTTTCTCTGTATTTTGTGTGATGTCCGGAATAATTAATAATCTTTAATCGGATTAAATTATGGAGTTCATATGATATGTCAGGATTTAGTTCTTGGGTATCAGATTTCGGAGAGGAGATGGGATAAATGATTTCGGGATCGAATTTATAAAGTTAATTAAACTCAAGGAGACTAGTATTAATAATAGTTTTATTATTTGAAGTTGGGAATTTAAAAATGAAGATAGTAAGGGGTAGAAATGGATTTGTGTGGTGTAAATATTTTAGGGTGGATTAAAGATAAGACACACACTCTCTTTCCTTCGTTCTCCCTCACCCAATCGATTTTCTTCCCCATTTTTTTCTCCTCCTTCACGTCGTTTCCCTCCTGGTTGCAAAATCCGATTCCAGCCTTGTTCCAGTCGTGATTTTTGCTCAGGTCCATATGAGGATACTCTTCTTACACCTTAATCGTTCTTATTGTGGATTTGTTTAGGTTGGTTCGGATTTTCTTGATGTTCAAGTGATGGGTTCGGTCATGTTTTGTTACTGCATAAGGGAAGGGGTGTTTGATTATTGTTAAATGATTTTTATTTCATGGGTGGCGTTCTAGCATGAGTTAAATCTTTATTTGGGAATTTTGCATATTTCGATCCATTCCCTGCTGCTGTATGCGTGAGTGTGTGTTCTGTGTGTGCTGGTGCATGAGTTATAGCATGTACCATAGATGGTTTTGCTTCGTGTTTGTCTGTGTAAAGCTGTTGGAATCGAAGAGGGAGAGTGAATGAGGTTCCTTGACTACTTTAGCTTTTTAAAATGAGTTTGCAAAATAAAAGAGTCTGCGCTTGCGGAAGGCTTATTTTGTGTGATGTAATAAAGCGGCAAATGACAAGGATATTTGTTATAGAAGTTCGACGATGAATCGCCTACGTCTCATCTTCCCGGCTAGTTAACTTCCAACCGAGGTTCCACTAGAACGAATGATCTTGGCCTTGAGGGCTCCAAGTTAACCACAATGCAACTCTTCCCGAGTACACAAAGCTCTTCCCGAGCACAACACTCTTCACGAGTCTTCTTGGCCTTAAGGGCTCCAACGATAGCCACACAAAACTCTTCTCGAGTTACCAACACTCTTCACGAGTCTTCTTGGCCTTAAGGGCTTCAATGATAGCCACAACACATGCACCAACTTTACTTGTTGATGACTTTACAATTTCCAACTTGCTTTGGTGTTGGAGGACCTTACAATAACTCAACAAACACCTTCACGGTGTATCAACATGAAGAAAACAAGACTCGCACAAAATAAAGGAATCACAAACTACAATACAACAACAATGTATGGAGATTGTAAAGCTATATGAATTTTGAATAAGCGAAGCTTTGTAGAAGTTTGTAGGCTCTTTTCTTATCTTCAAAATGCTCCAAAGCATCAATATTTATAGTGTAGGAGGCCCCCTAGGCTCCTACTAGCCGTTGCTACACAAAAAGCTGAAATCACTCCTCGATCGCCTCAGCCATCGCCTCGGGCGATCACCATCGCCACGCCCCAACGGTCAGCATAAATCACGCATCGCCTCAGGCGATGGGTCGATCGCCTCAGGCGATCAATAGCACAAATCAATGCCGTAACCTCAGCAGCTCAAAAAACTTCCATCGCCTCAAACGAAGCAGCCATCGCCTCAGGCGATCAACGCATCGCCTCGGGCGAACTCCCCCTGCGCGCGAGCCTCGACGTCGCTCCAGTCGATGTGCGTGGCGATGCCCCGCCTGGCTGCCATCGCCTGGGGCGATGATCACCATCGCCTGGGGCGATCCAGCCCAGGTTTTGCACACTTGATTTTCTTCATTCAATCCACTTTCCAATCAATTAATCTTCACACTAAGTAGACACATTAGTATAACAAACACAAGTTTTGTTCATCATCAAAACTCAAAAATAATCCGGGGATAAATTAAAGCATTAAACACGACCATGCGTTTAAGGCTCAACAATCTCCCCCTTTTTTATGATCACAAAACTTGATAAACTTGAATATGTAATATGCATGACATGTGAGTAAACATGACTCCCCCTTAACAATTGCATTGCACATACAAGATTACCAAGTAAAGTATTATTGGAATCGAAGAGGGGGTGAATGAGATTCCTTGGCTACTTTAGCGTTTTAAAATGAGTTTGCAAAACTAAAAGAGTTTGCGCTTGCGGAAGCCTTACGTCAATCGATAAATAAAAAGAATAAGTAAATAAATGCGTAATGAAAATTAAAGCAATAAAAGACACAAAGACTTGTTATAGAAGTTCGGCAATGAATCACCTACGTCTCCTCTTCCCAGTTAGATAACCTCCAACCGAGGTTCCACTAGAACAATTGGTCTTGGCCTTGAGGGCTCCAAGTTAGCCACACAACAACTCTTCCCGAGTTAAAAAGCTCTTCCCGAGCACACTACTCTTCCCGAGTACACAAGCTCTTCCCGAGCACAATACTCTTCCCGAGTACACAAGCTCTTCCCGAGCACAATATTCTTCCAGAGTACACAAAGCTCTTCCCGAGCTACCAACACTCTTCACGAGTCTTCTTGGCCTTAAGGGCTCCAAGGATAGCCACATGCACCAACTTCACTTGTTGGCGACTTTACAATTTTCCAACTTGCTTTGGTGTTGGAGGACCTTTACAATAGATCAAATCAAAAAACACCTTCACGGTGCACTCACACGAAGAAAACAAGACTCTAACAAAGAAGAAAATTACAAACTCCAATACAACAACAATGTATGGAGATTGCAATACAATTTGAAATAATAATTATCAAGACTTTGTAGAAGTTTGTAGACTTGTTCCTTAGCTTCAAAATGCTTCAAAGCATCAATATTTATAGTGTAGGAGGCCCCCTAGGCTCCTACTAGCCGTTGCTACACATAAAGCTGAAATCACTCCTCGATCGCCTCAGCCATCGCCTCAGGCGATCCAAATTAAAATCCAATGTCGTAGCCTCAGCAGCCTAAAATCTTTCATCGCCTCAAACGAACTCCACATCGCCTCAGGCGTTCCAGCCATCGCCTTGGCGTTCAGCCCATCGCCTCAAACGATCTCCCCTGCGCGCATGCCCGCGCATGCCTCGGCGTCGCCTCTGTCGATGTGCGGGGCGAAGTGCAAATGGTTGACATCGCCTCAGGCGTTGGTCATCATCGCCTGGAGCAATCTTCCTGGTATGCTCGCCTAGCCATCGCCTCTGTCGATGTACGTGGCGATGCCTCGCCTGGCACCCATCGCCTGGGGCGATGATCACCATCGCCTGGGGCGATCCAGGCCAGAATATGCACACTCGATTTTCTTCATTCCAAACCACTTTTCATCACTTAATCTGCACACTAAGTAGATGCATTAGTATAACAAACACAAGTTTTGTTGATCATCAAAACTCAAAGATTGACCAGGGATAATTTAACGCATTAAACGCAACCATGCGTTTAAGGCTCAACAAGTATAAAAAAAACAACTCTCCCCCTCAAACCATGCATACACAAGCTATCCCCCTTAAGCTATGCATGTATTAAGCTTCAATTTTATCACAAAATTCTCCCCATTTTTGTGATAATCAAAAAGCACAAAATTCAAATAAACATAGCATAAAAATATTTTAACAATTTACACATGTTCCTCTTCAAGCATGTAATAGACATAACAAGCATAAGATTAAATCATTTAGAGGAACAACAAACATGCGTTTAAGGTAATCATCAATGAATTTTAAATGTGCAAGATGTGCCTATGTTCTACCAATAGTTCATGCACTTCATGCCCAATAAACATTAAGGTTCTCAAAACATCATTTGATAAAATTATTAATCACATAATTGCACATTTCCACATTGCATATTCAAATTTGAATTCAAGATACTTACTATAAAAGAATAAGCATACATCATGCATCAAAACAATTTATATGTGCACATACTAAGGGGTTATGCATTTTACTACCAATAATATTGAGCTTCATATTTATTGGTCACAATTAATTTGTGCCAATGAATTTTGAATTGCTCTTTTAAAATGTATAAAATAATTTTACCTTCGATGACAAGAGTGTGTTCTTGTCATTGGTCCTATGCCTCGTGCTTCCTCTATTGAGGTGAATGATATAATCTTCTCCTTTGAGTTGCTTGTGCCTTCATCCTCCATCCCTTTGTTGTCCATACAAAACAAATTTACAATTGGAGGGTCTTTGGTACCCATTTGATTTTTGGGTCCTTGAGGGTTAGCTTTCATTGGCACCTTTGGAATCCATTTCCACCTTTTGTTAGGTTGGTATTGGATTCTAGCAAACCTACATTTATTCTTAGTATGACCATTTTTACAACAATAGTTACAAGTAGGGGAATCATGCTTGGCTTTAGCCAACAAGCTTGAAAATGTTTAGATTTGCTTGAGAAGCCTAGCCCGGCTTTATCAAAGCTACAACGTTGCAAGCCAAGCAATTCATTCATCTTTAGACTACTCTCACTAAATTTACAAAAAGATATCTTTAAAGAATTTAATTCATTTTCAATGAATTATTTTCTTCATCTTTCTTGGCAACCTCAAGTTTGAGTAATTTGTTACTCATTTTGGTTTTGCCAAGAACATCAATAAGTTCATGATAAGATCTAAAATTTCATCAAAAGATGGTACCTCATCGTGGCTTTCATCTCCTTCATCTCCAAGAGCCATTAGACAAAGATTTGTGGCTTTTTTCTTCATCGGAGTCACTATCACTCCATGTGGCTATTAGGGTCTTCTTCTTGCCTTTGTCTTCATTCTTCTTCCTAGGGCATTTGTTAGCATAGTAACCTTTATCTTGACAATTATAACAAGTTACCTCGTGTTTGGAATCATGTTTGGAAGCACTAGATGTCTTTGGCTTGTTATGTTTGTTGAAGAACTTCTTGAACTTTCTAGTGAACAAGATCATCTCTTCATCATCATCATCATCATCTTCATCGTCGGATTGATCTTTCCTCCCAACCAAGGCTATCCCATTTATTTTGTATTTATCTTCCTCCTTTATTCCTTTCCTTGTTGACACTTCAAGCTCATGGGTCACCAATGTGCCATGAAGTTCATCAAGGTCATACGATGCACTTTCTCCTTTGTTTGATTCGATGATGGCGGTTCTCTTTGCATCCCATTCCTTTGGCAAGGCTCTTAGAGCTCTTCTCCATATTTGTTTTGGATGATACTTCTCTCCAAGTTGGGCAAGCTCGTTTATTATTTGGGTGAGCCTTCTAAACATCGAATCAACCTCTTCTCCGGACTCCATCTCAAATGTCTCATATTTGAGTTGTAGTAGGTCTATCTTTGTCTCTTTCACTTGGTTGGTTCCTTCATTACAAATTTGCAATTTGTCCCATATCTCCTTTGCGGTTGAGCATATCGAGATCCGGTTGTACTCCTTCATATCTAAAGCACAATGCAAAATATTAATAGCTTTAGCATTTTGTGAAATTAATATCATGTCCGCTCTTGTGAAATCGTCCATTTCTTTTGGAACACTTATTCCCCCAACTTCCTTTAAAGGAATGTGTGGACTTTTCACAATGATCTTCCATAGGTCATAATCTACGGATTGGATGTATAGAGAAATTCTATTTTTCCAATACCCATAGTTATCACCCGTGAAGAGCGGATGTCTATTTGTCAATTGACCTTGAGCAAACTCATTTGCTAGATTAGCCATAGAAAAAAATTTTGATTTAAAAACAAAAATCAAGTGGCTCTGATACCACTTGTTGGAACCGAAGAGGGGGGGTGAATGAGGTTCCTTGACTACTTTAGCTTTTTAAAATGAGTTTGCAAAAATAAAAGAGTTTGAGTTTGCGGAAGGTTTAAGTCAATCGATAAATAAATTAAAAGAAGAAGTAAATAAATAAATAAATGAGTAATTTAATAAAGCGGTAAATGACAAGGATTTTTGTTATAGAAGTTCGGCGATGAATCGCCTACGTCTCCTCTTCCCGGCTAGATAACTTCCAACCGAGGTTCCACTAGAACGAATGCTCTTGGCCTTGAGGGCTCCAAGATAGCCATAATACAAATCTTCCCGAGTACACAAAGCTCTTCCCGAGCACAACACTCTTCACGAGTCTTCTTGGCCTTAAGGGCTCCAAGGATAGCCACACAAAACTCTTCCCGAGTTACCAACACTCTTCACGAGTCTTCTTGGCCTTAAGGGCTCCAATGATAGCCACAACACATGCACCAACTTTACTTGTTGATGACTTTACAATTTCCAACTTGCTTTGGTGTTGGAGGACCTTACAATAACTCAACAAACACATTCACGGTGCATCAACATGAAGAAAACAAGACTCACACAAAATAAAAGAATCACAAACTCCAATACAACAACAATGTATGGAGATTGCAAAGCTATATGAATTTTGGATAAGCAAAGCTTTATAGAAGTTTGTAGGCTTGTTTCTTATCTTCAAAATGCTCCAAAGCATCAATATTTATAGTGTAGGAGGCCCCCTAGGCTCCTACTAGCCGTTTGCTACACAAAAGGCTGAAATCACTCCTCGATCACCTCAGCCATCGCCTCGGGCGATCACCATCGCCGCGCCCCAACGGTCAGCATAAATCACGCATCGCCTCAGGCGATCAATAGCACAAATCAACGTCGTAGCCTCAGCAGCTCAAAAACTTACATCGCCTCAAACGAAGCAGCCATCGCCTCAGGCGATCAGGCCATCGCCTCAGGTGATCAATGCATCACCTCGGGCGAACTCCCCCTGTGCACGAGCCTCGGCGTCGCTCCATTCGATGTGCATGGCGATGCCCCGCCTGGCTGCCATCGCCTGGGGCGATCCAGCCCAGGTTTTGCACACTTGAATGGCATAGACGGATTGATAATGACTGATCTGACGTGGAGAGAAATTCTCCGACGTCGGATGTTCGAATCTCGTGTGTGACAAATTCTCCACTGAAATATTGTGAGGGTTTATCCTGGGTTCGGGTCATGTTGGCACGCTCCCTCAGATACTTATCATCCGTGCACATCCCTCGATTTACCTTGTGGCGGTCCTGAGTGTGATATCCCCGAAATGGTTAATTGCATTTGGGCAATAATTGTGCTTATATGATTAATTATGTGGTAATTAATTATGCATTGGATTTATTTACCTTATGGAAATGCATGGTCATGTGGATAGGGTGACCCGGGGTTGCATTTCAGGGTGCATGTGGTGCATGTTGGGTAAATATTGATGGGAACATGATTTATTTGCCTTGGTTAGCATTTAATTAGAAATCATGTGTTTAATTGATATTTTGGTGCATTTCGTTTAATGCTTTGGAAAATATCATGTTGGGGTGTTTTATACACCATGATTTATGGATTGCATTTTAATTAAAACCCAATCCCTTTTTATCCCCAACCCCACCTTTACCAATCACTCTTACTTTACCAAAATCAAAATTCCACAAACCCTTCCTCCTCCAATTTTCGAGCTCAAGCTTGGGGGTAAAGAGAAACCTTTCAAAAATCTTAATTTGTGGAGCTTGTTGGGTGATTTGAGGTCCCCAAGAGGTATGGATACCTCATGGTTAATTTTGTAAGGTTTTGTTTGAGTTTGGTATGATTTTGAATGGTTTTAAAATGGGTTTTGTTGGGTTGTTGTGGGTTTGGTTATATGTTGGATTTATACTTGTTTTGAAGTATATTTTGGTGGTTTATGTTGATATTTATGTTGTTGGTTGGTTGGTTTAAGTATTGGGATGGGTTGGAAAGATTTTGGAGCAAAAATGGCAGAAAAACGCATGTCTGTGCGAGGCGATCGATCGCCTGAAAAGAGGCGACCGATCGCCAAGAGACAGTGGGCTTTTTGCGGGTTAGGCGATCGATCGCCTAATATGAGGCGACCGATCGCCGAGAGGCAGTAGCCAAATTAAGGGCTAGGCGATCGATCGCCATGTTTGGCGCGATCGATCGCCGCGATGAAAATTTTGAGGCGATCGATCGCCTGGGTGAAGCGATCGATCGCCGCCTGTGGAATTTTGGAAAATGGTTTCTTTTGTCAAATTTTTGGTATTTGGCTATTATTTGGCTTCTAATATGGGGTTGTGTGATTGTGTAGAACCATCCCAGGTAGCAACGCAACCGAGGAACTGAAGCCAGATCAATTCCACTTTTGGAAAGGTACGTAGTGGACGTACGGGCACCCCAACGGTACATGTATCTTATATACTTATTGTTTATGCATTGTGGATGCAAGTATATATGTGGTATTGCATAGTGGATGCAAATACATGTTATGCATGATGTTTATAGATGCATATGATTATTGGTGCACATCCCATGAGTCGTGGTCATCCCTTGATGATTTTAATGATTGCCGCTATTTGGTTTGGTTCCGCTAAATGTGAAGCGAGGGGTGGGAGCGCCGCATGTCACATTTGAGCGTGGTTATCATATAGGGCGAGGAAAGGGTATTTGCCGCTCAATGAGAGGCGAGGGGTGGGAGTCCCGCAGTCCATTGAAGCGAGGTTATCCTATGCCGCCTATATGTAAATAAGCGAGGGGCATTAAAATACATTGTGATGGACAGACTAGGGATTGGTGATCAGTATTTGGTATTGATGAGCTGGTATATGTCATGACATGTTTAGACCATTAAAAATAATCTATTGATTATACTCATGAGTTATGGTACAGGGACAACCAAACGGGAAGCGTTTGAATGCATGGGGAAAACAGGAAGTGTTTTATTATGATTATGCATTTACGCTTTATCTTCATATTGTGTTGAATATGAATGATTATTATTGCTCATGTTTGCGGGTTGTCCTTGTAGGTACACGTTTGGCATGATAGGAGGGCTAGACGGGTTGAGACAGTGAGCTTGAAGAGCATCTTTGGTAGATGAAGGACAGGATTATTTTGCCTAGTGTCTACTCTAGGAGTAGTGTAAAACTAGTTGATAGCATTCATTTAATGGGGAATGTAATTAATCCATTTTTGGTAGTCCTTATTTTTGGCATGTAATGCTTAAGCTCATAAACTCAACACGTTATTTCTCACTCTGATCATTTATTTAGCTCTATTATGCCTTAGTTCCGCATTTAAGGATTAGGGTCCTTACATTAGTGGTATCAGAGCAGTGGTTAGAGAACCCGGGAACGAGCGAAGGGTAGCCTTAGCATGTTTGGCTAGGTGCTTACATTTGAAGCATGTTTATGCATGTGGTGCATATTAATGTATATCCTGTTATACTAACGTGCTTATTCTCATTCCTGTTATCTAACGGCATAACATATATACTGCTTTGGAATTGTTGTTAACATTTGTATTACAGCATGGCTGCTAATGAGGAAGTTGGAGATGTTGGTAGTGTGAATGCAAGCGTTGGTCAGGCGAACCCTCTACCTCCACCGGCTGTAGGCATGGAACCAGTGGTTCAGTTATTGCTACCGGGTGAGATCAGTCTGACGCAATTTCTATCTTATCATCCGCCCCGGTTTGAGGGGACAGAGTCCGGAGAAGAGGCTGAAGAGTGGTTGGAAAGACTTGAGCAGATCTTTGTATCGGCTCCTTGTGCTGTGACAGCTTGGCTGAGGCTGACGGAGTTTCAATTAGCCAAGAAACCTCTCATGTGGTGGAGGAGCACGGTGATGGAGCTAAGAGCACTAGGTGCTGTGATTGACTGGACACTCTTCAGGACTAGGTTTTTGAACCGGTACTTCTCCGCAGCAGCGAGACAGACAAAGGAGGACGAATTTACAAGTTTGAGGCAGGGGAACATGTCAGTGGCAGACTATGCTACACGGTACTCTTCGTTGTTGAGGTACGTTCCCCACATTGCCACCAGTGGACACGTTAAGATGAGGAACTTTATGAAAGGGTTGCGACCGGAGCTCTATGACCAATAACCCAACTTCTTTTGATGATGCTCTCACAAGAGCGGAGCTTGCTGAGCTAGGAGTGGGAGCTTACGCCATGCCACCACCGGTACCGCAACAGAGGCAGACTAGTGATAGCTTCAGGCCTCGGGGTGAGCCATTTAAACCCCGTGGTGCCTCTTCATCTTCGCGATATGGTGGAAAGAAACACTTTGGTCAGAAACAGGATAGCAAGAAGGGTAATTGGTCGGCCAATCGAGGATCTTCACAAGGGGATAGGCCGGGAGAGCCGAGGTGCAACAATTGTGGAGGGCCACATTCTTCAAACAAGTGTCCTGCATGTTATATCTGTGGCAAGATGGGCCACATCGCTCGGTATTGCCCCACACGGGGAGGACAGTCAGAGTATCAGGGCAACAGGCCGAGGTTTGAGGATAGGACAGTGCAGCAGAGGCAGCAGTTTGGGCCTCGACCATCGGGAGGTCAGACAGTAGGACCACCCCAGGGGCAAGTGTATGCACTGACCAGGGAGCAGGCCCAGGCAGCTCCAGAGGAGGTGATCGCTGGTACGTGTCATTTATTTACGTACCCTGCTTTTATTTTGATCGATACATGTGCCTCCCATTCTTTTGTATCGGTGGGTTTTGTGGAAAGACACCATATGCGCACGTCTTCTTTACCCACGCCTTTCCTTGTCTCGACACCCACTGGAAGAAACGTCGTTGCTGATCAGTTTATGGCAGACTGCCTCATTTATTTTGAGGGCAACGAATTGAGATCAGACTTGATTGTGCTGGGTATGTCAGACTTTGACTGCATCTTGGGTATTGATGTTCTGAACAGATATCAGGCAGTGGTAGATTGCCGGCAGAGGACAGTGAAGTTCAGACCTGAGTTGGGCAGTCAGTGGACCTTCTATGGCAACGGTTCTCGTGCGAAGATTCCGTTGATCTCAGCGATCAAGATGACTCAGTTGTTGGAACGTGGACACACGGGTTATCTCATTTATGCCGTGGACACGTCTAGGAAGGATAAAGAACTAAGAGTTGAGGATGTACCGGTAGTAGCCGAGTTCGCTGATGTATTCCCAGAAGAGATCCCAGGATTTCCACCGGCTAGGGAAGTCGAGTTTGGGATCGAGCTGTTGCCAGGGACATCCGCTATCTCTCGTGCACCTTATAGGATGGCACCGGCTGAGTTGAGAGAATTGAAAGAACAGTTACAGGATCTCCTGGACAAGGGATATATACGCCCGAGCGTGTCGCCATGGGGCGCACCAGTTCTCTTTGTGAAGAAGAAGGACGGGTCGATGCGGTTGTGCATCGATTACCGGCAACTGAATAAGGCTACAGTGAAGAACAAGTATCCTCTTCCAAGGATCGACGATCTGTTTGATCAGTTGCAAGGTACCAGGGTGTATAGCAAGATTGATTTGAGATCCGGGTATCATCAGATTCGGGTCAGAGAGGAAGATGTGCAGAAGACAGCATTCCGGACCCGATATGGGCATTATGAGTTCCTAGTGATGCCGTTCGGCGTGACGAATGCTCCAGCAGTCTTTATGAGTCTGATGAACAGAGTGTTTCAGCAGTATCTTGATCAGTTCGTCATTGTGTTTATTGACGATATTCTTATCTACTCCCGGAGTGAGGAAGAACATGTGAAACACTTGAGGACAGTGCTTCAGATTCTCAGAGAGCATCAGTTGTATGCTAAGCTCAGTAAGTGTGAATTTTGGCTGAGCAGTGTAGTGTTTCTGGGGCATGTCATATCGAGCAGTGGGATATCTGTAGATCCCAAGAAGATTGAGGCTGTGATGGAGTGGGCTGCCCCCACTTCTGTGCCAGAAATACGGAGTTTTCTGGGTTTGGCCGGATAATCGACGCTTTGTCGAGGGCTTTTTGAAGATTGCCAAGCCGCTGACTCAGTTGCCCAGAAGGGAGTGCCTTTCTTTTGGTCAGAAGCTTGTGAGGAGAGCTTCCAGGAATTAAAGCACCGGTTGACGACGGCGCCAGTGTTAGTGATCCCTACGGAGAACTCCAGATTTGTCCTGTATACTGACGCATCACTTCAGGGCCTTGGGTGTGTTCTGATGCAAGATAAGCATGTGGTAGCTTATGCATCGAGGCAGTTGAAGCCGCATGAGACCATATATCCAGTTCATGACTTGGAATTGGCGGCTATCATCTTCGCCCTGAAGATTTGGAGGCATTACTTGTATGGTACTTCGTTTACCATTTACACGGATCACAAGAGCCTCAAGTTTTTATTCACTCAGGCAGAGCTGAACATGAGGCAGAGGAGGTGGATGGACCTACTCAAGGACTATGACTGTGAGATAGAGTACCATCCGGGGAAAGCCAATTTGACAGCAGACGCTTTGAGCCGGAAAGTGAGGAGTTCTGCTGAGGACGTCTTTCATTTGTCTGCTATGATGACCTCCTATTGCCAGTTGGGTTATGATTTTGACATTGATGCGTCACCTGTGTATGTATCGACTTTGCTAGCTGAGCCAGATATTTATGAGAGTATCAGGAGAGCTCAGAGGTCAGATGATGAGGTTCAGAGGTGGTTAGCTTTAGTACATCTTGGTCAGCCAACGAAATTCAGAGTGGCCGATGACGGGTCTTTGAGATTGGGTGACCGATGGGTGGCTCCGAGTACGCCAGAGCTGCGTAAAGGGATCTTGGAGCGAGCTCACAGTAGCAGACTTAGCATCCACCCAGGCGGGAAGAAGATGTACAGAGATCTGCGTGGTCAGTTTTGGTGGAAGAGAATGAAATCTGATGTCGTCGTTTTTGTGAAGAGGTGTTTGATCTGCCAGCAGGTTAAGGCAGAGAGACAGAGATCTGGCGGCGAGTTGAGAAGCTTGGAGATACCGAAGTGGAAGTGGGAGCACATTTCCATGGACTTCGTGACTCATTTGCCGAGGAGTGCTTCAGGCTTTGATGCTATTTGGGTAATTGTGGACAGATTGACTAAGGTAGCCCACTTTATCCCCTATAGCATGACTTTCACCTTTTTGAGGATGGCACAGTTGTATATTAGAGATGTGGTGAGATTGCATGGGATCCCCGTTTCCATAGTGTCAGATCGAGATCCGCGATTCACATCTCATTTCTGGGAAGGCCTTCAGTCAGCTTTGGGAACTGAAGTCAGATTGAGCACTGCTTATCATCCTCAGACGGATGGCCAGACCGAGCGTACAATTCAGACGCTCGAGGACATTCTGAGAGCTTGTGTTTTGGAGTTCGATGCTTCTTGGCAGGATTCAGTGCCTTTGGTAGAGTTTTCTTATAACAACAGCTACCAGGCGAGTATTCAGATGGCTCCGTTTGAAGCTCTTTATGGCAGACGGTGTAGATCACCCTTGTGTTGGATGATTTGGACCGCAGATCGGTCGGAGGACCAGAATTGATTCGGGAGATGGAAGAGAAGATAAAGACGATAAGGCAGAAAATGAAAGCAGCCCAGGACAGACAGGCAGCTTACGCAAATAAACGGCGGAGACCGTTGGAATTTCAGTTGGGAGATAAGGTCTTTTTGAAGATCTCGCCTTTCAGAGGCGTTGTGCGATTTGGGATGCGCGGGAAACTGTCTCCGAGTTATGTTGGACCGTACGAGATTTTGCAGCGCATTGGCACCTTAGCTTACCGACTGGCTTTGCCGCCTTCTTTATCTGGTATACATGATGTGTTTCATGTGTCATGCTGCGGAAATATGAGCCGGATCCGTCGCATGTTTTACAGCCTTCCAAAGTTCAGTTAGAACCAGATGTATCTTATGTAGAACGGCCTGTCAGAATTCTGGATCGAGCAGACCGTAGACTTCGGAACAAAGTGATACCTATGATCAAGGTTCAGTGGGATCGCAGGGGTGTCGAGGAGGCAACGTGGGAGACGGAGCGGCATATGGTGCAGCACTACCCGGAACTATTCTCTGGTATGAGTTTATGTTTAGTTTCCTTTTGGGGTAAGTGCATGTGATTTCGAGGACGAAATCTTATAAGTAGGGGAGTATTGTGATATCCCCGAAATGGTTAATTGCATTTGGGCAATAATTGTGCTTATATGATTAATTATGTGGTAATTAATTATGCATTGGATTTATTTACCTTATGAAAATGCATGGTCATGTGGATAGGGTGACCCGGGGTTGCATTTCAGGGTGCATGTTGGGTAAATATTGTTGGGAACATGATTTATTTGCCTTGGTTAGCATTTAATTAGAAATCATGTGTTTAATTGATATTTTGGTGCATTTGGTTTAATGCTTTGGAAAATATCATGTTGGGATGTTTTATACACCATGATTTATGGATTGCATTTTAATTAAAACCCAACCCCTTTTTATCCCCAACCCCACCTTTACCAATCACTCTTACTTTACCAAAATCAAAATTCCACAAACCCTTCCTCCTCCAATTTTCGAGCTCAAGCTTGGGGGTAAAGAGAAACCTTTCAAAAATCTTAATTTGTGGAGCTTGTTGGGTGATTTGAGGTCCCCAAGAGGTATGGATACCTCATGGTTAATTTTGTAAGGTTTTGTTTGAGTTTCGTATGATTTTGAATGGTTTTAAAATGGGTTTTGTTGGGTTGTTGTGGGTTTGGTTATATGTTGGATTTATACTTGTTTTGAAGTATATTTTGGTGGTTTATGTTGATATTTATATTGTTGGTTGGTTGGTTTAAGTATTGGGATGGGTTGGAAAGATTTTGGAGCAAAAATGGCAGAAAAACGCATGTCTGTGCGAGGCGATCGATCGCCTGAAAAGAGGCGACCGATCGCCAAGAGACAGTGGGCTTTTTGCGGGTTAGGCGATCGATCGCCTAATACGAGGCGACCGATAGCCGAGAGGCAGTAGCCAAATTAAGGGCTAGGCGATCGATCGCCATGTTTGGCGCGATCGATCGCCGCGATGAAAATTTTGAGGCGATCGATCGCCTGGGTGAAGCGATCGATCGCCGCCTGTGGAATTTTGGAAAATGGTTTCTTTTGTCAAATTTTTGGTATTTGGCTATTATTTGGCTTCTAATATGGGGTTGTGTGATTGTGTAGAACCATCCCAGGTAGCAACGCAACCGAGGAACTGAAGCCAGATCAATTCCACTTTTGGAAAGGTACGTAGTGGACGTACGGGCACCCCAACGGTACATGTATCTTATATACTTATTGTTTATGCATTGTGGATGCAAGTATATATGTGGTATTGCATAGTGGATGCAAATACATGTTATGCATGATGTTTATAGATGCATATGATTATTGGTGCACATCCCATGAGTCGTGGTCATCCCTTGATGATTTTAATGCTTGCCGCTATTTGGTTTGGTTCCGCTAAATGTGAAGCGAGGGGTGGGAGCGCCGCATGTCACATTTGAGCGTGGTTATCATATAGGGCGAGGAAAGGGTATTTGCCGCTCAATGAGAGGCGAGGGGTGGGAGTCCCGCAGTCCATTGAAGCGAGGTTATCCTATGCCGCCTATATGTAAATAAGCGAGGGGCATTAAAATACATTGTGATGGACAGACTAGGGATTGGTGATCAGTATTTGGTATTGATGAGCTGGTATATGTCATGACATGTTTAGACCATTAAAAATAATCTATTGATTATACTCATGAGTTATGGTACAGGGACAACCAAACGGGAAGCGTTTGAATGCATGGGGAAAACAGGAAGTGTTTTATTATGATTATGCATTTACGCTTTATCTTCATATTGTGTTGAATATGAATGATTATTATTGCTCATGTTTGGGGGTTGTCCTTGTAGGTACACGTTTGGCATGATAGGAGGGCTAGACGGGTTGAGACAGTGAGCTTGAAGAGCATCTTTGGTAGATGAAGGACATGATTATTTTGCCTAGTGTCTACTCTAGGAGTAGTGTAAAACTAGTTGATAGCATTCATTTAATGGGGAATGTAATTAATCCATTTTTGGTAGTCCTTATTTTTGGCATGTAATGCTTAAGCTCATAAACTCAACACGTTATTTCTCACTCTGATCATTTATTTAGCTCTATTATGCCTTAGTTCCGCATTTAAGGATTAGGGTCCTTACACTGAGGGGCCGTAATCGTCACCCAAGAATTAGTCAGGCACAAGCTGGATACCTTATTGAAAAAAAAAATGGGGATCTCGACTTGGTGATAACTTTTATCCTCGTTGGCTAACACACAAGCTAACTAAAAAGTAAATCAAAATAATAATGAAGCCCTGGGGTATGAGAAATCATATATATATATGTATATATATATATATATGTGTATATATATATATATATATATATGGTGGTACTGTTTATTTAAATCGAAAGATTGAATCAGTTTAAACAATTGTGATAAAAATAAATTATACTGTAAATAGAAACAGTATACTTAGAACAACAAATTTATCGAATTAGTTTGTTTTAAACACTTGAAAGAATGACGCAATCAAATTTTTTGTGTCATTGTTTATGTGCTTGATTTAATCCATACAAGTTTACACATCTTCGTTTCTTTACCTGGAACTACAAACCCTTCAGGATGGTCCATGTAAACCTCCTCTTCTAACTCTCCATTTAGAAAAGCCATTTTCACATCCATTTGATGGATCTCTAGGTTATATAATACAGCAAATGCAATTATTAACCTTATAGACGTTTTCCTGGATACATGAGCGTATGTGTCGAAATAATCAACACCCTCAGTTTGTCTATAGCCTTTGACTACAAGTCTAGTCTTGTACTTATCTACCATACCATCAGCTTTGATCTTCCTCTTGAAGATCCATGTGGGACCCGACTCGGGCACATATTGCTTTAACCCTTATCCGGTACCACATTCTCTAAGAACATTACGTACGATGGTTTCAAAACCTTTTCAGAAATAGCGGAAGTTTAGTCAAACATTCATTTTTTGTAGCGGAAGCGTTTATACATTCTAATTAGTAACAAAATACATCCCAGTACAAACTCCTTATAATAATCCGACACTTAATAAAAGAGATAATACTATAACAGTCCCGGTAAGCCAACATTTCCATTTTTTCTAATTTTCCTCCGGTTCTGGCTCCGGTACTCCTGTATCTGGAACTCGCAATAAATTACAAGGAAAACAGAGGTTAAGTCTTTGAGGACTTAGTGAGGGAATAACAATGGCTTTATATCTGTAATTATCAAATAATGCAATTTCTCAATATGATATGTCATGTAACAAAGATCTTGCAGTCAAGTAATTGTCAATAATGAACAGTGATGATTTAGGATTTCAGAGTGAATATCATGGGCTAAAGAGGTGGCTCCCACCGGACAGTTCGGCGTAGCACTTTTCCCCACATATTCAGATAGGATCTGTACATTCAGTCATTTACGAGCCAAGTGAACCATTCTCCGGACCGTAAAACGGTGCGCGTTGTTCAGATGAACCATATACCCGGACTGTCATCTTGTTCATTGGACTCACTTTCCGGGCCGAAGCCGCGTTGTCCAGTGGATAAATATCCAGGGCTCCATTCATTCAGTCAAATGATTCGTTCAATCAAAGGAATCGATTAGTAATCGATAACATTCAAGATAAATAAACATGCAGATCAAGATGACCAATGGGACGAGATAATGTACAATATGATGACAATATATAAAAGGTGAGACAATGAATAACAAGATACTGTAAATTCCAGGCCAAATGCCAAAAGAGTTATATAACAAGAATTCGGTAGTACACCTCACCTCAATATTTGATGTCTTACTGGATTGGCTCGATTTTGAACCCAGATGTCAAATAAAGTCCTATAAACATAATATAAGTATTTTTTTGGTGATTAGTAACCCAGATATGTTGTTGAATCTTCTGCAAATCATTTTTGTACAAAACTTGTCCGGGTAATTTTGAATAAAACATTTGAAAATTAATTAAAAATCAAGTTTAAGTCGAAACTTCACGAAACTTTCCGGAAATGCCTAAAATCAGTCCAGCAACGTTCGCCGACCGGAATTTTGTCAAACTCGTCGGCGCGTGTGTTACACTCTCCACCGTGCCGGCGCGTGGACGTGCTCCGACCGCCACGCGCGGCTGAAAATTGTACAGCAGGTTCCCCTAGTTTCGATCTACAATATTTGTTCAGAAAACATTTTGAAATCCCCAACGGATTTTGCCCAGAATTTGATGTTTCGAAATGATTGACTTGGTGTTTTGGTCGCCGGAAATCTGTTCGTACGGAGGCCGTTTGGGCGATCGGCCGATATAACCATAAACTCTAGACTCCAAGTTTAAAATCGTTTTATAAAGGCATAAAATCGTAGCTTGAAACCGATACCTTGAAGTGGGTTTTCTGGGCTTTGGACAGCTCAATGTTCTTCGCGATTTTGATGTTCTGGACGAATTTGGATACTGATTTTTAAACACCTCCTATGCTAAATGTTTTCTGGGTGTATAAGGATGAGTTTATGAAATTTTCGGATTTTTTTGGAGGAGGTTTGGTATTTTCCTCATAATTTTCCCTATTTCCACCCTATTTCCTACACTCTCTCTCTCAAACTTGCTCTTGAATTTGTGAGTTCAATTTGATGAAATGGGGGGGGTATTTATAGGGGTTTTGCATGTGTTAGGGTGTTGAAGGGTGGACAAGTGTTGGGGTAAGTTGCCACATATTAAGTTTTTAAATTAATTGAAAATGATTAGTTTTTTTTTTTTATTATTATTATTTAGAATTATATTATTGTTATTATTATTATTTTTTTTTTTTTGGGATGATTATTTTAGTAGCATTGAAGATAGCTTCAAATTATTTTTGTCCAATTTTGTAGTTAATATTTTTGGGGTGTTACAATCTCCCCTCCTTCAAGGAATCTGGTCCCCAGATTCCATCATTGTCACCACAAAACTCTAAAGCCTTGAGTTGAAATCTTCTTTCCATGTCCTAGATTCCTTTGACATGATTTCAGTTGCGTAACGTGGTTCTTCATCTAGCCGATCTTCTGTTGTTGTCGTCGAGTCGAGAAAACTACACTCGTGGTTTTCCATTTCTGGTGAGCAGCATGGTCTACTATGACTCTCTGAGTTATGGATAACGATCCCTTTAGTATTTGGATAAGAATCAAGAAGTAGAAGAAGAAGCACATGGTCGAGAGAGAGAAAAAAAACATTTTATTCCACTACCCGGGAATGAAAGCAGGGCGTAGGTATTCAAAGAAAATGTCAATATCAACATCAAACTTTTGATATCAAGTCCTAATTAATCCATGACCGGATTTGAAAGACAAAGAAACTGGGTGGAGCAGTGTATGTCCGCAAAAGGTTCTCTGGCTGAAAAGAGTGAATGACTTTAAAGGGAGGAAAAATGTTAGGGTCAAATCCAACCTCAGGTAATATTCTGCTGAGACTTTCTCTCTGGTAGCTATATTTACGTCGGTTTGAGTTTCTCATCTCTTATATCTGTCCTTGATTCCAATGTAGATATTACCACCATCTATCATTTATGATTGATGGCATCTGGTAGCTGGTGTAGTCGCACCTGGTGAAGTTACTTCCTCGGGAGAATTTTCCTCATTTCCTTGATTTCTCGTGTGAGAGCTACCACCAAGTGACGATGACATCGTAGCTCGTGAATTATTTCTTGACGACATCATCAAATTTATGAGAAAGTGGTGATTTAAAACATATTTATTTTTAAATAGGGAGTTAATATTAATAATGCGTAATGCACAAGATTAAATAACTAGACTAAGGTTAAGTCACCATTATCTGAAATAGTGACAATTGTGGAAAAACAAAGTTTGGTGAATACTATCAATCCTAATTGGTTGTTCCGGGTTTACTCGATCTGAATGTCAACCATAATAGTCTCAATAGGGGAAACTTTTTCGGGCTCGGCCTGTGCACCTAACTCTTTAGGTTACTAATAGTTGGTTGCTCTTTCTTACCAAAGTGTTATCAACATTCCTGTATGAGCACTAGAGACTTTTACCCTGAAATAAACCAGTCAACTTCATCAATATCTTACAACCCAAAGCATAAAATTCTTATGGAGTTTATTCTATTACCCAAAGATATTTCATAATAGACTGGGAGCCTGGCTCTGATACCACCTCTGTGGGACCCGACTCGGGCACATATTGCTTTAACCCTTATCCGGTACCACATTCTCTAAGAACATTACGTACGATGGTTTCAAAACCTTTTCAGAAATAGCGGAAGCGTTTAGTCAAACATTCATTTTTTGTAGCGGAAGCGTTTATACATTCTAATTAGTAACAAAATACATCCCAGTACAAACTCCTTATAATAATCCGACACTTAATAAAAGAGATAATACTATAACAGTCCCGGTAAGCCAACATTTCCATTTTTTCTAATTTTCCTCCGGTTCTGGCTCCGGTACTCCTGTATCTGGAACTCACAATAAATTACAAGGAAAACAGAGGTTAAGTCTTTGAGGACTTAGTGAGGGAATAACAATGGCTTTATATCTGTAATTATCAAATAATGCAATTTCTCAATATGATATGTCATGTAACAAAGATCTTGCAGTCAAGTAATTGTCAATAATGAACAGTGATGATTTAGGATTTCAGAGTGAATATCATGGGCTAAAGAGGTGGCTCCCACCGGACAGTTCGGCGTAGCACTTTTCCCCACATATTCAGATAGGATCTGTACATTCAGTCATTTACGAGCCAAGTGAACCATTCTCTGGACCGTAAAACGGTGCGCGTTGTTCAGATGAACCATATACCCGGACTGTCATCTTGTTCATTGGACTCACTTTCCGGGCCGAAGCCGCGTTGTCCAGTGGATAAATATCCAGGGCTCCATTCATTCAGTCAAATGATTCGTTCAATCAAAGGAATCGATTAGTAATCGATAACATTCAAGATAAATAAACATGCAGATCAAGATGACCAATGGGACGAGATAATGTACAATATGATGACAATATATAAAAGGTGAGACAATGAATAACAAGATACTGTAAATTCCAGGCCAAATGCCAAAAGGGCTATATAACAAGAATTCGATAGTACACCTCACCTCACTATTTGATGTCTTACTGGATTGGCTCGATTTTGAACCCAGATGTCAAATAAAGTCCTATAAACATAATATAAGTATTTCTTTGGTGATTAGTAACCCAGATATGTTGTTGAATCTTCTGCAAATCATTTTTGTACAAAACTTGTCCGGGTAATTTTGAATAAAACATTTGAAAATTAATTAAAAATCAAGTTTAAGTCGAAACTTCACGAAACTTTCCGGAAATGCCTAAAATCAGTCCAGCAACGTTCGCCGACCGGAATTTTGTCAAACTCGTCGGCGCGTGTGTTACACTCTCCACCGTGCCGGCGCGTGGATGTGCTCCGACCGCCACGCGCGGCTGAAAATTGTACAGCAGGTTCCCCTAGTTTCGATCTACAATATTTGTTCAGAAAACATTTTGAAATCCCCAACGGATTTTGCCCAGAATTTGATGTTTCGAAATGATTGACTTGGTGTTTTGGTCGCCGGAAATCTGTTCGTACGGAGGCCGTTTGGGCGATCGGCCGATATAACCATAAACTCTAACACATTTTTAACAACTTTCATTTAGACTCCAAGTTTAAAATCGTTTTATAAAGGCATAAAATCGTAGCTTGAAACCGATACCTTGAAGTGGGTTTTCTGGGCTTTGGACAGCTCAATGTTCTTCGCGATTTTGATGTTCTTGACGAATTTGGATACTGATTTTTAAACACCTCCTATGCTAAATGTTTTCTGGGTGTATAAGGATGAGTTTATGAAATTTTCGGATTTTTTTGGAGGAGGTTTGGTATTTTCCTCATAATTTTCCCTATTTCCACCCTATTTCCTACACTCTCTCTCTCAAACTTGCTCTTGAATTTGTGAGTTCAATTTGATGAAATGGGGGGGTATTTATAGGGGTTTTGCATGTTGAAGGGTGGACAAGTGTTGGGGTAAGTTGCCACATATTAAGTTTTTAAATTAATTCAAAATGATTAGTTTTTTTTTATTATTATTATTTAGAATTATATTATTGTTATTATTATTATTATTTTTTTTTTTTGGGATGATTATTTTAGTAGCATTGAAGATAGCTTCAAATTATTTTTGTCCAATTTTGTAATTAATATTTTTGGGGTGTTACAATCCACTTGTGGCCTAGTGGTTTACAATCTGCTGGAAGATCCACTAGTTCCTAAGTTTCCAAATATCAGAGTCTTGTGAAGACATTGCTTCCTTGAAAGTAGCCGGATCCTTTTCCAACAAATATGTTAGGAAATCCAAGCCAAAAGACTTATCTTTTCTAGCACTTTTGCTTCGTCTAGGTGATTCTACATTCTCTTGAGATTCTATATCCCCCACATATCTCTCAACATTGGTTTCAGTCACCGTCTGAGTTTTGTGTGGAAATATTTCCTCAATGAATGAAGCATATATAGCCTCAATAATAGTATTTACATGTATTTCTGCATTATCTGACTTGTGTACCAGAAATTGATAGGCACTACTATATTGCGCATATCCGATAAATACATAATCCACTGTCTTAGGTCCAATCCTAGTCCGTATAGGACAAGTAATTGATACATTTGCTAGACAGCCCCAAACTCTAAAAACTTGTAGCTAGGTGCGCGATCTTTCCACAATTCATAAGGCGTTTTATCCAATTTTTTATGTGGTACTCTGTTTAGCACATAGTTGGCGAAAAGCAGAGCTTCTCCCCAAAAATTTCGAGGCAAGTCAGAACTTGTAAGCATTGCTTTCATCATTTTCTTAAGCGTTATATTCTTCCTTTCAACAATACCATTTTGCTCGGGAGAATAAGGCGCAGTAGTTTGATGAATAATGCCACTCTCAGCACATATTTGTGCAAATGGTGACTCATATTCACCGCCTCGGTCACTTCGAAGTTTTTTAATTTTTTTATCGAGTTTATTCTCATTCATTCTTGTAGTGAATGAACAGGTCAATTACTTCGTCTTTACTTCTCATTAAGTAGACATAACAATATCTTGTACAATCATCGATAAAAGTTATGAAAATTTTACCGCCTCTAGATTGTACATACTTTAGATCGCATAATCCGTATGGATCAAGTTTAACGGTTCGGTGCTTCGCTAAATTGAGTCGAATGAAGACTTGGTTAATTTTGCCTCTGCACAAGTCTCACACTTGTGTTTATGATTTATGTTAAATTTAGGTAATAGATTAAGAGACATTAGCCTTTGTAAGGACTTATAATTCACATGTCTTAATCTACCATGCCGCAAATGTAAAGACTCACAAGAATAATCAAACTTTAAAGTTTTATAGCCACATTGGCAACAATCATTACATTATTTTTGCATGTGCTAGCCTCATATGTTGCATTAACATCAACCTCAACCTCTACGCTAGACTTAGCCTTAGGAATTAGAATCATTACAGTCATCTTGAAGAGGTTATTGGCCAAGTACATTTTGCCTACGAACATACCACCCTTTTACAGAATGACTTCGTCGGATTCAAACACGAGCCGAAAGCCTTTCTTGTTCAGCATTGCTCCGGAGATGAGATTCTATCGGATCTCTGGCACGTGGAGCACCTCGGTAAGAGTCAACTTTTTGCCGGAAGTCATTTTTAGCACAACCGTCTCTTTGTCTTCAACTTTTGAGACTGCTGAATTTGCCATGTAGCAGTGCTCATCATGTACCGATTGATAGGTTTTAAACATCCATTTGTTGGCGCAAATGAGGCGAGTAGCCCCAGTGTCCACCCACCATTCCTTAGAGTTCCCTCCAACAAAGTTCACCTCCAACACCATAGCAGTCAGATGCATGTCATCCATGTCGGAACTCAGGTTGTCCACAACAATGTGAGCATGAGCAGGCCTCTTGCCTTTGTCTTTATTTGGGACTATCTTCCTTTTACCCTCATTGTTTTGACATTGAGTGCAGTCCTTGGCCTTATGGTTAGGCTTATCACACACGGAACAGTCACCGTTGAACCTCATTGTCTGAGTATCTCCCTTCAAAAATATGCTTGCGTTTATTCCCACTAGAGTTGTCCCCAACTTCAACCACATTGGCCTTGGAAATCATTCCATCTTGTCAACTTTTCGGTTGTCTTGCTCGATGCACAGCCTCCTGATAAGATCCTCGAGACTCATCATATTTCGCTTGTACTTTAGGTAGCTCTTGAAGTCCTTCCAAGATGGCGGTAATTTTACATCATCGCCACTTGGAGAGCATCATTTAGCACATACCTTCAGCAACAAGTTCATGATATATCAGCTGCAGCTCTTTGCATTGCTCAACAACGCTCTTGCCATCTACCATTCGGTAATCATGGAATCGACCGGCTACCAATTTCTTTGTTCCTGCATCGTTAACTTTGTACCTCATTTCTAACGATTCCCAAGGATCCTTCGCAGTTTCTGTGATATCCCCGAAATGATTAATTGCAATTTGGGCATTAATTATGTTTACGTGATTAATTATGGCGATAATTGAATTATGTGTTGGAATTAATTATCATGTTGAAATGCTTAGTCACATGGTAGGCGTGACCCGGTAGTGCATTTCGGGATGCATGTTGTGCATGTTGGGAAAATTGGGTATTAGCATGGTTTATTCATGTTGGTTTTTAATTATTTGGAAAGCATGGATTTAATTGAGGTTTTGGGTGTATTTTGGTAAAATGCTTTTAAAATACCATGTTGGGGTATTTTATACATCATGCTAATAATGGGGTACATGTTTTTAATTAAAAACCCACCCTTATACCCCCACTACACCCCCCACTTTACATTTCACTTTACCAAATTCCCAATTTCACTCCCAACCCTAACCCCTCATCCCATTTTCGAAATTTGCCAAAGGAGGAATGAGAAATCTTCACAAAATCTTTGTTTGTGAGATTATTGGTAGGATTTGGAGTCCTCAAGAGGTATGGATACCTCTTTGAAGTTTTTATGGTGTTTGGTTTGGTTTTGAAATGGTTTTTGATTGTTTGAAATGGGTTTATTTTGATTTGGTGTTATTTTAGGTTGGGGGTTGGATTTATGGTTGTATGAAGGTGTTTATTGAAGGTTTTTAGTGTTTTTGTATTGTTGATGTGTTGGTGTTTGAGTTGGGATGGTTTGGAAAAGATTTGAGGTGAAAAAAATGGAGAAATCGCGCACACAGCATGTGGCGATCGGTCGCTACAAACGGAGCGATCGATCGCCGAAGGGCCGTGGCGAAAATCGTTGAGGGCGATCGATCGCTGGAAATGTCTCGATCGATCGCCGCGAGGTAGAGAGTTATGGCGATCGATCGCCATGTCAAGACGATCGATCGGTAAGGCTCGCGATCGATCGCCTCGACGTAGCGATCGATCGCCAGCAGCTGAAAAGTGGGAAATTTATTTTTTTGAAGGATTTTTGGTATTTGGCTATTATTTAGCTTCTAATATTGGGTTGTGTGATTGTGTAGAACCATCTCAGGTGGCGACGCAACCAAGGAAGTGAAGCCATATCAAATCCCACTTTTGGAAAGGTATGTAGAAGACGTACGGGCACCCAACGGTACATGTATCTATTATACTCATTGATTATGCATTGTGGATGCGATTATATATGGAATTGTGCATTGTAGATGCAAATACATGTTGAATTATGCATGATGATTGTATATGCATATGATGATTGTTGGTGCACATCCCATGAGTCATGGTTATATAGAGTGATGATTTTAATGTTTTGCCGCTGTCACTTGAAACGATGATAGAATACTTGCCGCTGTCATATTGTAGCGAGGAGAGAATATTTGCCGCCAAATGTTGAAGCGAGGGTATTGCCGCATGTCGCATTTTGTGCGAGGTTATTCAATGCCGCTAATATGTCGAAGCGAGGGGTATTATTGTCGTTGTCATGACAAGCGAGGTGTATTAAAATACACTATTATAACAGACTAGGGATTGGTGATTGATGATAATGAGATGATGTTATGTCATGACATGTGTGAACCATTAAATATTGATTATACTCATGAGTTATGGTACAGGGACAACCAAAAAGGGAGCGTTTAAAATGCATGGGAAAAACATGAAGTGTTTTATTACGGTTTATGCATTTACGCCTTATATTCATATTGTGTTGGATATGGATTATTATATGCTCATGTTTTGGGGGTTGTCGTTGTAGGTACATTTTGGCATGATAAAGGGGCTAACGCGGGTTGAGGCGGTGAGCTTGTAAAGAACGCTTTTGATAAGAAAGGACAGGATTATTTTGTATAGTGTCTACTCTAGGAGTAGTGTAAAGCTATAGTGAATAACATTCATTTGTTTGAGAATGTAATTAATCCATTTGATAGTCCTTAACTTGGCATGTAATTCTTAAGGCTCAAAGTCTCAACACGAACTTTTATACTTGCCTTTAATCCGCACTTAAGGAACTAGGGTCCTTACAGTTTCTTTGGGGGAATTGTTGCGTAAAATCCCTTACCGCAAGCGCACGGTAGTCAAGTTTTAGTATAAAAAGATGTCGAACCCACAGAGATTGATTAAATAGTTAAATCTAAGTACTGAATTAAAATAATCTTTGCTTTATTTAAAGAATCGAATAGTTGAGTGTTATGCGAATAATAAAAATTAATTAACTAACGATGATCAAATACTGAGTTGAAAACAAATCAGTTGGAGACGAATCTAGGAGTACGATTTCACTTGTTCATCCACTACACTTATCATTCCTTGATTTCCATTTTATGGATTTTCTAGTTTACTAGCCGAGAATTCTTATTTGTTTCTACTCCCTCTCCCGAGTGTTAAGCAGAAGTAATTATCTAACATCAATCTTGATATCCCTATCTAAGATTAATTATCAAACAATTGTAAAAGCGCAGTAATTCCTTTGAGACTTCTATGGAGTTATAGGCCTTCCGAACAATATAACTACCACGATACGAATTCCTTCTTTCCTATTCACAACCCCTTCTCCCGAGTGATAGATCACGAATGTAGAATCATTCAATCCATGGCCAGTAGATTAAAAGCATTAAGAACAGGAAAACATAAATAAACCATACGGAAATCCAAATAAACTTCAATCAATTCATAATAAGCGTAGTTTCAAAACAAGCTACATCGTCTCCTAGAAAATAAAATTAGCTCATGCTAGAAGTATTCAAACACATAGACATGTTTAAATAACCCATAAAAATTGCTAAAAGTTTAGAGATACAAAACGAATTGGACGCTATTCTTCGATCTCCGATGAACGCCGCCGTCTCGTGATGAATTCTCTACTTTTTGCTCCGAGCCGTCGTCGTTATTTTTCTCCGTTCTTCAACCCTAGCCTCCTTCTCTCCAAAATTATGTCTAAGTCTGAATGAATCCCCTTGTGCCTTTGTTAATCCCTTTAAAATCCCGTGTGCATCAAATAAGGAAAGTCTCCAAAATTGCCAAAATTCCATTGGCGTAATTACGCCTCCGAAGTGGCGTAGTTACGCATGTCGACGTGTCAAAAGAACTGGCTTCCCGCGTGAATGGCGTAATTACGCCTGAAAACAGGCATAGTTACGCCTGAACAAAATCTCAAAGCCGTAGCTTAGGCGTAGTTACGCCTCAAAACAGGCGTAGTTACGCCTCAAGACATTCTCCAAATAATGATTTGCCGTGGGTTAGGCGTAGTTACGCCTCAGAGTAGGCGTCTTTACGCCTGTTGCCATGATTGAAAGTGTAGATTTTTGGCTTCAATTCATCCGTTCTTTCCGTCATTTGCACAATTTTAGTCCACAAAACATGTAATTACCTGGATTCCTGCAAAACAACACAGAACAAAACCAAAAGCGTAATTCTGATCGAAAACTAACACTAAACCATGCAAAATAAGAAGAAATATAAGTGTATAAAATACACTTATCAAACCCCCTAAACTTAAACTTTTGCTAGTCCCGAGCAAAACAACACAAAAACAAAACAAAAACAAATCAAAACTAAACTGACACGAAAAGACACACAAAACAAAGTTGTAAAACATTCCAATTATGTAGGCCTCAGAAGTATTCAGACATGCATATCACTTTCTCAAGAATTCTCACGTGTGTGTGTGCTACCATTTCCATGTAATCAATAAAGCAATCTTAACTCACACAAATCAATAGGACTTTGCAAGGTATAGGTTCAAATTGCATTGTTCAAAAACAGAGTGTAACTTTGATGAATGCTAACAATGCATCAAGACTAGGTAATGAGATGCTCATATGTGAATGTCAAAACCATGTTTATTACAAGTGTTTCTCGAGTGTCATAGGTTCACTATTCATAACCTTCTCCACTAGTATATTAGACAAATGTGGCTTGGTCAATAGGTCTTAATAAGCTTGTAACGTTAGGCTTTGGCTCATGGCTTCAATAAAAGGAAAGGTATTCAAAGCAAGAGAATAAGTTGAAATTATAATCAATTTGCGCATTCTCATCCCGCTTTCGACTCCTTCTATTGATGATTCATCAATTTTCTTCTCATTTCAATTCATCCTCTTTTCTCATCCTCCTCATCATTATTCACCTCATTATTTTTCTCTTTTTTTTTTCTTTTCATCGTTACTCCACTTCTAATTTTCAATTAAGATCATAGGAGTTATTTGAACTTTTAAAGCGCAATAGAAGCTTACTCCCTTGAGGGTGGGAAACAGTGTATAAGCTATCAACAAGGTGGTTGATGTGGTATCTTGAAACGATGCCGAATGGGGTTATTCATGTGCCTACACACATGTCATTCGATTTGTATTAAGCTCAAAAGGGTAACTAAAGATAAAATGATGTCATTTGGTGGCTTCAAAGGCTCAAACGATCACAAAAATTGCCTAAATCATTCCTAAGCCACATATGTCTGTATTTCGCCTCAAAGATTACTATAGTAAGTTCTATACTACTCTCAATTCACAAATAACTTACATGATTTGACCAATGTGCTCAGTTGCACCTGAAAACCATGGTAATATCAGAGAAAATTTGAATGAGATTCTAAAAGATATTGCAAAAAATGCAATTCTCATTCTTTTATACTTAAGCTCAAAGGGGCTACTATAGCAATTTTCTATGAAAGAATCAAGGCCCAAATTATCAAGAATTGCCTATATCATTTTTGTGTTCGTTCAAACCATCATTGATTAATCAAATGGTCATGGTCTCTAGTGCAAGAATATGTGAGAACTCAAGAGCAACATGAAAACATGAAATTTTTAAAATTCTCCACAATTCAACTCAATTTTTCATCATTGGCCTCAACTGACTCGTAATACAACTTATGACACTCAAAACTCAACAGACTCTAAATCAAGACAAACCAAACAAAATAAGGAAAACAAACAACCAAAAGCAACAGAAATCCAAGTAGTTTGAACAGTTCAAAGTACCCCCCCTAAACTTAGAAATGTGCATTGTCCTCAATGCATACACATGAAGGAATAAATAGAACGATGCACATACCTAAGCGATGACCGTCAGTGGTCATCGTCATCCATATCGTCGGGGGGCGGTTGTGGAAAAGGTGCTGGCTGGAAAGTCGGCGGCTGAGGAAACGCTCGATGAGGAAACTCCTGAGCAAGGGCCGATGTGAAATCCACGACAAAGTTCATGTACGTGTTCTGACGCTGCTGGAACGCCTCTTGGCGCTGCATGTAAGCCTCATGACTTTGGTAGAAATCAGCCCATTGGTTAGCTTGAGCCGCTACACTTTGCTCCAAATCCGTGAGTCGGTGAACAAGAGTATGGAGGTCCGGGAGTGGTTCAGATTCATCCGGTTGTGGCCCACTGGAAGCCTCGGCTTGGCTAGAAGATGGGGGGCGTCGCCTTCGAGAATATTTAGTCAACATAATCGACTTTTGAATCTTCAATCGCTCTTCTTCAGGGCCCCATCGCACCCCCGCATAGTGGCACAGATCAGTAATAAGCATGGGGTGTGGGAAGCCCAAAGTCGTTGCCCCCCTGCAAGCAAACTCGATCGAAAACTGGAGAAGAAGCCCTAAATCACTAGACATCCCAGTCACAATAGCGTATAGCAATAAAGCTCTGTCCCTGGTGACATCTGTGGCATGCATAGCCGGCTTAAGGCGTGCCTTGATGAAGGCAAACCAGAACTTCTCGGGGGCTTTCAGTGCCGAGGCTTGAAAATTTACGAATTTGTCATCATTCATCTTCCAGCGGGCAGTGGGGCCACACAACCTCAAAATGACTTCATTATAGTCGATGGTTCCGTTAACAAAGGTAGTATAATCATCCCCATCCACATCGTGTATCTCAAAAAGTGTGTTGATCGTGTGGCGGTCAAATGCTACCATATGTCCCCTAACCAAGACTTTAAACTCTTCATGTCGCACAGAGAGGTTGGCATAGAATTCCCGGACGACCGGTTGCACGGCATCATTAGGCTCCTTTATAAATTCACCCCACCCACGAGCAAGTGCATTTAGGATGATGGGGTGTCGGGGCTCCGCTAAATCAACCCCCGCTCGCTTATCCAAGGCCGAGCTAATTCCTTCGTATAATTGGCCTCAGCATCTTCGTTCCAGAATTTGTGGGCGTCAAACGACCCCGATGAAGCGGCGGGTGCTTTCCCTTTGGATGTGCTCCCCTTTGGTTTCTTGTTGGGTGCCATAGATAATTCCAATTAACCAACACAACAATAACCCAATGTGGCTAAGGCATTTCCCCAACAACACTCCAATATCACAATTCACCAGAATTCTCACCCCAATTCAACTTCACAACAATAATCACATGCACTTCAACTCCAAGCTATATATCACACAATATTGCTACCTTGCTTGCACAATCTCAATAATCATGAAGGATTAAAAGACTTACCAACCCTTAGATGAAGAATTTTTGATTTGGTTGGCTAAGCTAGACCACTTTGTTGCAACCCCCCTAAACTTGCTTCCTGGCACCAATAAACTCCAAAAACCTGCAATTAATCGATAAAAATATGGACTTTAGAGGTGGGATAGCTTAATTAAGAGAGATTGAAGAGAAAAAATCGGAATTGAAAAATTGAGGGGAAGAGGCGTGGGTTAGGGTTTAAAGAGAGGAGAAAGTTTGAAGAATGATGCGCAGATGCAGAGTTAAAATACGCGAGGCGTATTTACGCCGCTTGAGAGGCGTAATTACGCCTCGCCTACGGCTTTGAAAAATTTTAAAAAAATTGGTAGGCGTAACTACGCCAAAAACAGGCGTAGTTACGCCTATGCTACGACATTTTAATATTTTCTGAAAATTTGACAGGCGTAATTACGCCACAAATAGGCGTAGTTACGCCTGTCCTACGGCATCTCAAAATTGCAAAAAATTTTCAGGCGTAATTACGCCTTGAAAGGCGTAAATACGCCATATTTTTATTTTTTATTTTTTAAAATAAAAATAAAATAAGGATACAAGATTCGGGTTGCCTCCCGAAAAGCGCTTAGTTTATAGTCCTCAGCCCGACTGTCTTCCATCCATTCACTTAGGCTCGCTCAGGTGAACCTCGTCCACGTCTCTTACTTCTTCCCCAAAATAATGCTTCAAACGCTGCCCATTTGCTTGAAATGTGTGATCGTCATCGCATTTCAGTTCAATTGCTCCATATGGGGTCACTTTCTCAATAGTGAACGGCCCAGACCATCGTGACTTCAACTTTCCTGGAAATAGTCGGAGACGAGAGTTATATAGTAGCACTTTCTGACCAGGAATAAACTCTCTTCTCACGATTTGCTTGTCATGCCAATTCTTCGTTCGCTCCTTGTAGATCTTAGCATTTTCGTACGCTTCATTACGAAACTCATCCATCTCAGTGAGCTGTAGCAACCGTTGCTCACCAGCAGCCTTCAAATCAAAGTTCAGCTTCTTTATGGCCCAGAAAGCCCGATGTTCCAACTCTACCGGTAAATTGCATGCTTTCCCAAAAACTAGACGATATGGGGACATCCCTATGGGAGTTTTGAATGCAGTGCGGTATGCCCATAATGCATCATCCAATTTCAGGGCCCAATCCTTTCGGTTAATACTGACCGTCTTTTCAAGAATTAGCTTAATTTCTCGGTTAGAAATTTCGGCTTGGCCATTAGTCTGTGGATGATAAGCCAATGCAATCTTATGCCTCACAGTGTATTTCGTCATCAAAGCACTAAAGATCTTGTTACAGAAGTGGGTTCCTTCATCACTTACAATCGATCTCGGAGTACCAAACCGTGTAAATATGTTCTTTTGCACAAACTTGACCACGACATGAGCGTCATTAGTCGATGTGGCAATCGCTTCAACCCACTTAGAAACATAGTCCACTGCTAGCAAAATATATGACTGCCCAAAAGATGGTGGAAAGGGGCCCATGAAATCAATACCCCATACATCGAATATTTCTAATTCCAAGATATTTTCCAACGGCATCTCATGGCGTTTAGAAATATTACCAATGCGCTGACAACGATCACACGTCTTCACCAACGTATAACTGTCTCGATGTAGCTCTGGCCAATAGAAACCCGATTGAAGCACTTTTGCTGCTGTCCTTGCTGCTCCAAAATGTCCTCCATAAGGTCTGGAGTGACACTTTTCAAGAATCTCTCTTGATTCCTCCTCAGTTACGCATCTCCGGACAATTTGGTCTGCACAGCGTCTGAATACATACGGTTCATCCCAGTAATAATTCTTCACATCATGAAAGAACTTCTTCCTTTGCTGATAAGTGAGGTCTGGAGGCAATATACCACACGACAAATAATTAGCAAAATCAGCAAACCACGGGGTTTTAGTACATACCTCAAAGAGATGTTCATCAGGAAAGTTCTCTTGTATGACTCCATGATCCATTTGATCCTCCAACTCCAAACGAGATAAGTGATCTGCTACTTGATTTTCACTGCCCTTTTTATCCAAGATCTCGAAATCAAACTCTTGTAGCAACAAGATCCATCGAATCAACCGGGGTTTCGCATCCTTCTTGGCAAAAAGATAACGAATCGCTGCATGATCTGTGTAAACTATGACCTTTGTCCCGATCAGATATGCTCTAAACTTGTCGAATGCATACACCACAGCTAGCATCTCTTTCTCGGTGGTCGTGTAATTCTGTTGGGCTCCATCAAGAGTTCTACTTGCATAGTAGATCGCCCTAAAAATCTTGTCTCTCTTTTGCCCCAAAACTGCTCCCACAGCATAGTCGCTGGCATCACACATTAAAACAAATGGCTCCTTCCAATCCGGCACTATGATGATTGGTGCAGATATAAGTGCTTTCTTTAGCCTGTTAAATGCCTGCAAACACAAATCATCAAAGACAAAAGGTGAGTCTTTTTCTAACAAATTACACAAAGGCTTAGCTATTTTAGAAAAATCTTTAATAAAACGTCGATAAAACCCGGCATGTCCAAGGAAGCTCCTAATAGCCTTCTCATTGTTCGGAGGTGGAAGCTTCTCAATTGCAACCACTTTTGCTCTATCCACTTCAAGTCCTTGAGATGACACCTTATGGCCAAGGACAATACCTTCTTGCACCATAAAGTGACATTTCTCACAATTTAACACGAGGTTCTTTTCTTGGCAGCGCTGTAACACAAGAGATAGGTTATGCAAACAATGGTCAAAAGAGGAACCAAATACCGAAAAGTCGTCCATGAAGACTTCAAGGATCTCCTCCACCATATCTGAAAATATCGCCATCATGCACCGTTGAAAGGTAGCAGGTGCGTTGCATAAACCAAAAGGCATTCTTCTAAACGCAAAGGTGCCATATGGACATGTAAACGTTGTCTTCTCTTGATCCTCGGGGTCTATGGCAATTTGATTGTATCCTGAATAGCCATCTAAGAAACAATAATAACAATAACCGGCTAACCTGCCGAGCATCTGATCAATAAATGGAAGAGGGAAGTGGTCCTTCCTTGTGGCCTTGTTGAGTTTCCTATAGTCAATGCAAACTCGCCACCCCGTCACAATTCGAGTTGAGATCAACTCATTATTTTCATTTCTTACCACTGTCATCCCTCCTTTCTTTGGCACAACCTGTACTGGGGAAACCCATGCACTATCTGAAATAACATAAATAATCCCAGCATTTAACAATTTAAGCACTTCTGCTTTTACTACCTCCTTCATTGCTGGATTTAACCGCCTTTGATGATCAATGGCGGGAACGAAGGAATCCTCCATAAGAATTTTATGCATGCACAAAGACGGGCTTATCCCCTTGATATCAGAAATCGACCAACCCAAAGCAGATTTATATGTCCTCAATACACGTAATAATTTATCCTTCTCTAAAGAACAAAGAGATGAAGATATAATTACCGGGTATGTCGAATTCTCACCCAAGAAGGCATAAGTAAGGTGGGCCGGTAGTTCTTTCAGTTCCGAGCTCGCCTTCGTATCTTCTTTGACTGATGTATCTCGTACATCTTCCGCTTTTCCAGCAGTGTTGTTCTCCTTAGGCAAGCTCTTAAGTGCTTCCACTTGCTCAGCAATATCAGGTTCAGTTGCATCCACTTTCATAATAGAGTTGACCATGCAATTCTCCAATGGATCCTCCGGTATTGCTCCTACTTCAAAGTTATGCACACATGAGTCAATAACATCCAAAAACTTGCAAGTACTTACCTCGTCAGGTCCCTTGAGAGCCTTGTAAATATTGAACATGACTTCTTCTCCTCCAACTCTCAAGGATAATTCTCCTCTTTGGACATCGATAAGTGCCCTGCCTGTTGCTAAGAATGGTCTCCCCAAAATTAATGGAACATCTCCATCTTCCTCCATGTCTAGAACCACAAAATCTGCAGGGAAAATAAATTTGTCCACCTTCACAAGCACATCTTCAATTATCCCTCTAGGATATGTGAGAGACCTATCCGCCAATTGCAATGTGATTGTAGTAGGCTTTACTTCACCAAGCCCTAAACTCCTGAAAACAGATAAAGGCATTAAATTAATACTTGCACCTAAATCACATAACGCCCTATTAAATGTAGAACTACCAATAATACAAGGAATAGTAAAACTCCCTGGATCTTTCAATTTTTGTGGTAGCTTCTTTTGGAGGATTGCACTACATTCTTCTGTGAGATTCACGGTTTCAAATTCCTCAAGCTTCCTCTTTCGTGCCATTATATCCTTCATAAACTTTGTATAATTAGGCATTTGTTGCAACGCCTCGGCAAAAGGAATATTTATGTGGATTTTCTTGAAAATCTCCAAGAATTTGGCAAACTGGTCATCTATAGCCTTTTTCCGGAAACGTTGAGGATATGGAAGTGTAGGCTTGTACATAGGAATCTTTTCCGGTAGTGTGGCTTGCTTCTCCTTTTCAACTTCCTTAGGGGTTTCAACCTGAATTTGAGTCTCCTCAACAGATGGCTCATCAACATGTGCTGGTTCTACATCCCCAAGTTCCTTACCACTTCTCAATGACACGGCCTTGCACTGCTCCCTTGGGTTCACTTTGGTGTTGCTAGGAAATGATCCTCTTTGTTGGTTGTTCATGGCATTAGCAAGCTGCCCAATTTACCTTCATTCTTTTGTGGAGCATATCCAGGTGGTGGATTCAGAGCACTATTGTTGTTGGCATATGAGAGTCTATCATTGTTGCGGAACCCTTGTTGATACGGATTGCTTCGGTAGTTATTATTGTTGGGATACCGATTGTTTATGAACTGAACGTGCTCTTGATCTGCTTCCCTTGACAACTCCATTCCAGCTGCAGCGGCGGCCGATTCAATAGTATGTTGTGCTCCTTGCTTGGTCAGAGCTGCTACCTGCGTGGTTAGTGCAGACAGTTGTGCAGTAAGAGTACTAAAATGATCAACCTCATACATACCTATGGGTTTCCTTGCCATGGCTCGCTCACTGGGCCACTGGAAGCTGTTGGCCGACATCTCCTCAAGTAATTCAAAGGCAGCATCTGCAGTCTTAGAAAATAGTGTTCCTCCTGCTGCAGCATCCACAATGATCCTAGTTGGTCCATTCAACCCATTCTAAAATAACTGAATCTGCACCCAGCTTTCATAGTTATGTTGTGGGCACCTCCTCAATAAATCCTTGAATCACTCCCATGCCTCGTATAGTTGTTCAGAATCAATTTGCCTGAACGTACTGATTTCAGTTCTCAGTTGAGCTGACTTAGCTGGTGGGAAAAACTTTGAGAGAAATTTCGATGCCATTTCCGCCCATGTGTTAATACCAGTATATGGAAGAGATTGTTGCCAGCTCCTTGCATGGTCCCTAAGAGAGAAAGGGAACAATCGCAGTCTCACAGTATCTTCTAGAACACCATTCATCTTCACAGTATCAGCTATCTCCAAAAATATCCTCAAATGTAAGTTGGGGTCTTCAACAGGGGACCCACCAAACTGATTCTGTTGCACCATACTTATCAATGCCGGCTTAAGTTCAAAGTTGTTGGCATTGATAGTCTGGCGAGCTATCCCAGAGTAATTGTTGTTGACCAAAGGTTTGAAATAATCTCTGATCGCCCTTTGAGGTTCAACAAGTTGTGGAGGTGGTTCGTTGTTGTCTCTATTTGCAGCCATTTCTATCAATTCCTCCCTTCTCGTTTTTCTCAGTCTTCTTGCAGTTCTCGATCTCAGGATCAAACAGCAACGATTCAGGAGTAGTGTACTTTCGCATGCACTGCAAAAATTCAGACAGACAAAAATCACTCCAAAATAAAAGAAATAAAAGCTCTAAATTAAAACCAAGATTAATTGGTACAGTATCAGATTGTACTAAATAAATCAATCCCCGGCAACGACGCCAAAAACTTGTTGCGTAAAATCCCTTACCACAAGCGCACGGTAGTCAAGTTTTAGTATAAAAAGATGTCGAACCCACAGAGATTGATTAAATAGTTAAATCTAAGTACTGAATTAAAATAATATTTGCTTTATTTAGAGAATCGAATAGTTGAGTGTTATGCGAATAATAAAAATTAATTAACTAACGATGATCAAATACTGAGTTGAAAACAAATCAGTTGGAGACGAATCTAGGAGTACGATTTCACTTATTCGTCCACTACACTTATCATTCCTTGATTTCCATTTTATGGATTTCCTAGTTTACTAGCCGAGAATTCTTATTTGTTTATACTCCCTATCCCGAGTGTTATAATTATCTAACATCAATCTTGATATCCCTATCTAAGATTAATTATCAAACAATTGTAAAAGCGCAGTAATTCCTTTGACGACTTCTATGGAGTTATAGGCCTTCCGAACAATATAACTACCACGATACGAATTCCTTCTTTCCTATTCACAACCCCCTCTCCCGAGTGATAGATCACGAATATAAAATCATTCAATCCATGGCCAGTAGATTAAAAGCATTAAGAACAGGAAAACATAAATAAACCATACGGAAATCCAAATAAACTTCAATCAATTCATAATAAGCGTAGTTTCAAAACAAGCTACATCGTCTCCTAGAAAATAAAATTAGCTCATGCTAGAAGTATTCAAACACATAGACATGTTTAAATAACCCATAAAAATTGCTAAAAGTTTAGAGATACAAAACAAATTGGACGCTATTCTTCGATCTCCGATGAACGCCGCCGTCTCGTGATGAATTCTCTACTTTTTGCTCCGAGCCGTCGTCGTTATTTTTCTCCGTTCTTCAACCCTAGCCTCATTCTCTCCAAAATTATGTCTAAGTCTGAATGAATCCCCTTGTGCCTTTGTTAATCCCTTTAAAATCCCGTGTGCATCAGATAAGGAAAGTCTCCAAAATTGCCAAAATTCCATTGGCGTAATTACGCCTCCGAAGTGGCGTAGTTACGCCTGTCGACGTGTCAAAAGAACTGGCTTCCCACGTGACTGGCGTAATTACGCCTGAAAATAGGCGTAGTTACGCCTGAACAAAATCTCAAAGCCGTAGCTTAGGCGTAGTTACGCCTCAAAACAGGCGTAGTTACGCCTCAAGACATTCTCCAAATAATGATTTGCCGTGGGTTAGGAATAGTTACGCCTCAGAGTAGGCGTCTTTACGCATGTTGCCATGATTGAAATTGTAGATTTTTGGCTTCAATTCATCCGTTCTTTCCGTCATTTGCACCCTTTTAGTCCACAAAACATGTAATTACCTGGATTCCTGCAAAACAACACAGAAGAAAACCAAAAGCGTAATTCTGATCGAAAACTAACACTAAACCATGCAAAATAAGAAGAAATATAAGTGTATAAAATACACTTATCAGGAATATACATTGAAAAGTGCATCGTCTAGAAAATTCAGTACTTAATTGCGACAAAGGTAGTCGGCATTCATCCATGATTCAACTATCACAGCAGATTGAGGATCTTCTTCGTCCTCCACTGGTTTCTCCTCTTTGAGAAACCTGGTCATTTTCAATGTGGTCAAGAAGAACATCATCTTCTGTTGTCAACGTTTAAAGTTGGAACCTTTGAAATTTTTCGGTTTCTCAAATTGAGAGAACGGCATTGGGTTTCTCAGAACTGGCATAACGACCTCATTGCCGCTAGCTTTCACCACTGGAATCACAGTATTCTCAGCAATTCGGTTTGAAATCTGGACAGTCATTAGCTAAAACAGAACACAAACAACGCAACACAAATAATATCAAATAGTTTTAAACCGAACAATATAAATACTTTGATAGTGCAAAAATAGTGATTGTTTGAAAATTCGACATTATATTTTTCGAAAACTGATTCAGATCCAGAAAAATAGAAACAAAACAAAAAAATTTGAGTTTACGATTATTGGTACTGTTTATTTAAATCGAAAGATTGAATCAGTTTAAACAATTGTGATAAAAATAAATTATACTGTAAATAGAAACAATATACTTAGAACAACAAATAAATCGAACTACAAAAGCACTAGACTTACAGCAGCAGTTATAAACTGAAAACTTAACAACAAGAATCTGGAGAAACCCAAGTGAGTTCCAAGGTACAATGTCCAATCTCCTCTGTTCGGATTGAAACAGAACTCCGAGCAGACCACTTCGAACACTAGTAGTGTGAAGTACTCTCAAACAATATGAAATGTATGAATGAAGAATGATTTCGGATTGAAGAAAACATAGAGCTGGAGCAGCAGACATCTCCAAAGATCTCAACACTTAACATCAGATTAATACGGATTTAAGTCTCAAATCATGTAGATGAAAAATCATTTCAGAAATCCGAGTAGTAAAAAGATAGGGTTGTCTTCGCGGCAACGACAGGCTCGGTGAGACGAGACGAGACGAGCGGACGGACGGCGCGCGAGGGGCACCCATCTTTTCTACTTAACAACACTGTATTGATTTGTTTCTCATTATAAACAAACCATAAGTGTCTCAAAATTTCAGTGTGTGATGTCTTTAGCCTAACTGACTATTCATAATTAACTTATCATAATTTTATTTTCATTATCAAAATTAAACCAAATTATTGGATTTTTATTTATTAAACCCAACAATTATTTATTAATCCCGACAATACATACATAGGCAAATCTTGAAAATATGTTGAGGGGGCAAAAAGAATATTATAAAAAATGGGAGGAAGAAAATAATTTTAGGGTTTTATCAAAGGATTTAATTTCAACAATGTATTTGAAATGACTTCAATAATTATGAGTTTGAAATATATTGGTATTGTGGAAAAAAATATCGTAAAATTGAAGATGATTGACTCGAAATGTATGAAATTCAAAATTTGCAAAGATTTGGATGAATTTGTTAAATTCTAAAATAGTCGAACTAAATTGCTATATTCCCCTTTTCCGAAATTAGGCTAGAAATTTTCAAACATGGTTGCCATTGATGTATGTTGTCAGGCCACATCCCTGCCAAGCATCAATTTTTTCCAATATTTAATGCTGTCAACAAATTAAGATGATGTCGTTAGATTATTATTATTATTTTTAATGAATTTGTAATGTTGAAATTAGACCTACGAATTCTAAGAAATTATTGAAAGGAGGCCGAGAGAATCGAAAATGGCAGCAGCAGTATCTTCTACACTTGTTTTCTCAAGGTAATTTCACTACTCTTGCTTCGATTTTACTGCTACACTGTTACGGTACTTCAGGTGTCTTTCTACGAAATTGAATGCACAATTAGTGAAATTGGGAGAGGCCCGATTAGGGTAATTAGTGGTTTTGTGAAATTGCGTTCACATCCCTTGAAAAGAGAGAAATTACGATCAGGATTATGTTTGGCCACTGCAAATGGTGGCTTCAGGAAGGCGATGAAAGGAGTTGTGAATGTGATTTAACATTTAGTTTTGGATTTCTTTCTGTCGTTTTGGGTGTGGGGACATAATTATTTGATTTGAAACAATTTAGGTTGTTAATCCTTTGTTTACTGAACAGTTTAGAAAGTGCAGAAAAATTCTCGAATATATTTTGATGTAAAAAGTTGGTTATATGCTGAATGTGTTCTTTTTATCTATCTTTTTAAGCCAAAAGTGGAAGAAAAAAAAAACAACTTCGCCATTATGAAGTCAGAAATCAAGTAGATTCGTGTCTTATTGGCATATTAAAATGAACCACAAGCAATTGATCATGGTTTATAAGTAAAGATTTCGAGACATTTAGTGATGAAAGACAATTTTGCAAGATTATTTAGCATATTTTTGTATTTAGAGATTGGTGTTGTCACAACAGCATGGTTAGCCCTATAGCAATGTTGTTTTCGAAGGTAGAATGCGGCATTGAAGGGACAATTTAGTTGAGTGAATTTTAAAATTTACTGGTAAAGAAAACAAGGTGTGGGTTCACTGGTGTAAATATATTTTAATTTTCATTGCCACAATCTCAAGATGGAGAAAATATAACTGCCTATCTTCAGCATGACAGGTCATTTCCAAACATTGTTTTGCATAAACTCAAGAAAAAGCCTCAAAGCCTGCGTAAACAAATGCATTTCCCTGCTACAACATTTCACAAACGAGAGGTTAATCGGTCACGGATATGCCCTCCACAGTCATTTAATCAAACTGGGCCTCGCATCACAGAAATATATAGCCGTAAAATTACTGATCATGTATTTAGACTCAAGAAAATCATTTGAAATAGATCGGATGTTGAAGGAGTTTAATGGGTTCAATTTAGTCGTTCATAACTGCTTGATCAATGCGAATCTTGAGCGGGGTAATATTAGTGAAGCGATTCAGTTGTTCGATGCAATGCCTGAGAGAAACGAGGTCTCCTGGACTGCCCTGATTTCGGGATTACTGAAGCACGGATATGTCCACGAAGCAATGTGGTATTTTAGGAATAACCCTTTTCTGAATGTTTTTTCATGGACTGCAACAATAAGTGGATTTGTTCAAAATAGGCTGAGTTTTCAAGCAATGAAGCTGTACAAGAAAATGCTTCAATCTGGGGTTTTGCCTAACGATATTACTTTTACTTCTGTTATTAGGACTTGTGGAGAGTTGGGTGATTTTGAATTAGGAAATAGTATTTTAGGGATGGCTGTTAAGAGTGGTTTTGAGAAGTATTTATCTGTTCGCAACTCTTTGATCACGTTTTATTTGAGGTTGGGTGAAGTTGACTTGGCAAGGAGAGTTTTTGACAGGATGGAGGAAAGGGATGTGATTTCTTGGACCTCAATTCTTGACACATATGTTGAAACGGGCGATTTAAGTGGAGCTCGTCGAATTTTTGATGAGATTCCTGAAAAAAATGATATTTCTTGGAGTGCAATGATTGCTAGGTTAAGTCAGAATGGTGATGCAGAAGAGGCATTGAGTCTGTTTAGGCAGATGATACATCATTCATTTAAACCAAATGTGTCGTGTTATTCTAGTGTGGTTAATGCATTAGCCAGCCTAGAGGCTTTACAAGCCGGAAGGAATATCCATGCTCATGTATTGAAAATGGGTATGGATGTAAATGTATTTGTTGGCAGCTCACTTGTTGATTTATACAGCAAATGTGGAAATACTGAAGATGGGCGCTTGATGTTTGACTCACTTTCAGAAAAAAACACCGTATGTTGGAATTCGATGGTCTCTGGTTACAGTTTAAACGGCCAACTCGCTGAAGCGAAAATGCTGTTTGATTTGATACCTAACAAAAATAGCATCTCCTGGAACTCTTTGATTGCTGGTTACATAGAAACTGAGAATTTTGTTGAAACGTTTGAAGTGTTCAATGAGATGATTTTGTCCGGAGAACAGCCGAGCAAATCTACCTTTTCAAGTGTTTTAAAAGCCTGTGCTAGCTTAGCTTCATTACAGAAAGGCAGGTATACGCATGGAAAGGCTGTAAAACTTGGGTTCCAGCATGATGTATTTGTGGGCACTGCTCTATTAGACATGTATGCAAAATCTGGAAGTATAGAGTGTTCTAAAAAGATCTTTACGCGAATGAAAACGAAGAATGATGTAGCTTGGACGGCTATGATACAAGGGCTTGCAGAAAACGGATTTGCAGAAGAATCACTCGCCCTGTTTCGGGAAATTGAAGAAACCTCATGTGCTGCTCCAAACGAACTAATGCTACTGTCAGTTCTATTTGCTTGCTCTCACTGTGGTTTAATCGGCAAAGGGCTTGACTACTTCTATTCTATGGAGAAGATTTATGGTATAAAACCAAACGAGAGACACTACACGAGCATGGTGGACATGTTGGCTCGGTCAGGACGACTTTCTGAAGCAGATAAGTTTATTGAAAGTATGCCATGTGCCCATGAAGGGAATTCTTTAGCTGCCCTTTTGAGTGGCTGTAGGATGTTTGAGAATGAGAATTTGGCAGTTATAACTGGTAAAAAGATGTCAAATATGGGAGAGATTAAGGCTGGAGGATATGTGCTGATGTCGAATATTTATGCTTCTGGTGGGAGATGGATGGATGTTTTGAGTACAAGACGATTGATGGATGAGAGAGGAGTGAAGAAAAGTGGGGGTTGTAGTTGGATTGAGATGAGGAATGGAGTGCATGTATTTTATTCACGGGATGAAACTCATCCTCAATCTGCTCAAATTTATGGGATGTTACATTTACTCAATTTTCAAATATGATCTTGTCAAGGTATTGGGAAAGTCATTTTTATTTGTGATTAATATATATACACGTGTGTTTACTGATGTATTGAAAAATATAATATTTTTTAGGAAACTTATATTTAACTTCCTATAGTTTGGTCCAAATTTCACTTTGCAATTACAGTTTACATCCTAAACTTTCATTGATATAACAGTTTGCATCCTCTTGACTTCATTTTATGTTTTTATTGAAAATTCGTCACCGCATTTCATCATCGTCTTTCATACTCAAATTAGAACCTTTAAGTTAGCTGTTGCAAATTTTAAAATAAAAAAATCTTTCGGGTATCTAAATTATTTAGTTGTTTGATTTCGGAAAAGAGAATTTTGACACCTCAAAAATTATTTTGATTTTTTTAAAATTTGTATTAATTAGTTTAAGTGGCTCTAAGTTTGAGGATGCATGACGATGAAATGCGATGATAATTTTTTGATAAAAACAAAAATATAGTCAAGATGATATAAAGTGTTACAATTCATGAAAGTTTAGGATAGTTTAGGATGTAAACCGTAATTTTTCAAACATGTGGATTTAACTATAGGATGTTAAATGTAATTTAACCTATTTTTTTATGCTATAGGTTCTTCATCTTCTTCACAGTGATATAAATGAGTTTTCACTGTTCTCATAACAACATTGGGTTTTTCTGCTACTATACAGTCTATGGGCTTAAGGAACTTCACGTTCTCAGATCAGTTCCCACCATTTGCTTCATCTCCAAGAAATATAGTAGCGATTTGGTTCCCACAATGGCACCTTTATTTCTTGGCCCTTTTCATTTCCAACAACTTCTTGTTGTAGAGAATTCGCAGCACCCTATTGGTTTAAATGAAACCCTTGAAGCAAGTGGTGTTATGAGTGATCAAAGTGGAGGTTTTGTAAATCCACTTGGGGAAGATGAGGTTTTTCAGAATGCCATGTGGGGAATGAGTCTAAGAAGTTAAAGTTTCCGAGCTTTATTGTGGGAGAAGGGATTGGAAGAAGTAGGTCACAAACTTGTCACGCCCCGAAACCCGAGCGCGTGACACCGGTGTTGAATCCAAACATGATATTCAGATACAACAAGCCTCGTGTACAGATCTATGATAAAACCAGTCTATTTATGCCAAAATCAATAAATTGTCATTACAATTGCAAATACGAAATACAATTGTTTCGAATTAAATAAAAGTTGCGGAAGCGTAAATAAATATAGTAAATCTTCTTGAAGACTCCTCATGGATCACCATCCCCAGAATTGTTCTTCTTCTTTTTCCTCGATCTCTTCTCCTTCGACTTTGTCTGGGAGGGGAGGTAAGTGGGTGAGTGTTTGGGAAAAACACCCAGCAAGCGGGGTCCAATCGATGTGACAATATAATACTTTTCATAATTTTTCAAAACATATATCGGAGCATAAACTGATATGAATACTGAAACATAAACTTAACAGAATTGCTCTGATCAGAGCCAGAACGGAACATGTCATATCAGAAATATTTTTCATATACGTAAAGCACAATAAATCCTCTAATTTCCTCCTGGTACTGATATCAATTCTCTAGACTTAACCCTCCTAGAGATAAGGTCAGAAACATCGGATCACCCACGAATAAAGGGTCTGAACTTTCCAGAACAACGGTTAACCACCGTATCAGGTCAGAATATCGGTTATAATCCCACCGCACCAGGGTCAGAAACAGAAACAGAACTCGGAATTCCCACCAATTGGATTTCGAAATTTAAAGTGCTTCAAAAATATAATTTTCATCAAAACATCAGAATTTCATATTTTCAACATAATTCACATAATCGATTGAGGTTTCAAAACATACTTATGATTTTTCAAAAACGAAATGAATATATAACAAGAGCCCACTTACACTCGAAGCACGTTGAGATGAGATTCGGGTTGAGAAAATGGTGAAAATCTCCTCCTCTCTTCCTTGTAAGTTTCGAAATATTTGTGTGTGTGTAGTGTATGATTCTCGAAAAATGCTAAGTGTAGAGTAGTCTTTTCTTGGCAAGATGTAGTGTGATTTTAATATGGGGAGGTGTACTCCAATTTAGGTCCTCTACTTTGGCTCCTAATGTCAAGACTTTAGTGGGATGATGAGTGGATGGTGTTAATGTAATTGTGAGGCAATTAAGTGGGGTGGATTGAGGGGCATGAGTTGGGATCATCAATGGGATGAACATATGGGGTCATCATCTTTAGTTTAGGAGCATGATTTAGAGACATTTAAGTTGATCATAAATCCTAGCCATTTAGTTTATGATTTTAGCAAGGAGATGAATAACTAATCAAGATTGGAAAAATGCACTTGAATAGGCAAATTGAGTGGTCATCACATTTCATAATTTGAGCAAGTAATGAATGTTGTCATCAATGGGTAATGTAGAAGAATTTATTGAAAATTACAAAACTATGACAATCTAATGGCATGATTTAAGTAAGCCATTAAATTTCATTATATTGGATTGAATGTGATTGAATGGTGGTTGAATGAGATTGGATGGTGGCAAGATTTGTGTTAAGCACTTAATGTCATTGAATGACTAATGACAAGATTTGGGCAAGTCCATTGAATGGCTAACATGATTTGGGGCAAGGCAAAATTTGGGGTCATCACATCCCTCCCTCCTTATTGGAAGTTTCGTCCTCGAAACTTGAGTCAATTTGACCTTAGAAAAGAAAAAGGGTATATATGGCTTAAGTGCTAGTTCCTCAGAACCTCTTGGATATAATGAATGCGTGACACCACAACAGGGGTGCTTATTGGCTTGACCCGGTCCGGTCCGGACCAGAACCGGCCGGTTCCGGGTCCGGTTCCACCGGTTCCAACCCGGAACAGGTATTTTAGAATTTTAAATTTTTTTTTTCGAAAAATTAAGGTATAACTTGTTGTGTAGAGGATTCGAACACTCAACCATCACCTTCTACTCTATAACTCTAACCAATTGAGCTAATGGGCCTTTGTGTTTGTAAACTAACATCAAATATATTTATCTATATTTAAAAAAATTAATTTTTTTAAAATTAACGAATCCGGTTCCGGTTCAACCCGGAACCGGATCCGTTTAATCCGGAACCGGTATCTTACCGGTTCCAGACCGGTTCGGAACCGGTTAGCCCGGTTCCGGTTCCGAACCGGGCTAACCGGTTCGGTTTCGGGCCGGGTCCGGATTGACCCGGCCCGATAAGCGGTACACCACAATCAAGCAATGTATATACTGGAAATTTGTTTAAAAAAATGGTACCTGCCACGGCTTCGTTCACGGCCTCTGTTTTCTCTTGGGTTATGGCATAGACCCGAGCATTTGGTTTGTTCTCCATTGGCTTGTTTGGAGGGGCACTATTTCCTGAACCTGTCATTTTCTCGACTTCAGGACAATCGGCAATTCTATGTCCGAACTTCCCACATCGGAAGCAAGCTCCAGTATTTCTGTGACATTCACCGGTATGTGCGAAGTCACAAGTCGGACATTTTGGAATCCTTTGATTGAATGGGGCGGATATGCGTCCCTCTTGCTGATTATTGGATTGGTTTGGTCGTTTGAAATTCTAACCATTGGCGGCGTGTTGGCTAAGTGGAGGTCGCTTGCGCTTAAATTCCTCTTCACGACGTCGTATATCCGCTTCAGCCCTGATGGCTGCTCCCATTAAGTCTCCAAAGTTTGTGGTTTCATAGATTGCTAGGGCAGATTGGATACGACTGTTTAACCCATTCCTGAAGCGATGTAGTTGCAGGGTCTCATCTACCATAATAGTTGGTGCATAAGTTCCTAGAGAGTTGAACTTTAAGGTATATTCTACCACCGACATGTCAGTAGTCTGTATCAAGTGCTCGAACTCTCTCAGCTTCTGAATTTGCGCGGTTGCTGGGAAATATTGCTTTAGGAATGAGTTTCGAAACCTTTGCCAAGTGATTGGTCCCGTTTCCGCCATCAATGGTGACACGTTTTCCCACCATTTACCCGCCTGATCAATGAGAAATGATGTTGTGACTTCAATCTTGATGTTTTCAAGTACTTACAGCAGTCTGTGGTGATTTTCTATTTGCTTAAGCCAATTTTGGGCCATTACGGGATCTGGGTTGCCATCAAATGTCAGAAACCTGTTCTTACTAAGAGACTCATAATGGTACTTGACTCCTTGTGGAGGTGAGGCAGGATGCGGTTGTGGCTGGTTGTTAGCAGGGTTATCCATGCCTTGTAGTGTTGTAGCCACAATGGTGGCTATTGTCATCAAGTCTTCGCGGCTCAGACCCACCCTCGGGGGTTGTGGCGGTGGAGGTGGAGGATTCTGGTCTCCATCCGTTCTCTCCTCATCAGTGTTAGGAGGAACTGTGTAGTTGGGGTTTCGATTGTTACGAATAGGTTGACCGGCCATTTCCTACAAATTCGTAACTCTCTAAGATTGTTGCGCAATGGTATAACGAGCGTATGTTCGAGATAGACAAAATGGAGAAAACCTTGAATAAAATAAAATAAATTTATTGATAGTTGAATAAGGTTTCCAATGAATTCAAATGAAATTAATAAAATACTAAAGATTCTTAATATTCTTATTAAATTGCAATATGTAATATTTTATTAACATACATCTTTTAAGCTAATCGATAATGTCCCTATCTCCGAATTTGTCATCATCTTCTTCTTCTACTGGGTCTATCTCGGGGTTTTCCTCCTCTTGCATGTTGTTGAGGACCCATGCAGCTCTTCGAGATCGTGCAACCACCCATGGTTCGTCTCTGTGAACTCTTCGATTTGCATCTCGAGGGCCATAATCCTAGCCTCTCTTAGCACTCGATCGGTATCGTATTCCTGCTGGAGGTTCTCACTTTGGTTTGCCATGGTTTTAATTCTATCAATATCAGCTCTACGGAGATCGGTGAGCCTCGTGATCTCCTATTTAGCTCCGTTGGCATCTTCCTCAATTTGGTTGTCATAATAGGCAAACCGTTGTACCTCTTCGTGCAAATGATCCATAAATTCTAGAAGCTCTGCTATGGACTCCTTGAGTTGTTCCATCTCCTGCCCCAAACGACGGATCCTAGCGGTCTGTGCTCGGTTCGAGATCACCTAATCTCAATTATGGAGAGAGTTTGTCCAATTAAAAACTTAAAGTAATAATTTATATATTTTTTAAAAATTGTAAGGGTTAATAGTATGAGGGATTCATAAAAATTATTTTGATTTTTTTTTTTAGGGTTCATAAGGCTGGAATTAGGGTTTTGAATTTCGTCATAAATCGTCAATTGGAATTTAAAATTAGAATAGGGCTTTTATTTATGGCATGATTTCGAGTGAGATCCTAAAATTAATTGGATTTTAATGTTCGAATGATGGATATGATCGGTAGTGAAATTTTTCGCCCATTAGGGTTCTTGGGAGCAATTTCGATTCGAAATTACTCAATGTTCAATTATTGGAATTCAAAATTTTCATAGGGCTTTGGATTGAAATGCTAACGGGATTAATAACCCAGAAGTAATTTGGAAATGGTGTTCGGATTGATTAACAAATCAAATATGGGAATTTCGCAATTTTAGGGTTCTTACCAAAGGATATTAGATTTACAATTTGCAATAATTCCGCGGCTGGGGTTCGAATTTAGTTGAGGGCTTTTGTCAAGGATGATAATTCGATTATTACTCCCGAATTAATTTGGAAATTTCGTTGCAATTGGTGGGAAAATCGATGGCTAAATTTTGGGCAGTTAGGGTTTCGTAGGGTTCAAAACGTGATCCGCAATTGACGTCTTTCCTTCGTTTGCGACCGTATAACGTCATAGGGCTTTTATTATGGATGATAATTGGATCATTAACCCAGAATAAATTTGAAATTGGCGTTCAAATATTGGGAGAAATCGGTGATTTAATCTCCGCGCAAATTAGGGTTCATACGCGAGATTATAGGCTCGAAGTTGAATACATTCCTTTGAATGTGAATCTGATTTGTTCGAGGGCTTTGGATCGACAGGATTCAGGGATTATCCCAACTCCGATTTAAAACCAATGTTCCGGTGACTTCGAAATCGGAAAACGTTTCCGAGAGTGAGGGCGAGTTTCGATCTGAAAATGGCCATCTTAACGTCGTCCGTTCCGCCAGATACCTGTACCTTGACTACGTCTGAGCGAGGCGGTCACGATGATGAGTTGATCGTCCGGCGAAGGCCAGTGGCGGCGAGGCTGGGTTGCCCACGTCAGTAGCCTCGTTTTCTTTGTCAGATTTTAAGAATTTTTTTTTTTTAAAAAAATAATAATATTTTCAGATTGTTATCGGCCTCCAGACTGATTTTCGATTTAATCAGTTGGTCTGTTTGATCCGGGATTTCTAATTCGGTTAATTTATATCAACCAAAGATCTTTTCCCAGCGGGATCATGGAACCTGGTTTTGCTCTGATACCATTCTGTCATGCCTCAGGCCCAGGCCCGCGCAAGCGCGACTGCACAATGGGCTCCTATAGCAACTACTTCGTATTCGTCTTCGCTCTACGAAAATGGTTAACCCAAGTTGCTATAATAGTCCATTGTAAGCCTTTATAAACCACTTTAATTTTTTATCCACAACCAATTTGTCACGTCCTGGGCCCAAGCCCGCGCAAGCGCGACTGCACAATGGGCTCCTATAGCAACTACTTTGTATCCGTCCTCGCTCTACGAAAATGGTTAACCCAAGTTACTATAATAGTCCATTGTAAGCCTTTATAAACCACTTTAAATTTTTATCTACAACCAATGTGGGACAAGGGTATTACAAAACTGATATATATTCAATCTTTTGAAATTCTACGGGGGAAAGGCATGGAATTAGAAAGCACCCATTTTGTGGATTCCGCAGGGAATGTTAAGAATAAAATATTAGTGTTAAAGAAAATTCTATGGAGGGGAAAGTACGAGGGGAGGATTCCAGTGAGAATTCTCTTGTTAATTCGGTGGAAGAACGCATTTCAGAATGGCAAAAATTGATGCCTCGGCGGATAAAAAGTTGATAATCATGCATATCCGAATGCAAATATCAGTTTAACATAAGGAATGTGACATCTTTAATGGTAGATGGGTGAGAGATGATACAAAACCTGATCATACTCCACGTTCTTGCCACTATGCTGATAAGGTATGTAGACTGTCTCCTTAATAGGCGGCCAGATGATAAGTTTTTGAAACTGAAATGGCAATGATATGAAAGTAGCATTCCAAGGCAAGATTTTTTATTGGTCGATTTCGCTGATAGATAATATGGAAACCATATCTTGATCCTTGATTACGGTTATTAAATTAAAATATGTCGAATCTGAGGCATGGCTAGTATAGAAACATGGTATCAGTATTCAAAACCGCCTAATCATAATTTGTATTGTAATTTTGGATGTGAATGGCATACTTTTAATTATTCTTGATCTGTTTTTTGAGGTATTGCGCATTTTCTGTTAGTGCACCTAATGGCAATGCACATTATTTGCATAAATTGATATGTCAATCTGAGGCATGGCTAGTATAGAAACATGATATCAGTATTCAAAACCGCCTAATCATAATTTGTATTGTAATTTTTGATGTGAATGGCGTACTTTTAATTATTCTTGATCTGTTTTTTGAAGTATTGCGCATTTTCTGTTAGTGCACCTAATGGCAATGCACATTATACTCCTTTCTTTGTGAAGGATTCATCCAACGAAGCATACGCATATCTGTCACACTCATCTTTTGGATGTGATTCCTCTTGGGTGCCCAACATTCCGTCTCATACTACATTGCGGGTCTAACGACGGTTCTATAAAATTTTCCCTTCAATTTCAGCGGAATATTACGTTCGCATAGAAACTGCTGCTATGTATCATGGCATAATATTTAATACCGGACACTGGTGGACCAATGGAAAAACCTGTTATGAAAGAGATGAATTATTCTTCTGCCGTGATTTTCGTTTGCCAACTCAGGCTCATTACAGGTCAGCGAAAATAAATGGACCAACATTATTCTTACAGGAAAATATTGTATTCAGAAAAATAAAAAGTTGGTCAAGAATGAAGAATCTAGCTAACCCGATTTAAATAAATTGCTGTTTAACTTAGTAAATTTGTGATTTTACAGGGAAAATTATTGCTAGGAAGGTAATTATGTTCATCAAATTCTTTAAGTTATTGAAGTGCACAAGAGAGCACTTTTACTTAAGCTCGTTGGGTGGATAGCAATAATCGACAAAAGGAGAACATAGTTTTCTGGGGATTCTCAATCACTCATTCCAGGTACGATGATTAGTAATTTATTAGGCAAATATTAAGGATATTGTAGTTGTTAAGAGCAACAATGGCGCTTGGGATGCTACACGGTTTAAAAATTAAGTTGCACCGTTACCACCATCTAATAAAGCGGCAAGCACTTGATCCTACACAATGCCATAGAGAAATCCAACCAATCTTCAATAAAACTCACTTAGCAAAGTATCTTCCGAAGATGAGATTTTTTTTAGCATGCACTACATGGTATGAAAACTTCAGTAACTTATTTGAACATAAGTCGTCCGACAGATGATAAAGGATGTTCACCCTTCAATTTGTAGGCCAGATTATTAGGCAGTGCAACATGATACTGCCACACTGCACGAACAAGATTGCGGTTATTGGTGCTTGCTAGGAGTACCAGATACTTGGAACGAGTCGCTTTACGTGTCTCTCTTAAAGATTGGAAGAGGATCATGGAGAGACTGTATGTTATTTTCCCTCCCCTTTTCTTGTTGTATACAAGATATTCGGGTCTCTCCTTACATGAATTTGTGCTATGTTTATCAAACAGACCATTGTTGGTGATAGGTATTCCGTTATGTACTTCAATATTAAGGTGCTTTTGCGTGCTTCGAGTACCATGTGATGGTTCCAGTTTGAAGCATCAAGTATTTGATACTAATTTGCATTTTAAGATACTAGCAAGAAGCACGTGCAATTCACGCATTTATATTTTAGACATAACCGATATTAGAAAATAGTGTTGAAAGTATGTATTGATCATAGAATACATGTAGTATAAGTCATATATGTTATTTAATTTAAACTATGCCAATATTGATATTAATTTTAATTTAGAAACCATTATTAAAATGTCATCTATTATGTAATGTTTTCTGCAGATAAAGTTTCCTTTTTTTAATTTTTGTAGGACTTTTAAAAATATCTCATTATTTTATTACTTCTTTTAACTTATTTCTTATAACACCGTCTATTTAATGTGATGTTTTTTTTTACTAAAAATTTCCTTTTTTGTATTTTGGTAAGACGGTTAGGATCATGGACCATATTAGTAGGGGTTGAATAAACTACACAAGTTCACTTGCTATTTTAAAATTTACTTTGGTTGTATTAGCAACCAATCATTTTTTTGTTCATAAGCGTAATTGAAATAGTGCGGAAGGAACTCAAGTCGATCAAACGAATATCAGTGAACTGATGTCTGGTTTAACGAGGTAAAAATAGTTAATTGCTGTAAGTAAATGATGCATAATTTGTTTAGGGGAGATCAAAGGTTCATCATTTTACGTTTTTCATTCTTCCCTTGTAGCAAAGATTCATCTAAAAACTTCGAATTTTACAATCATGTTGTACAACTCCACTTCAGCCAAAGTCATCCTTACGAACGGAACTCCTTGCAACACAACTTCACCGGTGGAGGTCACTCTTATATCTATGAGAACAATACAATTTCCAGGCTGAAGTCATTCTTATAGATGAGAATAAAACACGTCATTTTTTACTCTTAAGTCACAAATTGTTATTACTTCACTCTACTAAAGAATAAAATACAATAAAGAAATTAGAGGGTGAAAGAAATGATTGAGCACTGAATGCTCAATTGATTGGCACTGAGATCCTTGAACGATCTGATTGAAAATTGAATGTGGTGCCTTGAATGCTTCTGAGTTAGCATGTAGAATTTGTAAGCAAGTGAACAATTCAGAGAGATTATGAGAAACAAATAATCTTGCAAATTAAGGTCGCTCGACTCTTTCTCTTATATACATATATCTTCAATCTGAGTGTTCTATAAATATATATTAGTAAATGCAATAGTCGATTTTTGAATCTCGAGACTTTATACAAATATTTGAACTTGTTTTCTGCTCTTGTATTGTCGTACATTAAATGCTTTGCTGCCAAAGAGTGCTGGTGCATTAAATGCACTTGTTGTACGTCTATTGATTTTCTTCTTTCGACAGTTAACAACTAGTTGGTATACATAGACTTGTCTTGTCAAATGTCCTTCTAAGTAACGGCTATTTATTATCGATCATAGACCGTTGATTCTGAAAACTTGAAGGAGACAATAGAGCTGTTCATTCTGCTCTGAATTGTTGAGCTGATCCTTACTTGAGCGGGCTATTAACATCGATCTTCTTCACCTTTATCAGCTCTAGATCTTCAATGATTCTGCTATATTATACCAAAACATAGTTTCCTATCAAATAATTTTTAAATATCTCATTTTTTTAATTTTATGTAAAATACATGTCATGGATTTGTATTAAAAAGTTGTGCTTAAAAAGTTCATTATAGCTTAAAAAAACATTAAAACAAATTCTACTACAAAATAAGTTTAAAGAATATAGCTTCACACGTGAAATTTTTTTATCATTATCCTTTTACAAATACAATATGCTCTCACAAAAAATTCTTCTAGCATTTTCTGTCATACATCAATACACAATTATTTATCTATATGTATGTAATAGTCTGTATATATGTTGGTGTTTGCAGCACCCGGTCCATACAAGAATAATCGTGCTCTCACCGTTCAATGCATGTATTTTATCTAGTGTTATTAAAATGGTGGGACACAAGTTTTAAAGTTTATAAGAAAAATAGTGGGCAAGACTCGAAATACAATTTTTTGTGAAATATTTGAGTTCTTTGTTAAATCCAAATAAAATGAAAAAACATTTATAAAATAGTGATACTCTAGTTTTAAAAAATCAAATCTTGGTTTCATTCATCAAGGTTGTATAATTTTATTTCTCTCTATAATAATAAAACTGCTCAAGCTTAACTTTTACCTTGTGAATGTTGGTATATGTGCTCTGTACTTACATTAAATTTTAAGATAATAATATTTTATATATTAAAGTTTAATGATATTGAATTAATTCGTTCTAAAATTTATATTTGACTTTTTATTTATTTCGTTGTGTTTAACTTTTATAAAAATATGGGTGGTATAGTGAATGTTATTTTGGGTAAAGAAATTTGTATATTTTTAATATAAAAAACAGTTAGTACGCGGATATCATACATAATAATAAGATAATAATATATCTATTCATATGGTTTATTCTTGATTCGTTCTAAAGATTTTACTTTAAAATCTATTAAACAATTAATCTTGATTAGTTTTAAATAATTTAATAACAATTATAAAAGTATATTATATTTTTTAAGGTAGAAATGCTGCTATTCTAGTAGAGATGTCAAACGGTCCCGGCCGCCTGTGGCACGGCCCATGTATAAGGATAATGTTGGGACGCCACTTTTGGCCCATGATCCGTGCTAGCACGACACATCTGGTAGACCCGTAAGTTTTTTTTCCAAAAATTTAATATGGGCCCGTAATTTTTAAAAATAAAAAAATTCAATATGGGTCGTGGCAGCCCACGGCCCCACCCATAGGTTCATAGACCTACAAATCATTTTGGGCCTAACATAGAACACAAAACGGCTTATACCAGCACGATCTTCTACAATCATGGGCTGCCCATCTTGATGGGTCAGGCCCGCACGACCACATTTTTTGCTAACTATAATGTATTGTTTAAACTTGTGCAAAATGCAGGTCGATCCCCATTTTGAAAACATCAATCGCCCCAGTCCAGGAAAAAAACTTCAAATCGAGTAAGTACATTTTCGGGCAAAAAGACCAAATTAGACATGAAATTCAAAAAGTTAATTGCATCGATCGTCTTCTACCTTGCACCGATCCTATTCTACCATGCAATTCGACCGCGGAAATCAATCTTGCTCGCAAAAATAATTTATTGCACCATCATCTTCTTCGTTTCCGTATTCCTCGTATCTGTGTCCGGAAGTCCACTATTTCACATCTTCATGAAACCCGAAATTCAAAAGAAATAGAAATATGGCTCTAAAAGCAAATAATAACCAGCAAATAAAAGATTCAACAAGCAATAAGAGATAGAAGAAAACTACTACAAGATCCGGTAAGCATACGATAGGGTTACAAATTTTTCAGTTACACTTTGGGTTTATAACATCTGCCTTTTTTTACATTAGAGTTCGATTAAGGTTTGGTTTATATCCGCTATATTTCGCTTGGTTGTGTGTTTTTTGTCTAGGGTATGCATTAATCCTGCTTGATATATTCTTTGTGAGAGAAATGTATTGTTAGGGTGGTGCGTGTATTAATCTTGTTTGCCCGCTATACATGCACCGCCAGACTCAAGGGGTGCATAATTGATTATTTCTAGTCCGGTTGTGTATTTTTCGTCTGGTGCATGCATTAATACTGCTTGATATGTTATTTGTGAGAGAAATGTGTTGAGTTTAAGGTTGGTGCATGCATTAATCTTGTTTGCACCGCTACAACCTATCGGTGCATAATTGATTATTTCTCGCATGGTTGTGTATTTTTCATCTGGTGCATGCATTAATCCTGCTTGATATGTTCTTTGTGAGAGAAATGTGTTGAATTTTAGGTGGTGCATGCATTAATCTTGTTTGCACAACTACAGTCTATCAATGCATGTACCTAATGTGCATCGACGGACTCAAGTGCATAATGTGGCGTGCGCCAATGGCGACTTTCCTATGTTTTATGCACCACATGATTCTAACGGTGCAATAATATCGCGTGTACTGGCAGTACTGCAATACTCAAGTGGAAATAAGCATCAACTATTTCATCGATCGGCATATTATTCCTCCTAAATACTGCAAGTGCATGGGGACACGGGAATCCATAAAGCTACCACTTGTAGCATCTACATGTACGACTATCAAGGCGCACGGTAACTGAAGTATATGAAATTACTTCGAAACATCAATCAAAAGACATATTGAAATTCCATGCACGAGCTGATTTTTTTTATAAAAAGCCCATTTCTTTTCCATCCTAGCACACAAAACCCCATTCCAGTGTGCCGACGTTGTTATCTTATCCAAAAACCAGCACATCAGTTTGACCCTTATACAATCCACCATATGAGTAATAGGAAGACCCTTGCCTATAATATCCATAAACTGAAAGACTCCACTGCATTTTAATACATCTCTTCATATCACATGCGGGATGAGTAAGGATTTGCTCATTTATCCAAAGGTAGTCCCTGTAAAAACTTCCAAAATTGATCCACATTCTCGTTTCAAAACGACAAACTTCTCATCGTAAATAGCCACCATCGGTGAATATGCACATTCATCTAACAAGAAACACATCCTCTCCTGAATCTTGTTGGAAAAACACTTGCCAGAATATATGTCCCGCAGGTTACACTTCAATTGATAAAGGCAAAAAAAATGTCTCGGAGAAGGCCCAAATACAGCAGGTAAAGCCTCAATTAAACCGCCATTCCGATCAGATATAGACAACATGTTGGAACCGAAGAGGGGGGTGAATGAGGTTCATTGGCTACTTTAGCTTTTTAAAATGAGTTTGCAAAAATAACTGAGTTTGCGCTGCGGAAGACTTAAGTCAATCGATGAATAAATAAAATGAATAAATAAATAAATGCGTAAATAATAAAGCGATAAAAGACAAAAGATTTTGTTATAGAAGTTCGGCGATGAATCGCCTACGTCTCCTCTTCCCGGTTAGAAACCTTTAACCGAGTTCCACTAGAACGAAAAAGATCTTGGCCTTAAGGGCTCCAAGTTAGCCACAACACACTCTTCACAAGTACAAAAAGCTCTTCACGAGCACAACACTCTTCACGAGTCTTCTTGGCCTTAAGGGCTCCAAGGATAGCCACACAAAACTCTTCCCGAGTTACCAACACTCTTCACGAGTCTTCTTGGCCTTAAGGGCTCCAAGAATAGCCACAACACATGCACCAACTTTACTTGTTGATGACTTTACAATTTTCAACTTGCGTCGGTGTTGGAGGACCTTACAAATAAATCAACAACATCTTCACGGTGTAACAACACGAAGAACACAAGACTCTTTCAAAAGAAATGATCACAAACTCCAATACAACACAAATGTATGGAGATTGCAATGCTATATGAAATTTGAATAAGCAAAGCTTTGTTGAAGTTTGTAGGCTTGTTTCTTCATCATCAAAATGCTCCAAAGCATCCATATTTATAGTGTAGGAGGCCCACAAGGCTCCTACTAGCAGTTGCTACACAAAAGGCTGAAATCACTCCACGATCGCCTCGGACATCGCCTCGGACGATCACCATCGCCGCGCCCCAACGGTCACCATAATGCACACATCGCCTCAGGCGATGTATGGATCTCCTCAGGCGATCAATCCCATAAATCAATGGCGTACCCTCAGCTGCTCAAAATCTTCCATCGCCTCAGGCGAAGCACACATCGCCTCAGGCGTTCAACGCAACGCCTCAGGCGATCATGCCATCGCCTTGGGCGAACTCCCCCTGCGCGCGAGCCTCGGTGTCGCCTCTGTCGATGAGCGTGGCGATACCCCGCCTGGCTGCCATCGCCTGGGGCGATGATCACCATCGCCTGGGGCGATCCAACCCAGGTTTTGCACACTTGATTTTCTTCAATCAATCCAATTTTCAACCAATAAACATGTACACTAAGTAGATACATTAGTAAAACAAACACAAGTTTTGTTGATCATCAAAACTCAAAATTAATCCGGAGATAAATTAAAGCATTAAACACAACCATGCGTTTAAGGCTCAACAATCTCCCCATTTTTGATGATAACAAAACTTGATAAACTTGAATATGTAATATGCATGAAATGTGAGTAAACATGACCCCCCCCCCCCCCCCTAACAATTGCATAGCACATACAAGATTACTAAGTAAAGCATAAAGCAAACAACTCTCCCCCTCAAACCATGCATACAAAAACTCTCCCCCTCAAACTATGCATGAATTAAGCTTCAAGTTTATCACAAAATTCTCCCCTTTTTTGTGATAATCAAAAGGTACAAAATTTAAATAAACATAGCATAATTATATGTTGACACATATCCATATTTTAACAATTTACACATGTTCCTCATCAAGCATGTAATAAGCATAATCAGCCTAAGATTAAATCATTGATGGGAACAACAAACATGCGTTTAAGGTAATCAACAATGAATTCTAAACATTGCCAAGTGTGCATATGTTCTACCACGAGTTCATTCACTATGCCCAATAAACATTAAAATTCTCAAAGCATCATTTGATAGGTTAATAAAATTATTAATCACATAATTGCACATTTCCACGTTGCATATTCAAATTTGAATTCAAGACATAACAAGATACTTACTATAAAAGGATAAGCATACATCATGCATTAAAACAATTTATATGTGCATATGCTAAGGGGTAATGCATTTTACTACCAATGAATATTGAGCTTCATTATTAATTGGTCACAATTAATTTGTGCCAATGAAATTTTGAATTGCTCTTTAAATGCACAAAAAAAAAATTACCTTTGATGACAAGAGTGTTCTTGTCATTGGTCCTATACCTCGTGCTTCCTCTATAGTTGTGCATAAGATGGTTTCCTCCCTTGAGGTTCGAGTCCCTTCATCATCCATCTCTTTATTGTCCCTACAAAACAAATTGAAATTGGAGGATCTTTGGTACCCATTTGATTTTTGGGTCATTGAGGGTTAGCTTTCATTGGCGCCTTTGGAATCCATTTCCACCTTTTGTTAGGTTGGTATTGGATTTTAGCAAACCTACATTTATTTTTAGTATGACCATCTTTGCAACAATAAGTACAAGTAGGAAAATTATGCTTGGCTTTAGCCAACAAGCTTGAAAAAGTTTTAGTTTTGTTTGAGAAGCCTAGTCCGGCTTTATCAAAGCTACAACGTTGCAAGCAAGCAATTCATTCATCTTTAAACTACTCTCACTAAATTTGCAAAAAAGTTTTTTTCAAAGAATTTAACTCATTTTTCAGTAAATTATTTTCTTCATCTTTCTTGACTACCTCAAGTTTGAGTAATTTGTTAGTCATCTTGGTTTTGCCAAGAACATCAATAAGCTCATGATAAGAATCTAATAGTTCATCAAAAGATGGTACATCATCGTTGCTTTCATCTCCTTCATCATTTGCGTCATCTTTGGCCATGAGACAAAGGTTAGTTCCTTCTTCATCGGAGTCACTATCACTCCATGTGGCTATAAGGACTGTTAGTTTCGGATTTTAAAGATGACAAAACAAATCAGAACGGATCGATGGAAATCAGTCTGACAAGATCGATTGCTCAAAGCAGATCAAGCTGATATGATCTATCGCAAAATCAGAACGGATCGATGAACATCAGCCTGACCAGCTCGAAGCTTCAGAACAGCTCAACTATTATCAGATCAGAGTAGACAAGATTGAATAAACTTTGCTCTTCAGTCCGAATCATTAACGACTATTGATTGAAGCATTTAATGTTGCAATTAATGCTGAAAAAGACCAAGGACTGAAGATTACCATAAAAGGTAAGAAGACAAAGAAGAACTTACCTGACAGTCGCCGAAAGCATGAACCAGAATGGCAAGTGCCCAAAAGAATAAGACTGTAGCTTACTCAGAGTTTGAGCAGAGTCAAGAGTTGCACATAAAGAGAAATAATGTCGTTGGTACATGCAACTATATAAGGAGGCAACTAAAGAGCTCAAGAATAGAGTGATCAATCGAAAAACGCAAAAGAAAACTAAACAGCACAAGCTTACAATCTCAGACATTCTCGAGCCGAAAGTTTTCATAAGCACAAGCATATTGTAATATTTGATCATCTCAGGATCACTGCGTGCATAGACAAAATTAGTCTATCTTTTGTATTCTTTACTAAGATAGAGAAGTGAGAATCAATTGTAACTGTCAGACAGTGTGTGTCTGAACAGATCGAGAGACTAGGAGTTTCAGTCCTGTAGTGAGGTAAATCCAGCTGAATCGGTTTTGTACAACAGGATTGTATAAATCAAAGTCTTCTAGTGGAATCCTTCCTTAATTGGAAGAATGGGAGACGTAGAAGGATTACACCACCTTCGAACTTCCAGAAACATATTCTGTCTTTTATCATTCTGCACTCGTTATACTATTCAAGCCATCGAGCCGTTCTTACTAGTCGAAGAACATACCGTTCCGCAATAAAATATTCAGTGGTCTGTTCTGCAGAAAAGTTGATTAAGAAACAGATTTCTTTCAGTAACCCGAGAGAAATCACAAAGGATTATTTTTAATAGGAGTGTTCATTCACCCCCCCTCTAAACACTCCGGACTGATCCTAACAGGTGGTATCAGAGCAGGTCGTCTTAATTGCTCTGAAAGTAATGAGAGCTTTGCCAAAAGAATGGGATGTAAAGACCTTTGCAATGAGGGAGTCTAAAGATCTGAACAAAGTTGAACTTCATGATCTGTTCGCAGATCTTAAAGCATATGAGTTCGAACTGATCACCAGAGGTGAAGCAGAGCCATTCATCTCTCAACCAAATAAAGCACTAGCAGCCATTCCAGACCAGATCACCCCTCAACAGATCGATCTATCGAACAGATAAGTAATGATGCTATGTCATTATTTATCAAGAAATTTGGTAAATTCATGTCTAAGAATAAAAGGAATTTTAAACCTTCTCATCACTATAAATCGAGAAAAGACGATGCTGTTAATGATCAGGCTTGCTACAATTGTGGTAAGACCGGACACTTTATTACAGATTGCACCAGACCGAAGAAAGAAGAACGAAAAGAGAAGCATCATGATGACAAGAAAAAGAAGCACTACAAAGATCGTAAAAATCATCATGGGAAGTCCCAAAAGGTCCTAGTAGCAGAGGAAGGAGACAGCAAGTGGGCTCAGACTGACTCAGATTCAGAAAGCTCCGAATATTCATCCAGCGAAAGCGAAGAAGATATTCAATGTCTAATGGCAGATGAAGAAATGGGTCAAACTGACGAGGTATTTGAGCTTGACTCAAATGAATTCACACGTGAAGAGCTTATGTCCGCACTGCAAGACATGGCTAAAGAATTTTAGCTGAATCATTTGAGAAAACTAAAGCTAAAGCCAATGATCAAATAGATGAGCATATCAAATCAAGCTGCTCTGAGCTAGGTGAGTGCAATAATCTACAAATCGAGCTGAATAAGCTGAAAATATCTTACGATCAGCTCCATGAAGAAAACAAGAGAATTAGCACACAAAATGCTAAGCTTTCTCATATCTTCAAAACATGGACAAAATCAAGAGCATCACTGGAAGAATTGCAAGAGGTACAAAGAAATGTCGGTGATGTCACCAGCATAGGCTTTGATATCAAAGACTGCACCAAAGATGAATCTGAACTGTTGCTGGTAAAGAACAAAATCAAACAAATGACATTTGTTAGATCCAGCACAGTATATGAAACTGAAGCGCCTACAATTCAAACGGGAGTCTCCTTCGGGGATCAAGGTTTGAGAAGAGGAATTGGGTACGTTAACCAAGCCAAAGAAAAGGCACCAGCAAGCTTTGTGTCTATCAGACCAAATCTAAAGGTGCAAGATCTAAGGCAAGAAATACCATCCAACTACTATAACTCAAAACCAGTTCAACGAAGATATAGATTACCTCATAAGAATCAAAGGTTTCCATATCGCACACATTATCACACACAACATCGAAACAGATCACACCAGACACACACAAGCCATTAAAGCTGATACAGGTGTGGGTTCCCAAAGGGCTAATCCGTTCTGGACCCAAGTAGGATTGGGTACCAACAGTAATTATGCTTGATGACAGGTACTGAAGAAACAAGCGTCGGACTGGTACGTAGACAGTGGGTGTTCTCGTCACATGACAGGAAACGTCGAGTTGTTGTCTGAAGTCACAGAATGTAATGGACCCAAGATCATCTTCAGAGATAACTCAAAGGGTAAGACTGTGGGCAAGGGTAAGATTGTCCATGGTAATATTACTATCAATGATGTGCTATTAGTTGAAAATCTATGCTATAATCTGATAAGTATAAGTCAACTATGTGATAATGGTTATACTGTAGAATTTCACAAACACACTTGCACTGTTAAAACGTCAGACGGTATGACCATGCTTGTAGGAATCAGAAATGGAAATACATATAAGATTAACTGGAATTTTGCTCAACCTGATAATCCTACTTGCTTCATCGCGAATAATGATAATAAACACTGGCTATGGCATAAACGCTTGAATCATCTCAACTTTAAGACTATTCTAGCCTGTGTAAACATGATTTAGTTGTCGGTCTGCCCAAGATTGACTTTGCCAAGGATAAGATCTGCGAAGCTTGTCAAATGGGCAAACAGATCAGATCATCCTTCAAAAACAAGAATGCCAAATCCTCCTCACGTTGCTTAGAACTATTACATATGGACTTGTTTGGTCCTATACCAATAACAAGTTTAGGGGGAATGTGGTACACTCTTGTTGTTATTGATGATTACTCGCGTTTTACATGGACTATATTGCAGTAAATATCAGACCGGTCTGAAGTTGATCAAGCTGCTGAAACGCACTCAGAATGAGAAATCATCAAGCATAGATAGGATTCGAAGTGACAAAGGCACTGAATTCTCAAATCAGAATCTTGAATCCTTTTCTAGAAGATCAAGGAATTAAGCATGAATTCTCAGCTGCTCGAACTCCTCAACAAAATGGAGTTGCTGAACGAAGGAACAGAACGCTTAAGGAGGCAGCAAGGACAATGCTTGCAGATTCTGGTATTTCCCAAAAGTTCTAGGCAGAAGCTGTAAATACTGCATGCTACACTCAAAATCGATCTATGATTAACAAGAAGTTGAATCTTACTCCATATGAAGTATGGACAGGTAACAGACCGTCTATCTCTCACTTTCATGTATTTGGCTGCAAATGCTTCGTTCACAATAATGGTAAGAATCATCTTACAGCATTCGAAGCTAAGTCAGATAATGGAATATTCTTAGGATATTCATCCAATAGTAAAGCTTTTCGCATCTTCAATAATCGCACTTTAACCGTAGAAGAATCAGTTCATGTAGTGTTTGATGAATCTTTATGTATTGAGGGTAACAAGGAATCAATTCAAAATCAGATGGAAAATATACATCGCGAAACTAACAGTGATGATGAGATTGTAGCTAATAGGTCAAGAGACAATCCACCGGAACCTGAAGTACCAGATAGACCGGATCAATGCACTGAAGCTCTTCAAGATCGAGCCGATCCGGAGGTTCTAAACTATAATGTTAAAGCAGATGTTGATAATGTTGATACTATTAATCCGTCTGGACCAGATAATCCAGAATCAAGCTATCGATGGACAAAGAGGCATCCACCTGATCTAATAATTGGAAGTCCTTCTGCACCCATAAGAACCAGAGGACAAATGTTGGATGAATTCACTCATGCCGCTTTTATATCTAATCTGGAACCCAAAAAGATTGATGAAGCTTTGACTGATTACAATTGGATTAAAGCCATGCCAGAAGAGCTTAATCAATTTGAACAAAATCAAGTCTGGAGTCTAACCCCAGGTCAAGTGGTCTGCCTGTTATTGGAACCAGATGGGTCTTCAGAAACAAGCTAGACGCAGATGGAGTTGTGGTTAGAAACAAGGCCAGACTGGTGGCACAACGATTCCGATAAGAAGAATGAATTGACTTCGATGAATCCTTTGCACCAGTTGCCAGACTTGAAGCAATCAGAATATTTCTTGCTTATACTGCTTTTAAAGACTCCAAGGTATATCAAATGAACGTTAAGAGTGCTTTTCTTAGGTAAGCTTCAGGAGGAAGTCTACATTAAGCAACCTCCTGGATTTCAGAACCACTCATTTCCAGATCATGTATATCTACTGAATAAAGCCGTATATGGACTGAAACAAGCTCCAAGAGCATGGTATGATACTCTGTCTCAATTTCTGCTGAACCACGATTTTCAGATCTGCTAAGTGGATAAAACTTTATTTAAATTTATTAAGGGGGAACATACCTTATTAGTTCAAATTTATGTTGACGATATTATTTTTTGGTCAACTAACCCCAAACTCTGCGAGAAATTTTTTAAGTTAATGCAGGGACAGTTTGAGATGAGTATGATGGGAGAAATTTCATTCTTTCTGGGTCTCCAAGTCAAACAGCTCAGCAATGGTATCTTTATCAATCTGACCAAGTATACCAAAGAGCTTCTCAAGAGATTCGGAATGGAGACTTGTTCAACTGCATCAACTCCAATGAGTCCTTCAATTAAGCTAGATAAAGACGAAGGGGAACAACAGTGGAAGTAACGATGTATCTAGGACTGATCGGATCGCTCTTGTATCTTACAGCGAGCTGGCCTGATATTATGTTCACAGTCTGTATGTGCGCTAGATTTCAGTCAGATCCAAAGCAATCACACTTTATTGCTGCTAAGCGCATTCTTAAATACTTAAAAGGATCTCAGAACGTTGGTCTTTGGTATTCAAAAGATTCAAATTTCAGTTTAGTTGGATATTCAGACGCTGACTATGCTGGGTGTAAGATTGATCGCAAAAGCACCGGTGGAACATGTCAATTTCTAGATGAAAGATTGATCTCATGGTTTAGCAAGAAACAAACATCTATAGCCACATCTACAGCTGAGGCAGAATATCTTGCCGCTGGAAGCTGTTGCGCTCAAATGCTCTGGATTCAACATCAGCTCAAAGACTATGGCATTCAAGCTGTTGAATCTCCGATATTTTGTGACAACACCAGTGCAATTGCCATAACGTATAATCCAGTTTTGCACTCTCGAACAAAGCATATTGACATCAGACATCATTTTATTCGAGATCACGTTGGCAAAAAGGAAATTCGGATTGAGCATATTTCAACAGACCAGCAAGCAGCAGATATCTTCACCAAACCACTTCCTGAGGCTAAGTTTAATTATTTTCGTCAAATTCTTGGTTTAATAGGCTTATATTGATATTTTAGAGGTACTTTGTTTGCATTAAAGATTGTATACTGACCGCTTATTTTGAATTACTTAAAATCAAGTCATCGAGATACAGACACGTGTCCTCTCTCTCCTATTTAGCGGGCTGAACATCTCACTTTCATTTCACTTTTTACGAATTACTGCTATCTGTTTCTAACTTTCAGATATTTCTTATTTTCTTCGCAATCCTCTTTACATACTCAAATGGCCACTATCACTCACAACTCTCTATCTGTTGAGTTCAATGAAATCTACAGGGCTGAAGATCCAGAAATGGTTTCCATGTTTAAATCCTTGGAATCTTCAGGATTTAGGAACTTTCTGGAATGCGGGACGGTGGTTTACGAGTCGGAGATTCGAGAGTTGTTCGCCAATGCTGTGTCTCAGAAGACGTTCATCTCCACTTCCGTCAAGGGCAAATCTTTTGACATTTCTCAGTCGAAGCTGTCAAAGACCTTTGGTCTTCCCAACACCGGACTGACTGAGTTTGGCCACATTCCTCAGGCCACTATCACCAATCTTCAAGGGAAAGTATCTATTTTTGGCCACAGACTGCAGCCATCATTCAAGAAGAAGGAAATGCTCTTTCATTTCCAAGTTCTCTGCGAGATTGTTGGCAAGCCACTATTGGGCAAAGCCGAAAGCTATGACGCCGTCACTGCCGAAAAATTCCGGGCCATGGCTGCTATTTACTCCGGACAGAAAATGAACTGGTCCGCAATCTTGTTTGGAGTTCTGCTGGAAACAGTTATCGCATCCAAACAGGCTGTCTGCTTTGCAGTTCCCCTCAGCAAGCTATTGGAGACATTGGACATCGAGCTGGGGAAGCCGTCTGCTTTGAGCCCCTTCAAAATTCTCAACCCCAAGGGATTGGCACTACTGAAGTCCAAAAGTGCTCCACCCACTTCTTCCGATCTGGTGGCTGTCAAGATTGAAAAGGGACAAGAACAGGCTGCTGCTAGAAAAACTCGAGTCAAGCGCAAACTGACAATCCAGATTGACTCAGAGGAAACTCAGTCTGCTACTTCATCTCCAGCCAAGCCCCCTCCAAAGAAGCCAAGAACCCAGATCACCAAGCCCATCAAAACCTTACCCATTAAAACCTTACATATCTTGCCCTCCACAAAAGCCACCCCTGCACCCCAAACTACAACTCAACCCTCATCCATTCCAATCACTGTACCCAAAGTCACCATCCGAGTTCATTCCGCCATCCCTGTGGTCAAGGGCATTGTTATCACAGAATTGGGAGATTACACTCAATCAGGGATCAAGACCTCGTCTCCTTCCGGCAAAGGCAAGGCAGTTCTCACTGAACCTCTCTCTTCCAAACCCAAGTCAGCCGCTCAAACTGCTATCGACATCGCCATGGAAGATGTTGACGAAAAAGTAAAGGAGCTTACTGTGATGTTTGATGAATATGTTGCATACAGAACGATCAACCACTTTGACCTGTTCTTCGGCAAGCTGAAGAGACTCCAAAAGATGGAACAAGAAGTCCTTAAGGGGACAGAGACTGATGATGTACAAATTGCGGTTCATCGCAAAGACTTGTTCCAGGATAACCACAGATTCAGACTGGCCAACTTGCTCATTGCAGCCAAGAAGGCAAATTTTGATGCCAACACACCGACTGCCAAAGATGATGGTGCTGTCATTGCTCAGCTGGAAATGGATATTCATGCTCTTCAATTGGCTGTTCGTTTTCAACGACAGAAGCTCAACATATCCACTCCAGTTCCCAGCCCGGATCACCCATCTGCGAGCAAGACTATGGTTGAACCATTTATTGAGCCACTTCCTTCTGGTACAGCGGAGCAGACACTGACTAATGTTCCGTCTGCAGCAGAGACTGAAGCCATGGATGTATTGCTGGAATCTCCAACAACTTCCATCCCCCTAGCATCCTCAGTCTCTCACTTTCAGCACAGTCCAACCGCCGAACATACGACAGTCGTCTCACCAGACTTCGTCGATCCGGATCTGGTGGTGTCGACAGTTGTTGCAGCGTTATAGGTTGAGGAGCCTACCATACCTATCACTCCTCCAGATCAGTCTGCTGAAGATATGACATTTTTGGAAGACTTCTCCTCGGACTTGGTTACGTTGATCCGGTCCGAAACATGCCAATCTGATATGTCTTCGCTTGTTCCAATTGCCGCAGAGGTTGATCATCCTTCGTCGCCATCTGATCACTCTCCAAGCCATCTATCTGATGATGCCCAATCCCTGGCCAAGTCACTTCAACACCTTTCTGATATCTGTCTATCTCTATCTCAACGAGTTATAGAAGTTCATCAAAGTCAGAGGGCTACATTCTTGGATTTTGAATCCTTCAAAGAGAAGATGGCGGCTAACATTAACAGTATTCAGCGCGGACTGATTGATCTGTTCTCTCAGCAAGCTTCCTATAAAAACAGCCTGAGAAAAGAACAGAACGAGCTGGCCACTGAAGTTCGAGCTTCCGTCGCAAAGTACCTTATTGCTCAAGACACTCGTCTTGATGCTATCAGCGCTCAGCTCGCCCAGATTGTAGACTTTCTTCAGGAGATTGCTGCTAACAAAAAGGGGGAAAAGAGAAAGGATTTCAAGCCAGCTCAGTCTTCAGCAAGGAAGTAGCGGTCTATATAAGTCAGACATGTCTGTAAATGTATATCAGATTTTTATTCAATAAAAATCAGAGTTTTTTTTAAGTCTTCGTTCATTTATTTTGAACAAAATGGCTTAATCAATCCGAACTACAACTTAACTATGTTCATTTATTTTGAACAAGAAGAAGTAATTGATCTGCAAGTATAAGCTTCAAATCTCTTAAAAGACTGAATAAAGAAGACATAGAAGCTGGGTTTTGTCATCATCAAAACGGGGAGTTTGTTAGTTCCGGATTTTAAAGATGACAAAACAAATCAGAACGGATCGATGGAAATCAGTCTGACCAGATCGATTGCTCAAAGCAGATCAAGCTGATATGGTCTATTGCAAAATCAGAACGGATCGATGAACATCAGCCTGACCAGATCGAAGCTTCAGAACAGCTCAACTATTATCAGATCAGAGTAGACAAGGTTGAATAAACTTTGCTCTTCAGTACGAATCATTAACAACTATTTATTGAAGCATTTAATGTTGCAATTAATGCTGAAAAAGACCAAGGACTGAAGATTACCATAAAAGGTAAGAAGACAAAGAAGAACTTACCTGACAGTCGCCGAAAGCATGAACCAGAATGGCAAGTGTCCAAAAGAATAAGACTGTAGCTTACTCAGAGTTTGAGCAGAGTCAAGAGTTGCACATAAATGGAAATAATGTCGTTGGTACATGCAACTATATAAGGAGGCAACTAAAGAGCTCAAGAATAGAGTCTGATCAATCGAAAAACGCAAAAGAAAACTAAACAGCACAAGCTTACAAGCTCAGAAATTCTCGAGCCGAAAGTTTTCATAAGCACAAACATATTGTAATATTTGATCATCTCAGGATCACTGCGTGCATAGACAAAATTAGTATATCTTTTGTATTCTTTACTAAGATAGAGAAGTGAGAATCAATTGTAACTGTCAGACAGTGTGTGTCTGAACAGATCGAGAGACTAGGAGTTTCAGTCTGGTAGTAAGGTAAATCCAGCTGAATCGGGTCTGTACAACAGGATTGTATAAATCAAAGTCTTCTAGTGGAATCCTTTCTTAATTGGAAGAAGGGGAGACGTAGAAGGATTACACCACCTTCGAACTTCCAGAAACATATTCTGTCTTTTTATCATTCTGCACTCGTTATACTATTCAAGCCATCGAGCCGTTCTTACTAGTCGAAGAACAGACCGTTCCGCACTAAAATATTCAGTGGTCTGTTCTGCAGAAAAGTTGATTAAGAAATAGATTTCTTTCACTAACCCGAGAGAAATCACAAAGGATTATTTTTAATAGGAGTGTTCATTCACCCCCCCTAAACACTCCGGACCGATCCTAACAAGGGCTTTCTTCTTCCCTTTGTCCTCATTCTTCTTCCTAGGACATTTATTAGCATAATGACCTTTTTCTTGACAAATATAACAAGTTACCTCTTGTTTTGAATAATGTTTGGTAGCACCGGAGGCCTTTGGCTTGTTGTGTTTGTTGAAGAATTTCTTGAACTTTTTAGTGAACAAGATCATCTCTTCATCATCATCTTCTTCTTCATCATCGGAATGATCTTTCCTCCCGACCAAGGCGATCCCTTTTCTTATGGATCTATCATCCTCCTTTATTCCTTTCCTTGTTGACACTTCAAGCTCATGGGTCACCAAAGTACCATGAAGTTCATCAAGGTCATAAGATGCATTTTCTCCTTTATTAGATTCAATGATGGCCGTCCTCTTTGCATCCCATTCCTTGGCAAGGCTCTTAGAGCTCTTCTCCATATTTGCTTTGGAGGATACTTCTCTCCAAGTTAGGCAAGCTTGTTTATGATTTGGGTGAGCCTTCTAAACATCGAATCAACCTCTTCTTTGGACTACATCTCAAATGTCTCGTATTTGAGTTGTAGTAGGTCTATCTTTGTCTCCTTCACTTGATTTGTGCCATCATGACAAATTGTAATTTGTCTCATATCTCCTTTGCGGTTGAGCACATCGAGATCGGTTGTACTCCTTCATATCTAAAGCACAATGTAAAATATTAATAGCTTTAGCATTTTGAGATATTAAAATCATATCCGCTCTTGTAAAATCGTCCATTTCTTTGGGAGTACTTATTCCCCCAACTTCGTTTAAAGGAATGTGTGGACCTTTCACAATAATCTTCCATAGATCATAATCTACGGATTGGATGTATAGAGAAATTATATTCTTCCAATAACCGTAATTATCACCTGTGTAAAGCGGAGGGCGATTTGTCGATTGACCTTGAGCAAACTCATTTGCTAGATTAGCCATAGAAATTTTTGATTTAAAACAAAAATCAAATGGCTCTGATACCACTTATTGGAACCGAAGAGGGGGGGTGAATGAGGTTCCTTGGCTACTTTAGCTTTTTAAAATGAGTTTGCAAAAATAATGAGTTTGCGCCTGCGGAAGACTTAAGTCAATCGATAAATAAATAAAATGAATAAATAAATAAATGAGTAAATACTAAAGCGATAAAAGACAAAAGAATTTGTTATAGAAGTTCGGCGATTAATCGCCTACGTCTCCTCTTCCCGGTTAGAAAACCTTTAACCGATGTTCCACTAGAACGAAAAAGATCTTGGCCTTAAGGGCTCCAAGTTAGCCACAACACACTCTTCCCGAATACAAAAAGTTCTTCACGAGCACAACACTCTTCACGAGTCTTCTTGGTCTTAAGGGCTCCAAGGATAGCCACACAAAACTCTTCCCGAGTTACCAACACTCTTCACGAGTCTTCTTGGCCTTAAGGGCTCCAAGGATAGCCACAACACATGCACCAACTCTACTTGTTGATGACTTTACAATTTTCAACTTGCGTCGGTATTGGAGGACCTTACAAATAAATCAACAACACCTTCACAGTGTAACAACACGAAGAACACAAGACTCTTTCAAAAGAAATGATCACAAACTCCAATACAACACAAATGTATGGAGATTGCAATGCTATATGAAATTTGAATAAGAAAAGCTTTGTTGAAGTTTGTAGGCTTGTTTCTTTATCATCAAAATGCTCCAAAGCAGTCATATTTATAGTGTAGGAGGCCATCAAGGCTCCTACTAGCCGTTGCTACACATAAGGCTGAAATCACTCCACGATCGCCTCGGACATCGCCTTGGGCGATCACCATCGCCGCGCCCCAACGGTCACCATAATGCACGCATCGTCTCAGGCGATGTATGGATCACCTCAGACGATCAATCCCATAAATCAATGTCAGTACCCTCAGCTGCTCAAAATCTTCCATCGCCTCAGGAGTTCAACGCAACGCCTCAGGCGATCAGGCCATCGCCTCGGGCGAACTCCCCCTGCGCGCGAGCCTCGGTGTCGCCTCTGTCGATGAGCGTGGCGATGCCCCACCTGGCTGCCATCACCTGGGGCGATGATCACCATCGCCTGGGGCGATCCATCCCAGGTTTTGCACACTTGGTTTTCTTCAATCAATCCACTTTTCAACCAATAAACCTGTACACTAAGTAGACACGTTAATATAACAAACACAAGTTTTGTTGATCATCAAAACTCAAAAATAATCCGGAGATAAATTAAAGCATTAAACACAATCATGCGTTTAAGGCTCAACACAACATCTTCACATTATCTAAAATATTGCTCGAACAAGACAAAAACCAACTCCATTTATCAAAAGATGAACAAATCTACAACAAAATCATGACAAATAACGAATTTAAAACGAAGATTACTTTATCTAGTGCACTTATACGACCTGCATTGTGCACACTTTTAATACACCAATGGTGCACGAAATTTACATTACCCAGTGCACGAAACGTAAATCAGCCGGTGTACAAAAATTTCCAACCGGTGCACTTATACAAAACAAAAGTCAAGACTATTAGTAAAAAATATATACCTTGGTTACCATCATTCACAATGGCTGACAAAAGTATGCCCTTGAAACAAGATTCAAAAAAGTCCATCAAGGAATATTATTGAATGACAAAATTTGAAACCATCGATCGAAGCATAAAATGACACGAACAAACGACATAGTTTGTTAGTGTCATCAACTTCAAGCTCTATAAAATTTCCAACATTAATCGTTTTCGACACATCAACATACCATGTCAATTCTTGGAACAACTCATCATAATTTTCAAAAGCAACAGAACTAACCTTCTCCACACTTCTTCATGCCTTGTTGTACGAGATATCCAAGCAATAATCTCTTATTATTAACTCTATTACAGACATAACAGAAAAAGTTGAGTCGGCACTGACTCGTTCACCAATAATTTCATATATTAAATCCGAGTTCATCTTTCTTTTATTTGTCTTTCATGACTCTTGTTGTTCATTTTCTTTATGTACAAAGACTCATTTACACGTGAAACATTGGCATTCACAAACGAATCGCAACCATCAACATGCTTCCTAGCACACTTGGTAACTACCCTATTCTTATTGTTTTTTTACGTTATTGAAATCAAATCTAATCTCCACCGAATATTTACTCAATTCACCCCGAAACTCTTCTACGCCACTTCTAAACTCTTGACTCACCCTACTAATAATTGATGACTAGCCAGATCATAACATCAACTTCTCATTGCAATTAATGTTACATCGTCGATGCTCTGAATCATATCCTGAGGATGAGGTACAACCTTGTTCCGTTGCATCACATGCACCTTCTGAGTCTATCGGTGAACGTCTGTTGCGTGCACCGATAGAGTGATGCGGTGCACTAATCAAGTGCACCAGTAGACTCTGAATAAACACAATCTCATATTCAACAATCTCAAGTGGTACACTTCAACAACCTTCACCAACATATGACAACAAACGAACCCTAATTCATGTCGAAACTCCAATAAACCCAATCTCAAATTCAACAATATCCGTCGTCAACAAACTTACATCAATCATTCTACACAACAGAAATATGTTACTCATATCACATTCATTACTCAAACAACAATTAGAATGTCCAGGAATAGAATACTTAAAAGATATTTCATCAATATTAAAATAAAATCACTTTGCACATGCATTAACTATAAAATCAATCAACGAGAAACTTGAATCTCCGTCCATAACTAGTGTTCCTTCTCTAAACTTCAACAAAATCATAAATCTCGAATCCATTATATTTACCTCCAGAAGACTTCTCGAAAAGCTTGAAAAATGTGATGAATAATGAATCTAAATGATCGATAATGAAAACGATAATGATCGAACATCTATATGATCAAAAATCGATACAAAAATAGAAAAAAAAAAAGTTTCATCTAGAACCTCTGATAATGTAGCTCTAAAAAAAATTAATCGGTTCCTGACCTTTTTTTTGTAAATAGTAGTATTTTAGGGATAATAACAAACTTGTTTTTGAAAAATGTGAAAATTGACTTAATTGATTAAAGTTGATAGGAAAATGGAATTTTTTTTTTAGCAGTAAATGGATTTATGTAATATGTACCAAGACGATCTATTTTCGATTTCTCTTTAAACTTTGGTTGGCTAGGAATATCTCGAGCGTTCAACTCAGGACTTTGAGATAACAGATCTTGTTTTATTAAGGCATTTTTAATGCCCTGAATTCGCACTTTATTTTGGATTTTTGATCTTGAAATTAGGCCTATAAATTCAACGAAATTACTGAAGGAGCCGGGAGAATCGAAATGGAAGCAGCAGCATCTTCTTCCGTCGTTTACCCGAGGTAATTCCACTACTCTTGCTTCGATTTTTGATTTGTTCTTCAACATATATGCACTGCTACGCTGTTAGGGTACTGCACTCGACTGAAATCATATATTAATTCCCATTTTCTACGAAATTGAATGCACAATTAGTGAAATTGGGAGAGCCCGGATTAGGGCAATTCGTGGTTTTGTGAAATTGAAAGAAGATAAATTAAGATCGGGATTATGTTTGGCCACTGCAAATGGTGGCTTCAGGAAGGCGCTGAAAGGAGTTGCTGAAGGTGATGGAGTAATAATTGTCGATCATGGTTCGCGTCGCAAGGAATCCAATCTTATGCTAAGTGAGCTTCTTTTTTTAATTTTTCTTCGTGATCAAGTATTGTTGGTTGTAAATATGAGTTCAATTTTTAGTTTTTGGATTTTTACTGTCATTTTGGCTAAGGGACATATTTGTTTGATTTGAAGCAATTTAGGTTATTATCCTTTGTTTGGGGAACAGCTTTGAAATTTCCGAACAATTGTCTAGTATATTTTGATGTAAAAAATTTGTTATGTGTTGTTTAATTTTTTTTTTTTTTGTTTGTTTGAAGCAAGCCAATGAGCTATTATAAAGTCAGGAATCACATAGATTCGTGTCATATAGGAATATCAAGATGAAGTACAAGTAAGTGATCATTGTTTGGGAGTAATAAACCGGGACTAATGGTGATTAAAGAAAGTTTGCATGATAATTTTGTGGACTTTTCAATTTAGAGAATGGTATTGTGAGTCTGTGACAACAGCATGGTTAGCTCTATAAGAATGTTGTTTTTGAAGGTAGGACGTGGGATTTAGGAATGATTCTGTTATGAGTAAAATGGCTTTTTTATGTTTTCAAATTTTTAACTGGGAACAACTTCTGGAGGCAAAAGAGAAATGCGCAGTTTACTCATTTTATAGCCTGATTTTTAACTCAATTGTTTTTGGAAGTAGCTTATGTTATTAATTTAATTTCACTTTATTTCATTTTTCCAGATGAGTTTGTGAATATGTTCAGAGAGAAAACCAAATATCCTATTGTGGAGCCTGCTCACATGGTATTAATTTATTTTAACAATAATTATTTAACCAAACAGCAGCCTTTTTACATAGTAAAAGGCAGTGAAAGTGTTTTCCGTTGTATCATAAAAAGATGCCAGTAAAACTGTGTTTTGATTCCTAATAATCCATTCCTTCACAATTAGGAACTTGCAGAGCCGTCTATCAAAGATGCCTTTGATTTATGCGTTCAACAAGGGGCAAAACGTGTTATAGTGAGTCCATTTTTCTTGTCTCCTGGAAGACACTGGAACACGGTAACTAGATACTGGTTCTTGATGCAATCATATGTATTGGAACCAAGTAATTGAACCTGACTATGGGATTTGACAGGATATTCCATCTCTTACGGCTGAAGCTGCAAAGGAGCATCCAGGGGTATCATACATCGTTACTGCTCCACTTGGTCTCCATGAACTGCTCGTGGTAGGATTCTCATTTTTTTTCTTGTTTGTGTTCGATTCATTTACCATTATTAGTTTGTATCTAGAACTTCACCGATTCTAGAACTTCACCGAGTGTGAGTTTTCAAATTGAAGCTGGCAATACAGATTTGCCGCATTGCATAAATTCTTTGCGCAATTGGATCTTTTACCATGTCCAATTCCATGTTTGTGTCATTTCACTTGCATTTTCTCTTAGACCTCCCGACATTTTTTAAAGTATAATGTGTTGGAAAAATGTGTTTAATTAATTGAAATTAAGCATGGAAAAGTCGTAAAATACGAATGGATGAAAAATGGACGAAAACGGACAAAAAACACTGCCCGGGAAAACCCGGCCAGTATAGGCAGCGTCCCAGCCTGGACATTAGCACTACCTAATGTCCAGGCAGTCAGCAGGCGCCCTAGCGCCTGCTTTTCTATCCAAATAGCCAAATACGGTTTTCCATGAAGGTTGTGTGCCTTTTCGCGTATAGATGCGTTTTTCCATGAAAATTTACTTCCAAAATGTGTCATTTTATGATGTCTTACGGTTAAGTATAAAAATGAAAAACCCATTGATGAATTACATCGTTCTTTTGCAAGATCAAAGTTATTTTTTAGAGCAAAAATTCTGCATATTCATATTGTTCATCATTGTTCTTGTTGAAGTACCTTTAAACCTTTGTGGTTTGAGGACTTGTATTTGGAGTGCTCCTATCACAAGTCATAGTCGTTGTATGTTGGGAAACGGTTGCCGCTAACCGTAAGCACCATAGAGGGACAATATCGTTTCAAGGACAGAGATTCTAAATTTCGCCTCGACAACCGTTCATAGAGCCATATTGTTACTTTGCTTGCTATTATCCTTAAAATACACATCCATCCATACTAAGATTCCTACATAATGAGATCCCCATGTTACAGGATGTGTTAAATGACAGAATAAACCATTGCTTGAGCCATGTTGCTGGTGATGCAGAAGAGTGCCGGGTGTGTGCTGGAACAGGAAAATGCAGGTTGTATAATTAGTATAACCAGTGAGTGACCTAGATCCTAGTCGAGACGGTGAAATATCACTCGGTTATCGGCTCATTTAAATCCGTTAAGGTATAATTCAATTGTTTGTGAGTTAGAATAAATGCCGAAATTTTCATTGTACCACAGTGCTCTTTTTATGTTTGTCTAATTTAGTTTCTTCTGATTCATTTTTACACAATATAGTTTTTCTCTATCCGTTAAATATTTTTAGTCACATTGACTCACTTTCGATAAAATTAATATTGGCTTTATTATTGTTGCTTATTTAGTCCACGGTGCCTTTAACCATGTAAACACGGACTTCAATAAAAATTCATTGAGGGGGGATGAGAGGAAATTAGCCGGGTTGATGTTTTTTTACATCTTGAGGCATGGATTTGAGCCTTTGAGGTCTTGTATGCATGACATGATTTTGAGAAAATGAAAGATTTTGATTGCCACTAATAGGGAACCGAGGTTTGCGAGGTACACTTATATGACATATTGAATGTCATGGTGTGAGATGTTCCTCGGAGGATTATGAGAGCCGATAAGGGATGTGTCCTTAGTAATCACGAGATGATGATCCGTTTGTACTCTTCTTAAGCTATTACATTTATGATTTATTCAATTTTCAAATATAACCATATCAAGGTACTGAGAAAGTATTATGCATATAGGTGTTTATGTATTCAGTTGCCGTTTCATGTTATATTTGAAAACTCTCATCCCGTGATAAGGGATGTGTCCTTAGTAATCACGAGATGATGATCCGTTTGTACTCTTCTTAAGCTATTACATTTATTCAATTTTCAAATATAACCATATCAAGGTACTGAGAAAGTATTATGCATATAGGTGTTTATGTATTCAGTTGCCGTTTCATGTTATCGAACGGATCAGACCTATCAGGGATCGGGTTAAACTGATTCCGGTTTGTTGGGGGTGATGAACTATACCAGTCCTATAGGATACCGGATTTGAACGAGTTGGATTTATCGTATTAAGGCACCGTTTGGGGTGCGGGATAGGATTAGTAATCTGCAGATTATTAATCCTATCCCATGTTTGTTTCATTTTTTAAAAAAAATTATCCTACTATATTTATCTCATTCTAATCCCAATTTACAGCAAAATGACATAAATATCCTTACCACCTTTTTTTACTATCTCAAAATTTGAAATTCCCGTCAAAAATTAAAACTTATTTCATACAACTTTATTTTTATATTGTATTATTTTATTTATTTCATTCTTATTATTATTATATAATGATTATTATAATATATTATATTATTATTATTATTAAAAAATAATAATTTAATATTATTCATATATATATGTGTGCATATATATATATTGTGATTATTATATATATTATTATGTAATAATAATTATTATTATTATTATTATATAATTATTATAATATGTTATTAATATAATAATTTTATATATTATATATATTATTCTTATTATTATTATTATTATTATTATATATATATACACATGCACGCATATATATATATATTATATTTATTATTATATATTATGATTATATATATATTATAATAATGTATATAAATTATATACATATTTATATATATATATATACTATGTTTATTATTATATATTATGATTATATATATATTATAATAATATATATAAATTATATATATATTATTATTATATATGCATATATATATATTATTACGTAATAATAATAATTATTATTATATAATTATTATAATATGCTATAAATATAATAATTTATATATTATTTATATATATACTATTATTATATATATTATTATTATTACTATTATATATATGTATATATACACACGCACGCATATATATATATATATTATAATAATGTATATAAATTATATATATATATTACTATTATTATTATATATGCACATATATATATATATTCAAATATATATATTTTTATTATTATTTATATTTTATTTTATTTTATTTATTAATATTATAATATATATATTATTATTATTATATTATAATATAATAATAATTATTATTATTATATTATAATATAATAATTATTATTATTATATATTATATATACTATTATTATTATATATACATACACACAATTATTATTATTTATATTAGTATTATTATTATTTATTTTATTTTATTAATATTATAATATAATAATAATTATTATTATTATATTATAATATAATAATAATAATTATTATTATTATTATTATATATTATATTATGATTATTAGATATAAACTATTATTTTTATTATTATAATGATAATGGTATTTTAGACATTATACCATATAATAATCCTTATCAACCATCTTATTTTCCAATCAAACAGCATATAACTTATCACATACTATTTTTACAATCATTTCACAACTTTTTAATCATTACATTACTTATCATATCTTAAAATCATCGCGCCTCTTCTTCTTCTTCAACGCTAAAAAGTTTTCCAGTCATTCCTCCACCATTTTCATCGAAATCGTTCAAAGATTCCTATAAATTTTTAAAAATTTCATTGAAATCGTACAAGTATTTTACTGTAATTTTGTCATTCCTTCTGAGGTTAAAACCTAAAAATGGCTCCAAATCCAAAGAAGATTCCTCAAACCAAACCACCAACAAACAAGGGAAAGAAAAAATGTGCTCCAAAATCTGGTAATCATTAATCTAGGGTTTTCACATATTAAACTATTTCGTAATCATTAATCTGGGGTTTTCATATATTAAACTATTTGTGTGTTACTGTAATTGCTTGTGTCTATAATGCATGAGTACTATTGAATACCTTATTAACACCGCATTTAGAAATTTTTGTAGTTTTTTATTCTTAAGTAACATGAGTCTATCGGTGCATGTAAATAACATGCACCGATAGACTCTGATATTTCATTTGTATTACATACACCAACTTTTTAAAATCTTAATCTTTTGTATTAACACTGCATGAACAAATTGAGACCAATGGAACATCTTTTTAGTTTTTTTATGCTAAAGTGTTACATATGTGTACATACTTGATATGTACTAACGATGCATGTAAATTCACAAGCATTGATTCATAGTTTGTTTCTATTGGTGCATGTGTATAATACACGCATCGAAAAAATAGTTGCATTTATCCAACATGAACTACTTGAATGTATCGGTGCATGTAAATACACATGCACCAATTCACATTTTTTTCTATCGGTGCATGTGATTTCACATGCACCGGTATACCATTAGTGCATTTATCGACATATTATGCTTGAATAAATCTTTTATATTGTTTTACTTGATATATACTATCGATGTAGGTAAATACACAATCATTAATTCACAGTTGGTTTCTATCGGTGCATGTGTATTATACATGCACCGATATAAACATTGCATTTATCAAACAAGTAAATATTTTGACATTTGTTTCTATCGGTGCATGTGATATACATGCACGATAGTTCTTTAATTGTATTTATCTAACATGCGAGGCTTGAATATATCTTTTATTATGATTTTATTTGATATGTACTAACAATGTATGTAAATTCACAAGCATTGATTCACAGTTTGTTTCTATTGGTGCATGTGTATAATACACGCACCGAAAAAAATAGTTGCATTTATCCAATGAACTACTTGAATGTATCGGTGCATATAAATATACATGCACCCATTCACATTTTTTTATATCGGTGCATGTGATTTCACATGCACCGGTATACCATTAGTTGCATTTATCGACATATGATGCTTGAACAAATCTTTTATAATGATTTTACTTGATATGTACTAACGATTCATGTAAATGCACAATCATTAATTCACATTTGGTTTCTATCGGTGCATGTGTATAATACATGCACCGACATAAAATATTGCATTTATCCAACATGTAAATATTTGACATTTGTTTCTATCGGTGCATGTGATATACATGCACCGATAGTTCTTTAACTGCATTTATCCAACATGCAACGCTTGAATATATATTTTATTATGATTTTACTTGAGATGTACTAAAAAACAAAATGTGAATTAATGCTTGTGTATTTACATGCACCAATTGTACATACATGCACCGACAGACTATTTACATGCACCGATGAAGTCAATTTATTAAATTCTTTGTTTTAGTTTTTTAACTAACATAAAATTTTCTCTCAGTTACACCTCCATCATCACCAAGCTCAGAAGAAATTACAAAAAGATGGAATAAACAAACCACATATCGGGCCAACCTACAAGCAGTTATAACAGAGACAAAGGCACTTGAACTCAGTCAAGTTCACGTCAGAGTGCTAATGAAGACACCGTTCTGGCCTTTACTGAACTCAATTTTTTCCAACATAATTGTCATCGATCATTGCAAAAAGCGTGACATGTTAGTAAAAGACATCATTGGCTGCTTCAACAGAAAATCTCAATATTTCACATTCGGATCATACAATGAAAATCAGGACAAATGATGTGTGTATGCTTTTTGGAATAAGAGATGGTAAAGAAGACATTGATATGCAGCTTCAGGATTACAAACGTACAGAATTCTTATATAGATGATTTCCATAAAAGAAAGGAGATAAAAAAGACATAAGGATGAGCAAGAGTTTAATCTACAAAAAATTGGAAATAAAGGCACAAAGCAACATTGATACTGATGTCAATGACGTTACTCGTTTGGTGACTCTATACATTCTTGCAGCCTTTTTCATATCAACAAAATCATCGAACATTCCATGGGCGTACACATCGGTTGTTGAGGACCTGGACATGATTTGCAGCTACGACTGGTCCAAACACATATTGAATACATTGCTCAACAGCCTGATGCACCCTGACTCTGAAAAACACTCCGGCTGTGTTCTATTACTACCTGTAAGAAGTCTTTATAATCAATCTTTAAACAACAATTATTTCTTCATGTTTATATAATAACATCAATTCTATATACTTTGCAGTATTGGTTATGTGAGAGGATAGAGCTCATAAATCCAGTCCAGCCCAACCTTATCCCAAGGTTCCTTAAGTGGAATCTTGAGGATTTTACAAAAGGATTCAAAACATTGACAGCAAAGAGCTCGCCCGTGATTTTGGAAGTTTCTTGTACATTCAATTTAACTATGTTGGTGCATGCAATTTAACTTGTGCTGGTGCATGCAATTTTTCGATACTGGGGCATAAAATTATATAACATGATATGCTTGAATAAATCTTTATAATGATTTTACTTGAAATGGACTAACGATGCATGTAAATACACAAGCATAAAACAAAGTTGCATTTATCAAACATGAACAACTTGAATTAATCGGTGCATGTAAATACACATGCACCAATTCACATTTTTTTCTATCGGTGCATGTGATTTCACATGCACCGGTAGACCATTAGTTGCCTTTATCCAACATGTGAGGCTTGAATATATATTTTATAATTATTTTACTTGATATGTACTAACGATGCATGTAAATACACAAGCATTAATTATCATTTTGTTTCTATCGATGCATGTAATATACATGCACCGATAGTTCATTAGGTTCATGCAATTTAACTACACTGGTGCATGCAATGAAACTATGCTGGTGCATGCAATTTAACTAGACTTCCAACAATTCAATTGCAGATATTAAAAAAACCTCTGCAAATTTCTGTTGAAGAAGATGAAATGCTGAATAAAGTCATTGTTTGTGCTACAGAATCTCCAATGACATATCAACTTCCCGATTTGAATTCAAAAATTAAGACAGCTGAATATTTGACAACAGCGGACTCCACCATTGTCGGAGTCCTCATGGAACTGAAGCAACAAAGTACAGAGAAAAATATATTCAATGATGAATACATTGAAATGGAGGACAACATGGTGGATGTAGCTATTGATGAGGAACCAGCCCAGAACAAAGAAAATGTCGCCAGTCTGTCTGAAGAAACGAATGAACTTGATGCCACACAAGCTCAAGAAATTCTTCACGTGAAATAATTTCTGATATTAAATGTGAAACAATCCTTTTTGATTTGTCTTTCATGACTCGTAGACCACACATGTGAATGTTGTTCAATTTCTTTATGTAGAAAGAACCATTTACACGTGAAATGTTGGTACTCACAAACCAACCACACCCATCAACATGCTTCCTAGAACATTCAGCAACTACTCTATCTTTATTATTTTTCACATAGTTGTAATCAAAACCAACCTCCATGGAATATTTACTCAACTCACTTCGAAACTCTTCAACACCACCTCTAAATACTTGACCCACCCTACTAATAATTGATGACCATCCAGAACATAACAACAACTTCTCCTTGCCTTTAATTTTGCATCTTCGATATTCTGAATCAAGTCCTAGACCTGATGGTGAACTGCAAATTTGTTTTGTCGATATATGTGCACCACATGATTCTATTGATGCGTATAAATCACGGGGAGAAATAGACTCTAGAGGTGCATGTATATTGCGTATACCGCTTGACTCTGTCAAAAAGTTTATACCACATGCAATTGTGTCTATCGGTGCATGTATGTCACATGCACCTCTAGACACAATCGGTAAACTACCACCACCTTTATCAACAGACCTCAACAATGAAGCATTACAATCAACAACGGTCAACAAACAAAGATTGATCATCTTACACAACAAAAACATATTTCTCATATCAATCGCATTACTCAAACAACAATTAGGGTGCCCATCGATTGAGTATTTGAAACAAAATTCATCGTCATTCATATCACACCACTTAGCAGATGCACAACCTATTAAATCACTGAATTCGAAACCGGGATTAACATTCAAAACCAATGATTCTCTCTAAATTTCAAAAGAATCATGATTTCGTTATCCATCAGAATTAACAATAAAAATCTCAGGAAAATTTGATCAAATAACAGTTAATTGAATATTTAACAGATCAAACAATCTAAACTCAGAAAGCGAATTAAAACACGATCGAAATCAGCTGCTCAATGAATTAGATGAAAAAATTTTGGGACAACGATAATCGTTATGTGAGAAAAATTATATTACATTATTGTTTATGATGATTTTTATTTCTTGCAACATGGGTAATTTAGTAATAAAAATTGACCAATTATATTAGGGTTCAATAAATTGGATTTATGTGAAAGTTTTTTAAAAGGTATATTTAGTTGAAAAGTAAATATTTTGATAGATTTATTTGAAACATATTTTGAAAAGTGGTATCTATGTGTAATTTCCTCAAAATAGAATATGTTATTGGACCAGATTCAACTAGGCCATATTCAAATGGGTCCGGATCCGTTTTCAAGTAACCCAATCCCAATTAACATTGATGCCAGATTTGTTTCAATCTGAAACCAATTTGGTTCGATTTGAACCGGATTAAACTTTACCAAATTCGGACCGATTTCGAATTTGTCATACAACAATAAGCATCCCCACATATGTGAAAACAATTATTTATAAGTAGTTGATAATCTCTTATATCTCATAAAATATCTTGGGAGTAGGCTGTAAACTATTTAGATAAAATAAAGTTAATAAATATTAAACATATTAATATATTTGGAATTATATTTTTTATTATAATTATTATAAAATCTATGATGTTGTGAAATAATGAAATTTGTGCAATTCTACAGTTTGGATATAGAAAGTGTGTGGGAATCTATGCTGCATGGACACAGGTACAACACGATATGGATATGTGACGCAGAATTTCTAAAATTACATGACATAAATACGTCTAGGATACAATGATATTTTTATTTTTTATATATATTCTTTAGATACGCTATGCTATAATATATTGAAATTCAAGAAAAAATTTATTATCAAATATTTGAATAATGAAATTGAAAATGATGTTAAGTTGTAGACACATCATTCAGATATTCATTAATTAAAGTGTACACTAAATACCACTCAAATTACGTAAACATAAAAAACAGTTATAGTTCTTTTTAACATTTTTTATTTTTTTATATTACATAAATATCACTCAAATAACATTAAAAAAGTTGTAATTTTTTTAGCATTTTTCTATTTAAAAAAAAGAGTTACTTTTTTTTATTTTGATTAAAAAACCATTTTCCTTGTGTCTTGCTATGTTCATATCGTGTTTAAAAAAATACAGACCACATCGCGTGGTATGTCTGACATCGTATCACACTAGTGTCCTATAATATTCGATAATATATGTGGTGATTTTTTAGAGTGTCGATTCAAATATAGATGATTTAAATATAGATGAGCAAAATATATTTAGACCTAATTTCTTTAATATTATAACGTGCGAAAATGGACAAGTTGAAGATAAAACGAAAAAGATAATATTAAAAATATGTATAGTCATGAAAGGAATTCTCCAGCTTAAAACCACGCGGCATATTCTAAAGCCAAACGACGTCAGATATAAGACGTCGACACCTCTTGCACACCGCCATGTTCGTCACTGGAGCCATATCATCTCCCTCATTTCTCGCTCTCAGAATCCCTAGCTTACATTACCTTTCGAATCAAATACTTTCTGCCGGAATGTCGTTCAACAACGGCCGCGCCTCAACTCGCTGTTTTTCAGCCGCTTCCGCCGCTGTCAGTAAAATCCACGTTCAGAACCCTATCGTCGAAATGGACGGTATTTTTTCTATTATGAAAATCAATTCACGGATACTGTTGGATATTATAGATTATTAATTGGTGTTTTGATTTTTTTGTTGTTTAGGCGATGAAATGGCGCGTGTCATCTGGAAAACGATCAAAGATAAGGTATGAAGTACATCAATATTTGTTATTCGATTGTTTATACTTTTATTGTTTGTTTTTTTTTTTCGTTTGTGTTTTGTTCGAGTAGTAATGAGTAGTGTTTTATGTTGATATTCAGTTGATATTTCCGTACTTGGAATTGGATACAAAGTATTTCGACTTAGGTATATTGAATCGTGATGCAACCGCTGACAAAGTTACCTTGGAGAGTGCTGAAGCTGCTCTTAAGTAAGTTAGAATATCTTCTTATTTTGTAGTTGGGAGTTTGGCTTTTTTTTTTTTTTTTGGGATCAAAGTTTGGAGTGTTGGAAAAATATGCAGTCCGGGGAAATTTTGGGCAGCCCGGGCGGCACCCGAGCACGCCTGGGCAGCGGCCGAATGCCGCCCAATTTTTTGGGCAGCAAGCTGGGTGCTCAAGCAACCGAGAATCTGACAGGAAAAGTTTGTTGAGGTTTTTTCGTGATCGGGTGTGTCCTTTAGCGTCCGGGCGTCCGGGTGCGTTTTTTCATGATTGGTTGCCTTCAATTGGTGTCCTTTGATGAAAATGGATGGCTAACTGTATATATAACATCCCATATGAAGCATGACATCAGATTTCGAAATTAACATCACAAAAATTAACATCACAGATATGAGATAGAAAAGCAAGATCAAAATCATCTCATATAAGGAGAGAGTTTGCAACTTTTGTGGTTGATGTTTTTGTGATTTGTTGTCCTACAATCATAGGAGAAAAGCACCTTTTGCGGGACAAATTCTTCTTTAATGATAAAATGTTATACATTTGCCTCGATTTAAGACATTCATCATTTTTAAAAAAAAAAATATCGAAGACGAAACCCATAAACGCAAACAAACAGGGAGTTCACTTCTTTGTTTTCTGGATCAAAGAGGGGAGTTCACCTTTTTTTTTTTAAATCAATGTTGTGAGTTCAATTTTATGAAGAGCATCTTTTGTGAAGTTTTCAGTATGTATTGTTAATAATAATAATACAATAAGTGGAGAGTAGGTTAAAATTGAATTGTAAATTTATGTTGCAACTTGCATGTACATTCGAGTGTTTTATTGTTTTTTATCGTAGTACACTATTTTATTATTTGATGTTTAAGGACCATTTATTTGAAAACAGTCATATCGATGATTACTGAGCACTGTAGTCATGGGAGAAGCCAGTGGACAGTAAACTCCGACCAATCATAAATACCATCAAAGAGTCTAGAATGACTGGAAGCTTCATGTTATAAATTAGATAAATAGTTACTGTTGCACTGTTAAGGATTTTGTATTTTGTATCGTAAGGCAGACGAATGTTGCTATGCTGTGTGCGACTGAGACAACCTGAGTGCCTTTATGTTTTGTCTTTAGGTACAATGTTGCCGTAAAATGTGCTACAATCACTCCAGGTTAGCCATTCTGTTTCCTACGTGTCAATTGGTATGTTTTTAGGTGATCTTAAATTGAAAAGGTTTGACATTGTTCAGATGAGACCAGAGTCAAGGAATTTGGACTAAAAGAAATGTGGAGAAGTCCCAATGGCACGATCAGAAATATATTAAATGGTCTGGATGTCAAAACATGCTGTTATGCTCTCTATCATCAAGGCATCATTACTTCTTGTCCTGTGACAGCCACATAATGTATCTTACTGACTTAGCGTCTTTGCTATATTTTTTTCCTAGGAACTGTTTTCCGCGAGCCTATTTTGTGCCAAAATATTCCTAGAATTGTTCCTGGTAAGATATTTCCTCTTATTCTGTAGAAAAAAGTGTAAGATTCTGAACTATTATGATACTGTTTACCCATTTTGCAGGTTGGAAAAAACCCATTTGTATCGGTAGACATGCCTTTGGTGATCAGTATCGTGCTACTGACACAGTTATTAAAGGACCTGGAAAGCTTAAAATGGTTTTTGGTGAGATGATTATGCAGTAGTTATAATGGAATCTATCAAATGCTGAATTTCGAGAATAGTTGATCAAGTTGTAACTTTTTCTATGTGGTGATTAGTGCCCGAAAACGGTGATGGACCATTAGAACTGGATGTACATGACTTCAAAGGTCCAGGTGTTGCCCTTTCTATGTATAATGTCGATGAGGTACATCTTTTTATTGATTTTCCTGAGAAAAACATGCCATATTTTCCAAAGGGACATTCGACTTTAGCCTCGTTATCTTAATGCCTTTGATTAATTTCTAGTCTATTCGAGCATTTGCTGAATCATCCTTTGCAATGGCCTTTGGGAAAGAGTTGCCTCTCTACTTGACTACAAAAAATACCATTCTTAAGAAGTATGATGGCAGGTATTTGAAAATCATAAGATTAAAATCATAAGATTAATTTTTTCAACATTTTTAATTCTTTTAAGGATTTATCACTGTATTCACTCACGTTTTGACCACGTTCAGGTTTAAAGATATATTTCAGGAGGTATATGAAGAAAAGTGGAAGGAAAAATTTGAAGAGCATTCGATATGGTTGCTCTCTCTCTCTCTCTCTCTCTCTCTCTCTCTCTCTCTCTCTCTCTCTCTCTCTCTCGGCAGTTCATTGGCCTATCTTCATCGTTCTCTGTGATATTTAATGAAGACTTTGATCTCGCATAGGTATGAACACCGGTTGATTGATGATATGGTTGCTTATGCAATAAAGAGTGAAGGTGGATATGTTTGGGCTTGCAAAAATTACGATGGAGATGTCCAAAGTGATTTACTTGCGCAAGGTGATATCATTTTCAAAACAATTAATATCATATCATATTCCAATGTGGTATATTTTTGGAGTGTTAGTTAAACCAATGGTCACTGAAAAAAATAGGCCCTTCGAATGGTCACTGAAAAAAATAGGCCCTTCGATTTTGGCATAATCAAGTTTTTATCATCCGCTTGTGTTTAAAGACCTTCTCAATCCCCACCTTTCTTAAAGGGGAAAAAAGTTCAATACACGTGTTATATTTTGTTCAGAAGTTGGGATAAAAAAATCCGAATTTTTCTTTGGCATTGTATGTTCTTTCTTTGTTTCGTCAAGTCCTGATTATGTTTTGCGAAAGGCATAAAATAGCACAAATATCGGAAGATTTACTGATGTCCATTTACCGTGCAGGATTTGGTTCATTAGGACTCATGACGTCTGTTTTGGTTAGTCCTGATTTGGTATAAGCATAGTAGTATAGTACCTTATGGTATCTGCTGTGTTCGTGATTTGGGTACATCTATGCTTTCTGCCTTGCAGCTATCTGGTGACGGTAAAACATTAGAAGCAGAGGCTGCTCATGGGACTGTGACCCGGCATTTTAGGTTGCATCAAAAGGGTCAAGAAACCAGCACAAACAGTATTGCGTCCATATTTGCATGGACACGAGGCCTCGAGCATCGGTTAGTTTAGCTCTGAAAACCTTCCGATTTGCCACGACATAATTCATTTCCTATTTCAGCCAGAGGGTTGCAATTGGATTTGTGATTAAACCCTGAAACCAGGTTTAGAAGAAGCATGTGATGGATAAATGCCTTGTATATTAATTCAACTGCTGAACGTAGTACGTTTTTTTGCATTTTTACATCTCTACCAGTGCCAAGCTCGATGGCAATGAGAAGCTGTTAGATTTTACTCACAATTTAGAAGCAGCATGCATTGAGACGGTGGAATCTGGAAAGATGACCAAAGATCTCGCCATTTTGAGTCATGGGCCAAAGTAAGTGGTTCTTTCTTAATATTAACATACTCATGTAATGATCGATTTTCAGTTCACTACAGACGAAATCTTAGGAAGTGTTTTTTCTCTTGGTGTTATATTTATCATTTAATGTCATTATACAAATCAAATAGTCAACTTTTGCACTCATTTTTCCGTGTGACAAAATATGAATGCAGTCGCATATACTATTTAACATTTACCAATAATGTACTACTTTATATCTTCTTACAGTGCCTCATGTTCTCGTTTTTGTTCAGGGTGTCGAGAGAGATGTACTTGAACACTGAAGAATTCATCGACGCTGTCGCACAAAGTCTCAACTCAAAGCTTAATGATCCGGTGCCCATTTAGAATGTGGAGTTTGGTTGTATAGAGGTTTTTAAAGAGCACGTAGAAGGAAGGGGATTGTGTACAGTTGCTGTTTGCTTCCGAAGGGACACATGTGGATCTTACTCTTGTAGTTCTAACCATAATGGCATGTGAAATGTAATGAGATTCTTAGGTAACGGGCTTTGATAGATCCGGCCCCTACTGTGTTGTGCACGCTCGAGCCACGCAGCCAGCCGCTGTAAGAATAAGATGAGAATTTTGTTGAATGAGATTATATATATTTTCTACTAGCTTTTACTGCATCTGAAAACTTTATAACGGGTGAAGGGATAAAAAAAATTGGGTTTATAGCTTTGTCGATGCATTTTGTATTTAATACAATTTTTGCGCAATTGTACCCTTATTTTTCCTGGAGCTGCTGTTCGCGTTATCTCAGCTCCGATATGTTGAGAAACCAAAGCCCACAGGCCATGTTCGAAACAGTCAACATTAGGTGGTGGATGATAACTACAAGTTTTTAAAATTTTATCATAGCTACATTTTTTTATATAAATGTAAAAAAAAGGTCATTTCATTGCTTTTATATTATTTAAAAAGAAAAGATTTTTAATTTCATCCCATCCCGAAGTTGGAAACTTTGTTGCTACCTTTAAAGGCGCTGCCCTCAGGAGCAACATCCACCATTCAAATCGAATCTTTTTTAACTTTTAAAAAAAGATTCCAAATGAATGGTGATGATGTCCCTAAGGACACTACCCTTAAGGGCATCATTAAACAAACCCCAGAAGTTGAGGTTCTAATTCAGCTGCTGATGCGAAGGAAGTCCCATCGAAGAGCAGACTCTTCAGTAATAATTCATAATATAATTTCGTAGTTTTCCATCGAAGAGCAGACTCTTCAGTAATAATTCATAATATAATTTCGTAGTTTTTATTGTTGTAAGAGGAAGGGTTGCCTTTCAAATCTCCACAACAGTCGTGTAGTCATACTTGAGTGGCAGTGCCAGTTTTTATTGTTGCAAGAGGACGGGTTGCCTTTCAAATCTTCACAACAGTCGTGTAGTCATACTTGAGTGGCAGTGTGGCACCCTAGTGGAGCTCAACTCAGCCAAAAATAATAATACGTAAGCTCAAATAATTCTTGATTCACTTGAACTTGAGGTCGGGTATTAAAATTATTTCACACAAAAAAATCCCCAAAAAGATTCAAAAACAAAAAAAAAAGTAGTTTTATGATGAAATTAGAGAGAGAGAACATTAATTTAATTAATATTTTTTTAAAAAAAACTATTAATAGATTGAATTGCTACTCGGACTCGGATGAAAATTGAAATCCTAGGTGTTTCCTTTTTTTTTGGCAACAAAACGAGGAGGCACTTTCTTCTTATTTTGGCAAAAGAACCTTCTATTGGGACATTCTCTCACCATACCATCTCCGAGGAAACAACAGTAAAGACGTTTATATAAGAAATCTCACCACATTTGTCCACCACCCGTCTATGGTAAGCAAGTGTACACCAAATAATTAATAATAATGCAATCAAACACAGTTACAGTCTACTTCCACTGTATTTAACCCGATATAATATCAATCTCCCTAGGAGCTATTAAGGTGACAAATACCTTTCTACTCTGTAATTGGGATGGTAAAATCCTTTCCCCTGTGGTTGCCTGGAGGGAAAGGTTCGTTACGATTCCCTTCTACTGTGGATTCATTAAATGTGTGGGGCTGAAATTGGGGATGGAGCAGCCCCACTGAATCTCTCCATGCTACGGCTACGAGACCTGCCATGACTCTCTCCCCATCCTGACTTCCTGTTCTGGCTTCTACTGCGGCCTCTGTTTCCTCTATTTTCATCAACCATTTTGCCACTGCTGTAAGAGCTCTTGTTTTGATGGCTCCCAGACGTACCAGATCTGCAGCTTATATCAAAAGCTATCATGTCACAAGTTCGAGATACAGGACCAAGATTCATGAACCGTTCAATTATAACATACCTGTCAAGTTGTCCGTGGTCAGAATCACGGCCACTGACCCTATTATCTGTCGATACTGCCATTCCACAAGCACTTCTTGCGCCGTTTTTTTCACCATGCGTAGAATCATTACGCCCACCTCGATCACAATCACGCACGCTAGGGGCTAGACCCCACCGCCGCATGGACTTCCTTGCGGCACCAGCACATGAGACCATATCACGAATCTCAACAGAGACATGCTGATTTGATCCTTCCAAAAGTTTGATTAGATCTGCCGCGTGCTTAGCATCATGGATACAGAAAAAAGTATAAGCCACCCCAGTGGCACCTGCCCGTCCAGTTCTTCCTATTCTGTGAACATAGTCCTCTATCCCGTTCGGGAAGTCATAATTTACCACCATCCTGTGACAATAAATTCAGGAAGGATCTATTGTCCAAGCTTTTCCAAAATCCACAAATATTATTCAGTATCTTGGTTGATTCGTTTCAGTTGTCTACATCGCTAGCAGTTACGAATGCAGCATGTAATATATTTAACCACGAACAAATAATTATTATCCTAATAACGTCCTGAAAAACCAAATACTTGTCGTTCGCCCAAAAAAAATATTTATAATATCAATTTAACAGCCACCAACCTGATATCCTTAATGTCCAGACCACGGGCAGCAACATCAGTGGCAACAAGCACAGGGGTCTGTCCTGTGCGAAACTGACTCAACGCATGATCCCTCTCACCCTGAGATTTGTCTCCATGTATTGCCGCAGCTACAAATTGTTGGGCTAGAGCACCAGCAAGTTGGTTGCACCTTTTCTTTGTAGAGCAGAAAATAATGATCTTCGATCCTGGTTCTTGGGATCTTATTATCTGTTCTAGGCGCCTGTGCTTATCCCCTGATGTCAGAACTTCCACATGCTGTGGCAGAGACATAAAATACTACAGTCAATAATCCAATATGCAACCAAAAATTGCAGCTAAAAAGAAAAAAATATGACATAAAGTTCTACTCTCACTCAAAAAGGGAACTGACAGAAAGGAGATCACAAAACAGTAATATGGACCTGAGTTATTGCATTGTTTGCAACAAGTTCGTCAACACTGCCAATGTTAACCTGAACAGGATTAACCAATAGATCAGCAGCAATTCTGCACACCTCCTTTGGCCATGTAGCAGTGTACATCAGGGTTTGCCTTCGAGAAGGAAGCTCCTTCACAATCTTCCTTATCTGGGGTTCAAAACCCATGTCCAGCATCCGGTCTGCCTCATCCAACACCAAATATGAAACTTGACGGAGACTAACTTTTCTCGATTTCAAAATATCATTCAAGCGACCAGGAGTAGCCACCACGATATCTACACCCATGCGTAGGTCTCTCAGCTGAGGACCTTTTTGAGCACCTCCATATAAGCACTTCACCAGTCCAAAATCAAAACTAAAATCAACGACAAACTCGGGGAACACTGAAATCACTCGATCATGAGTTTACAACGTCAAATGCATTTGGAGTAAAAAATGGAAACTAAAAGAAAACGCAGGCATTGAAGGTCAAGAGACAGAAAGTTCCATCTTTGAAAAGATGGGAGCTTCCTAGATAAATGGCAAGAGAACAGTAAGAAAAATGCAAATCATATGGCCGACACAAAAATATGCAAAATCATATGGCCGACACAAATGGTTAAGTTAGATGCACATATAGCAATCTACTCCTTGCTAGTAAGAAAATCAATCCAACTGAACAGAAGGTAACAAGAAAATGCAACACAAACACGTACTGTGCAAGATATCTTAGATGATCTTCCAAACTTCACAGCTTCATCCAGTATCTGAGTCGCCAACTCTCTTGTTGGAGATAACACCAAAACCGTGGGCCCTAATTTAGGATCATTACCTAATTGCTTCAGATGAATAAAACCTGGAATCAAGTAACCCAAAGTTTTTCCCGAGCCTGTCTTGGCAATGGCTACTATATCGCGACCTTGCAGAGCAATAGGCCATGACTGTGCCTGTATTGGAGTAGGCACAGAAAAACCAGCATGTCGTACCTGAAAAACGAAATGAAGGGGAGGGAAGATTCAATAACCAGATGTATTGCCACAAATCTTCTGAATGGTTTCATTTGAGTTTATACAAGTGGCCCAGGGAAGAAGAAGCATCATCCGTGAGAAGAGACATGCACTGCTTGCTGGTACCAACAAGAATATGACACCTCTCTTTCTCTTCATACCAAGGGCAGACGTAATCATTTCCAACATAAGTCACAGCTATACTGGTGATTAAAAAAGCCCTTCTAAAAAATTGGTCAAACTACAGGGTGGCACCAAATCACAGGTACTACTTCAAATTTTCTGACTGGTTTTGTGTGGACTATGCAACTGGCCAAGGCAAGAAGAAGTATCATTCCTCAGTGTAGAAATGCATTGCTTTCTGATGCCAACAAGAAAAGGAGGACACCTCTTCTCACTTCAGACCAAGGTGTAGAAGTCCCAGCCATGTTTGGATGACTTGGAACGCCCTTCACAAAAACTGGTCCACCAGTAAGGGAGCTCCAAACATATGCAACCTCCCATAGGAGGACGGCACAGTGTACGACATTTGGCTCCTTTCTGGAGCCAATATCGCACCTGCGACAAAAAGGACAGATAGTTTGAGTATGGGTCTTAATCTCCACAATGGACCTCCAATAGGCACTGAACGTTGCAGATAAATTAATTGACTCATGGTTAAGACTTACAATTGTTTCTGGCAATTGAAAGATTTCAAAGATACAAAATAATACCATACCTCCCTTAAAATCTCTGGAGAAAAACCAGTGGCTGCAAAAGTGGTGAAAGGTTGGGTTTCCAGATCTCCCTAGTAATTTGAAGCGCAGTCAATCATATAAAACTTAAAAGTAAATATTATCCACATGGAGAGGCGAACAAACTTAAATATGCATGCACACACACACACAGGGAGATGTGTGCAAGACACACACAAGAGGTATCAGAACAAGACAAAGCATAAGTCCAAATGTAACAAGAATACAATGCCCGAATTCGGAATTATTACAACTGGATGATGTTGATCTAGATCTAAAATAACATCATTTTAAGAAAATCAATCAAGATAGCAGGTACTGTTTCAACTTTTTTTCATATAATCGCTAATCTAATTCTTTCAATTTCTTTCTTTGACAAAATAGCCATGAATTATATTCATCTTTAATAAGGTAATAAATTTTTTTTTTTTTTATCAAACAAATAATATGTAATATATAAGACAATAATAAATATAAATCATAATAAAAGCAATAGTAATACTAATAATGATAGTAAAGGTAATAATAATGATAACAATAAATAAAAATGATCTTGACTATAATAATAATGATGATAAAGTAAATGATAATAAAAAAGTTAAAAATAATCATATATCATAATGAAGTTATTAGTTAACAATGTTATTAGTAATAAATATATATTTTAATAATAATCAAATTAAAATAATAAAAAAAATTGAATAATTGTTATTTTAATTTTTCAATTTGGTCACTAAAAATAGTTTCATGCCATTTATCTTAATTACCAACTAGAAGATTAGAATTAAGTTAGGAATAAGTACATTCCATTCTTCTTTTAATCCTTGTGATACCAATCATATAAAACGCTATGTTTTTTCACTCCTTTCTCATCCTCATTCCATTCTAAAACTGTTTATTTTCCCAACTTTTGTATTCTTGTATATCAATCTAGGACGAAGTGTCAAAGAGTTTTCAAATTCTGGTTTGACAAAACAGTTCAAAGAACCTAATTCTAACTGTCATTACAATTATTAAATTTAAATTACCACAAAAATTGGTTTTCTTCAATTACATAACTTAGGCTCTCCATCATCGCCTAAGCAAGACATCCATTTCAGCTAAGGTCAGAGTCAGAATAAAGGTAAGCCTTTTAAGATTTTGGTTAATTAAACAAAAAAAAACACCATCTATAGGAAAATTATGCACTAACAGATGCTTACAGTAACTGTAATTTCATGCCGGTTGCAAAAAGACTCAGCAGACAAACTGCTATCAGCACCATTAGAAGTATATGATCCATGTCCAGTATCGGTTTTCCCATTTGAGTAATTTTGCGAATAAACTGACCTGCTCCGAATAGTCTAACAGAAAGAGGAAAACACGGTGAGTTTATCCAACAACACAAAAAGGTTTCATAAAAGACAAAAACAAACTTCAATTTGTAAGTTATTTGTTTACCAAATGAACACACGATAGATCACCGATGTCAAGTCACATATACATAGTTTTTAAGTAAGTATTACTTTTTATTGTAAATTGTAAAAGTGATTAAATATCCCAACTACATTAAAACTAGAAAAATGATGCAGCATAAGTGAAAAGAGTGAACAAGTGCTTTCATTTTTCACTTTGAAAGCATAGAACGATTTTTAGCATTAACAACTGAATCTAAGAACAAAATATATTCTCATCATAGTGAATCCAATAGGCAGGAATGAAGGTTTTAAGAATTGACTTAGGCCGGGTATTAAAAATAGCAACATCAAAGTTAATACGATCAGTTTCTTTCTTAAAGAAAACACCATATGAAAAAAATAAAGTAGAGATCCTTGTGACTAAAACCAATCCATTGTTACCAAGAAAATCAACTAGAAAAATAAAAAACAGTGTGTCTTCTTTGGAATTTGAAGGGATAAATAAACAATTATCAAGAACGGGTTTATCAAGTCATCATGTCAATGAATTATAATAATTCAAAATATGTATAGAAAGTAGAGATAGCTCATAATTAGATACTTCATGAGTCACAATATTAATATAGCAGCGAAAAAAATTTATAAACATGACAACCATGACAAATAATGGAGCACTAAAAATGCAAGAGACTAAATCTATCATGGGCATATTGACTGATGCCATAACGCAAACAGGACGACCCCCAGCTAAAAAAAGGGTCCAGAAGCATTAGTTACAAAACTGAAATTACAAGGCATGTACAGCATTCGAAAGATAACCACTTGACACCTGATAACTTCCAGAGCTGAAGGCATTTTTTATTGGTCCACCACTGCTAACTTTGACATATTTATCATCATCAGCACCACCATTATTGCGATTGCCATGGGAAGATTTTTGAACCGATGAACTCAAAGATTTGTGAGATGGAACAGAGCTTGCCAGCAAAGGGGCTACAGGTCTCTCGTACTGAGTTACATCAGTCTCTGGATTCCAAAAGTAAACATAGCATGTGCTACCATCAACCAAACCTATCCATGGTTTTGGGAGAGTGGGATCTTCTGGTGCATATCGTATATCAGTTGATGCGGAAGTTGCAGTAGCGACCATATTAAAGTATCCTTTAACATCAATAAATGCAGAAATTAAGTAGAGGAAAAGAAGAGAGAAAAAACTAAAAACAGAACCCTAGCCTCCATAGGTTGAATTATATGAGATATTACTCAAATGAGCTCTCAATCATATAATTTATACTCTGTGAAATCAAAGAAACGATAAAAACCATGAATCTAGGAAGCAACATCAAATGAATACATTGACACCTAGCAGAACGAGAACAGATCCAATTAATTATGAGATTTGATAATAGTAGTGGACAGTTAACTCCCCAAATCAAATTCACTACGCCAACAAATAGAAGAACGTAACAAGATTGAACGTCATAGAAGCCTTCGTGCTAGCTAAGATAATCAAGTAACTTATATAATTAACATTTATGAGGGTACAACTCATAAACACATACAGAAATTTTAGCATTAGCACAACTAATTAAAAATAAATTAGTAATACAACTGCAGCAGAACAACAAAACAGAACACCAAAAAAATCGGGCAAAAACAGACGGTAATCCCAAAAGCCAGAATAAAACACGCAGCATGTATTATCTCAGAATCGCCTGAAAAAACCGGATCTGAAAACCTAATTATCTGATTGCACACATATAAAAAACATGCACACATCAAACATTAAAGTCGGATCTAAAAAACAACTGAACCCCAATTGCATAATAGAGCAAATCTACGGTGTAGGAAACGAGAATCTTACCGTACGTTTTACCAAAATGAAGAGAGGAAACAGATGCTCCTACACAATTCAGAGCGTGAATAATGTGTTTCTGTGTGAGGAGAGCGGAGAAACTAGAAACCTAGGCAAACCAATAGGACTTTTCTTCGAGGTGAACTCGGTATTTATAATACGTGGACAGATGTATAGTGAGTTTATTTTTACATATACTAGGTAGGCGGTGCATACTAATCACGGGTTGCCGGGTTGGGCTTTTTTTGTGCCCGCCTAAAAACGGGTCAATATGGGCCAGCTTGTTTGAGTTTTGGGTTAGAGCAAATTGGTCCACATGTTTAATTAACCTAACCTGATTTTTTTTTACATTTTCAAATTTTGAAAACCAAAGCATTCTTAGTTTATATGTATGATTTTTATATATGTTGATTAAGATGTGTGTTGTTACCCAAAAAATATGTAGTTCCATATGGTTGATATCTATTGAAGTGATGACTCTTTTACATATAAGTATCTAATTATATATTTATTATATTTACTATATTAATGTTATTGTGTATAAATTATTATAGTGTCATGTATCATTTTTTAAATTTTTTTATTGTTTGGCGGTTGGCACACATCGGGGTGGATTGTGTTGTGTTGGGTTAAGTTGTGGTATTCTCAATCTGCCTGGAGGTGGGCCCAAATGAAAACGGCCCAGCCTGATTGGGCCACGAGTTAGACAGACCGATTCGTTTGGGACGGACTGACCCGTTTTGAAAGCTCACATGCAAACGTTATACTAACAGATTGCTTTCGAAAAGTATTTATATCATTTTAGATTTTAAAAATTAGATTTGTGTTTTATTTCTTCTCTAAAAAACAAGGTGATAGCAGAAGCAGAGAATCAAGTTATGAGATGTTTTTGGTTATTTTAAATTGAACAGTGATAATTTTGTAATAAATTAAAGTTTATTAATTGTTTTTTTAAATTTTAATATCAAGCATTCAATTTTTTTTCTTAAAAACAATTTTTTCTAACTTTAAACAAAAGTAATATGAAAGTGATTTAAACAAAACAATTTAATTTTTTTTCTTAAAAACAATTTTTTCTAACTTTAAACAAAAGTAATATGGAAGTGATTTAAACAAAACAATCCAAAACACATGTGCATTATCAAATTCATAGTTAATTACCTACAAAATTATAGTTTATTGAATTTGTGAATCAAAATATCAAGTACAATTTCAAATTTTTACAATTAAAGCCATAGCGTGGACCGTGATTATGTGCAATTTTTTTATAATACTAGGTGATTACCATTCTAATTTCTAACACAAACTACACAAAGGCTCTAAATTTCAAATCAAACATATAAACAAAATGAAAACTAAGTAATCGTGTGTTACCTGTATGTATATTACTAGTTTCGACTTTCAAATATTTGAAGGTGAGATCGGAGGGGCACTATTTAGTTGAAAACCCAAAAGCCAAATGTGTGATTATTGATTAACCGCTGCAAAGTAAATTATTGCGGTAGAAAAATGAAGGTAACTAGGTATTTTTTTTTAAAAAAACATAGACTAGGGAGTTGTAGAGCTATGAAAACAGGTCAATCCGATCCAGACAGGTTGGCCCGCCTAACACGTGGTCTAAATCAGCTGGGCCCGCCTCCAAACGATTGGAAAAACTCAAACACATCCCAATCTGAGGTGAGCGACGGATTAGACGAACCAAAATATAAATAAATATACACACCATAGTTATAATAAGTTATACGCAATAACATTAGCATAGTAAATATAATCATCATATTATTAGATACTTGTACATAGAAGAGGCAAACACGACCTTTCAACAGACATCAACCAATCAAAAAATGGAAAAAGAGATGAACTACATATCCTTTGGGGTAACGACACACACATTAATAAGCATATATCAAAATTATACATATAAACTAAGCATGATTTAGTTGTCCAACGATATCATAAAGTAAAATATTCAAAACTAAGAAATGTGAAAAAATTAGGTTAGGTTAATTAAACACGCGGGTCAACCCGCCCTAACCTGTGGCCAAACGAACTGGTCAGCATAGGCATACTTTCAGGCGGTCTCAAAAAATACTGGCCTAACTCACCTACTTGGCGGTCGGTTGGGACACTCTCCCAGCCTATTTTGACACAGGGATTGGATTACTGAAATATTGTGTTGGGCTAGACTGAATGAATCTTTTATATTACCAGTATATATAATATATAATATTAATTAATAATATAATATGATAATAATATGGTTGGCCCCTATTTTTCCGACCAAAAAAAAATTATGGTTGGCTCCTCATTTTGGGTCTTTGTTACGCATACCATTACATAGTTTTTTAGATAATTTTTTGGGGAAAGTCTAGACTGATACACTCTCATGAAACTTAATTCATCATAGTCAGGGAAAAATTCTTCAATCACTTAAGTCCATTTGAAGCTAAAATGGCAATAGTACCCTTAATATCTATCACTCACATTTTCAGTTTTCACTCATGTTTCAAAATCCAATAGCCACCAAATCGCATGGCCTAGGGTTTCAGACTACCGGCGATGAGATGGGCGATTGCTGGTCTCAAATGTTCGGTTATGGTATAGGGAAGCTAACCAGTGTATGAGCTCGGACCAATTCATGGATGGATCGAAGAAATCGATCCATGAGCTGAAACCTTAGGTCTTGCAATTTTCACCCCTTCCAGATCAAATTTCGGCGATTCAACGGCGACTCACGGTGGCTATCTTGTATGTAAATGACCGCAATTGAATTGTAAACATTTTCGTATATTGCTCGTTGAATGGAGATCGGACGGCGACGAACGGAACAATTTTCTACGCGGTAGTCCAGTGCATGTTTTCGCACCTTCAGTGTGTGTTCGTGATTTTGTGAAAATTTGAAATCAGTAAGTGATGCGCGAAAGTTGAAAATCAGTAAGTGATGCGCGAAAATTGAAAATCGATTGAATATCAGTAACTGATGCACGAAAATTGAAAATCAGTAATTGATGCACGAAACATCGAAAAAGTATGTGATGTATGAACCATAATCGCAAGTGGGTGATGCACGAACGATACAATTAAAGTGATGCACGAACCATACATTTAAGTAAGTGATGCACGAATCATTTAGTTTCATGCACCAGTTATTGTATTTCGTGCACCAATTGTTTTTTATAATTTTATGCATCAGTTAATTAACACAAAGTACGCGCACCGATGTTAATTAACTGATGCACGAAATTTACAAAAAAACAACTGGTGATGCACGAACCATACAATTAAGTAAGTGATGCACGAATCATTTAATTTTGTGCACCATTTATTGTATTTCGTTCACCAGTTTTTTTTTTTTACAAATTTTATGTATCAGTTAATTAACACTAAGTTCGTGCACCAGTGTTGTATTTACTTGCACCAATGTTATATTTTCGTGCACCAACGTTATAATTTTGTGCACCAATGTGCTATTTTCGTGCATCAATTATTTTTTTGCAAATTTCGTGCATCGGTTAATTAACACAAAGTTCGCGCACCAGTGTTAATTAACTGATGCATGAAATTTGCAAAAAAGCAAATGGTGATGCACGAACCATAAAATGAAGTACGTGATGCACGAACCATTTAATTTCGTGCACTCATTGTTTTTTTTACAAATTTCGTGCATGAGTTAATTAACACAAAATTCGTGCACCGGTGTTGTATTTTCATGCATCATTGTTATATTTCCGTGCATCAACGTTATATTTTATTGCACTGATGTTATATTTTTGTGCACCAGTTACGTTTTTTTGTAAATTTCATGCTCCAGTTATTTTTCGTGCACCAGTGTTATATTTTCATGAACTCGTTGTGTTTTCAATTTCGTGCACCAGTTATTATCTTTTCGTGCACCATTTGAAAACCCTAACCCTAAAATCTATTTTCTTCTTCATCAAGTTTCAGCAGCCGCGGCATCCCATTTTTCCAACTCATTATTCTCCACCACTCCCACCACCACCACCAGAGCATGAGCCGCCGCCACCTTACGTTTATACTTCTCCACCACCACCTCCTTACGTATATCGATCCCCGCATCCAACTTCATCATCCCCATCACCATACTGCCAATAATAATTCATTATATGCCCACTAACAGCTTCAAATAATAATTAAAGAGAAGAAAATAAAAAGAAAAGTACACGAATCACGACAATCATATTTCTGCCATTGAATATGAGGTCAATCCACTCGATCAGAAAAAGAAATTGTAAAGAAAGAAAGTGAGAGATGTGGAGAAGTAAGGGACAAATGAGACCCAACAAACCTCAATCTCATCTCACAAGAGTGGGGAAATTGATGGAAGAGTGGGTAAAGGAAAAGGGTGGAGATTGAGTGATGGGCTAGGGTTTCTGTGGACTAGAGAAATTGTTGTGTTGACAGAAAGAAAGAGAATAGTCAATGGTACTTTAGTAAACGAGAAAGAGAAATACCAAAAATGTCCAAAAAATGGACATATATGAATAAACTTCTCTTAAAACTGGATTTAGTTGCACTTTTTTTTTTTTCTGACTTAAGTTAATTTAGTTCCTGGAAACGCTACCTCCCTGTAATTCTCCCTAGTTTTTTTAAAAAGTTATTTTATTTGGATTCCTGATATCTGGATTAGGCCATCCACAACCCATTTACAAATTGTCACATTGGACAATTGCGCGTCAATCATTTCAAAAATGAAAACAAACAAACGAAGTAAATACTAAAAGTAATAATATGTTATACAAACTATAATCCGAATCAAACCGAAAATCTAATCTTGGTTTGATTTGATTATTTTTTAGTTAATTTATTTCTTTAATAAAGAATGTAAATTTGGGATGATTAGATGTGAAAATCAATTTAATTATTTTTATTTTCAATCATAGAAATTCTCAGACTTAATAATAAAATTAAGTGGAGAAAGACAGCTCTGGTTGCAATTTAGCCGCCGCACTTGATCAAAAATAAAATATAATATCTGAGCTCGAACTCAAAGTTTATTTGCAAAATTTAAATTTTAAAAATTTAAAATTTGTAACTTATGATGAAATCAAGGGACTAATATGTTTAAAAAGTACAAAAAAATTAACATTTTGGGATCGGTTACTTGATGTGGATCAATGACCCAAATTTATCAATGCATTGGATCACACATTAGACACAAAAACACTGATAAATATGAGTCGTTGATCTAACATTTGAGGTAATGTCAAATGGGGTAGTCAAGAATAATTCCAAATACCCTATGAATACGTCAAACATGTATACATGCCATAATTGATACTTGATTTTTATTGTTTGACAAGTAGATCTTTATATAGTTACAATTATTGTAATATATATAATATATATATTTATATAGAACAAGATGGAGCTAGGATTTCATTCACCTTGAGTTCAGCTCGAAAAAAGAACGCAAGCTCAATTCAAAGCCAAGCTCGAATCGAGCTACTCGAATAAGCATAGTCATGTGGACAGTGGCTGGAAAAGTTGATTATTTCATTAGAATCTGGGTCAGAACCAGTTCTGAAGTTGAGCCCCAATATGAGTTCAAGGTAATTGGCCCAGATAGAGTATAAGCTAGACTACAAGCCCACTTGTAAAGCCCATAGGCTATCAGAGTAAATTATATTACTGGATCAATATACGAGACTTGATTTGATGAGGTTCCGTTGAATGGATAGTAGATTCCAACGTACTTACATATTAAACATCCCTTTATCCAAGTTTACTACATATAATGACGTCAATAATTTGGCCCTCTCTTCGAGCTTGTCACATCGGACTTGTCCGGTACGATTTACTTGGCTAGTGTGGTTTGCATACTATTGTATCAAGCACATATTTTACCCATTGTGTGTCCAAAAGGGTAGCTGCTGCGGGTTTCCCATCATTCAAAAAATAATGTGAATTATTTTAAATTGTACCCATAATTTTTTAAAATAATTTAAATTTTGTACTTCAACGAATACAGGATTGTTTCCTTTATTAAAGTTGTGGGATCTTGCAAGTTAATTTATTGTTAATCTCCAAATTTTACTCTATATTAAAGTGTAATATTTGAAGCGGCGGTGTTCCACTATTAAAGCGGCGAGAATTACTTTGAGTCGAATTTTTTAACTTTCTGTATTTGGCAATGTTACTTTATTATTTTGATGTTAAATTGTGATAGAAGAGGATATCCTTAAATTCTGCTCCCTTAAAAGGGCAAAATCAAGTGCAAAACTCGTATTATTCGTTGGTTCGGGGAGTGATTGGGCCACTTTGAGTCTAACATACGAAATCTTTCTATTGCACTACTAAAAATCTATTTTTGCGACTCAAATACATGACCTCCAAATCACATTATAACAACTTTAGCACACTTATTGATGGGTTTTGGGCTTTAGTTTGTTTTAGTCCCGCACTGAAAAAATGAACTAAAGTGGCCAAATGTTTTAGTATAAATTAAGGCTTGAGGCCTTTGGTTTAAGTGTATCAGTCAATAACTTGTCTAGCAACTTTTGGCTTCAGATATATTTCTCTCTTGTTTTAGAATCTAGTAAAAGTCTTAATATACTCTGTGGTTGCAGCTGTGACTGAGCTTCCACATCAGAAAAGATTTTACTAGATGACTTTCTTGTAAGGGGAGGGGTGTGAGTGATAAAGTGTGGCTAGTGAGAAAAGCTTTGTGGGTGTGTTTGGGGTGAGAAGAGAAATTATGTGGTTGTAATAATTTTCATATAGTGTATTTTCTTCTCTGGTCCTAGTGGTTTTTCTCCTGATTTGGAAGTTTTCCACGTTAAATCCTTGTGTTGTTATTATTTCTCATTTTGCTCGCTTTCCCATTAAAAGGTGCATCCCGGGGGGTGAATTTGGAGGGCCAAATTCCCAACAAGTGGTATCAGAGCCTGGGTCCTTTTGCGGCGGTGGAGCTTTGGCGTGGTAGGCGAATACGTAGTGACTAAGGAGGTTCTGTCTAGGAAAATTGGTATTTAAGTGGGACCAGTGTGACCCCACCAATTTACCTGGGAACCTTGAAGTTCTGTCTAAGAAAGATCGAGATCCTCTCTTTCCTGGGAGCTTACTTAGTGTGTACTATTCAGGTCTACGGTAAAATTCATCAAAGTATCAGAAGATGTCAGGAAGCAGAGTTTCAAATGCAATCAGATTTGATGTGGAGAAATTTGATTGGGAAAATCAACTTTGGCTTGTGGCAAGTGCAAGTCAGGGATGTGTTGATTCAGTCTGGTTTACACAAGGCGTTAAAGGGCAGAGTATTCCCCGAAAGCAGCAGTGATACTAGTTCGACTGGTGGAACGACTAGTGCAACATGTAAAGCTGGAATGAGCAATGAAGATTCCAGGATCTGGATTTGAGAGCAACAAGTGCTATCCGTTTGTGCCTCGCCAAAAATGTTCTTGCAAATGTGCATGGAATGTCTACGGCGAAGGAACTTTGGGAAAAACTGGAAGAGTTGTATCAGACAAAGGGCGTCTCAAATCGGTGTATCTGAAAGAGCAGTTTCATACATTACGAATGAATGAAGGTACTACTATTTCAGATCATTTAAGCGTTCTCAATGGCATTGTTTCAGAGCTGGAATCCATTGGAGTTAGAATTGATGATGAGGACCAGGCCTTCAGACTCATCTGGTCTCTTCCACGTTCGTATGAGCACATGAAACCGATACTGATTCATGGAAAGGAGAAAATCATTTTCTCAGAGGTTACTGGTAAGCTTCTTTCTGAAGAGATGAGACTTGGTGGGAGTAACGGTTCACATGAAAGTTTTGCAATGGTGGCTCATAATCGGAAGAAGAAGAACTTCGTGAGAAATCCTGTTGGGGGTATGGATAGAGCTGTCAAAATGGGCCAGGCCCGCGAGCCTGGCCCAACCCAACCCGCCAAATAGGCGGGTTGGGCCAGCATTTTAAGGCCCGCCAGCAGGCGGGCCTATATGGGCTGGCCCAAACGGGCCGCGGGTTTTGGCGGGCCAACCCGAGGGTTGGCGGGCTGGCCCGCGGGTTGGCCCTATTTTTTTTTAAAAAAAAATGTTATTTCTTTTTTTATGCTCAATTCATAGATAAATACTCAATATCACATTGAAGCATTAGATCTACTGTATATATTTTTCACTTGGTCTTGTTTTAAAGTTGCAACAAGTATTTCAAAATTGAGTAAAATACTGATTCACTAATCAAGTTCTTTTAGTAGAAGTGTTAAATATCTAGATAAAACCTAAAACAAGTTTCAGTATTCTTCTAGCATCATTTCCTGGTTCGGCAAGTTTAGTTGGAAACATATTTTTGAACTTTCTTTAAAAAAAAAAATTAAAAAAATTCAATTTAAAAAAAAAATTAAAAATTTAAAAAAATATTTCGGCGGGCCAGCCCGCCCCAACCCGCGGCCCGCTTCGGGTTGGGTTGGGGTTTTCCCAACCCGCCTGGAGGCGGGCCCAAACGGGTTGGGCCCGTTTGGGCCGCGGGTTGGGCGGGCTGGCCCGTTCTGACAGCTCTAGGTGTGGACAACCTGGTCATATCAAGAAAAGTTGTCTAATAGCTGGAGCGGGTTCGGCAAATTGCTCTGTATCAGCAAATGGAGATGCTGATAACGAAGCTAACATTGTATCCTCGTTTGATGTCCTATGAAAAAGGACATGTACATCCTTATGGCATGCCGCTGTCCCCAAGTTGACGAAAAAAACCGAATTTTTTTTTACAAAACCGAACAAACCGAACTTTTTTAAGAAACCGAACAAACCGAACCGATAAAATATCGGATAATTCGGTCGGTAACCGAATTAAACGATATTTTTGAAAAATTTAAAAAAATGTAAAGAATTTATAAAGAATAAATTAAAAATTGATTTTAAAAATATAAAAAAATAAAAAAATATGTTAGATCGGTTAAATAGGTTAACCGATATTTTTAAAATCAAAACCGATAACCGAACCGATTTAACCGATATTTTTAAAAAATAAAACCGAACTTCCGAATTGACCGAACCGAATTTCCAAATTTATTCGGTTCGGTCGGTTATTTCAGTTGAACCGTAGTTTTGCTCACCCCTAGGCATTGATGCAAGGTGTGTGGTGGAAATTCATGTCGATGGTTGATTAACTTCCAGGAGAGCCAAAAAGTGGGAGTTGCACCATAATTTTCAGGAAGGTTATTTTTTCGACATGGGCCGAATTGAAATGCTTGGAATGGTTTATTCTGAGTGGAGTATGCTTTTATGTTGGAACATGGTAATTATCTACATTGAGAATTATGACTGTCTTTGCAGTGTTAGTATCGGGAGCTATGAAGATCTTCATCAAGGTGGAGCGTTGTGGGACGACAAAGCCCAATGTGGAGATTGATGGGTTTTGGGCTTTAGTTTGTTTTAGTCCCACATTGGAAAAATGAACTAAAGTGGCCAAATGTTTTAGTATAAATTAAGGCTTGAGGCCTTTGGTTTAAGTGCATCAATCAATAGCTTGTCTAGCAACTTTTGGCTTTAGATATATTTCTCTCTTGTTTTAGAATCTAGTAAAAGTCTTAGTATACTCTGTGGTTGCAGCTGTGACTGAGCTTCCACATCAGAAAAGATTTTACTAGATGTCTTTCTTGTAAGGGGAGGGGTGTGAGTGATAAAGTGTGGCTAGTGGGAAAAGCTTTGTGGGTGAGTTTGGGGTGAGAAGAGAAATTATGTGGTTGTAATAATTTTCATATAGTGTATTTTTTTCTCTGGTCCTGGTGATTTTTCTCCTGATTTGGGAGTGTTCCACGTTAAATCCTTATGTTGTTATTATTTCTCATTTTGCTTGCTTGCTTTCCCATTAAAAAGGTGCATTCCAGATGGTGAATTTGGAGGGCCAAATTCCCAACATTTACCCTGTCAAATTCTGCTCACCAGCGTGCCCAATATGCCAATGCCCACTCATGAGAATTTCACGGATTTGGCGTGCAACACAAAAATGGTACAATGTACCTCAGTATGACGTCATCATCCATGTTTAATTTTAAAAATGTGTTGCACCAATTCTATTTTATTTTGGATGATAAATATGATATATTTTAAAAATTGTGGCAACCCATATTGATATTTCATGGCGATTGCCCAAGTGTCATTGGCCCATTGATGTTTCAACTCCTGCCAATCATCATTTATTTATTTATACTTATTTTGGAGAAATTTGGTGTAAAATCTAGTCTAAATTTTAATTTCAAACTATGATATTTTTTTAAATTTGAAAAGATCCAATAAGTGGATTTTTTTAGGGGAGATAGAGGACTCGAACCCGAGACCTTTTACATTGATAAATAGACGACAACACTAAGACCAAAGCCTTGTTGTCCAAAGTGAGCATGCATTCATATCCATCCCGACAAGGCTTAGTCATTTTTATATGTATAATATTATGTGTCTTTCTGCAAATTTGAAGGTCATGCATACAATTTTTTTTATAAACTAAAAATAATTAACCGGTATCATTTCTTAAACTGTCCCTATTTGAAAATTTAACTAAATATTTTCAGTTTGTAACAAAGTCCATTAATCAAAGTGTGATGGGTGGCATCGCCAACTTTGATTACCCATTCAAGTAAACATATCCAATTTTTTTCTAACCCTCTTGTCTAAATCTTTGGAACAAATTAAAAATGCCTCATTTTATTTTTTAAATTTTTTTATGAATTTATAATACTAAGATAGCCACCAAAAAAATGGTTACTTTGATATTAATATTAAGAATAATATTCTTATTGACTTGGATTGTAATATGTGTCGCAATACAATACTCGTGTTATAAATCCAAGCCACTAATATTGGGGTAGTTCGAACTTACCCTGAGGGTATTGTTCTCGGGGAGATCGGACAGCCCTGAGCTGTTTTGGGTGTATGGGGGTCCACAATCCACACATTTTTGTGTGAACCCCCAGGCCTCAAAATAGCCTGAATCGTCCGATCTAGGTTGAGAATAATGTTCACATGATAGATTTGAATTACCCCTAATATTGTTTTTTTAAAAGGATGATCAAATAAATCAAAAAATCATGGTTTAATGATTGGGGTTCATAAAAAAGTCGAATTGACAACTAAGTATGACCACATAATTATACCAATCGGTACTTGCACATTTGGATGGGAACATTAACTAATTGAAAGAAACATATTCCTCTTTATGTGTGCTTTCCAACAAGGCACGGAAATTTTATAATCAATTTTTTTTTCTGAAAACTTCTAAATCAATTTTATTTTATTTTATTATATGGGTATGAGGATTTTAAAGTACGTTAAATAATCATGATTAGCCTCGAAATCAAAGCGTTCCAAACGGGACAATGGTGATAAACCGTTCGGAAAAGCCCGATTTCTCAATCAATTAATTTTTTTAGTTGTGTGTGTTGATTTAAATCTAGATATGAAAACTATCATCTAAAATCATAGGAACTAATGTTAAATTATCAAAAAAGTTAGATGAATAAGCAGAAACATATCTAAATCTAAGAATAATCGATTGCCATTCTGATATATAATATATGTGATTGACCTTCTAAATGTACATGATTTTCTTCTCTTAATTTTCTATATGCTCTCTTATCTAATGATGGGTTATTTATGTAAGTAAATATTAATCGTGTGATCTGAGTATCATGATTTCATATATGCATATACGTATTTCTTTCTTTTTTATTTAATATTTTCGCATAAATTAAAAAGTATTCGTAAGTCTGTACATTTAAATCCAAATAAATTCTTAATACATCATTTTTAATAGAATATATAAATAATTTATATATAAGCAACATTGGGTTATACTTAAGAATACTTTTTAAAAAAAAAGGTAATACCAAATCAATGAATTAGGTCAGACTCAATTAAGAACTATACGTATATATAAAATTATTATATTTCAATGTGGCTTTCTAGTTCTCAGAAGGTCATCAGAAGTGCGTTATGTATATTATAAAAGTATTAGTTTTTAAATTAAATAACTATATAATAGGAGGGTTATAGATTTAATTATTGAGGAAAGTAAATAAGTTAAAAATAAATTATCAAGAAAATTGAGTAGGGACAGAATAGGTTGAATAATTGAAAAAAATTAAATTAAATTATCTGCAATTTCTTCAAAGAAATGTTAATCTTCAATTTGTTTAATATTAGTTATATATTATAGTATTTGAATTCTTATTATTTTAATTATATAAATAAAAAGTGCAAGACTTTATGATTACTAAAATCCATGTTAAGAATATTATTTAGAAGATTTTCTCAAATTAGATGATTTAAAGCGTCAAGAATTAAAACTATCAATATTCGGATTATCCATATCCTTGTTCACATATAAACCTAAAATAATATTAAGAGTCGATTGGGGTATTTTGAAGTTAAAATTTTTTTAGTCGATTTGATTTAGTTTTGCATTTGAATGAAGTAATTTGATTCGTAAGATTTTAAAATAATTAATATTTCAAATGACATCGTTATTTTATGTATACGAAACAAGCATCACAATTACTAACCGAAAATATATAATTGGTATGCTGAGAATTTAAAATTCACCAAATCAAAACAACGCCAGCAATCAAATAGATTTGAAATTCATCGTATGCAATATTTAAATTAAAATTACACTATATCCTCAAATCAAATAAATTTGAAATTCACCGTTTTATATATTTCAAATCAAATATACTCATATCGCAGTCTCTATATGGATGTACTTGGATTTGAATGTTGATTTAATTTCAAAGAATTTAAAAATCTATTTAGTTGAAATGATATATAATTAGTGGTCATTTTAATTTCTTTCAAATTGTTTATAAAAGTAGATTGAAGTAAAATGTGGAATTTGAAAGAACTAATGTCACGCCCCGAGATCGGGACCAATGACACCAGCGTTGTTCCCAAATTAAAAATTTGAAAACAACAAGCATTTGATACCGATTTCAAATAAACAAGTATTTCATTCCATAAATAAAACTTTTTATCTTTACAACTTAACTGATATTAAAATAAGACTGATTTACAATTGATTAAAACTTTAAAATGTTGAGGAATCGTAAACTAATAAAAACTGATTGACACATCAGTAACGGTTGACTCTTCAACAGCTACATCTCACCATCCCCAAAATGGATATTGTTCATCATCTTCAACCTCAGAATCACTTTTATCTGGGGAGGGACGTAAAGATGGTGAGTGTTTGGGAAAAACACTCAACACCATTCGAGCATGACATAACAAATATATATATATATATATATATATATATATATATATATATATATATATATGTACTCTTTTAAACATATAATATCAAAAAGTAATCAATACTGATTTTATTATATCAAAACCCAGATATACTTCACTGCTCTCACTAGAGCCTAAATAAAATATGCTCACCTAGAGCCAGAACAGGTCATGTAACACAAATCGGAACTGATTTTCATTGAACAGGTCTGGTAACACACATCAGAACAGATCTCCATATAACAGATTCTCATAATTTCAAAGTATTGTACTTGTCCGACTGAAATTCAATTCCTGCATATGATTTTCAAACGAAATGACGATTAATAACAAAAACCCACTTACTAATTCGAAGCATGTTTGAATAAGAAACGAAAGAGTCTACTATTGAGATAAGTTTGGTATTTATATGGGTGAAAATTCAGGTGTTACAACCCATGATCTCCATTAACTCTGTCATGATTTCACTTCAATGACAAACCCCTGAAGTCTTGTAATTGTAGCCTCTATTATTATTCTGTGAAATGGGTTAGTGGGGTTGATTAAGTCACTTGGAATGACAGAAGCTGAGCTGATGATTACCAGCATAGGTTGAGCAGATTGGACAACGGTTGAGTCCTCGATTAGTTGATTTAAACATCTGCTAAGCAGCTTCCTAACGTCTGTTGTATTGATCTGCTGAGCAGCTTCTTCACCTCTGCTGAGCATGTCTTAATGCATATTTCGGGTCTTCACATCTAACTAAATGCTTTCCACAAACAATATACTAATTTTGAGAAGAAAATTTAAAATCCGCTCATTTGAATCCACAAACATGTGCGTGTTTAGATTGATGAAAGCATTACTTGGGTTCTAAATTTTTTCATGATCACTTAAAAACCCATAAAGTAGTCATTTTAACAAATTTCAAATTCGTTAGGGCTCCGCTTGATGTAAGGATTTGATGGGTTTGGATTTTAAATCCTTAATATAAATCGATTTAAATTGTTTGATTGAGTCTGAAATTCATGGAATTCAAATCCAACATCATCAATTTTAATGTATTTTTTTATCAAATTTCAAATTATTGAAGTCGTTTTAAATCTAAATCTTCAAATACATTGTCGAAATGAAATACTTCTATCCAAATGCAACATAAAATTCGAAATATAAAATATTTGACATGTGTTACAATTGATATGAATTTGAAATCCTCCCCTATCAAAATACCATAAAAGCTCATATTTTGCTCTTCGATTTATCGCTACAATTGTGAGAATAATAATAATTTATGCTAAAATAATAATAATAATTATTATTATTATACGTACATAAATGGTTTTTTTGTAATGGTAGTAGCAATAACAAAAAGAAGATCTGAAACATAAACCCTAAACAATTCATATTATGAACATTAATAAATATCAAGAGATTGGCAAATTATTCATCAATTCTTTACTAATTTCCCATACAAGAGCAATCCAAGTTATCCAACTTCCAAGCCCAAAGGGTAAAACGGACAATTACACTCACCCTTTGAAGCCAAAAAAAAGTGACAAATATGAAGATTTCGACTACTATGAATATTTCTCTCGACATAAAACCAAATGAAGGAACTTGAATTCCCTCTTTCGCCCCTACCCATTCAAAATATTTCCACTAAAAGAAACCCTACCAAAGGCCAAATGACCAACCTCGTACAGCTCCAGCCAAATTTCCTCTGCCGAAAAAACTGCACTAATATTGCCCATTGCCTCTTCTTCCCAAACAATTCCCGATGTACATTCATTGACCTTCTCTTTTCTTGAAATTCCATCTATATCCCTCTTCTCCTTGTCCATTATCCTCCGCCTCTTCTTCTTCTTCAGGCGGCGGATGCATCTACGAGCCACCGCCCACGGCAGCTTCAAGAATGTTAGCGTCAGCAGGTTCACCACCGCGCAAGGGCAGCAGCAGAGGGCCACGCAGTCAGCTACCACCCACGCAGCGCAAGATTTGCATGATTCCCCGGTGCACGCAACCAAATCTCCTTCTTCCTCCTCCGCCATGTGCCGCCTCCGCCGGTCGTGATGGCGGGTTCTCCCCACGGAGGCGATCGGAGACGACGAAACTGGAGATGGGTTTTGATCGTACATTAATATGGCTCAGTGTGCTTCAGAATGTACTCGATCTAAATAACTTTCCTGCGAAAAGAACCAAAACAAAAACACTTTTCTCTGAACTTTGGATATATCAAAAGAAAACATATGAATTATTCATTTAAGAACAATGGCGGATTTTGATGATGATCGCAGAAGGGTGGCGAATGATCCCCATTTCTGCGAACAAATCAGTGAAGAAGTGGAGAAAATGATGGGATTTATTGTGGTTTGAAGGGAGTGAGATTTAATAAATACTACTACTTTAACGTACGAACGAAATGTGGAGTTGTTTTTTTCGAAATATGGGAGTTTTTCAATGTAATTATTCTTGTAATTCCAAAGAGGTGCATCTGTTCATGTATTAAGTGCTGTGAGGGTTGACAATTTTGCTGAAAAGAGAGCCGGGAAACCGGGAAGACCACGCGCACTAAAATCCGCGTGGGTGCACGTCAAAGTACAAAATACGAGTACGCTTTGACAGAAAGTAGACATACCTGAAAAAGAACCTCTTGAAATATCTTTTGTTGTTTTGTAACTTTTTATTTATTTAATTCCTTTTACTTTTACTTTAAATTGATATAAAAATTGGCAATTTTTTGGATGTATATGCTTCGAATAATCCGACTTCTGAAACATTTCAAACGATTATCATATTACTCGATCACGATAACATCGAACCGGTTATAGATTTGTCTGATTAAGAAAAGGTATTACGATGATTTTTGTGTTAAGGCGAAACCACTTTGACAATCAAATCAGTAGAGATCGATAGACAAAATATATGAACTATAGTGTGTTTTCTAAGATCTCATAGACTTTACTTTATGAAATTCATAAGCCCCTTTGTTCAACAAACATTATTAATCTTAATTTTGATATTAACATAATCTGCAAATTATGCTATTAATATTTTATCAAATATGCAGCAAAGTTCTCAGTAGTTGAAGAGTACCAGCAAAGTTGGTAGAATCCAGTTCAGTTAAGTTAGGCTCGCAAAGTGATCAGTAGCACTTATCAACCATTCCAAGTCAATTGACCCGAGTCCAGCTGAATGGTTAGCATAACTAATCTCCTGGGACAGCTGAATATTAGCATTAGCCTATGTTAGGAGAACATAGTATCTACCAGAGCATAACAAAGAACATGCTAGTTAACTGACCAGTAGAATTTAAATCTACCTACCTCACTAAACAGAAGAAATCAGTTGAGTAGTAAACTCAAATGATACATATCTAGACCAGCTAAGTAATTATCGGAGCCGAAAAATAGTGACTAGCAGAGTGGTAATTATCAAGGTACCAGCTTAATTATCACCAGCAGGCTCTCATATCATAAGACTTACCAGGTAAAAAAAATAGTTGAGTTGCAAATAGCCAATAGAGTCAATATAATTGTCTGAGAGTCAAAGAAAATACAAGAAGAATCAGAGATCGTACAAATACTTTTCAACATGCATATTAATGTATTACCAGACACATTGATGTCAAATGCTATACATTTATATACACTTGAAGATTGAAATGAAGTGAATCAATCAGAGAAGTCGATATTCAAACACTTCAGAGATAAATCAGAACGATCGACTTCAGAGAGCTTAACAAAGTACTAACTCACTAGAGGGCATAACTCAAATGCATGAACCTACATTGAATGTAATATCTGATAATTTACAGGATCATTTGTGCAACTCAAACACTCTATTCTTTGTACCTCGTGAGCTTAACTGTAAAGAATGATTTGTGTAACTGTGAGACATGTTGCTTGCACGGATAATTGAAGATGGGCCATTTGAGTTAGGAACTAGGAGTCTCAGTAGAGTGATACTCAACTGATGTGGGTTTATACAATTGAGTGTACGAATCAAAGTTTTCTATATTCATCCATTTGGTACAATAAGGGAGATATAACAACACCTTCAAACTTTCAGAAACAAATCTATCCGCGTTTTCTTTTTGTTTTATTTTACTTAGTCTTTTTTTTATCTTTCTTAATCAGTTCCATAACAAGTTAGTTTGAGTGCTTTCCCTTTAGTTTTGCGAACAAAATTTGATCTAATATCGGTACTATTAACTTCAAGAATCATAGATATTGAAGCTCAGATCAGCTCGACGGTCAACATCGCTGAAATGTCGATTCATTATATATCAGTTGAACTAATGTTTCTTCCACTGATCCCAACATTGTTACTTGTAGGTGTATAATTTGGTCAATATATAATTCACATCATTTTAAGTTTGTTCATATTTTATATATAACTAGTTCGAAGAGCGTATGACGCACGTTAAGACAAAGAATTTATATACAACTAAAAAATTTAGATTAAAAATATATGTTGTCAATGTGATATTTTTATCTTATATATAAAATTAGCAGTTAATTGTTAACATTTGAATTATTACATATTATTTCATTTTTGGTATTTTCAGAGGCATTTCAAAGTGTTTTTTAGTAAAATTATATTGAAATATGATTAGAAATTTAGTTTTGTGTTTTCTGAAGAAAATATGATTCTTCACAATTGAAATATTTACACATTCTTCTCACTTTATTATATATATATATATATATATATATATATATATATATATATATATATATATGACAAGTGAGAATGACTAGAGATGAATATGTGAATTGATTGTTTGGCAAGTAAAAGTTGTATTTTTGGCCTAAAGAATGAAAGATGAAAAAGGAACATGAAAGACCTGATTGAGAGAGCCATACATGACAGGACCCTTATTTTGTGAAAACTTTGCTCCATAGTAGAATGTCGTAATTTATATGACATCCCTTAATGTCTTTATGGATCCATTGTCGAGAAGGAACAATCGTTTTCAAAATGATACTCCAAACTGACAAATTTCACATAGATACTGATTAAATGTTTTTTTAGTAATTATTACAACTTCTCGGGGATGGAGGATGGGGATTCGGTAATTGCGGCCGGTACCAGATGAGCTACAGGCCATCGGCGGTGATTAAATGTTTTTAACAAGCTGGAGTAAGAGATGATTATGTAATTTCTCAATGGGTATGACCTGAGATCTGTTGATTTTTCAGCCTGAAAACACGAATAAAGAGGTAAGATTTCATACATGAGAATTTATAAATGGAGGGATATCTTTATTTTTATATAAAATCAATTATAGAAACGAATCTTAGTTTTTTGGTTTCTCAAATCATGGTTGACGGGTAAATTCTTGCATGGACGGGACAGGGCTAGTATGCTCTCTGCCTAAAGAATCTCGAGACTCTATAAACTATCAGCTGATGGGACAAAGTAAGACAATAAATTCTATGTTATTATAGAGATATATATGATCTATATATTTATTACATGTAAAATATTATTGTCAGAGCATTTTATGTTGATTCAGATCAGCTTTAATAAATATAATATATAAATTATTTTGATATCAACATAAAATATTCTAGCAATATTTATTCATCGTGGTAGACAATTTGAATGATGGTGTCACATGTACATAGGTGGAGATTCAACATGTACCATGTGCGAGTGAGCATGTGTTTTCGAAAATACAAATATTGTATTTTAATAACTAAAATAAAGTATTCTACGCGAATCAATATAATTAATTTATTGAGAATCATTTATTGTAGTTTAACTTATCAATACATATAATTTAATATTATTCTAATATTGTGTTCTCCATACTTTGAGATGCAAGGAAAAGCCCCATTTAGTGACCTTTCAAGAATACAAGAGTTTATCCTTTTATGTAGCATGAAAGATCATATTACATTAAATTAATCCTACTTAACGTGATGTGTTTAATAGTATCAATTCACGTTAACGATTTTATTAGGATTTGCCGTTTTATATATATTATCTATACTATATTATAATGTTATGTGAGCACCTCAGAGTAATTACTTTGGTATAATCATTGTGAAATTCCAAAAATACTCTTTATTTGCTTTAGTAATAGCCATGAGATCATGAGATAAATGGATAATATCGGAAGATCAACTTTTAACTTCTCAACTTAGTTCCCAATTTTTCACCAATTTCTTTTCCTTCCGAAAATATGTGCGGCAGTTTTTTCTCTTCCGCATAAAATATCATATTTAAATCATATATTCAAATATAAAAATTTAGTATACATATACAATATATAAAATTTCAAATTTTACTACAGACGCAATGCGTATGCGTCGGCCGCTATTATATAATTAAGTACTAAGTACTGGTGCAAATGTAGTAAATTTTTTTATATAAACTGATGTGGTAATTGTAAATTTATTTTTTTTAATTTGGGCTTTTGGGATGTAATAATTTTTTCAAATTGATTTTGTAGTTTAACATCCTCCCATGTATTTTTTGATGTTATTTTGTTATCTAAATTAGTAGAGGCCTTGTGGTCATTTAACACATTGGCATATTTGTTAGGATGAGTGTAAAAATCTTGAAAATTGAGAAGATGGAATAAATTTAAAATTTTAAAAAGTAGAACACAAACAGAAAAATGGAGTTTGAGTGGCAATTTTGGGGTTTTGGAAAAAGTTTCATCAAATTGGTTTCTCTAGCACCCTCACATAAGATATAGTAAGATATGTCATGATTCCCTAAAAAAAAAATTGTGGAACTCAAGTTTATGATGTAACTTTAGTATTTTTTTCCAGAGTCGGTATAATGTAAGAGATAACTTGAAAAGAGTTATGATCAGGCTAATATAACATGGCTTGAACTCGCACTCAAAATTAAATTATGATATATATATATAGCGATCAAAATAGTGTGTTTGTTACTGTACGATTTAAAAGATTTGAGTTGTACTGTTATCATCAGCTATAACCTTTGGTAAAGCAGTAAAATTTAATCATACAATTGGTAACAGACTCAAAGTCGTGTGTTCGATCCCCATGAGTTGTAAGGAGTGCGATTATTGGGAGGATGTGATATCATAATCGAAGACAAATCGTAGCTACGAGAAGAGAAGAAAGGTATGCCGGTTGATAGATGTAGTTCCTTCTACTTTTTTTTACCAAATTGAATTGTTGTTTACTTTCGGTCATTGTACTTTGAGTTGGTCTTTTATGTACTCAGAGAAAGGGAAAGATCTAATTTGCTTCGGAAAAGGGAGCCTAGCCTTCTTTTGTAGCCAAGCCAAGTAAGCGATCGAACTATGACACTTGAATTGTTTTATAATCTAAAAAATTTGAGTTGTATTCTTACCATCAGCTATATGTTTTGGTGAAATGATAAGCGTTTGATCCTACAAGTCTGTATGTTTATTGTTAATAATTGAGTGAAAGATGAACTTTGACTGTTACCGATGTAGAATTTGAAAATATATCTCACCTGAAAGATTAATATTATTAATTATAGGTTCTATTGTGTGACTTATGGCCTAACAATGTAAGTGTAGACATAGATGGGAAATATATAATTTAAGATGTCTTTTAATAGTATTTGGAATACGAGCTTAGACAAATGTTGAACTATAATTTTCTTTTGCAAAAGGAAATATTCTTACTCGATATTGAATGGGTATGATTTAATTATTTAAAGATGATGATGGCAAAAAATATATTGATCTGTAATAAAATAAAAATTAAGACTTTCAAAAAAATAAAAAAATAACAAGTTCCAAAGATGGCATGGGGATTCCACATGGGATGTTACCTAGATGTAATCTTCATTATGGCTTTATGGGTCCATTCCTGACTTTGCACAACCTCACCTGAGCACAACCTGACATCAAGACACAAATTTACAATTAATTAATAACAATTAATTAATTAGGTTATATATATGATGCACGAATAATCCTAAAAATTATTTGATAGAGTGTTGGATATTTCCAAGATACCAACATATCTTGGACACGTGTTTTACACACCAAGGTGCCCTTAATTTAAAAAAGAATGACACACTGTCCGACACAAAATGATATTTTTAGGGGTTAATTGTATAATTTTTTTAAAAAATAAATTTGAATATTTTTGTTAAACATATATTAATTGAAGAAATTTACATTTGGTGTTAGTATGCGCGATAATATGATGATTTCAGTTACATGTATTATTCATATGTTTCATTTGGTAAGAATACTTTTGATGTTATCTTTTTATTTGGACATACTTGTTAAACTTTTTGTTAATTGAAGTAATATGCATATGATATTAGTTTATGTTATACCACGATGATTCCAGTTACATGTATTTATTTATACGCATTCTTGAATTTGGTAAGATATTTTTGTTGCTTTTACACGATTTTAGAATTTTTAAAAATTTAAATTTTAGTATTTTATAATATAGTACAGATGTAATATATATAAAAATATATCGGTGTGTCCCAGCCACGTCATTCCTGAAAACTTTGGAAATCCGTATCGTCATCTCCATGTAGTGTCGTGTTAGTGCCCATGCATCATAGGGTTATACTAAAATTATTATTCTTATCAATTATCATTATTTTTTAATATTTTGGGTAAATTACTTTTTGGCTCCTCTTATTTGGTACCAAAACTATTTTGACCCTTCTAGTGTTCCAAAATGATCCCTCAACTCGTTAATTTTATACGCTTTTATCTCGATATTAACTCATTTTTAAATCTAACAGAAATGGGATCAATTCAATTTTGTCTCAAATAATAGAGGTCAAAACGGAAAACTAAGCTATTCTAAATTTGGGTCTAATCCATTAAATTATATGCACAAAATTAAATCAACCTTATGATAAAGAAAATAAGGTCACTTGCTGCATGCAATTGATGCCTTCCAAAAGTTTTGGGATTTTAATCGGCCTTTATTTAGTACAACAACATGCAGCTCCACTACTACCCAAGCCCAAAAACTTTGTTCATATTATTATCAATATATTTGTCAAAGAAAGCTGGACTTATCTGAAGCTGACTTAAATTTGTAATCACATATAGAAACATATCATTTATTTGGAAGCTCATACTCCTAATGGTATTTGCCATGAATGGAATTAGTGTAGTACATGCCGCGACATCACTTACCTTTCAAACGATCAAGAACTCAGAATCCTAACCTCTACGACTTATTCACCATTACATCTTCGTGTTCTCGACATCAAATTAGCAAGCCTTTCATTTGAAAGTTCGCAACGAGGTCCGTTACTACAAGAGGCACCATCTGTAATCGAGCTCATGTTTAAGCCCGTTTCTCGAGCAAGTTTTTCTATCCCATCAATGTTGTCTAGTACTTGATCGAAGCAAATGTATCTCCCACGTGCTGTCTTTTTCATCTCTTGAAATACTCTTACATGTGCCTTAGCTAATCTGTTAATGTCGACAGAAGCTAGCAACCCCTTTGTATACATTTCTTGGATGCCTTTGAGATAAGCAAGTGTAGGGGTTGGATTTCGATGGTAGAATTTGGGACCCGTGATAAGTCCTGGACAAATGGTGGCTAGTTTCAAGTTACTCTCCTTTGCAATTTCCCAAGCTGCCTTTTCTGCTCTTAGTTTCCCCAGAGCATACCAGAGCTGTATCGTTTAGAAACAAAACTTCATCTGTCGTATTTCAAGTAATGTTTTAACAAACATTTATCAATTGAAAAGGTGTTGATGACCAAAATTAGTGGTATTGAAATAGTAATTTCGCATGTAATGAGAGTAATATCAGACTCCGGGGCATGTAAAGGGACGATTGCCCTGTTTTCATGAAAAAATATAAAAATTATCAGTGGTTTTTGAAAATTTTAAATTCAATCCCAACCACGATGGATATACTCGTCCATGTTGGCCCATAAAGAAAAATGGAGAGGTAAATTGAGAGGGAGGGAGTACTGATGATTTCGGGCATACCCTCTTGTTTATGCAGACAGATTCATCACTCCAGCATTTGTGATCAATCTTATCCCGAGAATTATCTTCCCAGATGCAAGTCAAAAGTGAGGAAGTGAGTACGCAATGTCTAACAGAAGGCGAAACCACACACGCCTTTATGACGTTTTTGCATGCCTTCACTTCAATATTGGACATAACTTTCTACAAAAAACAATAGAGGGCAACATAAGTATTGTAAGTACATAAGAAATTAGATCGTATTTTTTCAAGTAAGATTTCAAACAGTTTCTTCAACAGGTTATTTACACGGGCTTGCATAGGAAACAATCGTGATCCTAATAACCATTTCCCAGGACATATTCAAAATCTACAAATAAACAACCATATGGGCAGGTTCAGAAACTTAAAGTTTTCTAACAAATAACTATTTTATTTTATTTGTTTTTACAGGGGCACGTACCCGATACGATTCTTGGAAATCCAACTACACTACCATTGGGGTACTGTGTGGGTCGCCTAACAATGAATACTTGATGGGTTAAACTAACAAATAAATGTTCAACTTGCTGCCCTGTTTAGATAGTGAAAAATGAAAATAGATGGTATTGTTATCGACTTTAATCTTATCAATAAATTAAGTTAGGTTTGCAATTTAAATCTGATGCTGATGGGTCTAGTAAAGAACTTTACTAGTGCTTAAGCCAACTTGGTTGTTCATTATCCTATACCTGTCTCTGAAAACCTCGAGATCTAGTTTTTGTTTTTATATTTATTTTTTTGTCATCTTATCTTCTCACTAATCAAAATTTATGCATTTTGATTATAATCCACTCTGGGCTGTCTAGTTACATAAATTAAAGTTTAACCCTGTTATATTAATATTTACTGACAAAATCACACAACTAGTGATCCAAACGTGCAACTCATTGGTCATCTTGTCATCAACAATTCCTACTTGGTGTATCTAAAAAGTGGCAGTTGACACAACAAATGCTCAACAAACAAAATCGTCGCTCAACTCTTAATATGTCCAAGGAAAACGGGTGTCCAGGATTTAGATATGACGTTGAAGACTTTGCTAAAGGTCCATGTTATCTAAAGATTTCTTGGTTGACTATCGTCATTTTAGACGTGTATCTTGAGCCCTCAGGGCGTCTCATCAAAGTAGAGTACTGTCCACGACAAATGCATCTTTTAGAAGCTTAAGCTACAACATTAACAGGGGAAATGTGTAGACCGAGCTAGTAAATAAGATGTGCATTGATGTGAGGAAGGGAATGAAGAACACACTGAATAATGAAATAGAAGGTAACTCACGGAATAGCCCGATAAACCAGCTGGATCCACAAACCCAGCAGTATGAAACACACCACGACAACCATCAAATGCCTCGGTTAGGCTTTCAACATCAGTAAGCTTCGCCATGACTACTTCAACAACGCTGTCGGTTAGTCTCATTTCACCGGAATTCTCCATTTCCCTCAGCTTTTCAACGTCTTCTGTTTTTTGAATTAAACACCACTGAATTAAATTCACATGCCAATTCTAAAAAGAAAATAAAAAACCAAATACAGAGATGAAGACAGCATGAAGTTTTTCGTATCAAATATCCCATGAAACTAAAAAATTAAGAGGTAAAGTCAGTTTTTTTAACAAGAAACACATATATTGATGAAAATTATTGCTATTTTCAACTACTTGCGTGTTGCTCAGTAGCTATGATGCACAGACACGGATATGTGGATATGGGTACGACACGACACGGACATGGGGATACGGATTTTCAAAAATTACAGGACACGACACTTCTAGGATACAACACTAATTTTTTATTTTTTTTTTATATATTCTACATATCCATTATGTTCTAATATACTAAAATTCATGAAAAACTTTAATTATCAAATATTTGAATAATAAAATTGAAAATGATGTCAAGTTGTAAACACTTCATTCACTAATTAAAACATACAAAAAAAGAAAAGTTTTATTTTTTTAACATTTTTGTAAAAAAAAATTTATAAATTTTTTAAAATAATTATTTTTTAAAAAAAATATTAAAAAAATCATTTCCCCGTGTCCTGCCGTGTCTACAGCGTGTTCATGCTGTGTCCGAAACGTGTCATAATTTTTTTTTAAAAAGAAAACGATACGTGTCGCACCCGTGTTCTGCCGTGTCCGTGTCCACGGAGTGTCCGACACTTCATGTAGTGATTTTTTGGAGTGTCGATGCAACATAGATCAGTAGTGTCATCCCCCAACATGATATGAGCGTTTTAGAAAACATAAAAACAAGTAGTTTTCAACATGTGGGCAGTTAATTAGGACGCATGACAAGAAAGTCCCATCATTTTAGGGAATTTCCAAAAGTTGAAAAAGTATCCACTCATCCACAACATTCACTCATTAACAGAAGTCATTATATTATTTTTCACCTAACCAATTTAACTGCAGTGTAAATTTCTTAAAATGATATTTTAAAGCAATAAGAAAGAAGATTCTTCACCCTGTAGAGTAAATGAACAAGACAATATCATTGTAAAAGAACATAAAATATAGGAAAACTGGTGGCCACACATTATTATGAAATGATTGAAACAGAGTGAAAAGTTGGATGAAAAAAATTATAAATTAATGAACAGGTAGGCATAAATCACGCAAGAGAATAGGAAGCACCAGAAATTGAAAATTTCCAGTTGACTGGCGAAAGCTCTCACAAGTAGCAAGCACAGTAAAATTAAACTGTGGATGCGGGGACTGCTATTAGATCTTACCCCCTTCACACTGGCAAGGAAGATGCTTTACTCTACCACACTAAAAGCAGGTTTCTTTGATGCTCAGAGCATTTCCAACCCAATACATCAAAATAGCGCAAAACATAGTGTTTGGTGTAGCACCGTAGCAACACTATCTTCCTTTTTATTTTTATTTTTTTAATATTTTAAATTTTGTTATTACTAGGTATTTATTAATTCTTTATTTATATAGTTAATATTTACGGTTATTAAGAAAATTTAATTTATTTGTTAAACAAATATAAACTTGTTAAAAATAAGAAAATTAAACTTGTTAGGGGCTTTGTCGCAATCCAGTATGAGATTGCGACACTGTGTTACAATCCAAATCTTAGAGCATCTCCAACCTTGCATCAAAATAGGGCATCAAAATGACATGTTTCACGCTATTTTGGCGCAGGGTTCCAAATACAACCCAACGCAATACAACCCAACGCTATACTTCACGCCATTTTGAAGATGAGCTACAGTGCTGCACCAAATTAGGTGCAGCACTGTAGCTACGCTATCCGTTTTTATTTTTTTAATTATGTTATTATTAATTTTATTGTGTTAAAACATGTTATTTAATTATTATTTTATTTATTTAATATTAAATTAAAATAAGCAGTAATAATAATAAGTTATAATTTTTTTATTGAATTATCAATTAAATTTTCATGATTTAATTAAAATTAATTATCTAAATAAATTTTTTAAACATAAACTTAATATTTTAACAATTTGTAATAATAATTGTTTAAATAAAATAATTATTGTAAATGAAATTAAAAGGAATATTCTTTTTGGAGCAAAGTTTGAAGTAGATGGGTTGGAGATGAGTTTTGTGTTGGGTAAAAAGCGAACAACCACCCAATGTTTACACCAATTAGCACTTTAACCCCTAACCTTTCAAAATGTGCACTTAACCGCCTGAACAATTTTAAGTAGTGCACTTAACTCCTAAACAATATACGAGAACAATTTCCCGAATATTATGGCTGCAAATTCACTCACGTGCGTCGCACATGTCACGATCGAAGGTATATATGTCTTTTCATGTATTTTATGCATGAATTTTACGAGTATTACGAGTATGCCACGGTCGATGAATTTTACTCATAAAATTCATACAGAAAAATACATGAAAATATATACATAGTCTCGATCGTGTCATGTGAAACGTATGTGAATGAATTTGCAGGTAGAATATTCGGGAAAATTGTTCCGAAAGAGGGACACACAGGGAATGAATGGGACGATCGAAAGGTTGTTAGAAGAAAGGATTCCGGGGGATATTTTCATATTCTTCCTATTTTATAGTACTTTAAGTGTCGGTTAAGTGCACTATTTAAAATTGTTCAGGGGTTAAGTACACATTTTGAAAGGTTGGGGTAAAGTGCTAAAGTGGTTAAACGTTGGTGGGTTCTCCGCTTTTTACCCTTTGTGTTTGGTGCAGAAATTGCATTTTGATGTAAAATCTGCGTCAAAATAATGTGTTTGAGATGACTCTAAAGATGCTTACATTTAGATAATAACAAAATTGGTCCGGTAATTTGACCTAAATTGGATTTTGAGCATTTAATTGTTCATCAATAGGTTTTAGTGCAATATTTTTCCTTATTTTTGAACTTTTAATCCTCCTTTCGAGTGCTGATATGGCACCAAAGATTTCTGAGGGTGTTGTAGAAAAACTAAAAGCAATAGAAGCAAGTATTGTACTAAAATCTATTTTTACCAGAATCAAATTTCTTAGAAACGATTGATGTACCACTTAAACAATGGAACATATAGAAACCAAATCATCCAAAAAAATTGGATCATCATCAGCACTAAAAACATGCGCGGAAATTTAAAAACGGAATGCCAAAAAAATTGCGGTGATTGCCAGAATCATCGAGCAAAACTGGGGACTTAATCAAATAATAAATAAAAAACTCTGGAAATCATTGGTTTGATTCATCTGCAGTACGCAGCAACAAATAAATTGAACTAATAAAAAAATAAATCAAAATAAGCACAATTTCACCTTCATTATCGACGATAATCCTCACGGAGTATCCATCAACAAGGAGCTGGTTCACGATAGCGATGCCGAGATAGGATACGCCACTCGTGACACAAACCAGCTTGTCCAATATGTCGTCGTCTGAAGCTCCGGACAACACATTTTCTCTGTCTTTAAGTCCATCATCGTCCTTACGGCGGTGCACGGCGGCGCAAGACAACAGCATCCTCCGGAATTCCTCAAGCTCCGCCTTCTGGGTCTCCTCGAATCGCACAATACCCATTTCCAGGTGAAAATTGCTGATGTGTTACAGTAATGTTCACTTATCGGTTACGTTTGGGATTTTATTGGACAAAGAGAGAAGATTTTGGATGGAGAAATAAGCGGGGATCATGAACATAGCGCCTCTTATTTTACTCAGCTCACTATGGCTCCGTGGCTTGGCTGGCTCGATTTATCATATCTATATATAATATTTTAATAATAAAATTTTATTTTTTATTTTGAAATATTCAATATATTAAATTAGTCATTCAATGTATATTTTCGAAATATGACTTGTAAGTCATTAAGTTGTTCATTAGTCAAATAATATATCTTGTTATGTTTTATTCAAAATAAGCGGGGAAAGTAAATGACATATAAAGAGGCTTGAAGTTAAAATATTATATTTTTTCTCGAAACATCAATTTAATGATAGCTAATAGTTTTATATGATAGGTTTGTGATAGGATCGATCCGGAGTGTTTAGAGGGGGTGAATGAACACTCCTTGTAAAAATTAATCCCTTGTGATTTCTTTCGGATTAGTGAAAGAAATCTGTTTCTTAATCAACTCTTGTACAGAACAGACCACTGAAAGTATAAGTGCGGAACGGTCTGTTCTTGTATATGTAAGAACGGCTCGATGGCTAGTATGAAAGAACAAGTGCAGAAAGATAATACACAGGATATGTTTCTGGAAGTTCGAAGGTGGTGTAATCCTTCTACGTCTCCCCTTCTTCCAATTAAGGAAGGTTTATACTAGAAGACTTTGATTTATACAATCCTGTTGTACAAACCCGATTCAGCTGGATTTACCTCACTACCAGACTGAAACTCCTAGTCACTCGATCTGCTCAGACACTCTCTGTCTGACAGTTACAATTTGATTCTCACTTCTATTTTTCAATACAAAATATAAGATACGCACAGTGATCCTAAGATGATCAAATGTTACAAAGTAATCGTGCTTAAGAATAATTTCAGCTCGAGAGCTTCTGAGCTTGTAAGCTTGTGCTGTTTTGCTTTCTTGTGCGTTTTTCAATTGATCAGCGAGAGACTTGTATATTCCTTTTGTTGCATCCTTTTATAGTTGTAAGTACCAACGACATTATTTCCCTTAATGTGCAACTTTGACTCTGCTTAAACTCTGAGTAAGCTACAGTCTTCTTCTTCAGGATACTTGCCGTTCTGGTTCATACTTTCGGCGACTGTCAGGTAGGCTCTTCTTTGTCTTCTTACCTTTTATGGCAATCTTCAGTCTTTGGTCCTTTGTAGCATTAATCACGACATTAAATGCTACAATAAATAGCCGTTAATGATTCGGACTGAGGAGCCATTCTTTATGTATCCTTGACTGCTCTGATCTGATAAAGATTGAGCTCGATCTGAAGCATCGATTTAGTCAGTCTGAAATCCATCGATCCGGTCTGATATGCTTTGTCATCTTATCAGCTTGATCTGTTTTGGGCGATCGATCTGGTCAGTCTGATTTCAGTCGATCCGGTCTGATATGTTTTGTCATCTTTAAAATCTCATCGATAAGGTCCGGAACTAACAAATTCCCCCTTTTTGATGATGACAAAACCTAGCTTCTAAGTCTTTTTAACCAGTCTGATAGGAACACTGAGGCGTATACTTTCGGATCGATTACTTCTTCTTGTTCAAAATAAATGAACATTATTAAGTTGGATCGATTAAGCCTTTTATTATTAAGCCTTTTATTATAGTTCAAAATAAATGAACAAGGACTTAATTGAAAGGGGATTTTTATTGATCACCAAAAATCCTAAATACAGACAGTCTGATAATTCTATTTTCTAGAAGACTGAGACTGATGCGGCCTGAAGTCTTGTTTCTTTTCCCCCTTTTGTCAGCAGCAATCTCTTGGAGAAAGTCTACAACTTGTGCTAGCTGCGGGCTGATAGCGTCAAGATGAACGTCTTGAGCGCGGAGGGAATTGGCAACAGATGCTCGGACTTCAGTGGCCAGCTCGATCTGCTCTTTTCTCAAACTGTTTTTATAAGTGGCTTGCTGAGAAAACAAATCGTTCAATCCTCGCTGAAGGCTGCTTATACTGGCTGTCATCTTCTCTTTGAATGAATCAAAGTCCAAAGCTGTAAGCCTCTGACCTTGATGAACTTCTAGAACACGTTGAGAGAGGGACATGCAGTTGTCAGAGAGGTGCTGAAGAGTCCTTGCCAGAAATGGAGGTGCATCAGATAGACGGCTGGGAGAGTGATCTGATGATGGCAGAGCAGGATCATCTTCTTCAGCAATCGGCATAATGGAAGATATGGCAGCTTGATGACTTTCGGATCGGATCAGGGTGACCAAATCCGAAGAAAATTCTTGAATGAAGGCCAGATCTTCATCTGAGTGTCCCGGAGGAGTGCTGGGTCTGGAAGGCTCCTCAAGTTGTAGAGCTGCAACAACAGTGGATACCACCAGATCCGGATCGACGAACTCTGGTGCGCCAACTGTTGCAAGTTCTGCGGTTGGACTGATTTGAACGTGGGAGTCTGACGATCCCAAAGGAATAGATGTTGTTGGAGAGTCCAACAACACGTTCAATGGTTCATCATCTGTAGCAGACGGAGCATAGGCAATGGCTGCTCCGCTGTCTGATATGCTACTTGTTCTGCAGTCTGCGCTGCTGGCTGATCTTCAGTCTGGTATGCTGCCCCAGAGGGAATAACCTCAACGAAAGGTTCTGCCAGAGTCTTGCTTGCAGAGGGATGATCTGGGCTGGTTACTGGAGTGGATATGCTGATTTTCTATCGTTGAAATCGGACAGCTAAGTGGAGAGCATGAATATCCATCTCGAATTGAGCAATAACAGCCCCATCATCTCTGGCAGTTGGAGCATTCGGATCGAAGTTCTCTTTCTTAGCAGCTAGGAGCAGAGTGGCCAGTCTGAATCTTTGAATTGCCGTAAATAGCTCTTTGCGCTGCATGGCAAGCCGAACATCATCGGTCTCTGTCCCCTTCAGAACTTCATCTTCCATCTTCTTCAGTCTGCTCAACTTTTCGAAGAACATCTCAATGTGGTTGATAGTCCGGTACTCGACGTATTCATCAAAGACCACAATGAGCGCCTTCACCTTCTCATCAACATCCTCCATAGCAATGTCGATGGCTGTCTGCGCTGCAGATTTGGGTTTAGAGGAGATTGGTTCGGAGAGAATGGCTTTGCCCTTGCCTGTGGAAGATGGAGATTTAAACCCTGATTGGGTAGTCTCCCAACTCAGTGATAACAATCCCTTTGACCACGGGGATGGCAGAAGGGACTCGGATGGTTACTTTGGGTGCAGTGGTTGAAGTGGTTGAAATTTGGGTTGTAGGTTGGGGTGCAGGGGTGACTTTTGTTGGAGGCAATATGGGTAAGGCTTTTGGTTTGGTAATCTGGGTTCCTGGCTTCTTGGGAAGTGGCTTGGTTGGTGGCGAGGGAGCAGACTGAGTTTCTTCAGAATCAGTCTGGATGGTTAGCTTTCGCTTGACCCGAGGTTTGCGCGCAACAGCTTGTTCTTCGCCCTTCTCAATCTTGACTGCAGCCAGAGTAGTAGGAGTAGGCGGAGCACTCTTGGACTTCAGCAGGGCGAGCCCTTTGGAGTTTAGAATCTTGAATGGACTGAGAGCGGACTGCTTTCCCAGCTCGATGTCTAAGGACTCCAGTAGCTTGCTGAGAGGAACAGCAAAGCATACGGCCTGTTTTGATGCAATCACTGTTTCCATCAGAACTCTAAAAAGAATCACGGACCAGTTCATCTTCTGTCCGGATACAATAGCCGCCATAGCCCTGAACTTCTCTGCGGTTACAGCGTCAAAACTTCCTGCTTTACCCAAAAGAGGCTTGCCAACGATTTCGCACAGCACCTGGAAATGAAAAAGCATTTCCTTCTTCTTAAACGAGGGTTGCAGGCGGTGGCCAAAAATAGAAATCTTCCCTTGAAGAGCTGAGAGTGACGCTTGAGGAATCTGTCCAAACTCTGTCAGTCCGGAATTGGGGAGGCCAAAGGTCTTGGCCAGCGTCAGATCTCAAATGATTTTCCCTTGACAGTGGTGGATATTGATGTCTTCTGGGAGACGGCATTGGTGAATAGTTCGCGGATTTAAGATTCATAAACAACTGTGCCGCACTCCAGAAAGTTCCTCAAGCCAGATGATTCCAAAGCTCGGAAGATGGACACCATCTCTGCATCTTCTGCCCTGTAAATGTCATTAAACTCAACGGAGAGAGAGTTGTGAGTAATGGTAGCCATTGGAATGAAGGTAAAAGAGTGCGAAGATTTAGGAGAGTGAGAGAATAAGAGAGCAGATAGCGGTAAATTGTAAAAAGTGAAAGAAGATGAAATGTTCAGCCCGCTAAATAGGAGAGAGAAGACACGTGTCTTTATCTCGATGACTGATAAAAAGAAATTCAAAATAAACGGTCAGGATAACAGATAGATAAGGCGGTTAAAATGCGATCAGCCCGGGCTGTTTTTGTTATAAAAAAAATTTATTGACCAGACAGATCATAGGATAACATCAGATTGACATGGATCGGTTTGAAAGTTCGGACCGGTCTGTGTCTTTCTGAACATTGTATTATCGATCTGTGGCAACAAAAATCTTTAAGAGCGAAAGTAAGAAAACATCTAAACTATTAAGATAAGTCAATTAAAACAAGAATTTGACGGAAATAATTAAACTTAGCCTCAGGGAGTGGTTTGGTGAAGATGTCTGCTGCTTGCTGCTCTGTTGAGATATGCTCGATCCGAATCTCCTTTTTGCCAACATGATCTCGAATAAAATGATGTCGTATATCAATATGCTTTGTTCGAGAGTGCAAAACTTGATTATACGTCATAGCAATTGCACTTGTGTTGTCGCAACATATCGGAGAGTCAACAGCTTGGATGCCATAGTCTTTGAGCTGGTGTTGAATCCAGAGCATTTGAGCGCAACAGCTTCCAGCGGCTAGATACTCTGCTTCAGTTGTAGATGTGGCAATCGATGTCTGCTTTTTACTGAACCAAGAGATCAATCTTTCACCTAGAAATTGACATGTTCCACTGGTGCTTTTACGATCAATCTTACACCCAGCGTAGCCTGCGTCTGACTATCCGATCAAGCTGAAATTTGAATCTTTGGAGTACCAAAGACCAACGTTCTGAGATCCTTTTAAGTATTTCAGAATACGCTTGGCAGCAATAAAATGTGATTGCTTTGGTTCTGACTGAAATCTGGCGCACATACAGACTGAGAACATAATATCAGGTCGGCTCGCTGTAAGATACAATAGCGATCCGATTAGTCCTCTATACATGGTTACTTCAACTGCTGTTCCCCCTTCGTCTTTGTCTAACTTGATTGTTGGACTCATTGGAGTTGATGCAGTTGAGCATGTTTCCATTCCAAATCTCTTGAGGAGCTCTTTGGTATACTTGGTCTGGTTGATGAAAATACCATTGTTGAGCTGTTTTACTTGGAGACCCAAAAAGAATGAAAGTTCTCCCATCATGCTCATCTCAAACTGACCCTGCATTAACTTAGAAAATTTCTCGCACAATTTGGGGTTAGTTGACCCAAAGATTATGTCATCAACATAAATCTGAACTAATAGGGTATGTTCCCCCTTAATAAATTTAAAGAGAGTTTTATCTACTGAGCCGATTTGAAAATCATGGTTCAGCAGAAATTGAGATAGAGTGTCATATCAGGCTCTTAGAGCTTGTTTTAGACCATACACTGCTTTATTCAGTAGATACACATGATTGGGATACAAATGGTTCTGAAATCCAGGTGGTTGCTCAATGTAGACTTCTTCCTGAAGCTTTCCCTTAAGAAAAGCGTTCTTGACGTCCATCTGATATACTTTGAAGTCTTTAAAGGCAGCATATGCAAGAAAGATTCGGATAGCTTCAAGTCTGGCGACTGGTGCAAATGATTCATCGAAGTCGATTCCTTCTTCTTGTCTGAATCCTTGTGCCACCAGTCTGGCTTTGTTTCTGACCACAGTTCCATCTGTGTCCGGCTTATTTCTGAAGACCCATCTGGTTCCAATAACAGGCAGATCGCTTGGTCTGGGGGTTAGACTCCAAACTTGATTTTGTTCGAATTGATTTAGCTCTTCTTGCATAGCCTTAATCCAGTTGAAATCAGTCAACGCTTCATCGATCTTCTTAGGTTCCAGAGTTGAGATGAAAGCAGCATGTGTGAATTCATCCATCATCTGTCCTCTGGTTCTGATCGGTGCAGAGGGACTACCAATCACTAGATTAGGTGGATGCTTCTTAGTCCATCGATAGCTTGACTCTGGATTGTCTGGTCCAGTCGGATGAGTAGTAGCAGCATGATCAATATCAGCTTTAACATTTGAGTGAAGAACATCCGGATCAGCTCGATCTGAAGAAGCTTCAATGCCTTGATCCGGTCTGTCTGGTACTTCTGGTTCTGGTGGATTGTCTCTTGACCTGTTAGCTACAATCTCATCATCACTGTTAGCTTCGAGATGGATATTTTCCATCTGATTTTGAATTGATTCTTTGTTGCCCTCAACACATAAAGATTCATCAAAAACTACATGAACAGATTCTTCTACAGTTAAGGTACGATTATTGAAAATTCTATAAGCTTTACTAGTTGATGAATATCCCAAGAATATTCCATTATCTGACTTAGCTTCAAATGCTGTAAGATGATTCTTACCATTGTTATGAACGAAGCATTTGCAGCCAAAAACATGAAAGTGAGAAATAGATGGTCTGTTACCAGTCCATATTTCATATGGAGTAAGGTTCAACTTCTTGTTGATCATAGACCGATTTTGAGTGTAGCTAGCAGTGTTTACAGCTTCTGCCCAGAACTTTTGCGAAATACCAGAATCAGCAAGCATTGTTCTTGCTGCTTCCTTGAGCGTTCTGTTTCTTCGTTCTGCAACTCCATTCTGTTGAGGAGTTCGAGCGGCTGAAAACTCATGCTTGATTCCATGATCTTCTAGAAAGGATTCAAGATTCTGATTTAAAAATTTTTGCCTTTGTCACTGCGAATCCTGTCTATGCTGGATGATTTCTCATTCTGAGTGCGTTTCAACAGCTTGATCAACTTCGGACCGGTCTGATCTTTACTGCTCAAAAATATAGTCCATGTAAAGCGTGAGTAATCAGCAATAACAACAAGAGTATACCGCATTCCCCCTAAACTTGTTATTGGTATAGGACCAAACAAGTCCATATGCAGTAGTTCTAAACAACGGGAGGAGGATTTGGCATTCTTGTTTTTGAAGGATGATCTGATCTGTTTGCCCATTTGGCAAGCTTCGCAGATCTTATCCTTAGCAAAATCGATCTTGGGCAGACCATAACTAAATCATGTTTACACAGGCTAGAGATAGTCTTAAAATTGATATGATTCAAGCGTTTATGCCATAGCCAGTGTTATTATCATTGTTAGCGATGAAGCAAGTATGATTATCAGGTTGAGCATGATTCCAGTTAATCTTATATGTATTTCCATTCCTGATACCTACAAGCATGGTTATACCGTCTGATGATTTAACAGTGCAAGTGTGTTTGTGAAATTCTACAGCATAACCATTATCACAAAGTTGACTTATACTAATCAGATTATAGCACAGATTTTCAACTAACAACACATCGTTGATAATAATGTTACCATGGACAATCTTACCCTTGCCCACGGTCTTACCCTTTGAGTTATCTCCGAAGATGATTTTGGGTCCAGTACACTCTGTGACTTCAGACAGCAGCTCGATGTTTCCAGTCATGTGACGAGAACACCCACTGTCCAAATACCAGTCTGATGCGAGTTTCTTCGGTACATGTCATCAAATATAATTATTGTTGGTACCCAATCCTATTTGGGTCCAGAACGGATTAGCCCTTTGGGAACCCACACATGTATCAGCTTCAATGGCTTGTGTGTGTAAGGTGTGCTGTGTGCTGGTCTGTTTCGATGTTGTGTGTGATAATGTGTGCGTTGTGGAATCCTTTGATTCTCATAAGGTAGTCTATATCTTCGTTGAATCGGTTTCGAATTGTAGTAATTGTATTGTCTTCCTTGCCTCAGATCTTGCACCTTTGGATTTGGTCTGATAGACGCAAATCTCGCTGGTGCCTTTTATTTGGCTTGGTCAACATAACCAATCCCTTTTCTCAGATTTTGATTCACGTAAGAGACTCCCGTTTGAATTTTAGGTGCTTCAGTCTCATATACTGTGCTGGATTTAACAAATGTCATTTGTTTGACTTGGTTCTTTACCAACAACAGCTCAGATTCATCTTTGGTGCATTCTTTGGTGTCAAAGCCTATGCCGGTGAAATCACCGACGTTTCTTTGAGCCTCTTGTAATTCTTCCAAGGATGTTCTGGATTTTGTCCATGTTTTGAATATATGAGAAAGCTTAGTGTTTTGTGTGCTAATTCTCTTATTTTCTTCATGGAGCTGATCATAGGAGATTTTCAGCTTATTCAGCTCGATCTTTAGATTATTGCACTCACCCTGCTCAGAGCAGCTTGGTTTATTGTGCTCATCTATTTGATTACTGGCTTTAGCTTTATTTTTCTCAAATGATTCAGCTAAGATCCTATAATCATTAGCCATGTCTTGCAATGCGGACATGAGCTCTTCTCGTGTAAATTCATTTGAGTCAAGATCATATACCTCGTCTGTCTGACTCATCTCTTCGTCTGCCATAAGACATTGAATATCTTCTTCGCTTTCGCTGGAAGAATATTCAGAGCTTTCCGAGTCTGAGTCTGTCTGAGCCCATTTGCTGTTTCCCTCTTCAGCTACTAGGACTTTTGGGATTTTCCATGATTCTTGCGGTATTTGTATTGCTTCTTCTTCCTATCATCACGATGCTTCTCTTTCCGTTCTTCTTTCTTCGGTCTGGTGCAATCTGCAATAAAATGTCCGGTCTTACCACAATTGTAGCAAGCCTGATCGTTAACAGCATCATCTTTTCTTGATTTATAATGATGAGAGGGTTTGAAGTTCCTCTTATTCTTAGACATGAATTTACCAAATTTCTTGATAAATAATGACATAGCATCATTACTTATCTGTTCAGCGGATCGGTCTGATGTTGAGGCGGTCTGGTCTGGAATGGCTGCCAGGGCCTTGTTTGGTTGAGAGATGAATGGCTCTGTTTCACCTCTGCTTATCAGTTCAAACTCATAGGCCTTAAGATCTGCAAACAGATCATGAAGTTCAACCTTGTTAAGATCTTTTGATTCCCTCATGGCAATGGTCTTAACATCCCATTCCTTTGGCAGAGCTCCCATAACTTTCAGAGCGATCTCTCTGTTAGAATATTCCTTCCCCAGATCATTCAGTTCATTTATGATGCCAGTGACTCTTTCATCAAACTCATTTAGAGTTTCTCCACTCTTCATCTTTATGCTCTCAAATCTTTGAAGAGCAACAGTTAACTTGTTTTCTTTAGTCTGGTCGTTGCCCTCACATAGCTGTGCTATCTTTTCCCAGATTTCTTTGGCAGTAGAGCACATTTTGATTTTGCTGAACATGTTCTTGTCTAATGTCTTGAACAAGATGTCTTTGGCAACATTATCGAGATTTGCTTTCTTTCTTTCCTCATTCGTCCAGAGGGATCTGTCCTTTTCTACCATTTGTGGTTCACCACCAGTAATGGCGACTGTTGTATTGACTTTCAGAATCTTCATTGGTCCATCAGTGATGACGAACCACATATCGTCATCCTGAGCTGCCAGATGAGCTTGCATTCTGATTCTCCAGTCATCATAGTCTTCTTTTGAGAACATAGGAATTTTGTTGAATGATGCCATCAGCTCAAGTGTCTTTGTGCTGATTAAGATGACCTGCTCTGATACCACTTGTTAGGATCGGTCCGGAGTGTTTAGAGGGGGGGGGGGGGGTGAATGAACACTCCTTGTAAAAATTAATCCCTTGTGATTTCTTTCGGATTAGTGAAAGAAATCTGTTTCTTAATCAACTCTTGTACAGAACAGACCACTGAAAGTATAAGTGAGGAACGGTCTGTTCTTGTATATGTAAGAACGGCTCGATGGCTAGTATGAAAGAACAAGTGCAGAAAGATAATACACATGATATGTTTCTGGAAGTTCGAAGGTGGTGTAATCCTTCTACGTCTCCCCTTCTTCCAATTAAGGAAGGTTTATACTAGAAGACTTTGATTTATACAATCCTGTTGTACAAACCCGATTCAGCTGGATTTACCTCACTACCAGACTGAAACTCCTAGTCACTCGATCTGCTCAGACACTCTCTGTCTGACAGTTACAATTTGATTCTCACTTCTATTTTTCAATACAAAATATAAGATACGCACAGTGATCCTAAGATGATCAAATGTTACAAAGTAATCGTGCTTAAGAATAATTTCAGCTCGAGAGCTTCTGAGCTTGTAAGCTTGTGCTGTTTTGCTTTCTTGTGCGTTTTTCAATTGATCAGCGAGAGACTTGTATATTCCTTTTGTTGCATCCTTTTATAGTTGTAAGTACCAACGACATTATTTCCCTTAATGTGCAACTTTGACTCTGCTTAAACTCTGAGTAAGCTACAGTCTTCTTCTTCAGGATACTTGCCGTTCTGGTTCATACTTTCGGCGACTGTCAGGTAGGCTCTTCTTTGTCTTCTTACTTTTTATGGCAATCTTCAGTCTTTGGTCCATTGTAGCATTAATTACGACATTAAATGCTATAATAAATAGCCGTTAATGATTCGGACTGAGGAGCCATTCTTTATGTATCCTTGACTGCTCTGATCTGATAAAGATTGAGATCGATCTGAAGCATCGATTTAGTCAGTCTGAAATCCATCGATCCGGTCTGATATGCTTTGTCATCTTATCAGCTTGATCTGTTTTGGGCGATCGATCTGGTCAGTCTGATTTCACTCGATCCGGTCTGATATGTTTTGTCATCTTTAAAATCTCATCGATAAGGTCTGGAACTAACAGTTTGGATATCCAGATAGAAGCTATTTTAAAATCTGATTCGGTTGTGTCAGCAATCAAAAACAATTTCATGTTTAAAGACTGATCAATCGAGTAACTAAAGATAAGTGCGGAAATAACTCGACCGATGCAGCGAATATGTTGAGTTGGCGGTGATAGTCTACTGGACAGATAACAACAGTAAACAGAGTCTACTGACTACGGGGATGATCATAGTAGTAAGGTCGGTCTACTGGATAAAGAATGACTTGGTGTCTACTGGTAGGCAATATATATATATATATAATTTACTGTGTAGACACCAACAATTAATATGAAAAGTAAATGAATGCAGAGTAGAAACGACACAAGGTTTGTTTATGGAAGTTCAAATCACAAACGCTTATATGTCTCCCCTTCTTCATTTGCAGAAATGATACATTAGAAGACTTTTGTTTACACTTTTCAGGATACAACATACTTAGGCTAATATTATACAGATAACCTAAACTCCTAGCAATCCCACATCTGAGGTCACTCTTGCAGCTTGTATCTAGACAAATCAGTTTGACACACGGTCACAACTGCTACAATAGTTTTACAGTGATTTCGCTCTTTACAATGATGTAAAACAATAGAAGAGTTTAATTGAATGTGCAATCAATTGCAACAATCAGTTGACACTAGTGATCTCTTAAAGATCTGATATGTCACTCAAGTGGTGCCTGAAGCTTCTCCTTGAATAAACGAATAACTCTTGTAGGCGCGTTGCCTGAAGCTTCTTCTTGTTATGTCACTCTTGCGCCCTTTTCGCATATAGATGTAATTCTTTGCGAAGAAATACTTCCAAATTATGTTTTTTTAATGTCTGTTGGACTGCTATATAAACTTCTCACTTGAAGTTTATACAAACAATTTTGAGATTAACAAAAACAAAATCGAGAGAATATTTGAATCATTTTGCATATTATTTTTCTTCATCAAGTTTGAACGCTATAAATGTGTGTGATTTATAGAATTCGTGGTTTATAGTGCTACTATTACGAATTATAATAGTTGTATCATGAAAAACGGATTGCTATCAAAATGGTATGTATCGTAGCAACATAATATCATTTTAAGGACAAAAAATTAAACTCTTAATGTACTAGCAATTTGTTTTTTGACTTCCTATTACCCAAAGATATATATCCAACTTTACACACCAGAATTTTGGCACTAAATAAAAAATATGAGTTCAAAGCACTGATTAACTTCTATCCGGGCAGCTTAAAAATGCTGAATAATTTTTTATAAGAATGTATTCTCAAAAGAAATAAAATAATTTGATCTAAGTACTGATAGTATTAAATTAAATATGATTAAAGACCTGTTTGAATGCATGCAAAATATGTCATGAACTTATGATGTATATTTAATTGAACTCATGACCTCCAACTTGAATAAATAGATTTAGTCACTAAGCTATAATAGTCTTGATGATCTAAACAGAGCGTAATAATTTATATATATTAATCAAACAAATATATCTTACACATTTTGATTATTTAAGTTTGAATTTATTTCACGTTATTTTATAAATAATCCATAGAGGAAAACACATTCAAATAATTTTTACACTTTTTTTTTCAAATTGTAATAATATTTTTTAATTTTTTTTAAAAAAATAAGGGTCAAACCATAACCGTTGGTTAACTGTAACCGGAACCTGCGGCTCATGAACCGTAACTAGAACCATCAAGTAATGTTAATGAAAGTAATCCTTAGAGCATACAACGCAGCGGAATAAAATTTTTAGTATTACAAACCAGCAGATCTATACATAGGTTATCATATCGGATTAAGGTATACGAAGGTCTCACCCTTGTAGCGTGTTTGAAGCAGAATCCACGGAGCAGCACCACGTCCTACGCCTTCTCCGAGTCAATAGCAAAACTCAATGAGTTTTGCCTCAACGGTATCCACACGATCAAATCGGGTGAAGGGATAGTTTAATAACAAGTTGCTAGACAAGTTATTAAACCGGAACAAGAAACACAATCGATTCCAAATCGAAAGGCACGCCCAATATTTCACAAAATCCTCTTCGGCTATCAAGTGGAAGCCGAGAGCAATTTTTGAAGTTGGAGGCCGTGTGCTTCAAGTTTGGATGTAGGTTTAATGATATGAAGTTCTCTTACTAATTAAACACCTTGCAATCATATTATATATGATTAATTAAAGGCTTTCATAAAGCCTCATGGGCTTAAGCCCATGATTTAATTAATCATTATGATTATTAATTAAAACTCCTCTTAATTATTTAATTCATCCCATGAATTTAATTTCCCTTCTCGATTTAATCTTTTGTGCGACCCGATAGGATCTTGTAATGTTGTCAGTGACATAAAATCTCATTTTACGTCTCAAGCATTGAGCGGTATCTAGCAACACATCAATGCTACCCAAATTACAAGAATGTCAATGACTCGACATAACCTTTAGAACTTGTGATAATATTAATCATGTAACTTAATCCCTTTGTCCTTTGTGTTTAGATTGAACACGAGTCATGGAATAGTCATACTCGTATATCCAATCTTTATTTCTTGATCCCCAAGTAGAACTAGAATAAACGAATAAGCTCGATATCTCATATCGACTCATTCGAGCATGGCCATGCATTTTAGTTCTCACTTGATCAAGGGCCTAACACATCTCCTGTTATATAGGAGGGACAAATCCTATCTCGATCAGTCAACATCCCTCTACATAATTCGTAGTGTATCCAATAGTCGACTTTATAGTATACCCTGTTACGGGTAACGTTTGACGATATCAAGATACATAACTCCTTATGTTGGGATCTCTGATGATCACAAGTCGTAAGGATTGCATACATTATTATCACTATGAGAATTGCATATGACGATCATATAACTATCCATGTTGCATTCTCATGGTGGGTCTGTCCAGTACATCGTTCTCTAACATGTACCCATATGTTGATTTGATATCTCATATCAATGAACAATTCATCGATCAACATATACTAGTCTCTACGTATTATCATTATCCCTATTCATGATAATACTTGACTAGGGACATCTTTAAGAATAATACAATATTATTCTAAGGACATTAACATATATATTAATTCACAATGCACAGTTAAAAGAATAATATATAATAATGAATTGCCATTCATAAAACCATAAACATTGTATGTCTTAAACAATCATCTAATGACTTGTCTTAGGGCATATCCCAACAGTTAAGGCTAAAGGTCGTGATTTTTTGAACCGCCTAACCGGCAATTCTGAACTGTGGTTCTTTGACTTATATTGAGTATTACAACACATCTTGAAAAAACAACTGTAGTTTCAACTGTTTTTTTATCAATTAATATGCAGATAATGCAATATAACTTAATTTAATTTTAAATATCTTCTCATCAGGTTGTCATTAATTACATTATTCAAAAAGTTATTCTCAACATCTAGATAACAAATCTTGAAAATTCTTACAAGTCTTCTTTCTTTCTATTTTACATCGCTAGATAAAATCATGGCAGAAAACTATTACAAAAAATTCATCTCATTAAGCTTGCGATAGAGTCTTACGGCAGAATCGGCTGGTTTTTAAGAATCTAACTTCGGCACACCCAATCCAATTTTTAAGTCGATTGAACCTCAGGTACCGTTTGATACGTGGTTTAGGATGATCGAATGATATGGATGTGTAATATGAGTGCTAGTAAAAATTGATTGAAATAGGTAAATTATATAGTTTGATTAATTATATCATGCTGGTATGTAGTTTAAGTATGAGTTGAACAATCAATGATTATCTTATCAACCACACCAAACGGTACCTTACAAGTTAGTAATCTCCACGAACTTGCACATCTCGTTTTCTAACAAATAATTATGTAAAAAATACTAACCTATTTATGTATTGAATCTCCATGTAATCAGTATGTATGACTATATCCTCCTACGATGTAAGCATTGTAGACGGTCAGTTTTGGAAATATCTCTATTCATAGGCCCAAGATCTATATCTACGAACTGAAAGTCAGGATGATCAACTATGTAATTAGTTATTAGAACCAATAGGTCTTCAAATTATTCTCCATCCTTTTTTCTCCATTTGTCCAGCTTTCATATCAGAGTAGACACCTCTATGGACTTTTGATCGTCACTTTTTTAAACAAAACTACTACTAGTAGTGATCGATTAACCCGCAAGCGCACAATTGTCAAGTTCTAGTATAGTTATAAAAAGTAAGAATGTCGTACCCGCATGGACTAGTAAGTACCAAACATTAATCATTTTAATTATATATAGCCTACGATAGTTGGTTGTTGATCATGCAATAATAAAAGTAAATAAAAGAAATCAGAACTCTCAATCAACAAGTACGCTTAAACAAAGAATTCAATAGAGAATATCAAGACATTGGTTCACATATGCAATCCCCTACAATTATCTCATTAGCATTGCTTAATTTTCCATATGATTTTAAAGTGATGAGTTCTCCGAAATTATCTAATATACTCTCTCGAGCTATATTAAATCCAATATCAAATTGCATTAAGTTGTCATGCACTTATTTAACATTTCAATATTGTCTATGCTTTGTGACAACTTCTAGCTTTCGATTACTAGATATCTATGACTATCACACACGTATTTGATCTCATCTCTCGATCTCAATCTGAAATCCGTGGCATAATTTATTAGGTCATATTATAACATCATCTCCCGATCTCATTTATAATACACAATTCAGTTACGCGGTCATCAATTCAAGAAAGCATTAAAATTATAAAACTATGCACAAAGATCATATGATTTTAATCAAAAACTAATAATTAAATCATAAGTTCAAACATAGGATCCTCAAGTCTTGATAAAAGAAACTTAACCTATAATAATATTCATAGAAAGATTATTATAAATTTGTTCTAAGCAAAACAACGGCAAACTATAAATTAAACAAGCAAAAGGTTCAGAAATACTAATAGACGCGAGGAATCCACTCCGAGCGTTGTTCGTCTACCGTCTCCTTGTTGAATCTTGCTTGACGGCTTGGAATATGATGGAGAGGTGAAGTCCATGTTGAATTATGGGCTCAAAACGAATTGTGGTCAGCCATGCTTTGATATTTATAGTGAAGGCAACATAAGGTAGATTGATTGTAAACTTCAAACTCTAAAAGGTATTTTTTTTCCTGATTTCTCATATACCGATCGATCTGTAAATCATGAATAAATCCTTTTTGTTACGGCATGGCTACCGATCGATAGATAAGTTATATCGATCGATCGGTAGATCGTGAATTCCAAACTCAACATATGTCTTATGTCGATCGATCGTTGCATGTGTACCGATCGATCGTAACTCTTTTTCTTCAAAAATCGAGTTTTCGTCGTTTCTTCAATCAGTTCGTCCGTTTGAGTGATTTTTCATCATTTTAAGCACAAATTCTTCACTTCATGAACTTGGCAATTGATTCCTGAAATAAACAAAAACAACACAAAATCGCATAATATCGTCCATGAATCAATATAAACAGTAGTAAAAATCCTAAAAATATAAGTGTAAAAATCACACGTATGGACTTTCTTTATATGCCTTATGGAAGATAGTTGATTGAATTGATTACTGACTCTTGGCTGTTTATTTTAGGACCATGTTAATTATAACATATCAAATTAATGTTTTCTTTAAAAACATGTCTTTTAATTTTAACTCCAAAATTTGACTTTACCAAATCAAATATTCTTATTAGTTCGTCCTGATATCGAGAAAATCAAAAATTCCGAAACATACAATAATTATTAATAAAAAAATCAGATAAATCGATATTAAAAAGTTGATGAAGAAGATTCAAATAAAGCCGTGAGTGAACCGGCTCGGCTTGACGACAGCTGGCTCGGCTTGAAGACATCTCGCTCGGCTTGAAAGGTCAATATGTTGAACGGCAGGTATAATGCGCGTGGACGGCTGCAATTAGGGTAGATGGAGAAATTGAAAACCACTTATTGCTAACCACCTGATTCCATTCATATAGGGGTCATTTATTTATTTTATAAACTCATATATCTAAAATATAAATTTATAATTTTTATTTTAATTGTCATCTTATCTATTATTAATTATTATATATGGTATGGATATATTGATTGGATAATATCTTAAAAATAAAAAAACAAAATTTTGGTTTTACAAATACACCCTTATCAAATCATCAAAGCCCATGAACTCTCAAAATCCAAAACAAATTAAAAAAACAAATTATTCACACAAATTAAAATATAAAAAATAATATAAATGTGTATTTTTTACATAAATAAGTACTGTATATATCTATATATAAAGATATTATAAAAGTACGATCCCAGGGTACTAATTAAAAAAAAAAAAAGAAGCAAGTACTTGCTCCGCTGTGACCATGAATAGTATTTTTTTTGAAGGTCCCTCAGGTCCCACCCATATATTTTTTTTTGAAAATATAAGTAAATATTACTAAAATTGTGTCAAATGGGCGAGTACACCAAAATACGGAAACATAAACAACCAGAAAGATCAGATACAACTAACAGATAACATCAAGATACTAACATAAGATCGGTCACTCCACCAAACTAGTGCAGTATTGTGCAGTGGGAATAGAGAGGAAATTACTGCAGAATCACATATCTTTAACCAGAAAGGGGTTGAACCAATGTTTTTAAAATCGGCCCGAACCGACCGGTCCAACCTAGGGGTGGTTACCGGATCAAATCGGTCCGGATCGGAACCGGCCGGTTCCGGGCCCGTTATCAAACCGGTTCCGGACCGGTTAGTCCGATTCCGATTTCGGACCGGACTAACCGGTCCGGTTTCGGACCGGGTCCGGATCGACCCGGTCCGATAAGCACCCCTAGTCCAACCGGTGACCGGTGCTTGGTCCGGGCCGGTTAACACAATAAAATCGGCAGTGTAAAAAATCGGTGCGAACCGGTGAGAACCGATCAAAAACCGGTCGACCGGGTTGAACCGCTCGAAACTCTTTTTTTTTTTTTTTAAGTTTTCCAATTTTTATTTTGTTATCATCATTTTTAAGTTTTATCATTCATTCCTAAATACCTAAATAAAATGTTACAGCCATGATTAGAGGTTCCATGTAGTTTATTTATATATATTAGATTTAATTTTGTATTGCATCAACTCCATAAAACTATGAGTTTTAACATTTACCCATTATATGTTTTTGATATTTGTATCAGTCTTATATATAAATGCAAAAAGTAATATATTGTATCAAAAAATAAAAATCTCTTAATTTTGATAATCAATACTAAAGTATTTGTAATAATATAGTAGCCCATTATTGAATAATATAATACAGATTTGGTGTATACATGACTAATTAGTGTATTTGTAATTAATTCTTTTTTATATAAAGTTTATATTTACAAAAAAAATAGTTATAAACTTAAATAGATGAAATTATTGAAAGAGTGTGTAAAATATTGGTCTACATGCTATATTACTACAATGATATTTCTTTTACTATTATGAGCGTTTGAAACTTTTGCAAATAAATGTTATAAATATTTTACAAAAATTAAATATAGATATTACATCATGCTGACGTCACACCAGTTGAATCAGTGGTTTAACCGGTTGAACCGATGAAATCTGTAACCAGTAAGGGCACCGATTTTATGTCCGGTCCGATTTTGAAAACACTGGGTTGAACCACCAAAGTGAAACACGGTCCCCTCAAACTAGCGCAGTACTGCGCAGTGGGAATAGAGAGGAAATTACTGCAGAATCACATATCTTTAACCAGAAAGGGGGTTGAACCACCAAAGTGAAACACGATCCCCTCAAACCACGTATCTCAGAATACGAACACGTGAGGTTACTGCATTCCAACACAAGTGAAGGTACATGTAGGGATAACTTGATTCCCATAGTTAGGATTGTTTTAAAAATATATATACACACATACATGTAATGATGTATTTCATTGGACATTTTAAAAAAAAATTATGTTATCACAAATAATTTTTTAAACTAAAAAGAGGAAGAATTAAAAATCGAAAATTTGAGACTACCTTGAAAGCACTATCCTTGGGAGTATATCAACCATTGATGGCAATTCATTAAATATTCCAAATAAAAGATTCCCTATCAATGGTAATTATGCTCTTAAGGGCATATTGCCCTTACGAGCATCATCAAATTAACCAGCAAAATTTCGTTAAATTTATCTCAAGGAACAACTTATGCCATTATTTTTGTACAGATTGACATTTTCAGACATTGAATTTCCAAAATATAGCCAATTAATTACCTTTTCGCTCTCATGATAATTTTTTTCTAGATCCACCCATGCGTAGAATCTTTTTGCATAGACGCATAATCTTATTTTCAAATCCATGTGACGAGTCAATCAAATCTTCCACATGAGTAATAGTATTTAATCCATCGTGAATATGACGAGTAAAGAATCTAAAAAATACCATAATTAGTAACCAAGTAGACGAGGCCTCAAAGCATCATTAATTTAATATCGACAATTATGAAATGATGGCCCGATAGTCTTCCCATCATTTACTAATACGTAATGCAATGTCTATCTTAGTTTAAATTAAAAACCATCGAACCACCCTGGCTAGCACGTATGCTATATATGACTAGAGGCTAACTTGTGAGCTTTCTGGGGTTATTAATTTAACAAATTTAAAAACTAACCTTAGCCGCCAACTGAGTTACCGTTTTCAACGTGTCACGCCAACTGAGTTGGCGTGACCATAAAAAATAATGGTCACGCCAACTGAGTTGGCGTGACCATTGTAAAATAATAGTCACGCCAACCCAGTTGGCGTGACTATTATTTCACGCCAACTGGTGGCGTGACTTTCCAGTTGGCATGAATAATTGGTCACGCCAACCGACCAATTAATACCACGAGTCACGCCAATTGAGTTGGCGTGACCGATTAATGGTCACGCCAACTGAGTTGGCGTGACTTGGTGTTATAAATTTTGCTCGCCCCCTTCTTCCTCGGCCAGAACCTGGACCAAGTTACAATCGAAATTTCTTCCTCGGCAACCTCCAAGTTACAATCGTTTTGTTCTCATTTTGCTTCCAGTCACTTCATAGTTTCAGAAGTTAGAGGTAAAAATCATGTCGCCGTGTATTAGTTTCTATCGCAGTTTTTGTCGCCCGTTTGTCGGCGGTGGCTGCTATGCTTCGCCATGTTTTATCAGTTTTAAATTATTTTGTTTACTTTATGTTGTCTATATGTACTAATATTTTTTGTTTCATATAATATGATGGATCCGATGACAGTACCAGGCCCAATCGACGATCATCTGTTGTCATTGCAGTCATGTCATCGTTCTGAAGATGTACGGGCAGGTGATATTGATCGCCCCTTGCGTGTGAGAAATCCGGGTGGCTATTTTTGGGATCTTTGCCCCTTAGACATACGTGTTTGTAAGTATGTTAAATGAGTTTGGGTTTTATGGTGTATATAGGTGTAATAAGATTACCATTGACCCTCATCTAATCACGGCGTTAGTAGAGAGATGGCGTCGTGAAACGCACACATTCCATCTTAGATCTGGAGAGGCGACTATTACACTGCAAGACATTGCAGTTTATTTGGGGTCTGGCAATAAATGGTCTTGCAGTGTCAGGTAACAATTTTGCTAAGACAATACCCGAGTGGCAAGAATATTGTGTTCGTCATTTGGGATTTACACCAGATCCGGGTCACTTTAAAGGTGCATGTTTGTTAATGTCTGCGTTGAATAATCATTTAGTGATTAATCGCCTACATTTGCATAGTACGGCGGATGAGGTTGCTAATATGCACGAGGTTGTGCATTATTAATGATAGGTGGAATTATGTGCCCTGATAGCTCCGGCAATACTGTAAAATTATTATACATACAAAAATTAGAAGATATCAGTTCTGTTGGTAATTTTAGCTGGGGTAGTGCTGTGCTGGCATTCTTATATCGTGAGTTGTGCACTTTAGCGGAGAGAGGAAAAAAAAGTAATATGTGGTGCATTACAACTCCTACAGGTAATCGTTACCTTTATTTTAAAATACTGAAAAAATATATCTTGCATATTTAATTTATATTCTTCATGTTAATGTTTTAGATTTGGGCATGGTCGCGGCTCGAAAGTTTAGCTCCTCAACTAGGACGCCTGAGAATTGATATTGGGCCAATACCAATCGACGAGGACAATTTACCTGTTGCTCCATATGGTGCAAGGTGATGTATTACAAATTATGTTGCAATGTATAATATTATATTTAATATTTTGTTATATAATTTATGTTTTTTGATGATGATTATGAGTACACAGGTGGACATGTAAATTAAGATTTACAGACACTGGCACACATTCATTACGAATTATTAGGGACATCCTTGACCAGCAGCCATTAAGCCAAGTAATTTTATTTTTTATGTTCATGTATAAAACATAATAGTCTTTGAACATTATTTTAATGTAATACTATATTTGTAGTTTAATTGGCAGCCGTACCCTGATGATTATATTGAAGGACTGCATACTGAGTAATGGACATACAGTGACCCACAGGGTGTAATTGTCGGGTACAATGACTGGTATGGACGAGTAACACGTAGATTCATTGGCCATCAACGACAATTTGTGGAGACTGGTTATCAACATGGAGATGGCCCCGCATGGCAACATGTGGTATGTTGATTTATTACATATGTATTACATATTTGAAAATGTGTTTAGATTTAACAACTTAATAAAAATTGTTCACTCATGTCAGATTGACCAGCTGTCGCAATTAACTGTTACCTGCGACCGTAATATCGCTGAGGAACAATCCATAGGGGCGTATGTGGATGCATTTAGTGATGTCAGAAATGTATTACAACATGTGTTGCATGTCGCGCAGGAACGACGCGATAGAAACTTTCCGCCCTACGAAGAGGGACATGCTACTCATGAAGAACAAGTACAACCGATGCATGTGAGTGACGAAGAACAAGTATAGCCGATGCATGCAGTTGTTGGAGATGCTGGCCCATCAAGCTATGTCCCGACATATATGCCAGGTCCATCTTCGTCATATGCCAGCGACATGTACGGAGATTATTATACTCCTCAACCACTGCATCAGTCGTATGATCAAACGTATTTCACGCCTCATCAACCCATGTACTCACAAGAACAACACAGCCCAGATGTTAATATTAGATTCCCTGAAATATATGCATCGATGTCTCCACAATTTGATGTGTCACCGGTTGTGTTCCCTAATTTGTCACCTGATGTTTAGCTGGACGATGTACCTGTAGTGCAAGATGACCAGGCCATTCAGGAAGGACGCGGTCAGAGACGGAAACAGCCGCGTCGTTGTGGTACTGGAGGGGCATTATAGAAAGGTAATTTATTGACCGAGCTCTCCCATGTTCCATACACGTTCTGTACTGCACATTTCAAACTATGCAAGCCTTTTGCATATGATATTTCAAATCCATACTTATCTTTCACTGTTTGAATCACATACTTGATTTCATAAGCTGGATCACGACGAACGATTCCCAATAACAAGCTAGCAATCATATTCTTATCCAAGTTCGAATGATCAAGCGACAGCTCACTCAGCAGACAAGTGTGAGGACCACCATATTTGGTTATTTTGAATAACCCAACTTTTTTATCCAAACATGCACGCAGGTACCATCTGCAAGGTATATCCTCTGTACGGTGTTTGCATATTACTTTCCACAATGTTTTTGTACTCTTAACAACGTGGTACTCACGTTTTACAACACGTACTGAATAATCCTTCACAGCTGCTTGCAGATGAAATTTATCTTTGAAGACCATGTTGCGATAGATTTCACCTTTGGAGTAATCATAAAAACTCCCCCAACGGCCTGTTGGATTGTCAATCGAATCTCCAAAAACTTCTGGATGTGTCATGGAAAAGAATGGATTGTTGGATAAAGATTACGATCATTTGTCATGGTTGTAACTGACACTTCTCGTCTCATTGGTGCCCCTCCTCTTGGTTTTCAACTGCTTCTGCCATCACACTAATATCAACTTCATCGTCATCAGCATCAGCCTCATCATCAGATGGAATCCCCTCTGGTTCAGAATTAATTTGATCACCAAAATCAGCAAAACTGTCTGCTTGTGGCTCATCAGCAACATTATCAACATCTACTGGATGATCATCTCGGTCTCTACCACTATATGAACCCTCAGCTTGATGTCGAGCAACAGATGTCTCTTGAATAACAGATGTCGTCAATCCTTCTGAAAAACTGCCACCCATTGGCATTTCTGGAATATAATCATAATTCCTTGGTTATGCTTGTATATAAAATTCCAAGCAACTATGACCATGTTCTGAATCAAGTAGCCATGCTAAATTGTAATCATCATCTATGGGTAAAATAGTCTGACGTAACCCAGAAAAATCTTTGAACATATGCCTAGCATATAATTTCAAAAGAAACTGGTTGCGATCGAACCCAGTGATATCATATACTTTATTTAATAATTGTAGAAAATTAATTGTACGTCGTATGGTTGTACCTCTTGATGGACCACGATCATATCGGACGAACTCAGAATCTTGTATAATATTACCCCCCAATAAAATAAAACTTGAATAGACATATTTTGATAACTATAGATAATTAAATATTACTAGTAGCTAATAAAATCTTTTCTGATGTAGAAGATCAGCTAAAGCTGCAACTACAGAGCATACTCAGAATTTTATCATATAACAAAAATATTAAAAGAGACTCGAGTGAATGTGTGGGAGAAATGAGAGGCGGAGGAGTTTATTTATAGCACAAATAGAGACGCCAACTCGATTGGCGGAACTAATATATTAAAGTCACGCCAACCCAGTTGGCGTGAACGTATAAAACCAAAGGTCACGCCAACTGAGTTGGCGTGACTATTATTCTACGTTGGTCACGCCAACTGAGTTGGCGTGACCAATATTTTATATGGTCACGCCAACTGGGTTGGCGTCACATGTTGAACACGCCAACCCAGTTGGCGGCTAAGGTTACTTTTTAAATTTGTTAATTTTTCAGGTTATTTTTATAATTGTTTATTAAATTAGGGTTATTTAGTTAAATTACCCAGCTTTCCGAGTCAACTCAAAAAATATTGACTCATGAGCTTTCCGATTATTGAATTCTAGCCAAGCTCGAATATATTTGAACTTTTTCGAGTTGAATACGAGCTCAAATTATCTATTCGATAACTTATTAGCTTTAATTTTATCAATATAATAAAATTAGATGTTAAATAAATACATTTTTAGTCTTTTGAGCATATTTTTAAGTAATAGTTAGAATATCTCGCAAATTTGAGTTGAACATGAAATATAGTTCCTATGAAAGTCTTGTAACCATTGAAGCTAAAAGATTTGTTGTCTCCTCTTGTCCCTATACCTCTTGTCCCTATACCCCAAGGCACTGCTAAACTAAGAAAAGAGGAAGGGGGAAGAAAGGATTAATATTCATACAAATTTGTTTTAGAAAGTTCGAAGGTAATGTAATCCTTCTACGCCCCCCTTTCTTCAACCGAATGGAATGATTCAACCAGAAGACTTTGATTTATACAAACTCACTCCAGCCAAGATTATCTTACGACTAGAACTTCTAAGCATATCAACAAGGCCTATTTTTTAATGTCTCATATGCAAAAATCATGTATACATAATATGTCTAATGGTTACAGACTTCACTCATCTATTAAGCTCACAAATACAATAAAAAGAGTAAAGGAAATTGGTACAAATGATCTCTTAACAAATCTAATAGATCTAATACAATAAGGTAAGTGATGCCTAAGTGTTGTGGTTTCTCATGTCATCATAGTGTATCTTTAAAGTTTCCCAATTTGATTCTAGTTGGAATCCTCTGCTTTATGCTTCCACCAAGTATTGTATTTATAACTTCGTGAACGATATATCTGTTCGACATAAGGATATGACCGTTTAAAAATGTTCGACATTGTCGACATTGCAACGGTCAGATTGGAGGTTCTGACCAATATTACATAATAATAATAATAATAATAATAATAATAATAATAATCCATACTAAAATGACATACTAAAATAACCAAAATGTCTAAAAAAATTAAATACCCAATATCTTAAACAATAATGCTAACTAATGATAATCAACAAAATACTTACACACTAAAATAGCAAAAATAGTTGTACTAAAAAAGTGTGGCACTTAACTCGGAAAATACTGGATATCATCAGGGGCATTTCTATTAATACTTGAGGGGCAGCTGATCTCAAAATTTTTTATTTATAAAGTGTTATTATTTTTTGTCCCCCCTCAACTTTTAGGCTATATTTACCCATGGATATCCTTCGCATGGTACAATTCTTAGGGGGGTTTTGGTTCCTTTGGGAAGTATCGCAAGCAATATACAGCCCCACTATTACAAAACATATACTTCATTACTTAAATTATAATGTTTACAAGCAGACTCGACAAAAAAGTACAACAGAAACAAAAATATATGATACTTATACAAAACCACATCCAAACCAGTAGACGGCTACCGGGAAATATATATTTCATTATCTCGCAACATATGCACCAATATTGGTAGGACAACATACGTTTTGGTGCGACGAAGCTGATCGAGTTGAATAGGCAAAACAGTTGGATCAAATAACTGGGAGGGTCTTGGCGACTCCATGGGGCACCACTCTATGGGGTTAATCCACTATACATTGAAGATATTCCCCATTTGGATATCCCCAATACATGGTATATCTACATCATGTGATAGTGCCTCATGGGGTAGAGGGTCTTGGCTACCCCATGGGGCACCACCCCATGGGGTAAATCCACCATACATTTGGGATATTCCCCATTTGGGTATCCCCAATATATGGTAGATCTACCTCATAGGGTAGCCAAGACAAAAGCCAAATAACAAAGCTGATTTTTTACAAAGGACAACTATTTTTTAACTTAAGATGAAGGACCCTATACTTACAGTTTGTCTCTTATTACTCGCAGTTCGAAGTACAAAACTGCTGAAGGTATTGATGTCTATTTTGAGGAAAGCTGCAAACCTTAACAAGATGCATTAAATGTACAAGAAACTGACCTTAACAAGGAGGATTATCTATAATTCTGCATTTCCATAAGCTTAGCTATTTCTTTAGCTTAGCAGATTAATTCCACATTTTATAAAAAATATTTTAAAATTATATGTGAAGTTTAGTTGATTGAGAATCAGTTACTAACCCAAACTAAATCAGGCTCAAAATATTTTAAACCCAAAATTTTAGTAGTTGTTTATTCATTCCTCTAAACATCTCACCAATCCTAATAAAAAATTGTAGTTAAATTTGGATAAATTGAAATATATTTGTATCCATATTTTATAAATATTAAACATTATATAGAACTATGTGTTTGAATTATTTAATTGGAACCGGGTGGGTCATCCATGGGGCTAACCCGATCTCGGATCCATAGAATTTGAATGGGAAAACTGGAGGGAATGGTTTCCTCTTAGTTATGAATTATGATGCACGGGCACTGACATGACGCCACTGACACGGATACGGGCACGGCGACATGGATGTTCAAAACTTTCAAGATATGACACGGCTGTGACACGGCTGTATATATATATATAACAAATTCAAGAATCATATAAATAAATACATGTCACTGGAATCATCATTGTATCACCCATACTTAAAACAAAATACATATTACTTTAATTAATATAAAGTTTAACAAACACGTAAAAAATAAAAGATAAAACCACAAATATTCTCATCAAATTCAAAAATAATATATATAAATTGTATGTCACTGAAATCATCGTAATATCACGCATACTAACAACAAATGTATAGTACTTCGACAAACACGTCAAAATTCTATTTTAGCCAAAAACTTTTTAACATGTACAATCAACACCCAAAAAGTGTCCTTTCTTTGTCGACACGCCCATCGACCGTGTCCAACATGGGTGTCCGATTTATTTTTTAATAAAATTAAGTACACGCCATGTGGTGTTTCCGACAATTGTCTGAGGAGCGTCCTAGAAGTATCGGTCTTCGATAAGTGTTCGACGCAGTATCGAGTGATTTTAAGAATGTCCGTGCATCATAGCTTATGAATAACCTCCCATAATGACAACTTCCATTCATTCAAGGGAACAACACATGAAAAGAGATTGATGCAATTTTCGTGTAGCAAATAGGCTCATAATTGGAAAAGCAAGTTTGGCCATTCCAAACATCAAATTTTATGTGTTCTTTTAAGGCTCTTAGGTTGTAGAAACATAATACACTTCCTAGTGATGGAAACATAATCTCAATCCGATTTTCGATCAGATAAATAAGTTTGTATCGTTTATATTTCGCATTTATGATTATCGAAATCCTTATGTTGGGGTTCAACAATTGTCTCTGCTTTGTGATCGGTCGAACATGTGACGCTTGTACCAGTGTATGGTTGAAAAGATTGACGTTGTGCATTACACTTAACTATAGTTATTGGTAAAGCGGTAAGCGCTCGATCCTACAATTGGTATCAGAGCCAAGGTCGCGTGTTCGATTCCCATGAGTTGCAGAGAGTGCAATTATTGGGGGAGAGATTGTTGGAGTTCAACAATTGCATCTGATTTGTGATTGGTCGAACACGTGTCGCTTGTGCCAGTGTATGGTTGAAAAGATTGAAGTTGCGTCATTACCCTTAACTACAGTTATTGGTAAAACGGTAAGCGTTCGATCCTACACCTTCGCTATGAATAAGGATAATTTTATCCACCTAAAAAAGAACTGACATGACACCGAAATTAGTTAGTTTAGGTCCTCAACTTTAATGATATAGTATAAATTAAACATTTACGTGAAACAAATATATTTCTAAATAGTTTTTTATTTATTTTAATTGAATAATTGTTTTGTTTATTTATTATCATTATTAAAGTTAATTTTTTGATGTTTTTAATATTTGGTTTTTGTTGCTTCAGAAATCATTTAGTTTAGTATTTTGATATGGGATAATCAATAATGTTGTAAAAACAATATTTGTGAACCCGCTAAAAGACCACTTAATAAATATTTTGGGGGAGAAAAGTTGAGTTCTAGGGTTCTGTGGGTTATACAGTCCATCTTTGTTCGCGTATATTTGTTAGGCTCTTTGTCTGTCTTCGTTTCTCTCACAAAGCTCCGACTGTAATGGAGTTTTTTGTTTGTTGTAGCTGAGTGCTTAACATATGCCATGCATCATTTACATACACACATACATATATATATATATTCATATGTGTTGGTGAATGACATGACCGAACGCCTAGAGGAATTTTCTTAAATATTGCGTATGTATACGTATATATTCCTTATTATCAAGAATCGACTTCTTAGAGCAACTATTTTTTCACTTAATTGAATCGAGAAAAGTATCCCTTCACTCCGTTGGTTCCTCGTTAGTTAGATGTCAGATTAAATAAAGAAACTTGGAAATTAATTCCATAGACTACACGGATATAAATTATGAACAAAAATCAACATTTTTATACAAAGGGAATATGAAATAAAATGAAGAAGATCGTAATCAAACTATTAAAGAAACCATACTGATTGACAAAGTAAAATGACTAAATTGCCCGAGAAAATTATGACGATAAATAGAGAAATTCTGCCCATTATGGTCTGAAGAGTTGTCGACTTTGTGAATGATTGCTGATTTTTCTTGATTATGATTTATGTCATATGATATATTGACCTCCTCGGGTAAAATCCCTCATGGGCCGAACAAAGACATATACCGAACAGAGTGCACCGAACGGAAAGCACCGAGCAGGGTTTGTACCGAACAGCTGCTAACCCTCCTCGGTTTTCTGGTCAAAGATTAGCGGAAGACCCGGGAATAACTAACAAATTAACCGGCGTGAATGAACGTGCAATAATGGGGCGCGGATTTCTCGGACGTGTGGGGCTCCAGTTAAGCCACGATCAGAGGACATCGTGTTCTGGATCTCCCGCGAGCCAATCACTAGGAACAATTCTATAAATACCCGCGGATGTCATCACAGAAGGGGTTGGATTTTCTTGGGCAAAAAGACTCCGAAGAGAGCAAATTTATGTCTGTTCGGTCTTTTCTGTTATTTTTATAAACAGTTTGTGTAAGTCATTGAACAATTATTTTTTGTGTCCAGAGAGTCTTGTAAGTCATCAACATTTTATAGTGAAGTTTTATACTGGACTAGGTCCCGGTTTTTCTCTCAATTTAAGGGTTTTCCACGTAAAAATCTTGGTGTGTTTATCGTTATTTTCCTTTAACACCTTATTCTACCTTATATTCGAAAATCACGGATCACATCATTGGCGCCGTCTGTGGGAACAAAAAGAGTAAAGACGTTGAAGCAGAGATTTTTTCAGTAAGAATCCAAGGCGAAATGGTTAAAAGCAAGGGGCGAGGGCCAATGTCGGGGAGGGATAAACCAATGACTCCCCCATGTTCATGCCCAGAACCAGAAGGAGCAGGGGAGGCTGGATCATCGCAGAATGTTTCACGAGTATTACCTACTGGAGGAATACCCATGGAACATTTGACTGAGATGATTGCCAAAACTGTCGGAGAAGTTATGAAACAATTTATGACCCCCCCCCCCCTATCAGGAAGAAAATAAAGAAGAGGAGGAAGACTCAACCTCTATAAAGAAGTCGGAGGAGGGGGCTGAAGAGTCAAAAGATTTTCCTAATCGTTCAAATGAGGAAATAGATAGGGCTTTGCACCATCAAATGGAGGATTTAAAGGAGGAGTTACAAAAAATGCGCAATAAAATGGAAGGCCGTATTAACTCGGCAAGAAGAAGCACCCCATTCACTCCTCAGGTCATTGATGATCATCTGCCTCTTAATTTCAGAACTTTAAGTGTGGGGAACTATGATGGTAGCACAGATCCAGAAGAATATTTATCTCGATTTGAGAATGCCTCACTCCTTCATCAGCTGTCAGATGGGGTGAAATGTAGAGTGTTCTTGACTACTCTAGCCGGCGCTGCTCAATCGTGGTTCAATCAATTACCATCAGGAGTAGTGGATTCCTTTCCCAAATTCAGCTCGTTGTTCCTTCATCAATTCGCGAGCAGCAGAAGTTGCAAGAGAACAACCTTGAGTTTGTTCGGTCTCAGGCAGATGGATAAGGAGTCCCTTCGGGATTTTCTGAAAAGATTTAATCAAGCGTGCCTTGATGTTCCGCATGTGACATCGGAAATACTAGCCAGCGCTTTCACCCAAGGGTTGAGAGAGGGGGATCTGTTCAGATCATTGGCAAAGAAGCCATCGTCGGATTATGATGAATTACTAGGGCGTGCCTCTAAATATATTAATTTAGAGGAAGCGCAGAGGATGAAACAGAAAAAGGAAATAAAAAATAGTGGTGAAGTCAATAGGAAGGAGAGGCCATTGGAACAGCCTAAGCGGAACTTTGATCAGTACCTACCGATGAGACCTTATCGGGAGGTAGCCATGAATCAAATTACGCCAAAGAGGGGTCGGGGGGGACCTTATGGAAGAGGAGTGTTCCGAGGAGGAAGTTCCCGAGGAGGGAGCGTTCATGAAGGAAGAATGGATGTAAGGCGAGGAGCTGATGATGAACTAAGGAACAGTGTTCCTTTCTCTCGGAATAATGTTAATCCAGGGAGAGGAGCACTTCAACCAGTTCCTTGGGCAGTACGGGGGGAAAGAGTGGAGGGAGGAAATCAAGTTACTAGGGAAAGAACCATGAGCAATGTTCCTAACCGATGGACCATACACATGATTTCGGGAGGAACATCATGTGGAGATTCTAACCGAGCAAGAAAAAGTTATGCTCGAAGACTCGAAGTGTTATCCATTAATCCAAGTCATACTCAGGAGAGTCCTTCTATAGCTTTCGGACCTGCTGATTTACAAGGGATTTATTTTCCCCACGAGGATGCACTGGTAATTTCAGCCACAATAGCCAACTACAATGTGCAAAGAATCTTCGTCGATACAGGCAGCTCGGCAGATGTGCTTTTCCTTAGTACGTTGAAGCAGATGGAATTGGGAAGTATAGCTGTGCAAAAAGTAAATACTTCTTTGCATGGGTTTACTGGAGAAGCCATAAGTCCTATAGGACAAGTGTCTTTACCCGTCACATTAGGAGAGGAGTCACGAAGATGATCACCTTCCTCATAGTGGATGCACCCTCCTCCTATAATATAATATTGGGTCGGCCGGCGTTAACGGCCTTCGAAGCAGTTGCTTCTACTTACCACCTGAAGATAAAATTCCCGGTAGGAGAGGAAGTGGGACAAGTAAGGGGAAGTCAGAGTTCATCAAGAAAATGCTATGTGCAAGAGTTGAAGCAAGACAAAGGAAAAAATATAGAAGATGGGGAGCGAGGAAGTAATAAGAGGAAACATGGACAGCCTGAGGAGGAGGAGCGGATAGTCCCCGAGGAGGAATTCATGAGTATCGAGTTAGGCCACCCGGCGAAAACTACTCGCATTGGATCCAAGTTGGATCCCGAATTGAGGAAAAAGAGTGATTGAATGCTTAATAGCTAACGTGGATGTGTTCGCTTGGAATACCTCTGAGTTAATTGGGGTAAAACCAGAGATTGCTGAGCACCATCTAAATGTTGATCCGGGTGCTCGGGTAATTAAACAGAAGAGAAGGCATTTCGGACCCGAGAAGGATGCCGTTATAGCTAAACAAGTAGAGGAGTTGTTGAAAGCAGGTCATATACGGGAGATTAATTTCCCTACATGGCTCTCAAATGTGGTTCTAGTACCTAAAACAGGAGACAAGTGGAGGATGTGTGTAGATTTTCGGGACGTGAACAAAGCGTGTCCCAAAGATTGTTATCCATTACCAAGGATTGATCAATTAGTGGATTCTACTGCGGGACATGAGCTGTTATGTCTTATGGATGCTTATCAGGGATATCATCAAATCCCCTTAGCCCGCGAGGATCAGTCCAAGGTTAGCTTTGTCACAGCGGGAGGAACTTTTTGTTATGTCGTTATGCCCTTCGGATTAAAAAATGCTGGGGCTACTTATCAGAGATTGATGGATAAGATGTTCAGAGATCAAATAGGACGGAATGTGGAGGTTTATGTTGATGACGTCCTGATCAAAAGCAAGAAGGCCCAAAATCTGATAGAAGATATGGAGGAAGTCTTTGCCACTTTAAGAAGATTTGGCATGAAGTTAAATCCAGCCAAATGTACCTTCGGAATTCATAGTGGAAAATTCTTGGGGTACATGGTGACAGAGAGAGGTGTGGAAGCTAACCCTGAGAAAATCCGAGCAATCCAAGAAATGAACCCTCCTCGGACCCTGAACGAAGTGCAGAGTTAGCAGGAAGAATAGCAGCGCTTAGTCGATTCATATCTAGATCGGCTGACAGGAGTTTGCCTTTCTTTAAGGCCTTAAGGCGAGGAATACAGTTTGAGTGGGACGATCAGTGTCAGAAGGCTTTCGAAGATTTGAAAGAATATCTAGCTCAGTTACCCTTGATGAATAAACCCGAACACAATGAGACCCTCCTCGTCTACTTGTCGGTAACCGAGGAAGTTGTCAGCTCGGTGTTAATTCAAGAGAAATTTGGGCAGCAGCAACCGGTATATTATGTCAGCCGAGCTTTGCAAGGAGCCTAACAAAGATACCCAGAAATTGAAAAGTTAGCTTTGGCTCTGGTGATCACTGCAAGAAGGCTTCGGTCTTATTTTCTATCTCATCCTATCATGGTGGTAACGAGCACTCCCTTAGGAAGGCTCTTGTCAAAAGCTGAAATTTCAGGGAGGATGGTGAAATGGGCCACAGAATTGAGCGAGTTCGATATTTCTTATCAGCCTCGGACTACCATCAAGGCTCAGGCCTTATCTGATTTCTTGGTTGAAGTAACTCATACTCGCGAAGAAAAAGATTGGAGCCTATTTGTAGATGGATCATCTACTCAAATAGGAAGCGGTGCAGGAATTATACTTATCAGTCCAGAAGGAGAAGAAATTGCTATAGCTATTCAGTTCGGTTTTCAATCTTCAAACAATGAAGCCGAATTCGAAGCTCTCCTCTCGGGTTTACGAGTAGCAATAGATGCCGGAGTTCAGAAAGTAAAAGTGTTCATGGATTCAATGCTGGTCGTACAACAGGTAAATGGGGTATACAAAGTGAAAGAAGAAAAGTTGAAAAAATATGTGGAGAAGGCTCAAGTATTAATGACTCAGTTCCAGGAAGTGCAATTGAAGCAAATACCACGAGAAGATAATAACCGAGCAGATTCGCTTGCAAAGTTGGCCAGCTCCATCCATGAGTGGAAGAATAGGAAAGTGCTGGTACAAGATCTTTTGGTCTCGCACATAGCAATCAACAGTATAATGAATTTGGAGCCTTGTATCATATCTGATTGGCGAGAGCATATCATTAAATTGTTGAAAAATAGGGTGTTGCCGTTAGATCCAAAGGAAGCTGCTCGGGTGAAGAGAATTGAGAGGCGTTTTGTGTTAGCAGAAGGTAAATTGTTCAAAAGGGGATTTTCAGCTTCCTTCTTGCAATGCACATCAACACAAGAAGGAGAACATTTACTAAGGGAGATTCACGAAGGCTGTTGTGGGAATCATTCGGGAAGTAATATGTTATATCAGAAAGCCCTTCGGGCAGGATACTATTGGCCCAGTATGAGAGAAAATGCCGAAGAAATTGTTAAAAAATGTAACAATTGCCAGAAACATGCAAATTTATCTCATATACCCGCAGAGGTCTTAAATAGCAGTATTACTTCCTGTCCCTTCGATCAATGTGGGATGGACATCGTCGGACCTTTTCCTCTTGCCCCGGGGCAAAGAAAATTCCTCCTAGTAGCAGTTGAGTACTTTACGAAATGGGTGGAAGCCGAGCCTCTAGCAAAAATAACTGAGGAGGAAATCATCAAATTCTTATGGAGAAGCATAGTATGTCGGTTCGGAATACCGAGGAGAATTATTTCGGACAATGGAAGGCAATTTCAGGGAAAAAAAACTACAGGAGTGGTGCGAGGAGATGAAAATCAGGCAAATATTCACGTCAGTAGCCTATCCACAATCAAATGGGCAAGTCGAAGTTATTAACTGTATTCTATTACATGGGATTAAGACGAAGCTGGAAGGAGCCCGAGGAGAATGGGTAAATGAACTACCTGGAGTCTTGTGGGCTTATCGAACAACTCCTCGGGTATCTACAGGGGAAACTCCGTATAGTCTAGTATACGGTTCAGAGGCCCTCATTCCAGCGGAAATTGGGATTGAATCCCTCCGCGTACAATGTTATGATCCAGAGCAGAACGAGGTTAAGAGAATGCAAGAGTTAGATGAGATTGATCAGCTAAGAGAACAAGCCGTAGCAGGAACAGAGCTATATAAAGTAAGGATTACCAACGCCTATAACCGAAGGGTTCGATCAAGAACATTTCAAGTTGGTGATTTGGTGTTACTAAAAAAAAATCCTGCTGGTGAGGTGAAAAAGTTGGCACCCAAATGGGAAGGCCCTTACAAAATTAAGGAAGTAATCGGAAGAGGAGCCTACAGGCTGGAGGATCATGAAGGTCGGAAATTGGTAAGACCTTGGAACGTTCATAACCTGAAGAAATATTTTGTGTAATCTTTCTTTTTTGTTTACTTTATGAATTCAGCAGTAATAAAATAAAAGTATTTGATTCAGTGAGTTTTTTTTACGGAATCATTACATTATCATCGGTTTACTCGTGGGATCGGGATGTTTGGTCCACGTTTAAACATTACATTATCATCGGTTTACTCGTGGGATCGGGATGTTTGGTCCACGTTTAAACATTACATTATTATCGGTTTACTCGTGAGATCGGGATGTTTGGTCCACGTTTAAATATTACATTATCATCGGTTTACTCGTGGGATCGGGATGTTTGGTCCACGTTTAAACATTACATTATCATCGGTTTACTCGTGGGATCGGGATGTTTGGTCCACGTTTTAAACCTAAAATTGCCTAAGTGTTTGTGCTCGGGGTAGCGAGCCTTGTTCGGAATTTTAGTTGTTTACTCGTGGGATCGGGATGTTTGGTCCACGTTTTGAACCTAAAATTGCCTAAGTGTTTGTGCTCGGGGTAGCGAGCTTTGTTCGGAATTTTAGTTGTTTACTCGTGGGATCGGGATGTTTGGTCCACGTTTTGAACCTAAAATTGCCTAAGTGTTTGTGCTCGGGGTAGCGAGCCTTGTTCGGAATTTTAGTTGTTTACTCGTGGGATCGGGATGTTTGGTCCACATTTTGAACCTAAAATTGCCTAAGTGTTTGTGCTCGGGGTAGCGAGCCTTGTTCGGAATTTTAGTTGTTTACTCGTGGGATCGGGATGTTTGGTCCACGTTTTGAACCTAAAATTGCCTAAGTGTTTGTGCTCGGGGTAGCGAGCTTTGTTCGGAATTTTAGTTGTTTACTCGTGGGATCGGGATGTTTGGTCCACGTTTTGAACCTAAAATTGCCTAAGTGTTTGTGCTCGGGGTAGCGAGCCTTGTTCGGAATTTTAGTTGTTTACTCGTGGGATCGGGATGTTTGGTCCACGTTTTGAACCTAAAATTGCCTAAGTGTTTGTGCTCGGGGTAGCGAGCCTTGTTCGGAATTTTAGTTGTTTACTCGTGGGATCGGGATGTTTGCTCCACGTTTTGAACCTAAAATTGCCTAAGTGTTTGTGCTCTGGGTAGCGAGCTTTGTTCGGAATTTTAGTTGTTTACTCGTGGGATCGGGATGTTTGGTCCACGTTTTGAACCTAAAATTGCCTAAGTGTTTGTGCTCGGGGTAGCCAGCTTTGTTCGGAATTTTAGTTGTTTACTCGTGGGATCGGGATGTTTGGTCCACGTTTTGAACCTAAAATTGCCTAAGTGTTTGTGCTCGGGGTAGCGAGCTTTGTTCGGAATTTTAGTTGTTTACTCGTGGGATCGGGATGTTTGGTCCACGTTTTGAACCTAAAATTGCCTAAGTGTTTGTGCTCGGGGTAGCGAGCTTTGTTCGGAATTTTAGTTGTTTACTCGTGGGATCGGGATGTTTGGTCCACGTTTTAAACCTAAAATTGCCTAAGTGTTTGTGCTCGGGGTAGCGAGCTTTGTTCGGAATTTTAGTTGTTTACTCGTGGGATCGAGATGTTTGGTCCACGTTTTAAACCTAAAATTGCCTAAGTGTTTGCGCTCGGGGTAGCAAGTTTGTTCCAAGTTACAAGTAAATGATTTCATTAATAAAAAAGAAAGAAATACAATAAAAGGTAAAAGCTCTACCCTACGGCTGAAATAACTCCTCAGGGAGGCTCTCCAGAGCAGCACTGACGTCAAGGAAATCTTTTGAAGCCCCTTCGGGAGGGTAGCCTTGAGATCTAAATTGGCCGACGCATGCTTCAAAACCATGATCAAAGAACTTGTAAGCACGGTCAGCCACCATGTTGCTATACTCTAGAGACTTCAAAAACTCAGCTTTCTTCGAGAGCCATAGTTCTTCCACACGAGCAGCCGTGGAAGATTTCTCTTGAGCAAGCTGCTCGGAGACAGCTTGATGTTGCTCAGCCAGGGATTTATACTGCTCTGACAAAGTAGAGTTAGCACCTTCCAGAGCAGCAAACTTTGTCCGATCCTCTGCCAGGACCTGCTCCGCCTTGTCCCGAGCTGATACCAGGGCCGAGTGCCGCTCCTCCAAAAGGCTCACTGTTTTCTTCAACTCCTCACCCATACCCTCTAACTGCCGGATGCGCTTCTGGTTTTGCCCATCAGCCAATCGAACTGAATGAAAGCGAGTGAGAAGTTCACCCGCCATCATGTGGGCCTAAATCAGATCATATATAAAGTTAAAATAACAAATGAAGGTATTGAAAAAAGACAAACGGAACAAATTAATGGGTATAAACATTTACCTGAGTAAAGGAGGAGGAGAAGTCGTTCACCAAGTTGCTGAAAGCCAGCTCCCCGAGGTATTTTCGATCAGCAGGGTTGAGGGTATAGCACAACATGGAATGGGAGGCTTTGGGATCGGGTTTTTTCAGTAGTGGAACAGTAGGGGAGTACGTCCACGAAGGGATATGGTATCTCGAAGTAGGCCGAGATACACCGAGAGCGGGTTGAGAGGAGGCTCGAGGTTCGGAAGGGATGAGGGAAGAAGAAGTTTTCTTAGTAGGAGGTGCTTGGGGCGAAGAACTTGGACCTTCGGGAGTAGTCTTCCTCTTGCGATGAAGAGCATGAGTCTTCTCAGGTGAAGCCTTCTCCTCAGAAGGAGTCAAAATCTCAATAGAAGGGGGAGGTGCAGGAATAGCAGCAGCCTTAGAAGTTTGGCCTTTTTGGCTCTTCTCCCATAGCTTCTCGGCTATCATTGTCTTCATCATTTTTGTTTCTGAAAAGAGCAGAGAAATATTAGTCCGAACATGATAAGTTAAAAGTAAACGAAGAAGATTACTTGGAAAGCACTCACCGAGGGACATTTTCAAGGATACACCCTTGGGGCTCAATTGGAACAAGTATAGCAGTCCGTCGTCAATCAGCTCCATCAAATTAAAACACTGATCGCCAAGTGCACGACGAACCGACAAATACGGTTCCTCCTCAAGGTGACCCTTGATCGATTTCCCCCTCGGGAGACTTTCCCTCCACTCCATAGGGCAGTCCCAAGGCTGGAGGGGACGAGCAAAGAAGTAAGAGTTTTTCCAATTTTTTTATGGACGAGGGGTATTTTTTGAGGAAGCCAACCCCTGTCATTGAGGAAAAGTAAAAAAGCCCGATCTCTTTCTTGTTCAATTGAAAGAAACAATGAAAAAGCTCGGGAGTAGGGGTAAAACCCAGATAAGAAAGAACTATGAAGAAGCCTGCTAATAACCTATAGCTATTGAGAAATAATTGACTAAGGGAAACACAGAAGTAGGAGGCCACTTCAATAAAGAAAGAAGGGACGGGAAAACGGAGGCCTCCTCGGAGTTGGTCTATATAGAAAGGAAAATATCCCTTAGGGGGTAAGTGGGGACGAGATCCAGAAGGGGGAGCAATAATAGATGTCCCATCAGAAATCCCCCATTTAGTTTGGATATTGATGAGTTGCTGAGGCAATTTGACCTCAGACTCGAAGATCTCGAACCAAGGAACACGGGCTTTAACTAAATCTCGCTCTGTAGCACGTTTCTGCTCTTGCTTACGAGCAGCCGACTCAGCAGAAGAGCTTAGGGTTTTGTCGCTATCAAAAGAGGAAGAGGGTTGAGGAGAGGGGCTAAGAGCGTCTCCTTCGTTAAACCTATCTATCGCTTGCAATGAAGAATCGGCTGAGGAAGAAACCATACTTAGGTGATTAAAAAAGGACTGATGGGGAAAGTCGTTCGATCGTCTGGTGCTAGCTCGGAAGCAAAATTCAGCAAAGTAAGGACAAATGAAGAAAAAAGAGGGGTATTTATAGCGGGGACCATGTGAACAGTCATTTAATCTTTACCGTCCAAAAATAAGGGGATGGACGGTTATAAAGGAGCCTCAGGAAACGAAACGTCGCGCGGCATTTGAAATATTTGGGCGGGAAAAAAGGGCGGCAAAAATATCCCGAGCAGGTTAAGTTTGGGATTTTACCCGAAGACAATAAAACAAGACTTCAAAAGTCTCGTCTTGCTTTACTTTAGGGGGGTGAGGTGATGTCATATGATATATTGACCTCCTCGGGTAAAATCCTTCAAGGGCCGAACAAAGACATATACCGAACAGAGTGCACCGAACGGAAAGCACCGAGCAGGGTTTGTACCGAACAGCTGCTAACCCTCCTCGGTTTTCTGGTCAAAGATTAGCGGAAGACCTGGGAATAACTAACAAATTAACCGGCGTGAATGAACGTGCAATAATGGAGCGCGGATTTCTCGGACGTGTGGGGCTCCAGTTAAGCCACGATCAGAGGACATCGTGTTCCGGATCTCCCGCGAGCCAATCACTAGGAACAGTCCTATAAATACCCGCGGATGTCATCACAGAAGGGGTTGGATTTTTCTGGGCAAAAAGACTCCGAAGAGAGCAAATTTATGTATGTTCGGTCTTTTCTGTTATTTTTATAAACAGTTTGTGTAAGTCATTGAACAATTATTTTTTGTGTCCAGAGAGTCTTGTAAGTCATCAACATTTTATAGTGAAGTTTTATACTGGACTAGGTCCCGTGGTTTTTCTCTCAATTTGAGGGTTTTTCACGTAAAAATCTTGGTGTGTTTATCGTTATTTTCCTTTAACACCTTATTCTACCTTATATTCGAAAATCACGGATCACATCAATGATGGTTGCCCATACTTAGTAAAATCCCTCCATTTTTGCAATATCACTCGATTGTGTTTGTAATTGTTTATACAAAATACTTCTATATTATTTTTGTTTAAATTTAAAAAAGTTATTTTTAAGCAAAAACATCGAATGTGTGCTATTAAAATAAAAAAATTAGATTAATGAACTTTAATTAATTATAAATTTGTTACCCATCAACTTAGAGCAGTCAAAAACATCTCATGATTTGATTTCTACTTTTGTTTTTACCTATACTTTTTTAAAGAAGCACTAGCAGAAACAACGAAAGCAAACACCCAAAATCTGTTTTTATTTCTTTTGAAAAGCATATAAATATTTATGATAAATAGTTGCAAACACACTCTAGGTTCCTGGGCTTTATTTTTTACAATTATAGGCAAAAAAATAGGATATATTATTACAAATCTTAATTTTAATTATTAACTAGTGCACATTCGCAAGTATATATATATCAACTGTAATTAACAACTCATATATATATATATATATATATATATATATGTTAGGAGTGATATGATATTTTGAAAACTCAAAAATATTAAAGGGTAAAGAAATATTTCAATAATTTTTATGATATTTTTTTATTAAAGTACTTTCAATAACCGTAAAATTAGTACTCTAAGGGTGCGTTTGGATTATATGATAGGTTTATTAATCTTGAGACAATTTATTTATCCTATGTTTGCTTCGTTGTATAAAAAAAATTATTCCACCATATTTATCATATTTTAATCTCACTTTACAATAAAAAAGGACATATATACCCCTTCCCACCTTTTTTTACTATTTCAAAGCTTGAATTTCTCGCCAAAAATTACAACTTATTTCCTGCAACATTATTATTATTATTATTTAATATACATATAATATTATTTATATATAATATATACATATATTTATATATATTATTATTATATAATATATATAATATTATATATATTGTTTATGTTATTATTTGTATATTATATATATACTATTATTATATTATATATACATATATATATAGTATGATATGGATAGAACCAAAAATTATAAAAATAATTAATTATATTAAAAAGCTTATGGTCCACGTGCCAGTTAAAACAATTGTATTATTACTACGAAAACATTGTTGCTGCCCTGAAGGGCACTGTCCTTAGGTGCATCATCCGAGTGGAATCTTTTTTTTTTCTTTTTAACAAAAAAAATTTCAAATGAATGGTTATAATGCCCTAAGGACACTACCTTTAAAGACATCATCAAACAAACCTATTACTACCAGACCTTTATAATAGGGTCCATCAATCTATCCCATGCTCTAGCACGTGTTTCAATAATTTACTTTATACTTACACGTAAATGATATATTATTTATTCCTTCAAAAAATTATATATATATATACTATAATATGAAGGTAACGCATATTTTAATTAATTCATACCGTTTGTTGATTACAGATAAAATCGGGGACAATACATAAAATCCTCCTCATAGTTTAAGTATCTTTTTGGTTCAGTCACTGGTTTATCTATATGTTAATCTAAATTATGTTACGTGATCTCACGCCCCAACGTTAACTTCCCCGTCAATATTTAACGGGTTGAATATACTTGAAGAACTGAATCAGCGCATAAATAAATTTGATGGACTGAACCAGGAAAAATACTAAATTTTAGAGTTGATTTCATGTGTTTCAATTTGGGTCAATTGAAAACACAAAATCATCACGTGTTCAATACTTTGAGTATTGACGGAGAAGGTAGATCAGAACAACTTAACATATGTGATAGACTATATTAGCACACGAGTAAATTGAGTTACTTAATCGGGAATAAACCTAAACAAGATGGACGATTTTATGTATTATTCCCATAAAATCGAATAGCCAGGAGCGGAGCCAAGATTTTAGTTTAACGGGTGAAATTTTTTATTTATAAAAATAGAGGTGTAAAATGTAAAATTTCAAAAAAAAAAATCCTATAAATAAATAAATAAATACATATATTTGGGGGTGCGGCCGCATCAGACCACATCCTATTACCTCCTCCCCTGATTATTACACTTTTAGATTGATATATATATAAGCTCATAACTTATGTTTAAACTACGTGATTTGTATTGTTTCAGACATACAACTTATGTCTTATAATATGTTATATTTTTTTCATAATATGATTATTGAATATTTATTTTATTTGACGATCTATCATGATATTCTCATTATTTCCTTTATGAGTTTATTTAAAACATAATTGATTATTGAAAATTAAACCTACCTTAAACTCCAAAGGATTAGAGTCATTACCAACATGATAATGACCAAAATGCCCTACTATTCTTGATTAGCCGATACTTTTCTATTGCGTAGGGTATTACGGGGTTATCCTAAAAATGTCCATATATTCATATATAGGGAGAGACTGGAAGTTTTACGTGGATATGTAATTTTTTTTAGAACAGAGTTTGATTAAAATAAATAAACAAATAAATTAATTAAACCAACTACGAGTCTGCCATCGCTTCACCCAATCAATCTTCTTTGTACTTGACAAGTTGCTGAACTAATCACTGCTTCAAGCATATACTTCTACCTATTTTCGCATATACTGAGTTATATACGCGAAATTTGTGTATATTTTATGTGTATGTAGCACATCTTCGTGATCCAATGGCGGAAGCAAAAGATCTCTGGAACTTGCTGAAAGAGCAAAGTATTTTGGGGGAGAAAAGTTGAGTTCTAGGGTTCTGTGGGTTATACAGTCCATCTTTGTTCGCGTATATTTGTTAGGCTCTTTGTCTGTCTTCGTTTCTCTCACAAAGCTCGGACTGTAATGGAGTCTTTTGTTTGTTGTAGCTGAGTGCTTAACATATGCCATGCATCATTAATGGAGCAGTTGTTGATTGACTGTTACTGCAGTTAATGTGGATTTGTTAGTTGTGTTGTAGCATTTCTCGTTGTTGTATTGATTTGAGGTGATTTTTTGGCTAGTTTTACTTGATTTTTTTTGTTTTGGGGATTTGGGGGTGGAGGGGAAGTGAAATAGGTGTGATTTTAGGGAAATGGCGAGTGGTAGAGAAAGGAAGATTATTTTTAGTAAGCTTTATTCATTTTCATGTCTTAAATCTAAGTTTAGAGATGAGCATAGTCAAATTGGGGAAAAAGGTTACTCCAGGGTTGTGTATTGTAATGATCCTGATAATCCAGAGCAGCTCCAGCTTAGGTACGGGAGTAATTATGTTTCCACTACAAAGTACACCGCCTTTAATTTTATTCCTAAATCATTGTTTGAGCAGTTTAGGAGGGTTGCGAATATATATTTTCTTGTTGTAGCTTGTGTATCTTTTAGTCCCTTAGCACCTTACAGTGCTACAAGTATTCTTGCACCTTTGGTCGTGGTGATTGGAGCGACGATGGCGAAAGAAGCGGTGGAAGATTGGAGGCGTAGGAAACAGGTTTTGCATTTAATTCTTTTTTATATTCTGAGAGCTTCGAATGTTTTGGTTTTCGATTTTTCACAGGCTTGCTTTCTGTTTTTTAAATATTTTTCTTTTCATACTTGATGATGCTAATGTATGTAATATGTTAAATGTATTTTTTATTGCAATGCATGAATCATGTAGCACTAAAAGAGTCAGAAATGTGGTTGAAACAATATCAAGTAATGTTGCCTAAGAGATTGGATACTTGGTAATGCCCTCAATAGTTTCCGCTGCACCGTTATTTCTTAATGACGATGCCGTCGGTATCAGATGAAGCTTACAAGAAGTGATTCCTTGATAACACTCAAAGAGAATAAAAATACCTTATATGACTCGTGGCTTTTTAATTGACTTATAATGGGTTTTTGACATAAACTTCGTGCATCCTAGGATTGATTTATTTTCCATTTTTCATTGTTGTTCTTAACATCTACCCATGTGGTTGCTGTTCGGCTTCTTCCTGTAGCATAAAATTGTTACACTTCAATATCTGTGATAAAGTTGTGGACTGATATTGATGCACCTCTTTGGGTTTACCTTTTTCAAAATGCTTATATTTACAAGCTTTGTTTTATGCTGAAGTAGCCTTTGAATCAAACAATTTTAAAATAAAAAAATTTGTTACATTATTTTAACTTGTTCAACATTTTTTTATCGAAAATCATCTTCATTCACGGATTTAAAAAAAACTGAAAGATGGCAAGGTCCAATCAGTGATTTCGCCTGTGTTTTTCCTAGTTATTGAGTAAGTTATACGTTACGCATGATAAGAGTCCAACCGAGCAAGAAGATATAGGAGATACTATCTACAAGAGGTTCACACATGGCAAATACCACAACAAAGTTTAGTAGTTTAGATTCTTGATCTTTTTATTATGATTAGGATTAGGATTGGTTTTTGGTTTTGATTCGGATTGGTTTTTGATTTTTTTAAATTTATTAGATTAGGATTTTATTTGTATAAATAGTGTGGTTTATTAAATAAAGAGGCATGATTGAGTTTTTATTTGAACAAACTTGTTCACATGACATTGTCAAGATTTCCTTTCCCCTTTGATCCCACTTTTGCATCGGAATTCAATGTTGCAACAATAGGGAAGTCCGGTAAAAATTCGAACAAGAAGCAATAAGCATTGTTTTAATGATCGTCCCATAATTCGATCCTACGCACGTAACAAACTGGCATCAGAGTTAGGAGTTATGGCAGATTTCCAAGCAATTCAAAGACAATTATCTGAGTTTATGGCCTTTAAAGGCCGATAAAGAGATGCTCACATCAAGGCTCAATGAACTATCCCTACAGGTCTCATGTGTGCACTAACTCAAAATCAACCATGTCCATCCCGAGTCATCGGAATGCTGCATGGGCGACCCCCGCGTCAACAACGAGTACATGGAACACAACTCTTGTCCCCCCAGATTCCTGGATGTTCCTCGATTTGATTGTCAATCTGACCCACTGTGATGGCTGGAGATTGCGAACAATTTTTTCGCCATCAACATACACCAATATCGGCATTCATCGAGTTGGCTTCCTTCCATCTAGATGGAGACGCGGAACTCTAGTTTCTCAAATTGGCCGATATGCCCAATCTCACTTGGGAGGAATTCAAACACCATTGCCACTTGCATTTTGGCCATCCCTTTAGCAGTAACCATCTGGGCGACTTAGCCAAACTCCATCGAACAGGCTCCGTGGAAGAGTATCACCGCCGCTTCGAACATTTATCAAAACTCGCTAGGCCATTAACTCACAAACAAAATGTGCAACTATTTCTCAATGGCCTACAAGATTCTATTACCATAGGGGTCTCGATTCATCAACCCACGACTCTCACCGGTGTGATGAGCCTTGCTCTCTTATATGAATGGCTGCACATGACACGCCGTGTGGAACCACCTTGCGGCACTCAGCAGCAACCATCAACCTACCATCCCTTCATCGAACACCTGACCAAGGTCGAGATGGATGAGAGGCATAGGCGTGGATTATGTTTCAAGTGAGATAGTACAACCCCACGTCATCAATGCAAAAAAAAAAAAAAAAGTTACGTTTGAAGGGATTTGAACCACAACAAGTGATCGAACCAACACATCCAGACGAAGATAAAGTTGAAATCTCGCTACACGCGATTGCTGGGTCGGGGCATGCACATACTATGGAGGTTCTGGGCACCATCCAGTACACATCTCTTCACGGTTTGATTGACTCCGAGGGTACACGCTGCTTCGTCGATTCATCCTTGGCCAAGACCATGGGCCTTCTGTTCCTACATTGATCAGGCCTTCGTGTGATGGTGGCCAATGGCCAACCGTTGGATAGTTTGGGGGCTTGTCCCAATATTTCCTTATAGCTAGGTGGAGATGTTTTCCCCATTGAATTTTATTTACTCAAACTGGGCGAATTTAGTGCCGTCTTAGGTGTCAATTGGCTTCGAACACTAGGCATCATCCACTGTGATTTCAATAAGATGGGGATGCAATCCCCAAAAGAGGGGAAACCTATCACACTTATGGGTTTACGATCAGATTCTTCCTTAGCCAGCAGTAGCGTCGTGTCCCTTTTATCTACCGAGGCCCAATGTAGCTTACATCCATATGTCCAGAAAGATGAAACTGAACATCAGTGCACTGCGATGCTCGCACAAGGGATTATCCGCCACATTTATTTTACTTGTTCAGAGACGGATGGGTCATGGTGATTCTGCCTGGATTATAAGCCCTTGAACACCAAGACCATTAAAGAAGTTCTCTATCCCAGTTATTGATGAACTTCTAGATGAGTTACATGGGGCACTCTACTTCTCGAAGCTCGACTTGTGCGCCGGTTACCACCAATTTGTAATGGACATTGACAATATTCCGTTCACAGCCTTTCACACACATCATGGTCACTTCGAGTTCCTCGTCATGCCTTTCGGTTTGACCAATGCTCCCTCCACTTTCCAGGCATTAATCAACTCCATTTTCTATGAGTATCTACGCAAATTTGTGCTAGTTTTTTCGACGATATTTTGATTTACAGTCACACGTGGGATGCCCACTTGTTGCATCTCTCATTAGTGTTCAAAATCCTATCCCCTCCAGCGCCTCTTCCTCAAAAGGTCAAAGTGTTCATTTGGCCAATCAACGGTAGCCTACTTTGGTCACACAGCCTCTTACGAGGGGGTTTCCATGGATATGGACAAAATTACCATTATCATACAGTGGGCACAACCCACAACTCCTCGTGCCTTGTGGGGGTTTCTTAGTCTCGTAGGCTATTCTAGCAAATTTGTGCGCAATTATGGGATTTTGACGGCACCCCTCATGCCTTTATTAAGAAAAAATGTGTTTTCATGGTCGGAGGAGGTAACCCATGCCTTTGACATGCTCAAGCAGGCTCTCACGTCCTCATCGATTCTGGCATTACCTGATTTTTCTTGTCCTATTGTGGAGTGTGATGCCGTGCGCTGTTACATCAAAACGAACACCCAATTGCCTTCTACAGTCAGGCTCTAGCCCGACACTGTACTCTGCCCGCATATGAAAGGAGCTTATTGGCCTCGCCAAGGCGGTGCGCCATTGGAATCACATTTTTGGGGTCACTCCTTATCGTTAAAATAGACCACTACAGCCTCAAGTTCCTCCTTGAGTAGCGGATCTCGCCTTCACCACAACAACGTCGGATTAACAAATTATTGGTTATTTGTTCAAAAAAAAAAAACAAATTATTGGATTATGACTTCCGTGTTGAGTATAAAAAATGGCAAACCTCGGTGCATGAAGCTCCCTCTATGCGCGTGGTCCGGAAGGGATCGGGCCACTTTGGGCCTAACGTACGCAAACTTCCGTGTTGAGTATAAGGCTGAGAATTCAAATGTTGTTGCGGAAACCTTGTCTCACCAACAGAAGGATATGAGCTTAATGACCGCCTTTGCCAGGCCAACATGGGATTTTCTCGACTCCATTCGCAAAGAACATGTGGCTTCGGAACGTATCCAGCGGTTACTCCAACAAATTACGCCTGACATTGCGGGCAATCCATGGTCCATTGTATGGTGTGCTCTTCCACATGGAACTCATCTATCTAGATCCGGGGCCAACCCTTATCCAAGTCATACTTCAGTTTATTCACGATGCACACCATGAAGACTATCAAAACACTCTTCACCATCTCACCCAGGAGTTTTTTGGAATGGTCTACATCGAGATGTTTTGACTTATGTGGTGTCTTGCCTCATCTGCCAACGCAACAAAATCGACACTCTAAGCCCAACGGGCATGCTACAACCCTTGCCCATCCCCAATCAAATATGTGCAGATATTTCAATGGATTTCATCGATGGACTACCTCCTTCCCAAGGGACATTGGTGCTTTTGTTGTTGTGGATCGCTTCTCCAAACATGCTCACTTCATCCTACTGTCACACACTTATTCCACGATGTTAGTTGCTTGGACTTTCTTTGAGAATGTGGTTAAACTCCACGGGCTCCCAGAATCGATAAGCCGTCATCGTGATGCAGCCTTCACTAGTACCTTTTGGTAGGAGCGTTTCCGTTCACTGTACTAAACTTTGTTTCAGCTCTGTCTATCATACCCAATGTGATGGACAAACAAAGGTTGTGAGTAAGGTGATTCAAATGTATTATGTTGTTTCACGAGTCATCATCCCAAGCGTTGGCTTACATGGGTGGCTTGGGCAGAATATTGTTACAATACAAGCTTCGATTCTTCAATGCGAAGCACACCATTCAAGGTGGTGCATGGCAGGCCCCTTCCGCGGTTAATATCCTACTGCCCGGGATAATCTTATTTGGCTCTGTTGATTTGGAGCTCCAGGAACATGAAAGAATGTTGGAGGATCTCCATGATCGCCTCAAACAAGCCCAAAATACGATGAAACAACGGTATGATGCCTCTCATCGAGATGTCCAATTTGTTGTCTGGGATTTGGTGCTCCTCTACCTACAACCCTATCTGCAGGTTAGCTTGGCTATCTGGCGGAATAAGAAGCTGTCACCCGGTTATTTTGGGCCCTTTAAGGTGCTGGAACGCATTGGGCTACAACATACAAGTTAGATATTCCAGCTCCAGCCAAACTACACCCCATTTCCATGTCTCCGTGTTGAAGAAATTCAATGGAAAGTGTGGCCGAGTACACATGCTCTTCGATCTATTGACCAGTAAGAATTTAGCCCTGCCCCTCAATCCGTGCTAGATACTCGCACACGCCAAGGGCGCAGTTCCTGATCCATTGGAGAACCACAGTTCTCAAGGGAGAGAAATGTTACACATGTATCAGTCCAACCGAGCAAGAAGATAGAAGATATATTATCTACAAGAGGTTCACACATGACAAATATTGCAACAAAGTTTAGTATTTTAGATTCTTTATCTTTTTATCATGATTAGGATTTGGATTGTTTTTGGTTTTGACTAGGATTGGTTTTGGTTTTTTTAAATTTATTAGATAGAATTTATTTGTATAAATAGGGTGGTTTATTAAATAAAGAGGCATGATTGAGTTTTATTTGAACAAACTTGTTCACACGATATTGTCAGGACTTCCCTTCCCCTTCGACACCCCTCTTTTGCATCGGAATTCAACGCTGCAACCATAGGGAAGCCCTGTAAAAATTCCAACAAGAATCAAGAATTCACGGATCTTAACGATCGTCCAATAACTTGATCCTATGCACATACATTGTATGCACGTGTTTGCAACTTCTTTACCATACATTTCAGCTTGTAGAATTCATAGTTCTGTGGATCACAGTAAACAAATGTTGTGGCCGATGAAGTTAATATAGCTCAAACTCTTTGATCATCATGCACATTGTCACTCTGTTCTAGACTTGGATTCATTTAAAAAATGTAATTTATTGGTGGCTGATTTATGATGAAAATTCTGTGGCACAGGTTCGTTTTATTAAAGATTTTGATGTACTTATTGCTGCTTCGTTTTCCCTCTCATATTTTCAGTTCATTTAATTTCGAATCATTATTTTTATAGGATGTAGAGGCCAATAACAGCAAGGTCAAAGTTTATGATAGAGGCAATACTTTTCAAGATACCAGATGGAAGAATTTACGAGTTGGAAATCTTGTAAAGGTTTACAAGGATGAATATTTCCCTGCAGATCTGCTTCTTATTTCATCAAGCTATGAGGACGGGATTTGTTATGTTGAAACTGCAAATTTAGATGGAGAGACTAATCTCAAGGTGAAGCATGCTCTTCATGTTACATCCTCCTTGCGGGATGATAAATACTATAAAAAATTCAAGGCAATCATTAAGTGTGAGGACCCAAACGAGAATCTTTATTCGTTCATCGGAACCATGTGGTATGATGGTCTGCAGTATCCCCTGTCTCTGCAACAGATTCTTGTACGAGGTTCTAAACTTCGAAATACTGAGTACGTGTACGGTGTGGTCGTGTTTACTGGTCAGGACACTAAAGTCATGCAGAATGCTACAGATCCTCCTTCTAAGAGGAGTAAGATTGAGAGAAAAATGGATAAGATAGTGTACATCCTTTTTAGTTTATTGGTCTTAGTATCTTTCACGGGGTCTTTCTTTTTTGGAATCACAACTAAGAATGACATCCATGATGGAAAAGTACGGAGATGGTATCTCCAACCAGAACATACCACTGTGTTCTATGATCCGAAACGAGCTGCACTGGCTGCTTTTTTTCATTTCTTGACTGGGCTTATGTTGTATGGATATCTGATACCAATATCCCTGTATGTATCTATTGAGATGGTAAAAGTTTTACAGAGCATATTCATCAATCAAGATCAAGATATGTATTATGAAGAAACCGACAACCCAGCGCATGCAAGGACTTCTAATTTGAATGAGGAACTTGGACAGGTAGATACTATCCTTTCTGATAAAACGGGTACTTTGACATGCAACTCAATGGATTTTGTTAAATGCTCAATAGCTGGCACAGTGTACGGCCACGGAGTGACAGAGGTAGAAAGAGCCCTAGCTAAGAGAAAAGTTGATGCACAGCATAACATTGTGAATTTTTCCCCCAATATACAATTTTCTACTGATGACATCACAGAGTTGGGAAAATCAATCAAAGGTTTCAATTTCAAAGATAACCGCATTATGAATGGAGGATGGGTTAATGAACCTCATGCAGATGTGATACAAAAATTCTTTAGAGTGCTAGCACTCTGCCACACAGCCGTTCCTGAGGTGAATCAAGAAACTGGTGAAATTGCTTACGAAGCTGAGTCGCCAGATGAAGCTGCCTTTGTTATTGCTGCTAGGGAGCTTGGCTTTGAGTTCTTTGAAAGAACACAAACTAGTATCTCTTTGCATGAACTAGATTATGGGAAAGGCAAAAAAATTGATAGGTGCGTCTTTTTGCATGTTCGCTCATTGCATTCCTTGAAGGTTTAAGCTATGATAAGTAGATCTGGAAAACATTTTTCTTGACGTGTTACAGAAAGTTACAGGTTTCAATTATACACAAGATTTACTTACCAAATAATGAAAATTTAAGGGCCAATTATACCTATATGTATCTGTGTAGCAGGAAATGGTAGGCAAAGTGTAGTACAAGATTTCATTTCCTAGGGTACTAAACCAATCAAGAAACTGAGACATTAAACAAGTGTTTCAGAGTAGCATTAGTTTTGTTAAGTAGTTAAAATGTTTAAGGTTCAAAATCATGGGACCCGTGGCTTTCAGATACAGAAAGCGATTGTTGTTACATTCAAACCATCAAGATAAATTGCTCGTGGAAATTGGCTAAATTAATTAATTCTGGCTAAATTAATTAATTCTGGCATCGGGTTCCAGGATTCAGAATGAGGGGGGGCTAGAATTTTCAGAAAAATCATGCATGAGAATTCATTTTTTATTCTGTTTGGGGGTGGCTGCCCTCCTCACCTTCCCAGTACTGTGCTCCCCTAGTGGATCCTGGGATGTGTGTGTGTCTTCAATCAATGTGGTCTTGAACCTAAAAATCTAAACCAATCAAGAAACTGGGACTTCAACCAGTGTTTCAGAGTAGCATCAGTGAAGTCTAACTGAGTAGTTAAAATGTTTGATGATTCGCTAAAGAGTGCTTGAAGTAGTTAAAATGTTTGATGATTCGCTAAAGAGTGCTTGAAGCTTGGCTTGAGGTTTATATTGCATATCATTTAAGCAAAACAGTGCTTAAACCAGTTTTACAGAGTAGCATCAGTTCAGTCTAACTAATTAGTTAAAATGTTTGATGATTTGCTAAAGAGTGCTTGAAGCTTGGCTTGAGGTTTATATTGCATATCCTTTAAGCAAAACAGTTCTTCAAGTGCAAGACCAGTTCTGATCAGCTAGACCAGTTCTGGAAGTATGCAAGTCTGGAACATCAGTTCTGGACGAGCTAGACCAGTTCTGGAGCAGCAAACGATCTCAGTAGGTGGAATCAGTTCTGGCACAACAGACTATTTCGAGCTTATCTCATCGCTCGTCTATCAAAATGACGTGCTTCCAAAACGGTTCAACAAGAAAACTCAAAATGCTAAAAATCATCTTCAAACCGGGGGACGAGGAAAATCGTCTGCAAGTTTCTGCTGTTACCGGTTTGAAAAAGCAAACTTCTTTAACAGAGCAATTACTGTATTTTGGCCATATCACCTAGCTCGTTTTTCGTAACGGAATGATTTAGTGTGCGTTGGAAAGCTAAGACAAAGATCTACAAATTATCTTCAGAAGTCGAAGTCTTCATTGGTTCCTACGATGGTGAAAATCGAGCGCAACACGCCTGTTCCGCAGCAGAATGAAGAACTGTTCCAGCAAGCATATAGTCTCGTATTTCGAGCAGATCTTTCTCATACGATGTCTATCGAGTGATTCTTGATTCCGTGGAAATATAAGAGGAAGAGCTACAACTTTCATGTTCACCACTTTGTCTAGAAACCAACACATCTAGATCTATCTGCAAGATATCGTGACAGTAGAAGTTGGAACAGTTAAACAGATGGAACAGTCGAACCATCGGAACAACTAGAAAGCAGAACTGTTGGAACTGCTGAATAGGTGGAACAGTAGAACCGTTCTGCTCCAGACGCAGAAAATGGCCAGCAACGCAAATATGATCGATGGAATGCAGAAATCGAGCACAACTTTTTCCAACGGACATATTCTTGTATCTAACGTTCATATCATTTTTGGAAGCCATAGATACCACACTTAAAGATCAAAACATCTCATAAAAATCAAAAGAACCCACTTTCAACGTATAGGTAGCTTTGAAAAGAAAACCCAGGAGAAATTAGAGCAAGACAGATTTTAGGCATCTCGCACCAAGCCAAATCACTAGGATCTTTTATGTCATCGTATTCACTCTATTCATTATATTTGTTAGCTTAATTGAGAGTGAATATCGTATTCACTCTATTCATTATATTTGTTAGCTTAATTGAGAGTGAATATCCTTGTTACAGTTGACGATTTATCACAACTGATTAAGAAAGCCCTTACATATGGATATGAAAGAATATACAAGCTTGTGAGGTTGTGAGACTTGTCGTCCCAACTGGTGTTGAGTTGTTGCTAGAAGTTTCGGCTATAAGAGTGACCTTAGTCGAAGTGAGTTTGTACAAAATGTTTGTTTAAATCAACCTTTTTCTAGTGGAATCCTTCCAGAAATGGAAGAAAATGAGACGTAGAAGGATTACACTACCTTCAAACTTCCAGAAACAAATTTGTGCATTTAGTTTATTGTATTTACTTGTTTTACTATTTTGGGATGCATTGTTGAAGCATATTATGTGTTTGGTAAAATACCAAAAATGCTTCAACCAAACTATTTTTACATGTTCAACTTGTATACCTTTTAAATGATTTCCAAAACAGTTGATCAGTTTTAGAGCAGGTTATTTCGAATATCTTCTGCTCGTTTTGAAAACCAAACTCGACACCAATTCTCGTTGCTCGATTCAAGTTTGAACATTTTCAAGAACCGGAACTATTGCAGCTCCATTTACTTTACTCATCTTTACTCATCGGTAAATCCTAAATAAGTCTTATCAAAGTTTTAAAATAGCAAGTGAATCTGTGCAGTTGATTCAACCCCCTTTTCAACTATCTAACCCATAACACCCACAACATTACTACACACAAAACATCAAGATAAATGAGGGCCCTGCCATTTTTGTAGGGTAATTGCTCGTGGAAATTGGCTCAATCATCTTCTGGCCAAATTACTTAATTCTGTGTCTTGCAGGGGGGCCTAGGATTCATTGTGGGGGAGAAACTTAAATTTTCAGAAAAAGTACACATGAATTATTGTTAATTTTTTTTCCAGTTTGGGGCCAACCACTCCCCTCAGCTTCCCCGTAAGGTGGCCCTTGGTTTCCTTAGATGAGTGTCTCGAATCAATTTGGTCATGAGCCTAGAAATTGAAGATTAATCACAACATATAATGTATTTGGAATGGTAGATTATATATATTATCTTGTCTGACAATATTTGTTTATCAGTTTCTTTGAAAGTTCCTCCTTGTTCATTTTTCATGAGTTTAATTGCATTAAATGTTACTTCCAGATCATACGAGCTTCTTCATGTCTTAGAGTTCAGTAGTGCCCGGAAAAGGATGTCTGTGATCGTTAAAAATGTTGAAAATCAGTTGCTGCTCCTCTCCAAGGGTGCAGACAGGTTTCTCTCCTAAGAACAATGTTTGGGTGACATGTCTTGTTTAGAATTTGGACACGACAGCCTTTATATATTTGTATTTGTGGTGTTATTTTTTGTATTTTATGCAGCGCAATGTTTGAACGTCTCTCAAGAAAAACAACAGATTTTGAAGCTAAAACAAGGGATCATATAAAAAGATATTCTGAGGCAGGTTTACGAACTCTGGTAGTTGCATGCCGTGTACTTGGTGAAGATGAGTTTAGATCATGGGAAGAAGAGTTTCTGAATGCCAAGGCCTCTGTAAATGCCGATAGAGATGCATTGGTGGATGCAGCTGCTGATAAGATTGAAAGAGACTTAATTCTCCTTGGAGCTACAGCTGTCGAGGACAAGCTACAAAAGGGGGTCAATATCAAATCTTCAATGGATAATTCCTTTTTTAAAATAAAATTTGTCAAGTTATTTTCATGGTTTGCTTTGAAATTCATTTAGCTAGCATGAAGTGAAGGCTCTTATATTTTTTGGGTTATAAATGTTCATTAATTGCTGTCAATGAATGATCTTTTCCTTGTATAACGATGTAGGTTCCGGAATGCATCAACAAACTTGCAGATGCCGGAATCAAGATTTGGGTCATAACAGGTGATAAGATGGAGACAGCGATAAATATTGGGTCAGTGGCCACATCAGTTACTTGAATTGTCCACTTCTTTTCTCACTGCTTCACTTATGATGATTGGGGTTTTGTGAATTGTGATCACTGTATTACTAACCTTTCCTGTAGATATGCTTGTGGCTTACTGAGAGAGGACATGAAGCAGATTGTGATCACTTTAGACTCCCCAGAAATTAGTGACCTAGAAAAACAAGGGGACAGGAACGATGTTATGAAGGTAATGGCTGTATTTTTTTACTCCATGCTGTCAATTTTAATATTATTTCTTTTAATGGATGTGGTTATCCTAGGCTTTGAGTGAAAGCATTACAGATCAAATTAGAGAAGGAAAATCTCAGCTATGTTCATCTGAAGGCAGTTCCATTTCCTTTGGTTTGATAATTGATGGCAAGTCATTATCTTTTGCTCTTAACACGAATCTGGAAGAGGCATTTTTGGATCTTGCTGTTAATTGTGCATCTGTTATATGCTGTCGCTCCACACCTAAACAGAAAGCTCTTGTACGTGTCTTTGTTGTGCTAACTTGTACTTCTTTTGTAAAGTTTTTTGCCTTTTATATCTTTCAATATAGTAGATCTGGTTGCAGCAAATTAAAGTAACACTACTGTTTGAAGATATTCAGGTTACGAGGTTGGTTAAAAAGGGTAAGGGAAAAACAACACTAGCAATTGGTGATGGGGCAAATGATGTAGGCATGCTTCAAGAAGCTGATATTGGTGTTGGCATCAGCGGCGTCGAAGGAATGCAGGTATTTTCTGCTTTTATTTTTTTCTGTGATTTGGTAATCCTAGTCAATAAAAGATGGTATTGTCATGCCCCGAAACCGGAGCGCTTGACACCGGCGTTGATTCCAAACATTAATTCAAAATCAACAAGCCTCGTGTACAGATCTATGATAAAAACCAGTCTATTTATTCCATTGAAAATAATAATTGTCTTTGCAATTGATATTACAAAATACAATTGTCTCGGATTAAATCAAAGATGCGGAAGGGTAAATAAAACTAATAAATTTTCTTGAAGGTTCTTCGTGGATCATCATCTCCAAAATTGTTCTTGTTATTCTTCCTCGATCTCTTCTTTTCGTCTTTGTCTGAGAGGGGAGGTAAGGGCGTGAGTGTTTGGGAAAAACACCCAGCAAGTAGGGGCCGATTGAACATATGAAAACATACATATATTCATAACAAAAATCTTTTAAACATTTCTTTATCAAATCCATAGATCTTGGCAAATAAACATATTTCTTACTCATAAACACATATCTTCCACATATTCACATAACTACTTATTGGATTCAAGAGGTGGCTCCCGTGTGCATAGCACTTTGCTCTTAAGGATCAAGAGGTGATTCTCATGCATGTGGCACGCCCACATCATGTAGCACTTTGCCCCGCCGAATCAAGTGGTGACTCATACATACGTAGCACTTTGCTCCGTAAAGTCCATTCATGATCATGTCACATACTTGTTAGATTTAAAAACATAATCCTCATGTTTGATGTTCAATCGAGAATTTAAATCATAAATAATGTTTTGAAAACGAAATGGAATTATAGCAAAAACCACTTACAGCGATGAACGCGATTGATAGAATATAGAGAGCGAAAACACAACGATTCCTTCTTTCCTATACTTGAAATAATGGATAGCAATTTAATTGCTCAATTTTCAGAAATTCAATAGCCCAACCTTTCGAAACATAGGTTGGAACAAAAGCTGGGTTTGTTCTGAAATTAAGGCTACAGGTTTCGATAACAAGTGTAACAAAGATTGAAATTTTCTAAACAAAGGTTGGAATTTTAAAATTGAAGGGCTGAAGCTTTTCCAAAATTTAAGGCCGATGTTTCGAAAAGCATAAATGATAACATATTCCAAAGTATTGCCGAAATTTTTTCCGTAAATAAAAGGCTGGAATTAAGGTAATAAGGTGCTGGAATTCCAGAAAGGAAAGAGGCTGGATTTTCGAGAGTCTATTGAAGGAATTAGGAATTTAATGGCTTGATGGTTGGAATTTTCGAAAACAATTCTTGAACAAGGATTGGAATTTTTTAAACTCAATCTGCACAAATCTTCTCCGCATAATGGGTTTTGTGATTAAAAGATTTATTTGTTAATCCATGCTTATCTATTAGTGTATTGAAACTTAAAAAAAACTATCTATCAAGTAATTTCATAATTTACTTAATCATCTATATATTACTTCATAATATAAATAATTATCTATCAAATATTTTGTAGTCTAGTTAATTATCTATTTTTTTTTTTAGTCTCGATAATTGTCTATCAATTATTTTGCAATCTAAATAATGATCTATCAATTGTTATTATATTATCTTTCTATATTATCTTTCAATATTATCTTAAATTTAGTTATTGACTTGGTTGGAAAAATCGAGTTTTCACATCCCTCCCTCCTTATTGGAAGTTTCGTCCTCGAAACTTGAGTCGGCTCGATCTTTTATGAGACATTTATATTTCTCTTGCATCTTTTCTATCGGTTCCCAAATGACTTCTCTCTCCGTATGGGTTGACCTTTGGACATTGGCGTAAAGAAATGTACTTCGTCTCAGCACTTGATCCTTTGAGTCCACATTCCAAATCGATATTTCTTCACACTTCTTCAACTACTAGAAGTTCTGCTTCGAGCATATTGTTCCGGTTCGAATTTGTATCTCCTCAGTTGTGGTACGTGAAAGATATTATGAATACGGGATAGGCTTGGAGCGAGCGTTATTCTGATTATGTTGGGACCGTCGGTGTTGAAAGTAACTCGCTTAGGGCAAAAGATTGCTCCAGATTTCGTATTGAAGTCTGAGGCTCAAACGTGTAGCATATCCTCGAGGGTCTGAGTTGCCCTTTCGGTCTGACCATCGATTTGAAGGTAATATACGGTACTAAAAGTCACAAGAGTACTTGTCGGTTATCGAAAGCTCTCTCAAAGTCGCGACACAAATCGTGGGGTCTCTATTAGAGGCTGACGAGACTGGCTTTCTACATTCATTGGTATATAGTCTCGTCTGAGCTCTTACCTAGTCGAACCAAGAACCAAATTTACAAATATTGCTTCTATCGTGCCTTCGTCACGCACTACGCACTCTAATTAAGTTATCTTAACGAATGAATATAGTTTCTAGTTGAATGAGTTTTCTTTGTCAAACTGATCAATGATAGGAGTAAAGTCTCTTAAAGAAAAGTTGTTCAATAAAATCCAAAAAATTTTCAAGGGGGTGTAAAGTGAATGATCAACTTTCTGTGAGTCTAACCGATCGAAACAATTGTTGAATACTACAAAATTTTGCAAGGATAACATACGTTATTCTAGGATACAACCTCATGAAAGAAAGGAAATGATAATTCCAAGAAAGTGGAAAGCAGGAAAAAGTATGTAGTTTTTGCGCATCAACTCAAAATAAGTTTTGCAAGACGATAGTTGAAAAATAAATTTTTTTTTTTTTGATATGAAGAAGATCAAGGTCATATCAAACTCAAACAATCATGGAGTCTCGACAATGAATGAATAAATAATTGATGTATCGAACTTTAATGAAGAACGATAACCACATTATCCAAAGAATATTTGGGTAATTATGAAGCAAAAACATACTATGAAGATCCGAAGTACTAGAAATGATTGAACGACTGTTTCACAAGTAAGATATATTTCAAACGGTCCAAACTATTTAAAATAGATGAGGATATAAGAACAATTTCAGGATGAATCAATAGTTGAATAAGTGTTTGCACAAACGAGACTATTTCAAAATTGACGAATGAAGCTCTATAGTGCAATAAGTAGATTGAATAATTGTCCGGACAAAATCATATGATTCGAGTATTCTAGAATAATTAAAAGTGAGCTTTCACATTAAATACGAGATTATATCAAAAGTGACAAAATAGAGCGCAAAAGATATAATTGATGTTTATGATGAAATAAATCAAGCGGGGAAATGTCCAATGGGCGTGATGACATGCTAACCCATTATTCCAATGAAAGTTGAGTTCAAGGATATCAATAATAAATTTGAAGGAAGATGAATGAATTCATTGGTCGAATAAATTTTATCGAATTTCAAAAGATTTATTGGACCGCGGAAAGTTGGTTTCTAATTTTCTTAATAAATTCTAAGGGACTAGTCTATTCTCATTTGACCCAAATATTATAAGCTTGAGTACGATGTTCCATCACTATATCCAAATTGAGAAATAGATTTCTAATTTCCTTATTAATATTTAGAGACTAATCTACTATCTCTCATTTCAACCAAATGATAATACAACTTGAACCCAAAGTATCACAACTTATACTCAAATTATGAGATGTATCTTAAATTATGTCTCCCAAAATTATAACATGACTTTACTTAGTTCTAAGGATCTCAATAAGAATAAGGACATGTCATCGACTATTCGAGTTAGCCCGAGATTTCACTTGAAATTAAGTTTCTTGGAATTGGGTGAAAATTTTCAAAACAATCTCCATGATGAATCTCATAAAGTATGAACTCGAATTTATTGAGTGGTTTGGGAAAAATTCTCGAAGTTAGCCCAAGAATAAAAATTCAAGAAATTGGGCGTAATACGAGTGGATTGAGTTCATAGTGATTACAAAGAAGGATATAACTTTTCAAAATAATAATAGGTTTAAAGTTGTTGCGTGGGAGCATAACCGAGGAATAACACAATTCGAGACACACCCGGAGAATAAATTAAAATTTATTAATTAAACTGAGAGGTTCACGACGAAATCCTAAAGAAATTCATCACTAGAATACCAAAGAAATATTCCTTATTGTTCTTATCAAATCGCATACTACAAAAACTAGTCTATTGGTACTCCGTCTCTTAATTCATCTTCAACGTTTTCCACTACTATAGTATTTTTCTCGAGATCTTCTTCTTCCATCAGCAAATTGATCACAGACTGCTTGTAGGCGACTTCATGTGCTAATTCATTCTTCTTGATTAATGGCAAAGGTCTGGACATTAGGTTTGTTCTCCCTTAGCTTGTCTGGAGGGGCGCTGTGGTCTGTTCTAGTCTTCTTTTTGTCTCGCATCTCCTTGTCTTGGAATACTTTAAATTCGGTTACATCATGCTCCATATTTTGGATCAAATTGGTTTGATCGTGAGTCATCGTAGCCTACGTCGTATTGTAAAATATGTTACGGTGGATGTGGAATCGAAGGATGAGATTTCGTGGTTAGAGTTCTTTGAGGAGAAAAATTAGATCCTCAATTGGTTACGTTTCGGTTGCTGGATTTCGAAATTGACAAATGATTTTTTTTTTCTTGGAAATGATGTGAGGATAAATAACACAATTCGGATTGGAATAATCTGCTTCGGTGGTTCAAAAATCGAGGGCAAGTATTTGAGATATTAGGGTTTAATAGGCGCGGATTGGGGCTTCAAGAATTCGATCACTCGAGATTTGGAATTTCGAAATTATATACATGTTATTAGGATTCATAACCCAAATTTCATTTTAAAATGGCATTCGGAATTGGGAGAAATAAAAGTCCGAAATGTTCGCAATTTAGGGTTCTTGGGCGAGAATCTCGATCCGAAATTGAGCATCTACCCTTGTTTGCGATTTCGCTTGGATAGAGGGTTTTTGTTCGACGTGATATAAGGATCATAAACCTAGAATTAATTTAAAATTAGTGTTCGGATAGATTAGAAAATCGAATCCCAAATTTCCATGACCTAGGGTTCTAAGGGGTGTGGATTGCGGTTCAAAATTGGAAGCTTTCTCTTATTTGTGAGAAACATCTAATATAGAGCTTTTATTAACTATACAATGTAGAATAAAAATCCGAAATTAATTTGATTTTGGTGTTGAAATGATAGGGAAAATCGGAGCTTGAGTTTCGGCTAAAATAGGGTTCTTGGGGAGCAATTTCGATTCGAAATTACTCGATGTTCAATTATTGGAATTCGAAATTTTTAGAGGGCTTTGGATTGAATTGCTATAGGAATTAATAACCCAGAAGTAATTTGGAAATGGTGTTCGGATGATTGAGAAATCAAATATGAAAATTTCGAAAATTCTAGGGTTCTTACCAAAGGATATTCGATCTACAATTGGCAACAATTCTGCGGCTGGAGTTTGAATTTAGTTGAAGGCTTTTGTCAAGGATGATAATTCGATTATTACTCCATAATTAATTTGGAAATTTCGTTGCAATGGGTGGGAAAATCGATGGCTAAATTTTCGGGCAGTTAGGGTTCTTAGGGTGCAAAGCGTGATCCGCAATTGACGCCTTTCCTTCGTTTGGGAGTCGTTAAGAACATAGGGCTTTTATTACTAGGACAATTACGAGTGACATACCGAAGTTAATTGGAATTTCGTGTTCGAATGGTCTGACAAATCGGATGCTGAAGTTTCGCAAAATTAGGGTTCTTTGAGCGTGATTTTAGGCTCCAAATTGGACGCCTTCCCTTGTTGTTTATTTGAATTTTTCAGAGAGCTTTTGATATATACGTCATGTGGAACATTTACCTGGAACTAATTCAAATTCTATGTTCGGATTAATGGAAAAACGAATTTGGGATGTTTCAAAATTTTAGGGTTCTTGGGGCTAAGTTTTCGGTCCTCAATTGACGCCCTTGCTTCGTTTGGGAGTCATTAGGAATATAGGGCTTTTATTACTCATACCATGAATGGTAATACTTTGAATTTAATTCGATTTTTATGTTCGGATTCGAGAGAATTTAAGGCTTAAAGTTTCGGCTAGGGTTCCGGATTGGGTCGGAATTTGATCAAAAATTAAGCACTTTCATTTGTTTGTGAGTTAATAATAATTGAGGGGTTTTGTGATTCATAAACAGACGTTGAATTACACTGATTTGATTCAATTTCCCGTGTTCAAATTTAGGGGTAATTTGATAGTCGAATTTTTCGCGCTTTTCGTTTTTAAGGTTCATATGTGCATAAATTTAGATCCGAAATTACTTACTTTCCTTAATTTGTTAATCCGATTGGTTAGAGGGCTTTGGTTCGATGTATTTCAAGGAATAGAAACCCAGATTTAATTTAGGGTTGGTGTTCGGAAATGGGAGAAATCGATGGCTAAATTTTAGGGCAAAATTAGGGTTCTTGGGCATGAAATGCGATCTGTAATTGTTGACTGAAACTCAAAATTAGTTTAGGGCTTTTGTTCTACAAGTAAATTCGTTCACGGTGATGGATCGCATGTCCGGCGATTACGGGAAGTAGCATTTCCGAACGGTTTTGGGTTTAGGTCGCGAATTGGTCGGAAAACGAAGTCCATTGGAGCTAATACTTTGAATGTGAGGTCGTCCCGTGGAGGCGCTCCCGGTTGTTGGTCGGTCGTCCTTTCTCCGGCGGCGGCGTGATAACCATAGATTTAGGGTTTCGAATTTTGGAAACTTGTATCTTCGATTTTTTTTTTTTTTTTGGAGTTTCAGACTGTTAATTCATGATTCCCAACTTGTTTTCGATTCACTCAGTTGGTCTATTAGATCCGGGATTTATAATTCGGTTGATTTATATCAACCAAAAATCTTTTCCCAGCGGGATCATGGAACCTGGTTTTGCTCTGATACCACTAAAATGTCACGCCCCGAAATGGGAGCGCGTGACACCGGCGTTGATTCCAAACATTAATTCAAAATCAACAAGCCTCGTGTACAGATCTATGATAAAAACCAGTCTATTTATTCCATTGAAAATAATAATCGTCTTTACAATTGATATTACAAAATACAATTGTCTCGGATTAAATCAAAGATGCGGAAGCGTAAATAAAACTAATAAATTTTCTTGAAGGTTCTTCGTGGATCATCATCTCCAAAATTGTTCTTGTTATTCTTCCTCGATCTCTTCTTTTCGTCTTTGTCTGGGAGGGGAGGTAAGGGGGTGAGTATTTGGGAAAAAACACCCAGCAAGTAGGTGCCGATTGAACATAGGAAAACATACATATATTCATAGCAAAAATCTTTTAAACATTTCTTTATCAAATCCATAGATCTTGGCAAATAAACATATTTCTTACTCATAAACACATGTCTTCCACATATTCACATAACGACTTATTGGATTCAAGAGGTGGCTCCCGTGTGCATTACACTTTGCTCTTAAGGATCAAGAGGTGACTCTCATGCATGTGGCACGCCCACATCATGTAGCACTTTGCCCCGCCGAATCAAGTGGTGACTCATATACGTAGCACTTTGTTCCGCAAAGTCCTTTCATTCATGATCATGTCACATACTTGTTAGATTTAAAAACATAATTCTCATGTTTGATGTTCAATCGAGAATTTAAATCATAAATAATGTTTTGAAAACGAAATAGAATTGTAGCAGAAACCCACTTACAGCGATGAACGCGATTGATAGAATATAGAGAGCAAAAACACAACGATTCCTTCTTTCCTATGCTTGAATAATGGATAGCAATTTAATTGCTCAATTTTCAGAAATTCAATAGCCCAAGCTTTCGAAACATAGGTTGGAACAAAAGCTGGGTTTGTTCTGAAATTAAGGCTACAGGTTTCGATAACAAGGGTTGTAACAAAGATTGAAATTTTCTAAACAAAGGTTGTAGTTTTAAAATTGAAGGGCTGAAGCTTTTCAAAATTTAAGGCCGATGTTTCGAAAAGCATAAATGATAACATATTCCAAAGTATTGCCGAAATTTTTCTGTAAATAAAAGGCTGGAATTAAGGTAATAAGGTGCTGGAATTCCAGGAAGGAAAGAGGCTGGATTTTCGAGAATCTATTGATGGAATTAGGAATTTAATGGCTTGATGGTTGGAATTTTCGAAAACAATTCTTGAACAAGGATTGGAATTTTTTAAACTCAATCTGCACAAATCTTCTCCGCATAATGGGTTTTGTGATTAGGAAAGTGCAACTCATATTATTTATTAAAAGATTTATTTGTTAATCCATGCTTATCTATTACTGTATTGAAACTTAAAAAAAACTATCTATAATTTCATAATTTACTTAATCATCTATCTATTACTTCATAATATAAATAATTATTTTGGAAATCTAAAATTATCTATCAAATATTTTGTAGTGTAGTTAATTATCTATTTTTTTTTAGTCTCGATAATTGTCTATCAATTATTTTGCAATCTAAATAATGATCTATCAATTGTTATTATATTATCTTAAATTTAGTTATTGACTTGGTTGGAAAAATCGGGTTTTAATAATGTAGTATTTTGTTGTGCATCAATACATGCGCGTTTGACTTGTTAAAAAAAATACTGAATTAAGCATTTCATATTAACGTCTCTGGTTTCCTTTCATATATGGTGTTGATGTGTAATTATCAACCTGTATCATTTTTTCTTTTTTGCACCTTGTTTCAAGTTAGGGATACTGAAGTAATATGTGTTCGCAGGGGTAAGGAACTATAACTGAATATGCTGTGAACTAAGTTACTTTTTCTAAGACTAAAGTTTAAACAAATCATTCCGTCTCCTGATCTACTGTACTTTCTCATCTGCTTTTTTAATCTGTGAATGAAAGATCGATTTTTAGCATTAGATATACGTAAAAATATATTTTTGCATTAAACAATTTGAATTTTGGAAAACTCGTCTGACATTTATTTAAATTTATAATTTAGGCTGCAATGTCGAGTGATTTTACGGTAGCGCAGTTCCGTTTCCTGGAACGCCTCCTGTTGGTTCATGGCCACTGGTGCTACAGACGAATATCTATGATGGTATTCAATTTCTTCTTTAGTTACTTGTTATGGATTTTTTTTTTGTCTCTGGATCATAGCATTGAAAAGGATTCGTGAAATTTAGGGTCTTTATTTCTCGTTACTCTTCCTAGTATCACAAGCATAACCCACCAGAAATAAAATATGCCTGTGATCCTGTGGGACAAGGTAGACATTGTCAGCAACTGTTTTCATTCGCGACTTTTGTAATTGTCCGCTTCACGCGGTGAAAGTGCAGATATGCTACTTCTTTTACAAGAACATTGCCTTTGGATTCACCCTATTCTGGTTTGAGGCTCGTGCTTCCTTCTCTGGCCAACCTGCCTATAACGATTGGTACATGTCATTCTACAACGTTTTCTTCACTTCACTCCCTGTCATTGCTCTTGGTGTATTTGACCAGGATGTCTCTGCACGACTTTGTCTAACGGTAAACAAGTTAAAATAAATGCTTCAAAATATCTTTTCCCCATGGTCAAGATTAAGAAAACAATACAAATCCCATTCCTATGTTTGACAGAATCCCCGATTATACGAAGAGGGAGTTCATGATGTTCTCTTCAGTTGGCCTCGCATACTTGGTTGGATGCTAAATGGTATCATTAGTTCCATGATCATATTCTTCTTCACAACTAACTCTATCCTACATCAAGCCTTTCGTAGGGATGGCAGTGTTGTTGATTTTGAGGTTCTTGGTGTTCTTATGTATACATGTGTGGTTTGGACGGTGAACTGTCAAATGGCCCTGTCTATCAACTACTTTACATGGATTCAACACTTCTTCATCTGGGGTAGCATTGCTTTTTGGTACATTTTTTTAGTGATATACGGTTCGCTTTCACCTACAGTATCTACAACCGCATTCAGAGTTCTCGTTGAAGCCTGTGCCCCGAGTCCATTCTATTGGCTGGCAACCCTTCTTGTTGTTGTCTCTTCTCTGTTACCATATATATTGTACAGGACTTTACAGGTTGAGTATAATCCTATGATCCATGACAGAATTCAAAGGAGTAGATTGGGGGGGTCCGGGATTGAATCGTCTAGGGATTTGTCAATCCAACACTCGGGAAAGATGGATAGTGTAGAAGATAAGTCGAGAAATCGAGATTCGTTGTTAGTGAAATAGTAAAGTTTAATCGTGTGTGATAACTCTTTGGATGTTGGTGGGATTGCAACTCTTCGGATGTTGGTGGGATTGCAACTTTTGGAGGTCATACTTGAGAACAATGCCGATTCCATGTGTATGTACATAAATATGAAGTAAAACTGTTTATCGTATGGTTATTTCTATTTTAAAATTCGTACAATTTGCAGGAATTGAGGGGAACCTACAATTTTTTCAAAAAATTCCTACATGTTTTTTTCCTCACCAAAGATTGATTGCCATCGCCCCTTAAACGTATAGACTCCGTGCAATTTACAAATGAGAGGAGCACAAAGATACACATGGAAATATGGGATCTTTGTCGAAATATATATGATTCGTTTCTCAAGATTCATGTACACTTCGCAGGGTTGGATAAGCTGAATGGCATATATTCAGATAATAAAATTCGTCGAACATCCAATCCAAAACAAAAGGGTAATAAAAGCTACGTCTTGTTCATTTTTATACCGGGAACGACTATCTGGTTCGAACTCTTACACTCGTTAATACATTTTAATTCAATACCATGTCAATGTAATACTGAACCACAAAGCTGAAGAAACTAGCCCATGATACACCTAAAACTCTCATAAAACAATTCGAAAAGACTAATATGCCTCTGATCTTGCAAAGAACTCGTGTGCTTCACAGTATTTATCTAGGACTATGTTATGCAGAGGGTGAACAGGTTCCAATAGATTGTAATAAGGTCCCAAAATATCCCTTGGCAGAGGTGGAGAATCGGTATCTTGCGTTCCGCTATAATGGCAGATGGATAATCCGCTTAGAACATAACATGTATGATAATGATCTCTTCGTTTCCCCGGTTTGTCTCTGAAACCCGCCTCCTCCTGCATTAACCTCATCATATCAGAAATTACAGCTCATATCATATGGTGTAGGATGTCCTCAGGACGGACCCAGGATTTCATTTGGACAGCTTGACGGATCTTGGGGAGTGATTTAATGACTTTGATGAATGGAAGTTAAAAATTTAAAAACCTCGCTACAAAATGTCGGTTTTTTTTCCTTCTACCGAGGGCATCCACTGGATCTACTCCCGGGTACCACATGTAAAGACCCGAGAATTTGATGTCATCCAACAACTTAAAGTACCTTGTTCAAGTCAAACTCTAAATAATAGAGAGATAATTAAGTATTCTAGTAGGATTAAAACTCTAAATAAAGATAGATAATTAAGTATTCTAGTAGGATTAAAACTCTAAAGATGTTTAAGAATTCTAATAGGGATAGAAGTGAATCATATCATCTTTATCTTGACCAACCAAAACTTAATAAATAAAACTCAAAAGATTTCATTATTCAGCAGCATGTAAAGCCGAAACTCAGCCTCAAATTCAACATAATTTACACCAAAACTTTCGGTCAACAACCATACAAAAATCCAAGAGTTCAGCCAATCAAAATTCCTTCCAATCAGCCTTGAATTCTAGAGAGTTTGACCCTTGATTGTCAAAATTTCCAGTTTTTTTTTGTATAAAAATTTCCAGCAACCAGTTTCGAAAATCAGTCCATGATTTTCGAAAAGTTCACACAGTAACACACACACAGATTGTCGATCCATTCAAAGCCTAGGAAGGAAAGAATTCGTCGTTTTCGCACCCTAAATCATTCAAACACGTCTATAATCGCTGTAAGTGGGCTTTTGTTAAATATTCCTTTCGTTTTTTTTAAAAACCATAGTATGTTTTGAAGCTTCAATCGATATGTGAATTACGTTAAAATTATGATGTTCGGATGAAAATTATATTTTTTAAGCACTTTAAATTTCAAAATCTGATTGGGGTGAATTCCTTTATGGCCCTGATGCGGTGGGATTATAACCGTTTACATGACCTGATACGGTGGTTAACCGTTGTTATGGGAAGTCCAGACCCTTTATTCGTTGGTGATCCGATGTTATGACCTCATCTCTAGGAGGGTTAAGTCTAGAGACTGATATCAGTATCAAGATGAAATTAGAGGATTTATTGTGCTTAACGTATATGACAAGTATTGCTGATATGATATAATATGTTATAGCTCGATGTGAGCAATTATGATAATTCATGACTCGATGTGAGCAATTATGATAATTCATGGCTCGATGGGAGCAATTATGTTAAGATGCATTCATATCAGTTTATGATTCGATTATGATATATGTTTTGGAAAAATTATGAATATGTATTATATCATCACATCGATTGGCCCCCGCTTGCTGAGTGTTTTCCAAAACACTCACCCCTTACTCTCCCTTCCCAGATAAAGACGAGGACGATATTGAAGACGAAGAACAACACCAATTTTGGGGTTGGTGATCCGCCGTGTTTCCATGAATTAAAGACATTAAATTTGGTCTACTTAGGATTTCATTATTTTATTTCGTTTTAAAACTTCTAGGAATTGGTTATGCAATTTTAATTTCGATTGTAAAGACAATTATTTATTTTTATGGAATATAGGCTAGTTTTTCGTTAAATACAGTATTACGAGGCTTATTCATTTCAAGTGGTTATTGAAAATCAATGCCGGTGTTATTGACACCGGTCTCAGGGCGTGACATTTTAGTGGTATCAGAGCGAGCCAGGTTTCATAATCCCGTTGGGAAAAGCCTTCTAGTTGAGATATAACACTAGATTATAAAACCCAGTACAACAGACCAACTGAAGGAAATAAAATCAGTTGGGAAAAGTTGAACCTCGCTAATTACGATAATCAGAAGAGTACCAATATGATTAGTCAAGTTAGTAACGATTATTCTGTTCCTAAAAAAAATAAAAAAATTATTGAATAAAAGATTTTTTTCGAAATACATACCCTACCCTAACCGTCTGCCCATCCGCCTCCGTCGCCTGCCGCCACCATACGTGACGGCCGACCCACCTACAGAACCGCCTCTCCAAGACGAAGACACTGCCAAAATTTCAGATCGATCGAACAACGTTTGACCAATCAATTTCTTGTTCGAAATTCCAGAACCCTAAAACCCACGAAATTCAATTCTCCGATTTCCAGAACATCTCTTCACCGTTTTGCAATTAAAATTGACATACTGATCCTATGAACATGTCGATCAAAAGCCCTTTATCAATTTCAAATTTCAGCTACTGGAGATGACCAGAATCCAGATCGAAATCGTGTCCAAGAACCCTAGCAACCATGAATTTTTCCTTCCCCGATTTCTTAAAGTTCGTAAACGTTTTTGTTCAATTAACTTTGTAAATTCGATCCTTATCCAATTACGATCGAAAGCCCTCTCGTAATTTCAAATTCCAATCGATGATTAATGACTTTTCAAAACACTAATCCAAGCCATATGAACCCTAGAATTTTATTTTAAAAAAAAAAAATCAGAAACTGAGGGAATTCGAGCACTTGACACAGACTCCTGACATGTCGGTGGTGGAATATACCTCAAAGTTCAACTCTCTGGGAACTTATGCACCAACTATTATGGCAGATGAGACCCAGAAACTACATCGCTTCAGGATTGGGTTAAACAGTCGTATCCAATCTGCCATCGCAATATATGAAACCACAAACTTTGGAGATTTAATGGGAGCAGCCATCAGAGCTGAAGCTGATATAAGACGTCTTGAAGAGGAATTCAAGCGCAAACGACCTCCCTCTAACCAACACGCCGCCAATGGTCAAAATTTCAAGCGGCCTAATCAGTTCAATAATCAGCAAAAAGGACCAACATCCGGCCTACTTAGGATTTCATTATTTTATTTCGTTTTAAGACTTTTAGGAATTGGTTATGCAATTTTAATTTCGATTATTTTTATGGAATATAGACTGATTTTTCGTTAAATACGGTAATACGAGGCTTATTGATTTCAAGTGGTTATTGGAAATCAATGCCGGTGTTATTGACCCCGGTCACGTGGCGTGACACCACATCACGACACTGTAAAGATTGAATAACTACAAGAAAAAATGTTTCACTACTTCATGGTGAAAATTAGGTTTTCAATGCTCAATCAGATCATCAATTTGTACCACCTGTAGCATCAGCATTTTTTTGACTTATGGTTCATATTCAAGAGTTTGATCGGTCATTGGAAGAGAATTCAGAGGGTTTAATTCATTTAAAAACTATCAGTTTATCCAGCTGATATAGCGAGTAGTAGTGTCCATCAAGAAACTTATACATTCGATCATGATTAAAAATACCTGGGAGCAAAGAAGAATATATTGCTGCAACGCCATGCTGTTAAAAAGAGGTCTCATGCATATACGTCCTCGGATAAAATTGTCACCATTCTCATTCAACTCTATTGGATGAGAAGCATTAGATTTTCCTGCACCTAACGCAATAAAAAGCACGACAGATGAAACAATTACCGAGACAAAACCAACAGAAAAGAAAATACGCATATATGATATGGTCTGCACTCCGCAAAGTTTTGCATACCTTCTTGCCCAGGTCCGCAAATATCATTTACAGGGGAGGAAGTCCCTTCAGAAACTCGATCCCCGTCAGAAATATCGGAATCTGTAGAACAATTTTCTGTGTCTGCACTGCTGTCATGTTTGAAGACATTAGGTAAGCCCAGCTGTTCGTTAACAATCAAATGTAACCGCTGAATTATTGCTGCCGTTCCTCCCTGGTCACAGTCCATGTGTGGTACAAAGTACTAAATAACCACAGATAAAAGTCGAAAGTGGTTTGATTAAATATAGGAAACACTGAATTGTCATTCACCTGCCAAAAGGAGTAGCAGCCATCAACTAATTTATTTGTTCTGCCTTGAAATCCACATTCCACCCCTTGCCTGAATACCACCCAGTTCTGGAACATAAATTGATGAAGGAATCACATTGGTATTAACTAAGCTAAAGATGAAGAAGACAAGTGAAAAAACGTCATCATCTTGTATATAAACAAAGCTACTTACAATTAAACTAGGCAAGTCTAAACGATGAACATCATTGATCAGAATCATCGCAGCTAAACCACAGAATGTATATCTAAATAACAAGACCAAACAAGTTGGGTTCACCAGATTAACAGGAACATAAAAGAACGAGATATAACATTTCTATCAGATGAAAGTGGAAAAAATCAAGTAGTTCATTATACAGCCATACTCACCCACCATGAGCTTCTGAACCCGGTTCACCAGAAATTCCACCTTCATAAGTCTGACAACTGAGTTAACAATGTGTTTAGCCTCAGAAAAGAGAATATAGTAAGATTAAATAAACACAAAATGAAACCTTAAGATGTAATCTCCAACATTTTCAATCAACCTATCATCCAAAATGTTGAGAACACTGGCCACCTAAATGAAAGAAAATATATAAAATAGTAAGATGACCACATAAATAAAAAAAATGATGAATGAAAATCTTCTTCCTATGAATGGCATATTAATTGATATCATTCTTGCTAACGGCCATGCAACTTTTATCGATAAAGTCTCATTTTTATTGCACACACTATGTACTTTTAATATGGTTTGAGCATCCCAGATTATTGATACCCAATGTCTTAGCCACCATGTTGAACTCTTAAACTTACAGATATAGCAGTGTAGCAAGAACGAACATCTGTTTCTCCACCATCATGCATCCTGAAGATATTACAAAAGAGAGGAGCTGAAATTTACACACAAAAATCACCCTAGAGAAACCGAAGTACAAAAAAGCAAATTTCCAAACAATATACAGACACAACATTATGGTACGAATTTTTCAAGATGTGAAGACTCTGATATCCAATTAAAGAAACTATCATCAAATGATACATTCATGGATATTGCGTCATACCTAAAGCCACCACTTCGGTCTTTCATTCGCAGAAAAAATTCGTACATCATTTTTCTGAAATATGAAAACGTATTAAAGTAAAAATAGATTACAAATAATAAAGTAAGTAAAACAAACTTTACAACACAGTAAAAATTGATCACCTGTTTATTGATGGCAAAGATATGTCACCACCCACAGTAATAAGTGTATTGACTGCAGCATAAGTTGTTGCCAAATGAGGCATCTGACATAAGTATGACAATTGAATAGAAAAATGTATATTAAATAAATCGAAGCTTTATATGAGTTACTGTAATTTCAATAACAGAAAGGCTAAGGTTATTGAATAGGCTGAAGATAACTAAAATGTTGTTTGAAGCATAAGATTTTCACCAGCTTGCATTCTTAGATAGGTTAGATAGATCTGAAAATCATATCTTGCGTGAATGAATCTTTCGTAAATCCCATTGTTCTCAAGAAATAATCACTCGTGCGCGGAGTAAGTGAAAAATAAGGTAGGCAAATTATTCTCAAAAAGTAAGAAAGTCAAGTCAGTGTAAAACTTGTCTCATTAAATATAAATATAAGATACACGAAATTATATATGAAGCTTCAAAGAATTATTCTACCTGACCTGGGCCACCACCATATCCACCATTTGGATCCTGTCATCAATAATAGATGAAACAATAATAAAAGCAATTTAGTCTCGATTGGATCCCAATAGATAGGTTACTGAAGTTATCTAACATTCAAACTTTCACTGAAATCATCATCCAGGACATCTGATAAGCATAATCACAAAGTAAATATGATACGACCACGAAGGAAGAGTGCGCAAGGTAAAGAGGGAGAGAGCATGATGGGCTGGAAGAAGTAAATGCAGAAGTGAAAGATGATCAAGAGAAGAACCAAGATGTTGGAAGGAAGAGCAGTAGGATAGGAAGCAAGCCAAGCAAGTTACAAGATTACATATTTAGCTAGGAAGAAGTTGGATAGTTAGCTAATAAGTAAGCACATTTAGTTGCTTCAATAAAATTGTCAATGAAATAATTCCTCTTCCTCTCTCTCTCAAGGAGGTTAGCTACCTCGAATTAGCTACGCATCATTGGTGCTCTCGTTGCGATCTTCGATCATTTATTTTCTAAATAATCGATTTTTCCAATTATTTTTTTATTCAGTTCTTAAATGTGCGATCTTGGCAGAAAAAAATGAATTTAAAATTTTTTTTTGATGAAATTCTTCATTTGTTGATTCGTTCTTGATCCTTGCATCATTGAATCGGTTGCTATCTTCCTCAATTGGTGTCTAGATTTCTGGATTCGTGATTTCTCGATATTAGTTTTTTTTTTTCCTGATGCTCAGAATTGTTTGACAAAAATTTCAGTGCAGAAGCTACGAGCAACGATCGATTGGAGGAAAATTTATCAAAACTTACTGCATTTCAAGAAAAACAGGCAATTCATATCGTGACGCATGGTTCAAACATTGAATTCATCACCACTTCAATGAAGGAAATCACACATGGCTTGCAGAATTTGAATGCTAGGCTAAAGAAATACGGTCAATGTTATTCAAATACACATCCGGGATTTCTGCCATCGTCTCCCATCAATCTAGCAAAACAGATTCCACGGGAGGTGCCTGTCAATTCACCGATTCAATTTCAATTGCAACAACAGAGACCAACTTCCCAATTCGATTATCTCAGGTTGTGCAACTCGATTCCGTCAAAACCACCGCGCTTCTCTGGAGATAATCCGTCGGCATGGATTTCTCAACTTCAAAGGTAATTCAATTTCTACAATACTTCGGATCCTTGACGATTAATCATTGCCTCATTTTATTTGGATGGGTATGACATTAGAGTGGTATGAATGGATGAAAAAAAATCACTTAATTCCTTGTTGGAAAGAATTTATAACAACATTGGAAAACAACTTGATCAATTGGAATCTTCCTTTGGTGATGCTATGTTGGACATTCCAGTCGAAGAAATAATCTTTGGATCAAATGATGATTTGAGTTGCCATGCTCAGATATATGATGACGAAATTTTAAAAAACACCGAGTGCTGGGAGCCGAAAATGGATGAAAACACTCAAAAAATTGATCAAGACGGCGACATTCTTGATCAAGAAAAGATGCAGAGCACTACCATAGGTCTGTGCGAAGAACAATCAGTGTATTGTTGCATTGAATTTCATCAATTTGAAGAGGTGGAATCAATGGAGGATGAAATTATGGAGTATAAAATTTTTCTTATGGAATAATATTGTTTCCACGGAATGTGGCTTTTGTCCTTTGACTGGATATTACAGAAGTTTAACCATGGATATATCATTTCTATGTGAACTCAAGGGTGGGCTAAAACACGGTTTACCGCCTTTCGAATTGTGTGTATTGTGGGATCTTGGAGGTCATCCGATGATCATTTTTCTTGGCATTCTTATTTGCTGGAACATAAAGATAAATCTCAAATATTGATTTAGTGGATCGGGTTGTCGTTGGAATAAATTTCTTGCTCGATCTTGCCAGATTAAAATCACTTCTTCTCGATCTCTATTCTCAAGGAGATTAGCTATCTCGAATTAGCTACGCATCAAAATAGCAACAGAAAAAAAACTCATGATCCAATATTCACACATACACACAGGAAAAAAACATCAGTGTACTGTGGAAAAAAGAAATGCTTCATTCAAGTAGGAGATCATCTAATCCTACCTCAACCCTACTTTTCATTCCATTTTTCTTCTTCGTTTCGTGATGAAAGTCAACACTTAACCACTTATTATTTCTGTGTAACAGCAGATATCCTTTTATAGGGTTTCCAAAAGTAAATTGTCTGGCATTGCACTTACAAGATTATAATATTTCAGCATAGAATCACAAAACAAGCACATCGGTTTAATCAATAGATGAATTACTGTTTGAAGAAAAGTCAATAGCTGCTGGTTGTGTTAGAAATCCGTGGCTGAATCTCCATCATAACCCACATATATCACAACGTTAATGCAATAAGAATTAGAGCGACAAACCTGGCAACGGTTGAGAAACTCAACAACATCATTTTCCAGTTTGTCATCAACACAATCCCCCATTAAAGCAATTGAGTGAATGATCCAATAGCATAGCCAAGGTCGACTACAAGTAAGCAAATAAACATGTTTAAGAAACTGTGACTCGGATAGAAAACTTCATCAAAACGCTCCGGAGAGCAAGTTATGCATCAATAATATCCAGAGTCCAAATGAAATATAGTTATTTAAACTAACACTTCGGACAGTAAATTTAGTATAAGTGAGAACCGAATACCATTTCAACAAAACAAACACACATATCAGTACTGAGCGGACCTATTTATTCAATAAGCGGAAAATTTTTGCACTTTTAGCAAGATTAAAGTAAAAAAAATCGAGAAGTCAGAGGGAGAGAGTACTTGGCATCCAAAGCTGCAAAATTGGGACCGAGTTGTTTGAGGCTTCTGGTGAGATACTCAACATGATTGTCGCGTCGAATCTCAAAGCTATTGATTTCACATATCAAAATGAAGATACAAACAAAAAAAGTAAGGAAATTTCGCGAAGCAAACATGATCGATACGTTGTACAAGCAAAATAAACCCTAGTTGTTAACTGCAAAGAGTAGCGGGGAACTAACTTTACTGATTGAGCGTGGGGCGGAAGGTTGCAGACCAGATTGTAGATCCGAAACACTTGATCCTGTACCATCCACTGCTCTTCCTGTGTTTTTGTAGCTACCATTTTCTCCATCGCAGTCGCCGACGCCGTGCCGACGCCGGTAAATTACGGTGGCGAGGCCCTTTTCGGAGTAGTCTGGCTCTGACTCTCGACGCTTCCTATCTTGGGTCATAAACCCGACTCACGAGTCTAAGATGTTACCGGTTTCGGTGCATCTCGGTTTGGAACCGGATTGGTTCCGGGTCATTAGAGATATTTTACAAAGTTGAGCTTAAAAACCTAGAACAGAGATATACGTATTTTTAAAAATAGCATGATTAAAATAATAATCATTAAAATTAGAGAAGGTTTATATATAATTCATACTTTTTTTTTTATGATTCATTATATAATTATAGATAATTTCCATTTAGAGAAAATGATGACAGTGGTGATAAAAGTTCTGTGCGGATAATTTCAGAAGAAAACAAAATTCTATTTTGATTTTTTCTACTCAATCTTCATTACCGAGCTTTAATTATATTTAAACCAAGTTATTAATTTTAGTGAACAAGAATTAGAAACTTTTGATGTTTAGGCAAAGTGGAAAAAATATGCGAAATTTTGGCCAATGTTTTTCTATTATGACACGTGATCTACTAACACCTCTAAAATCCACAGTTACATTAAAGTCTTGGTTTAGTGCAAGTGTGAGAGTTCTTGATGAAAAAAGTAGATGACCAAATATCATAGAGATGTGTATTCATTTAAAATATTGGTTAGATGCTGATATTCGATTACAGTACCTAGGATTACATGATGCATCTTCTCGTGAAAATGAAGAAAGTTGATTATTGATTATTATTAGTATATGTTTTTTTAGTCTTGATTGGTGATTTGACCTATAGACAGTGTCGGGCTCAGCTTCAAAGTCAAACGGGTCGTGCCGATGCCACATTTAGTTGTCACTCTCTAGAGTGACATGACAAAATAAAAACAAGAATTCGTTTCTACGCAAAGTCATTGTATATCAAAGCATACATATCATCTTCCTCACTTCCTAAAGGGAAAGAAAGCAGCACTCTGAAAGTCCTTGCCGCCCACAAAAGCAAGTATTGTTCCTTCTGAGTTGCTTTCGTATGCAACATTGATAAACACGAATCCTAAGGATTTATTTTGCTGTATTCGTACTTATTTGGGATCGTTATCCCTTATTTTGCATTAAATAGTCTTATAGCTTATTATTATTTTTTAAGGTAGATCATACATTGAAAAAAACATAAATATGGAAAGGTGGTCAAACTAGTTGATGTCATGAAGGAAAGACCATGAGAAACAAGCCAGGATCGCAAACGAAATGAAGTAAAAGCATGAAGTAAAATCAGCACCCAAGAGCCAACAAAATTTTAAAAATTCCTATAAATCTTGATAATTAAGAATATAATTAGTGAATTGTTTTATACTATCTTCCAAGGTGATTTTGCAAGACTCGTAGGCAAGAAGACAATAAAATAGAATATAATTTTGGCATATCTTTGAAAGGATACACATCTAAATTCGTTGGAGATTGGGAGACTGTTGCATAACTTTTAAAAGAGGGAGAAGCCTAATTTTTTTCGAAGAAGACATCGATATTTGTGGAGGATCCGAACACATAGAAGACGGCTAAGATATAGGAAGATTTTACAATTAATTCTTGATGGCTAGGATTCAACTTGGGAGAAGAGCATTCAAATTGAGCAAGACATGCGCTTAATCGCTGAAATTTCTTTTATCTCTTGTTATTTTGTTTACTTTCATAAATTTAAACATTTTTTGCTTTTGTTTGGATTTTATGGAGTAGATATTTTAGATCAAGGCAACGATAGGGGGTCGAGACGATACTATGTTTTAATATTTGGTTATTTTTTAATTATTTATTTTTCTTGCTTTAAATTATTGATTGATGCTGGTTTATTATTACTTGTAAATAACCTGATCAATTATTTACATGTTTGTTGATTAATCACGATTCGAAAGAAGAATGATTAAATATAGCAGCAAAGACATCAAACATATAGCAAAATCGATAGAAATAGAATTCAATTTCTATGTACGATTTTAGGATAAAACTGAAATTTCATCGCGACTAATCTGATTAGATCTAACTAAAGTCATTTTGGAATAACTAGGTTGAGCAATTGGAGCTTTTTATACAACAATCTTCCGAGAACCGCCAAGAGAATGAAACAACCTATGCTGATCAATTAATGACCAATCAGGTATGGCTACATGCTGAGAAATCAAATAACTAAAGTTGGGAGAATGATTCAAATCAAACTTCATGGGAATCCGATCCTCTACAAGAAACTGAGCCAAAACAAGAAGAATTATTTGAGAAGTTTCCATATGACAATAAACAAAAGTTAAGTTGGACTCATCGATGGTCCTGACATATATACCGCCAGAAGATCATATCTTTACCATCGATGCCAACTTCATAATCTTACGTCATCTACAAATTTTGTCCTCAATCAGAATTCTTCACCAATGCTAATCAATTCATGACAAGTGTTGCTGGAGCGACGAGCAATATCTTGCCAAGTTTGATGGCATATAGTATGAAGACTGCTATTTGGCGGCTGCTTCTCCATATTCTGGCTATAGACTATAAATTTAGTGCTTAGTGGGAGGCAGCCCATCATTTTCTTTCATCTTATTCATTTTTAGTTTGTTATTTTTATTTTTATAGGGTTTTTTAGTTTAATCTTAGCGAAGGAATAAGGGGATCGTCATCTTCAAATGAGCGAAGGGAGTTTCAGCAATCAATCTTTATCCTCACGTGATTGCTAAAGGCATTTCACAACTTTTTCAGGGAAGTTTTTGTTTACTACTTATTTTATGATTTGTTGTGTTTTTTTAAGAGGTAACAAATTATTGAGGATAGTATTTCTAATATTCATTTTGACATTAGGACATTTTCTAATATTCATTTTGACAGTGCACTTGTGATTACATGATGTATTACTTGATTTGCTAGGTTTTTGATCACTTGAGAGATTGTATCATGCCTAAATTGATCGACAGAAGTCGTAGTTGTAAGCGAGGGATTTAAAGACGAACTAGTTTGGATCAAAAATTTTGAGACACCATTCATACACTTTGGTCAAACTTAAATCGCATGGTTGTGAATTTTTGAAGGAGTGAGCTCAGAAAAAAAAGATGAAACAGTCCTTCCTAGCATTCCAATTACATTATTCTTATCATTAATGTCCTCCTTGAGCCTAATAAAATCGAGTGGAGATGTCAACTACACAAATTAGCCCTCGCTACTTATTTTTTTCAAAATCACACATCAACAACCCGAATTTTAGCCCATACGTTATTCCTACCTAAATTTTGAGAAATGTATTCCTACCTAAATTTTTGAGAAATGTAAACCTCTTTAGCACTTAAAAGTTTCAAAAAAAGTTGATCAGGAAAGCCGACTATTTTTAAACCACATGAGGTAAGTTGTCTATTGTCAAAATCACATCATACCAAAAACGTGAATAATAAATCATTTTAATTATATTTTAGAATATTTCCTTCCTTTTGTGCTGATATTAATGAAATACGTTACAATTTTCTTGAAGCAATTTCATAAGTTTCTTCTGTTAGCCCCTAAAAGATGGTTACATTTTTCACATCCATGTATTTTAGATCTTCTAGAGTCTCCCCACAGAATTATTTGTGAAATAAATTAGAGCAAGATTAAAGCTTTTGAATCAAGTATTGTTTTCATAATTGAGTCTATGCTCCACAAGATTTAGTTTTGAAAACTTCTTTGTTTAAAAAAGTCTAGCAAGGTTCAACATTATGTTTTTATGACTGCTTTATTTCTCACCAGATTGATACGAATACTATATGTTAGTGGCAGAAAATTCTTTGGCTTTGAATCGGGATAATTGATTCTACGAGGTACCCACTACTCAGAGTACCCTCCTACATCCGTTCATGATCCATCCACTTCTTCCTCTATTGATTCATGTGCTATATGCTTAAATGCAGGGAAGTCGGACTCTATAAATTCCTTTTCACCGAAGAGAACAACTTAGAAAATGATGTTGGAATTGTGTTTTGACACAATTAAAAGTCAAAAAATAATTTGAATGGGTACTGTCCATTAACACTGAAAATTGACTTGAAAATTTGAATGTACATCTTGAGTAAATATTTTGAGTATATTAATTTGCTCAAAACCAATTTGAAGTAAATGATAAAATTAATTTCGGAAGTTAATTCATTAAAACCCAGTTGAGAGTTGTATAAGGAAGTTGAGAGACCCTTATCATATATTTATATTGGGAAAAAACAATATTTTGAAATCTTCCTTATATACAATTTTGGTGTACAGAATGGACGAGATCGGTCATGATGAGACGCAATCGTGGCCGTTAGATCACGAATATATAGATCTTATTGATCCGGATGGAAAGTATATAGGAAAGACCGTGCGTCATCACAAGAGACTCAATCTGGATTATCATATACAAATCTAAAAGATGCGTTGAATGGTTGTGATCATCAAAAATATATGCGAACATGATTGTTGGTTTCAAAATAGATGCCCCAAATTTTATTGATGATAGGATACAACGAATGGATCCACTATAAAGAGGTGCGATTTGGACCATTAGATCAATATCTAACCGACCAGATTCAAACGTGCCAAAAATTGAGTCTATTCACGAAAAGGCCCATGCAACCTTTTTTAAAAAGTATAAATAAAACCACGCATTATATAGAATGCATTTTAAGTCAATACAATTGTATATTTGTATTGCACCATAAAAACACTCCCATATTCATACATTTCAACCTATTTTATTCAGGGACGGACTCAAAAAAAAATTCTTGAGAGGGCGAATTTTTTATTTTTTTTTATAATAATTAAGGGTTAAAAAAATTTGAGGGTGCAAAAATTTTTTTTTTAAAATAAGTAAGGTTAATTTTTTTTTCAAACAAACAATTTTTTTTCTTTAAAAAAAAAAACAACTTTTTTTTGTGGGGGGCCCTAGGTCCGCCCCTGATTTTTTTGTCAAAAGAGAGAGTTCGAGAAACAACCTTTATTCACTTTTCTCGTGATTTGTAATGCTATTATAATAAGATAAAAGTCGTTGTATCCACGTTGTGTGTAGGGTAAATATGTCTTAACGAGATAGCGTCCAACTCTAAACTCGACTTTTGCCTATATTTCAGTTATGTGTCATAATTTTGTTGCAACATATTTCTTTCCATTTCAGTTTTACGTCATAACCCGTAGCAACAAATGATTATTAGTTGGGGAAATTACATGGAAGTCCACTTTGGTGACACAAAATCTACTAAGTCTTAAGAAAAAAATCTTAGTGCATAAAAAGCTAAATTGGAAACAATTTTGTTGAAATAAGTCCACTTTCAAATTTTCAAATCAATTGGGTGTTTTATGATGACTCTTTTACCCCTTAATAGTTTGATATATTACATTATATCCTTTAGGCTTTTGTTTAAATTACAAAGAGGTCCATATATAATGTTTAATTATCTTTTATATCCTTATATTTATAAAAAGCAACATTTAACATCGTCTTTTTACAAGTCCCCGTTTTTTGCGATCCTTGGCACAAAATGGTATCAGAACCTAGGTTTATTCTGGAAATACTATGATAATATCTTGAATATTAATTTGTAACCTATACGGAGGAGACGATTCAAGAAAATTATGGACCCGAACGAATGTTCGAAGTGTCATGCATACAGGTGGTATTTCCGGAAATTGAAAAAACTAAACCATAAACATATGGCGGAAGCTCAACGTTTCAGCTATAAGTGGAAACTTTTACGAGGAACCGGTGTATTAGACACACCCGGAATAAACCATTACAAGAAACTCGAAAGGATGGCGAAGAGGCTCCATCAAGTGAACCTCAAACTACAGTTCGAGTTAGCTGAACTTCAGGAGGACGATCATCCTGAACATGAAGATGTGGTTCCAGCCACCAATGATCCAACTGGGTCTGGACCGGATGATTAGGATGGGAGAACCAACCTTTCAAGAAATCGAGCCAGATTCTTCTAAGATATCCCAAGATCTTAGAGAAATCCAGAAGACAGTGCAGCGCTATGGATTCCTTCAATACCATGTCCCTGCACAAATCCATCAGATCCAGAGTCAGATGGAGACCATGATTAAACATCAGAAGAAGATTTTTGAAAACCTTCAAGATGTTCAATCCCGAGTGAAGGAATTGGAGTCAAGGCCAAGTCCGATAGGAAGAAGGAAAGGGGATGGTTGTCACCATCTTACGGAACAGAACCCCTTTTACTCCAAAAAGGGAAAGCAGAGGAGGTCCGGAGGCCCTTGACGGAGACTGAGAAAATGATTGCAGTCCTACGAGGAGAACTCATACTTCCCACAAAGTAGTGGAAAGAATCAACCTGGAAGATCTACGTGATCTTGCTGATTCATTTGCGGGATTAAATCTCGTAGAAATCAAGACCGGAGAGCTTGTACAAAGACCTCCACCACAATAGAGTTTCGGGTCACACAACCCACCCGAAGGTGATCAAAGTATGCCACACAGGGAGGATTTCACCTCAACAACTTTGGATCCCCCAGTTGGAACAAGAAACTGTTCCCGAAGGCCAGATATTCATCAGACGCCCTACGGGAAATCACAGCTAGATCCAATCCATCCATATGGACTTATGCTCAACATGGATATTTTGGATTTCAAAAATAGAGAAATTCTTATTGATGAATGGGCTTCAGCAATGACAATAGCAGCAAGAACACTTGACTTAAGCAAAGAATGATTCATTTTACTCCTAAAAATGAGTCTGGAAGGATCAATCAAGATTGCCTGGGATCTTGGAGACCCAGGAACCAAGGAAGAAGTTCTAGTCGGAGAGTCCCTGAAAGAGATCGTGGACAAGATGGCGAGATTCTTCAAAATCTGTTTCATTGGAATAAGCTATTTTGAAGGAATGGAGGAAGAGAAGGCTAAGAAATACAGACAAGCTCTAATTAGCCTGGAACTACATGACATCTGCTATGTAGATGAATACATCAAACTCTTTACAGAGTATCGATGGAAGTCAAAAATAGCGGAAAAGGATGTAGCTGAGCTGTTCTTTGCCAAAATTCCGAGCCCATGGAGAGAAATGTGTAAGTAATCCAACAAGCATACAACGCAGCGGAATTAAAATTTGGATTACTAGAACCGGGATCTATACAAAGTGATCATATCGGATTATAGATAATAAGAGTCTCACCCTCGTAGCGTGTTTGAAGCAGAATCCTCGTTGTAGCACCACGAGTCACAAACAAAAGTTTGCACCTTTGTCTCTACGGTATCCACACGATCAAATCAAACAAGGGACGTTCAAGAACAAGTTGCTAGACTTATTCTTGAACCAAAACCAAACTCACGGTTCAAAACCGATTAAACGGCGGCCTTTCCGAACACCACTATTCACGTCGGCCGTGAAGATGGAGGAGGAAGGAGGCGGCGACCGAGAGCTCTTGGTATGGTGGCTAGGTTATTTTATGAATTGTGTGTTTAACAATTAATCATAACCTTGTATTTATATTATAAGATTTAATTAAGGTTCAAGACTTTCTTAAAGTCTCATGGGCCCAAACCCATGATTTAATTAAATCCTTATAATCATTTAATTAAGATTCTTCTTAATTATTTAATTCATCCCATGAATTTAATTTCCTTTATCGATTTAATCTTTTGTGCGACCCGATAGGATCTTGTAATGTTGGCAGTAACATAAAATCTCATTTTACGTCACAAGCAATGAGCGGTATCTAGCAACACATCAAGGCTACCCAAATTACAAGAATGTCTTTGACTCGACATAACCTTAGAACTTGTGATAATATTAACCATGTAACTTAATCCCTTTGTCCATGTGTTTAGATTGAACACGAGTCATGGAATAGTCACACTCGTATATTCAATCTCTATTTCTTGATCCCCAAGTAGAACTAGAATAAACGAATAAGCTCGATATCACATATCGACTCATTCGAGCACGGCCATGCATTTTAGTCTTACTTGATCAAGGGCCCAAACACTTCTCATGTTATATAGGAGAGACAAATTCTATCTTGGTCAATCAACATCCCTCTACATAATTCGTAGTGTATCCAATAGTTGCCTTTATAGTTTACCCTGTTACAGGTATCGTTTGACAATATCAAGATACATAACTCCTTATGTTGGGATCTCTGATGATCTCAAGTTGTAAGGATTACATACATTATTATCACTATGAGAATTGCTTATGACACTCATATAACTATCCATGTAGCATTCTCATGGTGGGTCTGTCCAGTACATTGTTCTCTAACATGTACCCATGTGTTGATTTGATATCTCATATCCATGAATTAATTCATCAATCAAAACATACTAGTCTCAATGTATTATCATTATCCTTATTTATGATAATACTTGACTAGGGACAATCTTTAAGAATAATACAATATTATTCTAAGGACATTAACTTATAAATTAATTCATATTGCACAGATATTCGAATAATATATAATAATGATTTGCCATTTATAAAATCATAATACATTGTATGTCATAAACAATCATCTAATGACATGTCTTAGGGCATATCCCAACAAATCTCCCACTTGCACTAAGATCAATCAGACATATACATAATGCCTAGAGATCTAGTATGACGATCATGCTTCTGCTGTGACAGTGGCTTCGTCAATGGGTCAGATACATTATCATCTGTTGGTACTTTGCATATTTTAACATCTCTCCTTCAACGATTTCTCGAATGAAATGAAAGCGCCAAAGTATGTGCTTGGATCTTTGGTGAGATCTAGGTTCCTTAGCCAATGCGATCGCTCCATTGTTGTCACAATAGAGTTCAATCGGATCCTTAATGCTAGGCACCACTCCAAGTTCAGAAATGAACTTCCTGATCCAAATAGCTTCCTTTGCTGCATCTGAGGCAACAATGTACTCAGCTTCCGTTGTAGAACCGGCTACTGTCTCTTGCTTTGAACTCTTCCAGCTCACAGCACCTATTTAGGCAATACACATATCCTGATTGCGATCGAAAATCATATTTGTCGGTTTGGAAACTTGCATCAGTGTAACCAATTACATTGAGCTCTTCCTCACCTCCATAAATCAAGAATGTATCCTTAGTTCTTCTTAAGTACTTCAGGATGTTCTTGACTGCAATCCAGTGACATTCACCTGGATCAACTTGATATCTGCTCGTCATGCTCAAAGCATACGAAACATTGGGACGAGTACATGTCATGGCATACATGATAGATCCAATAGCTGATGCATATGGAATCTTACTCATGTGTTGTCTCTCATCTGGTGTTGAAGGACACTGATCCTTCGAGAGATGTATTCCATGTGTCATAGGAACGAATCCTTTCTTAGATTCTTGCATGCTAAACCGTTTTAGCACTTTGTCTATGTATGTACTTTGACTTAGGCCAAGTAATCTTCTCGATCTACCTCTATAGATCTTGATTCCTAATACATAGGTGGCTTCACCCAAGTCTTTCATAGAAAAGCAATTCCCTAGCCAAATCTTTACAGATTGTAAGGCAGGGATATCATTCCCAATTAGAAGTATGTCATCTACATACAATATTAGGAAAATAATTATGCTCCCACTGACCTTCTTGTAGACACAAGGTTCATCTACTTTTTTGATGAAACCAAACTCTTTGACTGCATCATCAAAACAAAGATTCCAACTCCGAGAAGCTTGCTTCAATTCATAAATGAATCGTTGTAGCTTGCATATCTTTCCAGCATCCTTTGGATCGACAAAACCCTCGGGCTGTGTCATGTACACATCCTCAAGCAGATTTCCATTGAGGAAAGCTATTTTGACATCCATCTGCCAGATTTCATAATCATGAAATACAGCTATTGCAAGTAAGATCCTAATGGATTTAACCATGGCAACTGGTGAAAAATTTTCATCATAGTCAATACCATGAATTTGTTTGAAACCTTTTGCTACCAGTCGACCTTTAAAGGTTTGTACATTACCATCCATGTCGGTCTTCTTCTTGAAAATCCATTTGCACCCTATGGGTCTCACCCCTTCAGGTGGGTCAACCAAAGTCCATACTTGGTTTGCATACATGGATTCCATTTCAGATTTCATGGCTTCTTGCCATTTCTCAGAATCAGTGCCCATTATAGCTTCTTGATAAGATGACGGCTCGTCCTCATCAATAAGTAATAAGTCACCTTGTTGAGTCACAAGAAATCCATATCTCTGTGGCTCCCGGTGTTCTCTTACAGACCTACGCTGGGCTTGTGTCTCTTGAGCAGGCACTTCATCCACAACAGCTTGTGGTGACTGCTCTTTTTCCATCTCAATATCATGTTCAGTGTTTTCTTGTGGTTGAACTTCACTAAGTTCTATATGTCTCCCACTGGTTTTTCTAGAAATAAATTCTCTTTCAAGAAAGACACCAGTCCGAGCAACAACCACTTTGTTCTCGGTGGGATAATAGAAATAGTATCCTTTCGTTTCCTTAGGATATCCCACAAATAAACATTGATCAGATTTGGGTCCAAGTTTGTTAGAGGCGTGACGTCTCACGAAAGCCTCACAACCCCAAATCTTCATAAAAGACATACTAGGACGCTTCCCAGTCCATATCTCATATGGTGTCTTTTCCACTGATTTAGATGGAACGCGGTTCAGTATAAATATTGTTGTTTCTAAAGCATGTCCCCAAAAGGATATCGGAAGAACTGCATGACTCATCATTGATCTAACCATGTCCAACAAGGTTCGATTTCTCCTCTCTGATACACCATTCCATTGTGGAGTATACGGGGGAGTGAGTTGTGGGACTATCCCACACTCCTTTAGATAGTCATGAAACTCTTGGCTTAAGTATTCACCTCCTCGATCTGATCGAAGAATTTTGATACTTTTGCCAAGTTGATTTTGTACTTCATTCTTGAAATCTTTGAACTTTTCAAAGGTTTCATGCTTATGTTTCATCAGGTACACATACCCATATCTACTGAAGTTATCAGTAAATGTAACGAAGTATTGAAAACCACCTCTAGCATGTGTGCTTATTGGTCCACATACATCACTATGTATTAGTCCCAATAAAACATTTGCCCTTTCAACATGTCCCTTGAATGGGGCTTTAGTCATCTTGCCCATTAAACAAGATTCACATGTTTCATATGATTCAAAATCAAATGAATCCAATACTCCATCCTTATGAAGTTTTGATATGCGATTCTCGTTTATATGGCCCAAGCGACAATGCCAGAGATAAGTTGGATTAGAATCATTATTCTTAATCCTTTTAGTATTTATGTTATAGACAGGCATATCTAGATTTAATATATAAAGACCATTAATCATTTGTGCACTTGCATAAAACATATCATTTGAATAAATAGAACAACAATTGTCATTTATCATAAATGAAAATCCACACTTGTCCAAACAAGAAATAGAAATAATGTTTTTGGTAATAGACGGCACAAAATAACAGTCTTTCAAAATCAATGATAAACCAGAAGGCAAAGATAAATGGTAATCTCCTATAGCTAATGCAGCAACTCTTGCTCCATTTCCAACTCGGAGATCAACTTCGCCTTTCGCCAAAGTCCTACTCCTTTTGAGATCCTGCACATTTACACAAATGTGAGATCCACATCCAGTATCTAATACACAAGATGAAAGTAGATAAATTGACTTCTATAACAAAAATACCTGAATTGGAAGTCACACTTCCCTTTGTCTTCTTAAGATCTTCCAGATATACTTTGCAGTTCCTTTTCCAATGACCGGTCTCACCGCAATGGAAACAGTTCCCTTCCTTTGCCACTCCTCCCTTTGGCTTTAGTGCAGAAGCATGTGGCTTAGACTTAACAAGGACCTTCTTGTTCTTCTTGAAGCTCTTAGCTTTAGTCTTTCCTTTGCTCTTATTCACAATAAGAACATTTGTAGGCTTAGACTTCTTGCTATTTGCTTCAAAAGTTCTAAGCATGCCAAGTAACTGTGGTAGAGTCTTTTCAATTTCAATCATATTGTAATTCAAGACAAATTGACTGAAGCTTTCAGGCAACGATTGCAAGATCACGTCAGTGGCCAACTCTTAGTCCAAAGGAAAACCCAGCTTCTCCAAATTCTCAATATACCCAATCATCTTGAGTACATGAGTTCCAACTAGACTTCCTTCTACGATTCTACACTGGAACAACGCTTTAGAGACGTCATACCTCTCTTGTCTTGCTTGTTGTTGGTACAGTTGCTTTAGATGCTCGATCATATCGAACGTCTCCATTTCCTCATGTTGCTTCTGAAGCTCAGAGTTCATGGTGGCAAGCATAAGGCACCCAACATCAAGTGCGTCATTTTGATGCCTCTTGTAAGCATCTTTATCGGCTTTAGCGGCCGTCAAGGGAGGTTCCTCAGCAGGTAAGGGTTCCTCTAGGACATATTGCTTCTTTTCTTGCTTGAGGACAATCCTCAAATTCCTACACCAGTCTAGGAAATTTGTCCAATTAAGTTTGTCCTTCTCAAGGACCGATCGCAATGATAATGTGCTTCTGACGTTGTTAGTTGCCATGGATATCTACAATATAAATATGTAAAATAAGTTTATGATTTTAATCATTTAATATGGTCTTATATTAAATGACACTCCCACTATTTTGTTTAAAATTATCAACCCTCGAAAACTTTAGTGGGCCAAGATCCATATTTCACTTAATCTTGAGTTAGCTTTGGCTAATCGCCCAAGACTCGGTTATTTAGGTAGACAACACTTTGTCAATTACATCACATGTAATTCTTGGATGATTGGACGAACAACGCTTTGTTCAAATTCATCTAATGAATTATTATCCAACCCCATGCCTCTAGGTTCCCAATCATATTGATGCTAGTTAAGTCGAACCCAATTTTTAAAATAATACGGATATCACATTTATCCTTTCGCGCCTTACTAAGATTGTCACGGTGCTTTGCTTTGGCAAACCCACACATGTTCAATCGAAGTCTTGACGAGTATTTTTAATTGGAAGGCATCTTAAACTTAATATTATAAGAGGGATTTATTGATCTCATGATTTTATTAATATTGAAAATATGTCCAGTACATATATGAATATATACATATCTACATATATATATAAGTATCAATATTAAATAAAACAGTAAACATGCATCTCATACATCAACATAAAGTTAAATGTGACATGGTTATAGCCCCAACTAATTATTTTCTCAAGCCAATGAGAAAATCCTAAAGGTCAACCTAAGGTAACTTCTCCAAGCACCTCTTTGGCTCCCTTTTGTGAATGGCCTTCTCAAGCCAATTAAATTCTAAACATTTTAAAATTTAATCCCAATAAAACTGTAAATAAATTTTATGAAATTATCGTACGCTCAGGACATCACATGCCACGAAACTAAATGCGACTCAAACCATGAACCAAATGGGTCCGACCCATCTAACCACACGGCTGGACCATGCATGGGCCTAGGGTTCGAAACCCTAGCCCAAGCCACGGTCCGAGCCATGTGCGTCCATGCGGCGCCGCTAGGGTTCCAAACCCTAGCCGTCCATGCGTCTTTCATGTTCATCGAGCCACATGGTTCGAAATTCTTAGCCACGAGCCACGAGCCACGGTCCAACCATGCACGAATTATGACGGTGGCGGCTCGACCATCTCGAGCCAAGGGGTTCGAAAAACCCTAGCTCTCATGTGGAGGAAGCCGCCAACCATCTAATCGAGCCAAAAATTCTAAAACCTTAGCATTGTTTCGACACTTCCATGCACAATTATTAGCCACAACGGCTAAACCATCTCGAGCCAAGGGTTCGAAAACCCTAGCCCTCATGTGGCAGTTGTGTGTCATTTGTGATGGTGGTGGCCGAATCATCTCATGTCGGTTTTGCGCCTTCATGTATCGTATACAATAAACTTCAATTATATCAAATATAATTTTACGATAATTACACAAACTCGATTTACTCATATCATATATGATTATATACAGTTTTATTAGCATGCAATACAAATCTAAATATGATTAAACAATTAACCACATAAATCCGATATGAGCTTTGTACACGGCTCTGATACCACTGTAAGTAATCCAACAAGCATACAACGCAGCGGAATTAAAATTTGGATTACTAGAACCGGGATCTATACAAAGTGGTCATATCGGATTATAGATAATAAGAGTCTCACCCTCGTAGCGTGTTTGAAGCAGAATCCTCGTTGTAGCACCACGAGTCACAAACAAAAGTTTGCACCTTTATCTCTACGGTATCCACACGATCAAATCGAACAAGGGACGTTCAAGAACAAGTTGCTAGACTTATTCTTGAACCAAAACCAAACTCACGGTTCAAAACCGATTAAACGGCGGCCTTTCCGATCACCACTATTCACGTCAGCCGTGAAGATGGAGGAGGAAGGAGGCGGCGGCCGAGAGCTCTTGGTATGGTGGCTAGGTTATTTTATGAATTGTGTGTTTAACAATTAATCATAACCTTGTATTTATATTATAAGATTTAATTAAGGTTCAAGACTTTCTTAAAGTCTCATGGGCCCAAACCCATGATTTAATTAAATCCTTATAATCATTTAATTAAGATTCTTCTTAATTATTTAAGTCATCCCATGAATTTAATTCCCTTTATCGATTTAATCTTTTGTGCGACCCGATAGGATCTTGTAATGTTGGCAGTAACATAAAATCTCATTTTACGTCACAAGCAATGAGCGGTATCTAGCAACACATCAAGGCTACCCAAATTACAAGAATGTCTTTGACTCGACATAACCTTAGAACTTGTGATAATATTAACCATGTAACTTAATCCCTTTGTCCATGTGTTTAGATTGAACACGAGTCGTGGAATAGTCACACTCGTATATTCAATCTCTATTTCTTGATCCCCAAGTAGAACTATAATAAACGAATAAGCTCGATATCACATATCGACTCATTCGAGCACGGCCATGCATTTTAGTCTTACTTGATCAAGGGCCCAAACACTTCTCCTGTTATATAGGAGGGACAAATCATATCTTGATCAATCAACATCCCTCTACATAATTCGTAGTGTATCCAATAGCTGTCTTTATAGTTTACCCTGTTACAGGTAACGTTTGACAATATCAAGATACATAACTCCTTATGTTGGGATCTCTGATGATCTCAAGTCGTAAGGATTACATACATTATTATCACTATGATAATTGCTTATGACACTCATATAACTATCCATGTAGCATTCTCATGGTGGATCTGTCCATTACATTGTTCTCTAACATGTACCCATGTGTTGATTGGATATCTCATATCCATGAATTAATTCATCAATCACAACATAATAGTCTCAATGTATTATCATTATCCTTATTTATGATAATACTTGACTAGGGACAATCTTTAAGAATAATACATTATTATTCTAAGGACATTAACTTATATATCAATTCATATTGCACAGATATTCGAATAATATATAATAATGATTTGCCATTTATAAAATCATAATACATTGTATGTCATAAACAATCATCTAATGACATGTCTTAGGGCATATCCCAACAAAATGCTTATCCAGGAGTATGCACTGCATGCAATCAAGACGGTGTCCAGGAGAATGTCATTTCTGAAAGTAAAACTGGCGGAGTGGTGCTACCAAGCAAAGCTCCAGAAAAATTTCAAGAAGCTCAGAGGAATCAACAAAATGGCTCCTCTTTGTTGTACGGGAAATGATATCCCTACAATCATTGGGAACTACCCACAAAGGCGCAAGATGAAGAAGCACATAAGTCAACCATATGCCCGAGGAGGTGGTTCAAGAAGAAGTAGGTCTTCATGGAGACCTAGAAAGTTCTGGTCAAAGCAGAAAGCCCGAAGCTATAGATCGGGGCAGAGATCAGGACCGACAAGGAGTAGAATCTCATCGACAGGTTCTAATCAAGCAAGTTCTAGCAGGGCACCAACGAAGAGAACTTTCAGACGCACACCTACCCGTGCAAATGAGAGTTTCAGAGATTGTAACTGCTGGACATGCGGAGCAAGAGGACATATCTCTACAGATTGTCCGGAAAACCAAAGCCGAGGAGTAAGACAGTTCGAGCATACCAAGGAATTTGAGGATGCTGTCTATTTTCAGGATTTGGTGTAAGTGTATCAATTTGAGGATATTCCCTCAGATGAAAGCATCTATGAAGAAGAGATCTATTCTGAAGATGGAGGTGAGTCTAGCTCAGAATCAGAGTGAATGAGAGTTCCTCCAGCACGTGATTAGAGAAGAACCGTCGGGGTTTTTCTCGCATACCACTGTTTCTCATAAAACCCTTATTAGGATCATGAAAGAAGAGCCAAAGCTTCAAATGTATGATGGATTTACAATTGGAGCAATGGAAAAAACCATGGATATGATTGGTCTTCGTAGCAGGAAGCATCAGATTATCCATAGGGTAACAACAGGTGAATTTGTGACCCCAATGGAATTCACGGGAAACAGAAGTGAGATGCAGTTAATCCTCTACAGAGAAATCCAGGAGATTAAGAACAAGGTCAAAAGAGAAGTTGCTAACACGCTCTCATGGATTCATATTGGAGCCATTAGAGTAATCATCAAGTCAACTTTCAAAGAGGGAATTGATTCGCCCCTCAACCTGGCGATCTTTGACAAGAGAATCCTGAAACCCCAAGATTCTTGTTTGGGAGCAGTGGCAGGAAATCTGTATGCAGGAAAGATGGCCTTCAACATCTATCCGCGGATTGCATACAATTTAGGAGATCGAGACTTCAACAAAGTTCTCAATCTTCATCAAGTTTTTAAAAGAGAAGATTTGATGAAAGAAGGGAACATGCCTTACTCGATCACCTACAAGGTGTCATATGCACTCTCGAATACTCATCATTCCGAGGTATTCTTGAGAAAGGAATTCATCGAAGTCCCCAGAATCTTCGAAGACTTCGCCAAAGTGGTATTGCCGGATATTATTGATACTCCGACAATAGGAGAGATCGACTTGAGGATACAAGATCAACCTGTTCTAAACAGAAGCAGGAGCCTTATGATCGAGCCAAGAAGGATGTCTTTCCAACAGGATAGGTTAATCAGCAACTATCCAAAGGAAAAACAGAAGGCAGCCTCAAGCAGAATTCAGAAAATTCCTGATGTATTCACAACAATAGGAAAACTGAAGTGCCCAGAAGGCTGGAGAGAAGTGCAGATAGTTTTCGACATCACTGAGAAGAATAATATCTTCCCCTACGATGTTCTATATTATTTGCAACAACCCACAGTTGGAAAATTTCAAGGAAACCTTCAAATTGGTGAAATTGACCTCACAATTGAAGGCATTGCCGGAAGAATCCCAGAACAGCTTATTCTAGGGATTGAATTTCTCGAGGAACATAAACCTTGGGAAAGATTGCAAGATGGAATGGAATTCACGGTCGACGGAAGGAGATACCGAATCAGATGACCACCAGTCCATTTTCCATATACATCTCCGTCGGGATGTTATATGAAAAATATCGGGAAGAATATTTTGCAGCCTACATTGACTCAGGAGCTGGAATATGCACTGTCAGGCAAGAAATCTTCCCCAAAGAAGTTGGTGAGAAATTACCATCCATTGCCGGAAGAGACTTTTCCAAACGGATCCTTATTCTTAATGAAGGAGTCCGTGGATCGGAAATAATTATCGGAGGAGCAGGCGGTACCCCATGGTACAAAGTCAAAACTTCACCTATATATTTCCATGATACATGTGCGGATATGCTGTTAGGAAACAATTTCCTACAGACGTTCAAGACATTCACTCAGGAGAATGAAACAAGAAGACTTATTTTCACAACTCTGTGTGATCATAAGATTATGGTACAGCGATTACGGGAAGCGTTTCACAGAAAATTCCCTATTCATTTTCGCAACAAGCGTGGTGATGAATGAAAACTTCGATACCCAAAGATGAAAGATCAGCGAAAATTTGGAGAGGCAATTCTTCAGTTCCGACAACAAGGTCCTAGTGAAAGGGATTCACAAACTTTTGACTGGGTTAATATCATGTCTTTCAGAGAGCGGGATGAGGAAAGAGTAACTCCAGAAACCCTGGTGCTACTGAAAAATGCTTTACTAGAAGAAGTTCTACAACCTGAATCTACCCTCGAAGAGCGAATCACTCTAGAGGATGTAAAAAGGAAGATTCGTATGAACTACAACGAGGATCCACTGGCATGGTGGAACAAAAATGAGCTCAGAGCTACTTTGAAGGTGAAAACTGGAAAAGAAAATGAGTTTGTTAGATACAGGTCGATCCCCATGAACCAGGAAGATTGGAAGGATATGCAGATCATACTTAAGGAGCATCTTGACCTTAAGTTAATCTCAGCAGGTATTTCTCCATACAGCAGCCCAGGATTTTTGGTAAGGAATCATGGAGAAATTAAACGAGGAAAGCCGAGATTGGTGATCAACTATAAAGGGATCAACAAAATCTTGGAGTTCGATGGATATTTTATCCCAAGCAGAGAACATTTGGTAAATAGCATCAAGAATGCCAAAGTGTTTTCTAAATTCGATTGCAAGTCTGGGTTCTACCAGATTAAAATGGAGGAAGCAAGCAGAAAGTTCACGGCATTCTCCACACCACAAGGACATTATATCTGGAATGTCATGCCAATGGGATTAGCAAATGCTCCCTAGATATATCAGAGGAAGATGGATAATCTTTTCAAGGATTACTTGAGCTTCATGTTCGTGTACATTGATGACATCCTCATATCGTCAAAAAACATGAAAGAACATCTTAAACATCTGAAAATCTTTTCAGACGTTTGTTACAAGGAAGGATTTGTGCTTTCCGAAAGGAAAGCAGTAATTGCTACAAGACAGATCGAGTTCCTTGGAATCGAGATCGATGAATCTGGAATCATCCTGCAAAATCATATTGTTGAAAAAGTACAAGGATATCCGGATGACCTCAAGGATTTAAAACAACTTCAGAGTTTTTTAGGAGTTGTTAATTTCGCTGGGATGTTTATCAACAATCTAGCAAACCACATGAAGGTGTTCAGTCCGCTACTAAAAAAGGATGTTAAATTTGAGTGGAATGACGATCATAGACAAGCTGTCAAACAGCTGAAGGAGGTTTGCAGGCAACTACCAAAGCTTGCAATACCAAACGACGAGGATGAACTGGTATTATACACAGATGCCAGTGATCATTGGTGGGCGGCAGTTCTCATGAAAATTACACCAGAAGGAGAAGTGTCATGCAGATATTGCAGTGGGCTATTCGATAACAACGAAGTTATCAGATGGCACATCAACGAGAATGAGTTCTTTGCTGTTCGAAAGGCTTTTAAGAAATGGCCACTTTTCCTACTTGCAAAGAAATTTATCTTGAAAATAGATAATATGAGTGTCAAAGCCTTTTTAAAAAATAAAATTGAATCAAAACCAGAAAAGGCTAGACTTTTAAGATGGCAAGCTGAATGCCAATATTATGATTATGATATTGTCATTGTAAAATCTGATAAAAATATTCTTGCATATTTTTTGACGAGAGATGGAAGCGAGTGAAGCTAATTCCATCATCACGAGATCAAAGCACCTCCGTGAAAATCTGGAGGAGCTAGACAAGAAGATCAACGGCCTGGTGATTAATTCTCAGGTTGCGGGTCAAGTACAGGAACTGGATCTCACGAAGGTCCAACAGGCTATGAAGGCTACCATGCAGGCTCACACCTGTTTATGGGACAATCTTTATATTCCCCTCCGACGGGATGCTTCAGCAGTGAAGTTAAAGTCGTGTTTCAGAGAGCCGGGCTCATCAACCGGTGTGGAGGATTCAAGTACCACCACTACAGGTCCTAGTATTGATCCTTTCGGGGAAGATACAGAAGGAAAAATTGATTCCAATGTATCTGGGATATCTGAAGAATCAAGCCAACCCAGCACCTCAGGGGTTAAAGAGGGAGAGATTAATCTTAGGCCATCGGCGGGCAAATCTAAGGTTAATACTAACGAGAATATGGTTTCCCCAACTTCCCCTTTGCAGGAATATCAAAGATATTGGGAGAAACTTTGTACAAGAGTGGGTATAATTCCTGGAAAAATTACTGCAGACTGGTCAGGAAAATACCCAAGAATGTGGATGCATCCTGGTGTCAAACCAGAAAGTGTTCGTGAGTGGTTTGATTTTGGCTGCCTAGCCTCAGTCTTTACAACGGCACCGAGTTTTCCGGAAATCAAAAATTCTCCATAGTTTTCTGAAAATAAATATTGTAGTCTCCAAGCTTTGTAATCTTCAGTTTTCTTAGCTTGGTAATATTTCTTTTCTTTCTTTAATTTCATAAGTGTCTGTAATATTGTTCTGTCTGTTTAAAGTTTATGTGTTCTTGAGTCAAGCCTCATCTATATGAGAGGCTAAACAAGTCCGTCTCCTCCCAAAAGGAGATGTTTTAATGTAATAGATGTTATAAGTATTCCAGAATAAAAATAAGGCCGTTGCCCAGCTATCTCCCAGATTTCTTTAAATCTTCTTTATATCTTGAATATACCTTACGCCCTAAGGTAGGAAACGAATTAGGGCTGTGCTGTGCGGTTTCTGAAGGAGTCGGATAACTGGCCAAACCTCGCCCGTGAGCTGAGGTTGGATGGTGAGGAGCCATTCGTAAAACAGTCTGGAGGCAGTAAGTTTTCGACTGGTGGAAGTTGCGACCCACCTCACCCGGTGCTGTTATGGTCAAAATGGTATTTTTCAGTTTGTTAAAATTTTATTATAATACAGAAGCATGTTGGGCCTTTTATTTATTTTAAACATGATCTTCAAATCGGGTTGAATTATAATTAGACGAACGTTATATAAACCGTGAGTCCTTTGCAAAAGTATGCTCTTGAGATTCATCTCGAGATGACAGAAACTGAAGGATCTCATGTTCATATAATGTTTCTGTTTGGTAAATATTAGGATAAAAACGATGATGAATAGTATATTGTGGCATACTTTGTTCTTTAAACATTTTTTAGGGGCTAAGAATGCAAATTTATTAAAAATGGGTTGGACCGCGTGGACCGCTTGGACCACATGCACCACATGGGGTTATTATGGTCATTTCAACCTAGAATGGACTTATGTCAACTAATGTTTTTTCGCTGGACTATGATAGATTATGTTTCACGAAAGTGTACTGGCCCGTAATTTTCCCTTATTAGTTCGCTATTCGTAAGGCCTATTGTCCAACCCACTGACATCTTCAAATAGATATACAGACTCAAGTGATCCTTCTCGTGGCTATTATTAAAAGGTAAAATGTGCAGAAAAAAATATAACTAGAGATCTACATAGATTCCAAAATTGACTTCGTTAACATAAAATTTAACGAACACGTTTAAATAAAATATAACATCATAAATATTCTTATAAAATACCAAAAAACATATAAATAAATGCATGTAACTGAAATCGTTATAATATCACTAATACTAACACCAAATGTATATTACATCAATTAACATAAAGTTTAACTAACATGTCCAAATTGCATTTTTGCCAAAAATATTTTAAATTTTATAATTAACCCCCAAAAGTGTTATTTTTTTGTGTCGAACACGCCCATCAATAGTATCCTACATGGGTGTTCGATTTTGAGATGAATATCCAACACGGGTGTCCGATTTAATTTTTTTAAAAAAATAAGGACACACCATGTGACGTGCCCGACAAATATCAGTGCCAATATTCTAGAAGCGTCTAATACTACATCAAATGATTTTTAATTGTCCGTGCATCATAGCTAGAGCCTAGAAACGATATGCAACCCGGCGTTATTTCTTGTGCCAAATTGGTGTATGTATAGATACCTCCGCGCCATTTCTAGTGCACCACTCACCACTGTAGCTATTTACTTTTTAATTTTTTTTTTGTTTTCCCATTTTTTAATGACTTTTGGATTTTTTTAAAAATAAATAAATAATTAGCATAATCACATTTGATAATTATTCAAGAGTACTACGTATAAAAATTAAATTTCATTTGTTATTATCTAATATACATTTGTTATTATCTAATATACATTTGTTACAAATAAAAATAAGGTATGAGCTAATTATAAATATGATAAATTTATGTAAGTATTTTTTATAAACAAATATAAAAGTATTGATATAGAATGAATTGAATAACAAATGTTGATTTATTAACAAATTTGTAAAAGACATTTAATTTAGGGCTGCTTAACGAGCAGGATCAACTCGAAACCGGACTGGTTTAGCCCGTTTTGAAATGAAACCAGGCTAATTCGTCATGAACCGGTCCGAAAAAATCGGTAGCTTACCGGTTCCGAGCCACTCAGTTCCAGTTTTGAAAAGAAATCGGAATTGACTTTAATAAAAAAAATAGAGTTTTATTTAACTCTTTATCACACGAGATCAATCAGTCACATGGCACCGATCGATCGCGTGCCATAATTTTTTTTTAAATTTATTTTTAAATTTAATTTATCTGGTTCCTGGTTGGAACCGGAACCAACCCCAAATCGGAAGCCCCTGAATCGGATCCAGTCTGGTTTCCATTCGGATTGGTCCAGTTCCAAAAATTCCTAAACTGGGACCGGTTGAAACCGGTCCTATAACACCCCTAATTTAATTGAATAAATTAATTATTGCAAAGGAAATTGGGGGATAAGTTGGGCATAAATTGTGCTTTGAATAGAAATTATATTTTTTGGCGCAAAAACTATATTAAGATGGCGTAAAGTTTGGAGATTAATATAATATTTTTTTTTTACATAACCATATAAATTTCTTTACTTGGTTATTGTGGGAAATTGGAGAACAGAAAAATTTGATTTTTTTTTTTGGAATTTGACTTTATACCCCGAGACGGTGTTCTAATATATACTTTTTTTGCTACACACAAACATACATACAATTATATATATATATATATATATATATATATATATATATATATTGGGTAAACATATAAAAAATCTCTAAACCCAAACTTTTTTTAACTTTATTCTTCTTATCCACTATTCTATATTCTAACTCCCCAATAACACTTTCATCTTTATCCTAGCTCCCTACCCCACAATAATTTACCAATTACCCTTACAAAGTTGAAAATGTATTAATTGTTTGATACCCCCTAGAGTTTTAAATACTTTTCAAAAGTTACCCAAAATTTTATCATTTTTTCTAATAACCATTTCCTTCGCGACCCGTCTCTCGAAAATGGTATCAGAGCATATAATATTATAGTAATATCTTGAATATTAATTTGTAACATATACGGATGAGACAATTCAAGAAAAACTTATGGATCTGAACGTATGTTCGAGATGCAACTCATACAAGTATTACTTCCAGAAATTGGAAGAACTAAATCAAGGATATTTGTCCGAAGCTAAACACTTCAACCAGAAATGGACGATTATACTAGAAATTGGTGCTAACGCTGCTAGCATATACCAGGATCAAGAACATGAGAAGCTAGCGAGGAACCTTTACAGGATAAATCTCAAGCTACAATTCAAGTTAACCGAGGCCCAGAAGATAGATCATCATGAGCATAACCACATTATTCCAGATCCCAACCGCTTAACCGGATCCGGACCATATGAATAGGATAGGTGTACCAACCTTTGGAGAAATAAAGCCTTATACTTCTAAGATATCTCAGGATCTTAGAGAGATTCAAAAGACAATACAGAGATATGGATACTTTCAATACCATTTCCCTGCACAGATCCATCAGATTCAAAGTTAGATTGAGATCATGATTAAACATCATGAGGAAAATTTTGAAAACCTTTGAGATGTTCAAACCCGAGTTAAGGAGTTGGAGTCAAGGCCAAGTTCTTCAGGAAGAAAGAAATGAGGGTGGTTACTACCGTCCTATGGAACAGAACCCCTTTTACATCAAAAATGGAAAGTGGAGGAGGTCTGATGGCCTATGACGGAGACTGAAAAAATGATTGATGTCCTACGAGGAGATCCAATACTTCCTACAAAGTAATTGAAAAAATCAACCTGAAAGATTTACGTGATCTTGCTGATACATTTGCAGGATTGAATCTCGTAGACTTTAATACAAATAAGGTTGGCGGAATTCCTCGACTTCCACCACAAGAGTGTTTTGGGTCAAACAATCCACCACCCGAAGGAGATCAAAGAATGCCCCCACAAAGACGATTTTACTGCTAGAGCAACTTTAGATCCCCCAATTGGAAAAAGGAGTCGTTCCCGCATGCCAGACCTACACCAAGCGCCAAGCGCCTTACGGGAAATCTCAGTTAGATCAGGGATACATCCATATGGACTTATGCTCAACATGGATATCTTGAATTTAAAAAATAGAGAAGTTCTTTTTGATGAATATGCTTCAGCAATGAGAATAGCAGCATGAACACTTGATCTCAACAAATAAGGATTCATATTACTACTTAACATGAGTCTAGAAGGATCAGCCAAAATTGTCTGGGAACTCGGAGACCCAGGTACTAAGGAAGAAGTTTTAGCCGTAAAATCCCTGAAAGAAATTGCGGACAATATGGCAAATTTTTTAAAAATCTGTTTCATTACATTAGGTTACTTCGAAGGAATGGAGGAAGAGAATTGTAAAACCCGAGAATTTAACCCGAGATTTGATGTTATCAAATCTACTTAAGGTACTTTATTCATATTAAAACTCTAATTGTTAATTAGATAATTAAGTAGTTTAGTGGGTTTAAAACTCTAATTAAATAGATGGATAATTAAGAATTTGAGTAGGTTTAAAACTCTAAAGTGGATTAAGAGTTCTTGTAGGGTTAAACTTTGGGTGGCAAATTCTTCAATAAATAATGATGAGATGCATGTTTAAACCACATCCTCTTAATACCTTAGCCATCAAAAATCTTTAGATTTGCACCTTCAAAACTCTTGAAAACTTATCACCATAAATTTGGATCTTTCAAACCTTATAAATACACGATTTAGCCATATGAATTTTCAGAGAAAAATTCAGTACTCTTCCGTGTAGAATTTCGGAATCAGCTGCCTCAAACCATCGAAATTTCAAGCCTAAATCTTAGAAAATCTTTCGAACTTTGTCTCCTGCGCAAACTTGCAAAAATCCAGCTGATATTTTCAAAAACAGAATCTGATCTTCACCTTAAACTTGACCTCCACCTTCATCTATAAATAGAACCAACCTAGGTAGTAGTTTGTCCATCACAAGCCACCTCCTTCAAGCCATCATATAAGATTAAATCTGTCACCTCCTTGCACATACAGAAGCCGAAACCTCAGCCTCCTTCCAATAGCCTTTCAGCAAGCAGAGCCTTCGAAGAACAGTCCTTAATCTCTCGAAAATTCAAGCCTAAATCTACAAGAAATCCTTCGAAAATTCCAGCATCTGTTTCAGTCCCTATTTGTCAAGTTTCCAGCCGTTTCAGTAAGAAAAAGACCTTCGAAAAATCCACACAAAAATTCCAAGAGCCACGGCAGCAAGTCTGGAAATTCAGTAGCTTAAGTCTAAAAATTTCATCCCACAATTCATCGAGTTTCTGTCCAAATCCCTTCCCTGTTTCCAGCAAGTTTTCGAGAAGCAAATTTAGTATATCTTAGCCAAGTTGTAACACTTTGTTCCATCGAAAAGACAACCAAGATTTCCGTGGGAATACGTTTAAGAAATCTGTTCAAACTTTCAGAAATTTGGTTCAAGCTTTGGGCGTCCTTCTCGTGGTGATCAAAAGCCAAGGAGATAAGAATTTATTTATTTCATACCCTTGATCAATCAAGCACGATACCAAACACTGTAAGTGGGCTTTTGTTATATATATTCGTTTCGTTTTCAAAAATACTATGTATGTTTTTAAATTCCCAATCGATATGTATTATGTTGAAATTATGAAAGTATATTTTGTAAGCACGTTAAACTCGAAATCTAATTGGATTTGGATCCCCATGACCCTGATGCGGTGGGGTGTAACCGCTAAAAGAACCTTATACGTTGGTAATCCGTTGTTTCTGGATTATCCAGACCCTTTATTCGTGGGTTAGCCGATGTTATGACCTCATCTCTAGGAGGGTTAAGTCTAGAGACTGATATCAGTACCAAGAAGAGAGTAGAATGCTTTACTGTGCTTAAGTATATGAAAATTATGAAACGATATGTTATGTCATGGCTCGTAAGGGCAAATCAAGTATGTTAAGATACATTCATATCGGGTTATGCAAGTTTTATGATCCAAGTTTATGAAAATTATGTATATGTATGATATCGATTGTCCCCCACTTGCTGAGTGTTTTCCAAAGCACTCAACCCTTACTCTACATCCCCAGATAAAGCCGAAGAAGAATTAGAGCAAGAAGAAGAGCACCAATTTTGGGGTTGGTGAAATCAAGTCCGCTGCGTAGATCAAGATCTTTTATGTTTTAAAGTTTTCCAGTTTTAAGACAATTTTAATTATTCAGTTGTTAAGTTTTTAATTCCGTATTTCTTTATTCATTGTAAAGACAATGGTTTTTATTTTTATGGAAAAAGACTGACTTTTCAGTTGTTATGATATTACGAGGCTTATTGGTTTCCTAGTTGTAATGGAAATCAATGCCGGTGCTATTGACCCCGGTATCGGGGCGTGACAAGAATGATAAAAAATATAGACAAGCTCTATATAGCCTGAAACTACATGATATCTGTTATGTAGACGAGTATATCAAACTCTTCACATAGTACAGATAGAATGCAAATATGATAGAAAAGATGCAGCAGAACTGTTCTTTGCCAAAATACCGAGTTCATTGAGAGAAATGCTTATCCAGGAAATATACACAAGCAATAGAGGTGATGTCTAGGAGAATGTCATTTCTTAAAATGAAGCTTGCGGAGTGGTGCTATCAAGCGAAACTCCAAAAGAATTACAAAAATCTTAGAGAAATCAACCAAACCGCTCATCTTTGCTGTACAGGAATGATATCCGTACGATCATTGGAAACCACCCCCAAAGGCGGAAGATGAAAAACACAGAAATCATCCTTATGCTCGAGGAAGTAGTTTGAGAAGAAGTAGGTCCTCATGGAGACCTAGAAAGTTCTGGTAAAATCAAAAGGCCCGAAGTTACAGATCAGGGCAACGATCGGGACCAACAAGAAGTATAACATCTTCAACGGGGTTTAATCAAGCAAGTTCTAGCAGAGCACCGACAAAAAGGACTTTCAGACGCACTCATACTCGTGCAAATGAGAGTTTCAAAGATTGCAACTGCTGGACATGAGGAGCAAGATGACATATTTCTACAGATTGTCCAGAGAACCAAAGCCGATGAGTAAGACAGTTCGAGCATACCAAGGAGTTCAAGGATGCAGTTTATTTCTAGGATTTGGTGCAGGTGTATCAATTTGAGGATATTCCCTCAGAAGAAAGCATCTACGAATAAGAGATCAGTTTAACAATGGAGGTGAATCCAGTACAGAATGAGAGTGAAGGAGAGTTCCTTCAACACATGAGCAGAGAAGTACCGTCGGGATATTTCTCTTATACCATTGTTTCTCATAAAACTCTTATGAGAATCATGAAAGGACGAATCAAAGCTTAAGATGTATGATGGATTTACAATTGGAGTAATGTAAAAAGCCATGGATATGAATGGTCTTCGAAGCAGGAAGCATCAGATTATTCATAGGGTGACAACATGTGAATTTGTATACCGATGGAATTCACGAGAAACCAAATTAAGATGCAATTAATCCCTACAGAGAAATTCAGGAGATTAAGAACAATGTTAAGAGAGAAGTGGCTAATATGCTCCCATGGATTCATATTGGAGGCATTAGAGTTATCATCAAGGCGACTTTCAAGGAAGGAATTTATTCACCCCTCAAATTGTCGATCTTTGACAAAAGAATCCCGAACCTCAAAAATCTTGTTTGGGAGCAGTTACAGGAAATATGTATGCAGGAATGATGGCCTTTAACATCTATACGAGAATTGCATAAAATTTAGGAGATCGAGACTTCAACAATGTTCTTACTCTTCATCAAGATTTTAAAAGAAGTGATTTGATGAAAGAGGGGAAGAAACCTTACTCGATCACCTACAAGGTGTCATACGTACTCTCAAATACTCATCATTCAGAGGTATTCTTGAGAAATGAATACATCGAAGTCCCTAGAATCTTGAAGATTTCGCCAAAGCAGTATTGCTGGACATTATTGATACTCCGACAATAGGTGAGATCGACATGAGGATACATGACCTGCCTGTTCTGAACAGAAGCATGAGCCTTATGATCGAGCCAAGCAGGATGTCTTTTCAACATGATAGGTTAATCAGTAACTATCACAGGGAGAAACAGAAAGCCGTCTCGAGCAGGATTTAGAAAATCCATGATATATTCAAAACAACAGGAATGCTGAAATGCCCAGAAGAGAGAATTGCAGATAATCTCGACATTACTAAGAAAAATAACATCTTCCCTTGTGATGTCCTATATTATTTGTAACAACCTACAGTTGGCAGGTATCAAGGAAACCTTCAAATTGGTGAAATTGATCTAACAATTGCAGGAACTGCAGGTATGATCCCAGAACAGCTTATTCTTGGGATTGAGTTTCTTGAGGAACACAAACCTTGGGAAAGATTAAAAGATGGAACATAATTCACGGTGGATGGGAAAAGATATAGAATCCGATTACCACAAGTCCATTCTCAATATAAATCTCAGTCGGGATGTTATACGAGAAATACGTGCAGAATATTTCGCAACATATATTGATTCAGGAGCTCGAATTGTGCATAGCTAAACGCGACATCTTCCCTAAAGAAGTTGGTGAGAAATTATCAGCCATTGCCAGAAAATACTTTTCCAAGCATATTCTTAATCTTAATGAAGGAGTCCAAGCAGCGGAATAATAATCGGAGTAGCAGGTGGTACCCTGGTACAAAGTCAAGACTCCACCTATTTATTTCCATGATACATGAGCTGATCTGCTGCTAGGAAATAATTTCCTACATACATTCAAGAGGTTCGCTCAGGAGAACGAGATAAGAAAACTTATTTTCACACATCCTTTGTGATCATAAGATTATTGTGCAGCGGCTACGAGAAGCATTTCACCGAAAATTCCCCATTGGTTTTCGCAGCAAGCGTAATGATGAAGGAAAACTTCGACACCCAAAGATGAAGGATCAATGGAAATTTGGTGAAGCAATCCTTCAGTTTCGACAACAAAGTCCTAGTGAAAAGGATTCTCAAACTTTTGATTGGGTTAATATTATGTCTTTCAGAGACATAATGAAGAAGAAATTACCCCAGAAATCCTGTTGTTACTAAAAAAAAGCATACAAGATGAAGCTCCATAACCTGAAACTACCCTCAAAGAGCAAATCACTCTAGATGATGTGAAAATGAAGATTCAGAGGAACTACAACGAGGATCCCCTCGTATGGTGGAACAAGAATGAGCTCAAAGCTACTTTGAAGGTGAAAGCCGGAAAAGAAAATGAGTTCATCAGATTCAAACCAATCCCATGAATGTGGAAGATCGAATGGATATGCAGATAATACTTAATGAGCATCTTGACCTTGAGTTAATCTCAGCAGAAATTTCTCCATATAGCAATCCAGTATTCCTTGTTCGGGTCGTGAAGAAATCAAAAGAGGAAAGCCAAGATTACTAATCAACTACAAAAGAATCAACAACATCTTGGATTTCGATGGATACTTTATCCCAAGCAGAGAACATTGGTAAACAACATCAAAAATCCAAAGTGTTTTCCAAGTTCGATTGTAAGTCTGGATTTTACCAGATTAAGATGGATGAAGCAAACAGAAAGTTCACATCATTCTCCACACCATAATGACATTATATTTGGAATATCATGCCAATGGGATTGACAAACGCTCCCCAGATATTCCAAAGGAAGATGTATAATCTTTTCAAGGAATACTTCAGCTTCATGTTTGTGTATATTGACGACATCCTCATTGCGTCAAGTAACATGAAATAACATCTTAAACATTTGGAAATCTTTTTAGATTTTGTTACAAGGAAGGAATAGTGCTCTCCGAAAGGAAGACATTGATTGCTACAAGACAAGTCGAGTTCCTTGGAATCGAGATCGACGAATCTGGAATCATCTTGCAGAATTATATGGTTGAGAAATATCAAGGATTTCCAGATGACCTCAAAGATTTAAAGCAAATTCAAAGTTTTCTAGGGGTTGTTAATTTTGCTGGGATGTTCATCAATAACCTAGCAAGCCACATGAAGATGTTCAGTCAGTTACTCACAAAGGATGTTAAATTTGAGTGGAATGAAGACCATCGATAAGCTGTCAGACAGCTAAAAGAAGTTTGCAGGCAACTACCAAAGCTTAAAATTCCAAACGATGATGAAATGATGTTATACACGGATGCCAGTGATCATTGGTGGGCAACTGTTCTCGTGAAGGTCACACCAGATAGAGAAATGCCATGCAGATACTGTAGCGGTCTCTTCACAGACAGTGAAGCTGTCCGATGGCATATCAACGAGAAAGAATTCTTTGCAGACTGAAAGGTCTTTAAAAAATGGCCATTATTTTTACTAGCAAAGAAATTTATCTTGAAAATAGATAATACAAGTGCTAAGTCTTTTCTGAAAAATAAAATTGAATCTAAACCAGAAAATGCTAGACTTTTAAGATGGCAAACTGAATGCCAATATTATGATTGTGATATTGTCATTGTCATTGTGAAATCTAATAAAAATGTTCTTGCAAATTTCTTAACACGAGATGGAGGGACACATTGCTAATGATATCCTCAAGAAGGCTGAGGCATCTCAGGGAAAACCCGGAGATCCTTGATTGAGATTTGGGACTCTTTGTCTCAATGCAGAGGTCGCACAACGACTTCAACGAGCAGATCAGGAACTTATACTGATCACATAAGAGCATGCTTTCGGGATCAAGAACGTTTGTTTGAAGTCTTGAAGGGACCTATCCTCCAAACTGCATCTTCAACGGTGCAAAGAGGAGTGTTTAGAGAACGATGCTCATCTAACCCGGAGGCAAGAGATTCACATACCCCTGTCATGAGTGCTGCAGATGATGCATTCCTTGAGGATGTACAAGCTGTAGCGAATGTTGAGGGGCAGATGTCATCAGAATCTGAACATTCAAGTCAACACAGTACCTCTGGGATAAAAGAGGGAGAGTTGAACATTAGGCCTATGACTGGTAATTCTAAGGTTCAAACTAATGATGATATAGTTTCTTCTTATATGCAGGATTACAAACGCACTTGGGAGAAACTAATAACCAGACGGGGTATCAACCCAGATAAAACTATTGTTGATATCTCCAAAAATATCCAAGGGTTTGGATGAAACCAGGCAGCCATCCAAACGAAGTTCAGGAATGGTATAATTTTGGAGCTCTGGCTTTGGTTTATACTGTTGCACCAGCATCTCGAAAATCTCAAAACTATCCAAATGGATCAGAGAAGATGTTCACGAGACATGGGCCAATAACTCACAGTTGGCCAGATGAGATATTTTGGAGTTGTATTTTTCAGTGCTGCTCCAGAACCAGTAAAGAAGGGCTTCATTGAAGCTTTTCATTTTATCAAGCTCAGACGACCAAACGGGAACGCCTTAAAAAATATAAAAATGACGCTACCAGAGGACGTACCAGTTTTGGCTGGAACTATCACAGAAGATGAAGTTTCAACCAGACGTGCATTGCTTCTTTGGGTTTGTCTAACAGAAATGGACAAAGTCAAATACTCATTTAAGTTCTTTCAGAATTCAACCAATGGTACTTTCATGCTGAATTCCATGACGGGAACATCAACGAGATTTGCCGAAGAACTCTTTGAAACAAATAGGAGAATTCTTTGGGAAAACAAGATTCCAGCGGGAAAAGAAACTTACCGGAAATTCTGCAACATGACACACATTGGCCGATAGATAGATTGAATTTTTCAAGCATGCCCAGAGCAGAAAGAACCAGAGTTCAGGAAAGAATTCCGATCCAAACCCGACAGATCAGAAGCAAGAAAAGACAAAAGACCTACAGACAAGAAAGCCTATTTTCCTAAAGCTCGGGGACCACAAAAACCAATAATGTAAAGATTCCCCGACAAAGGAAAATGTGTAGACCATTAAAAGATAGTGCAGTAACTGTTCAACGCACTCGGATAAAAAATAATGGACCACTTACGAGAAAAGTTGGCACACCCAGACAAAGATGTCCGACCACGTGAAAGTTAAGGTGCACTCACGGGCGCACTCAACAATTATCAAGATTTGGAATACGAAGTTGAAGTCCGGATTCATGCCTATATAAATGCACTCATTCAGGAAGCTGAGGACATCGAAAATTCTCCATAATTTTCTGAGATTAAAAATTGTAATCTTACAACTTTCATAGCTTGGTAATTTCTTTCTTTCTTTCTTTTGTAATGGTTTAGAATATTGTTCTGTATTTCAGCTTATGCATTCTTGAGTCAAACATCATCTATATGAGAGGCTAAACAAGTTCGTCTCCTTCCAAAATGAGACGTTTTAATGTAATAGATTATAAGTATTTCCAGAATAAAATAAAGGCAGTTGCCCATCTAGCTCTCAGATTTCTTTTAAAAAAATTGTATTTAGTTATACCCTATGCCTTAAGGTAGGAAACTAATTAAGACTGTGTTGTGCGGTTTCTGAATGAGTCAAATAACTTCCAGAATAACCTCGCCCGAGGGGCTGTGGTTGGATGGTAAGGAGCCACTGGGGCAATAAGTTTTCGGCTGGTGGATTTGTAATCCACTTCACCCGGTGCCATTATGGTAAAAAATGTATATACTGTTTTGACAAAATTTTATTGTAATACGGAAGCATGATGTGCCTGTTTTTTATTTTCACATGTTCTTAGAATAAGAGAATTCCGAGCTTAAAATTTATTATGAACTGTGAGCCTTTTGCAAAAGTATGATTGGGTTTTCTCAAGATGACAGAAACTGAAGAACCTCATGTTCATATACTACAATTAAGCCCTGCAATTACGTATCCCCTTATTAGGAGTTGTTTATTAGCAAAAATGGAATTTTGGGTATTTTTGTTGTAATCCTAAAAGCATTAGGGAGTTTTTTTATGATTAAAGTAAGAGCGTTTATGTCATTTGAGGTTGGTAAAAGAAGTATATAAGTGAGTTTAAATAAAGAATATTTGACATGTGGATGAATGTTATAATTTTATATATATATATATACTGGTGGCCCACACCCTATATATATTCCATTTTTTTTTAGTAGGAGGTGAACAAATATATTTTTATTTTTATAGACTCGAACTTGAAACTTATCTAAATGAATGTATATGATAAATCAATTGAACTGGCCATTGTTTTGAAAGCATTTTCCATTATAAGGACATATGAGCCATTTTTTTTAGATCATATTTGAGCCATTGATATATAAAGCATGTTGCATGATGTCAGTATCAAACTTAACCATCTTGGAAATGGAGACCGACAATTCCCCGACAACTATGTGTGGGAAACTTTAAGAATTTTATCTCCCTACTGATCTGGCGTTGTGACACTATGCAATTCCTGAATTTTTAACGGTCGAGATCCACTACACGTAAGTGCATCAGTCCTTTGTCATCCATCCATTTCTATATAATGATCTTACAAATATCAAAACATATATAAATATATACATATATATTTATGTATATTGGTCTTTATAAACAATAACACATATATAAATATATACATATATATTAAAAACACCCGATCCATGTAAATATTTTACCATCACCACCCCTTGGCGCAAGTTAGTCAACCCCACTTAATAAAACCCAGAATCAACCCCTTAATTTCCCAAAGGTCACTTGTCTAAAATGGTAATGTCACTAGAAAAAAAATCCACTATAAAACCCGAAGGTCTCATCCCGAACAACTTTAGCACCACAGAGCCGGATTGATAGAGTATATTACCAAATTACCCCTCGCCGGAATCTCTGGTTTTGAATTCATTTCTTCTGCCGTTGATCGGGATCAGATATCAGTAGTCCCCCTTGGCGGATCTGGGAAAAGTTGTGCTTCGAATGATGGGTTTTTGTATCTGCCCGTTAGAAACTCCGGCGAGATTGCTGTGGAGCACTAGCTTCTTCCGCCACAAACTCATGTTATTCTAAAATTCTTGAGAGAATTCTCTTCAAATCTCCAGTTAGAAGTCATATATATAAATCTATATATATCTTAAATTTTCTCAGGGAAACTTTGTGTGTGTGTGTGTGTCAGTGTATGTGAATATATTGTGCAGGCCGACGTAGTATTAGATCTCCGGATATCGGAGGAAATAAATGGATTCTGGTCGTATTTTCTTCAACCCCTCGTGCCACGGGAACATGCTTTTTCTTGGAAATGATGACTCCTTTTTTCGAGGTACTTATTCGATAATCATTCTACTCCTGTTTCCCATGTTAACCCTTCTATGCTCTTCCATATCATGGTTCACGAGCACGTTGCGGATACCGTTGCTCCGATTGCTATTTCAGCCGTGCGAGCGATGCAGTTCCCTGTAATAATAAAAACTTTGCAGGATATTAAAAGAAAAAAATGTTATGTGATGGTCCATATCATTCCGCAAATCGGCGTGATTCATTAAGAACACTGGTAAACGTTATCGCCATGTAAAGCCTCGAACTTTCAGGTGGCAAGTGTTGCTCCGCAACCATGCCAGCCCACCATGTTCCATATATATGACAATCAGATGACTTCTTTTCTATTTGCAAAGAATTTTCAATATGTTGGTTGAATTTTGAATAACAGGAGGAAGATCAGTGATGAACATGGAGGAAACCTCAAGGAGGCGGGCCTTTTTCAGCGCTGCGAAGGAGCTGTACGACGAAGAATACTACGACGAGCAGTTGCCAGAGAAGAAGAGCCGTTTGACTCCCGAGCAGGTCAACTTTGTGAAGAATTGATTATTGATATGAAAGTCATGAAAGAAGGTGTTTGATTTGTGGGTGATTTTATTCAGGTGCTCTCTCTGGAGAAGAGCTTTGAGGTTGAGAACAAACTGGAGCCGGAGAGGAAGACCCAGCTGGCTAAGAAGCTGGGATTGCAGCCGAGGCAGGTGGCTGTTTGGTTCCAGAACCGCCGCGCGCGGTGGAAGACTAAACAGCTTGAGAGGGATTACGATCAGCTCAAATCCTCCTATGATTCACTCCTTTCCGATTACGACTCCATTTCCAAGGAAAATGACAAACTCAAAGCTCAGGTAAATTTATTGAATCACAAGTTTCTTGGCTTTAATTTCATTTTCAACAATATTTGCAATTTTATAGTCTAGTGTAAAAGAGATTTAACGAATGATATAAATTTTTATACTATTATAAGTATCTCACCAGGAGATTATTCATAATTTGGATTATGGTTTGCCAATGATTGCGGAGGATGCCGCCGAAGGCTAATGTTTCGATTTCATTAATATTTTATGGAATGACATATTTTAAAAAATAAAATAAAATAGAAAATAGAAAAAAATAAAGAAAAAGTCATGATTAGGATTTGATTTTATTGTTTTTTATCGGCACTTGGCCTTAAATTAAGAATGTTAGGGGGAGGGGATATTTGATATTAGTTGAGGGGTAGTGTCTTGTGATTCATCCATCATACATTGTGATTATTTCAAATTAAATATTTCAATATATGATAAGATCTACTTCTAAGGACAACATCAAAGCAAACGTGGGAGGGTGGACGGGCAAATTTGATGTCGTAATACATAAAACGTGGTCCATCAAATTTTAAAAAAAATCATATATTTCTAATAATATAAAATTTGTATATTTCTGGCTAAATTTAATAGTCTATCATCAAATTACATATATGGAATGCACATTAGCGTAATTTGACAAATAATAGGGACGTGTTTGGCTGAGTCCAAAGAATAAGATGCCTTTTGTTTTTTTTATATTGAGACTCGTCACTGAAATTTTATTCTTGATTAAAATAGCATCTACCCCAGCTCACCGGTCTTGTCGGGCTTGGCGCAAAAAATTTATTTAGCACATTCCTCGTTCAAAAAAAATAAAAAATAAAAAATAGCATCTATCTACCCACTCTAATTTAAATAAAGATGGAATTCCGATTCTTAGAAGCAAATATACCTTCTTAGTCTCTAAATATACTCAAATCCATGTATAAATTTGCTCAAGGTAAAGTGATTTGTCAAAATTTACTAACTTCCCTCATTTTTACTCCATCAGTGTGTGTTTGAAATGAGACATTTCAAATTTATTTTTAATTATTTGGATACTTTTTATCCGAGAAAAATTCAAATTCATCCCTAGTCAATTAACATTATTATAATAAAGAATGCAATTGATTCAAATTCACCAACGTTGATGGCATTAAAATCTATAATTCAAATCGCTTCTCAAGTTATAACTCATTTATGTTGGGGAACAAGTAGTTCGACTCTACTTCTCTGACACCACTTTCACGATCGAATCCAGGGGATGACTAGTCCATCAAATTGAGTCCGTCCAAGTGAGATGTAATAACTCTGGTTCACAAAATGATTTTACCGAGAACTCAGATTGAGTTTGGTTTAATAAACCAAGCGGAAGACACACAAAATAACTAGTTTCGAAGCTGGTTTAACAATATAAAATCATTTTTAAACAAAACAACAACTAAAATAAGAATAGAAATAAATACACACATATTTGTTTTGGAAGTTCAAAGGTGGTAGAATCATTCTACATCTCCATTCTTCCACCGAACGAAAGAATTTCAACAAAAAAATTTTATCTATACAACTATCTTTGTACAGACCCAATCCAGTCGATGTCACAATTATGACTTGAACTGCTAGCATATCTTCTGATCATATGTAGCACTTCTCAACAACAGTTCAATTCATCTTAACTCTCAGTCTATCCAGACAATATACCTAACAATTACAATAACATTCTTCTACATTAAGCTCACTTATACAAGATGTAGAATGTATTGGACTGACATATATGATCGCTTAATTGATATGACATGAACTAATAAGCGGTGCCTATTTTGGGAGGTTTGTCTTCTATGAACCTGGTATTTACAAACACCAAGATACATATAATAAGGTGCTTAGAAGAAAATTCCTATTTTGGGGTGTACTTTCAATAAGTAGATATGACTTTGATGCTCCACATGGATCGATCTCTTTGTGATGTGTCTATGATGAGTTATGAGATTTATGAGATTGCCCTCTCTTTGTGATGTGTCTATGATGAGTTATGAGATTTATGAGATTGCCCTCTCTCTTGCTTGAATCTTCAATTGTATCGATATATAGTAATTGACATAGATATGTCATCAGGTACATTAATATGCCCGTTGGGAAAGTTTTGTCTGATCTCTGATCATTCTTATACTTTCTCTGACTTTCCAATGGTCATATTGACTTTGTGGCTATCTGAATCTCAGTTGTTCTCTGACCTTGCTCGTTAGTCTTCTGATATGATAATTTGCTTGTGAGAATTCAGTTGGTGCTTTGTTGACGATCACTAAGCTTGCCTATACTTCTTTTGCTTTATGGGATACTCAGATGCTCTCTGCATGTATTGGTTGAGTTGAATACTCAATTGATTTATTCTGTTTAACAATGTCGGTTGGATTAAACTCCACAGGTCATTCCACTACCGTTTGATCTGGTTAAGCTCTGCTGACACTTTGCTAACATGATGTTGATTAGTTCTGCTAATCACTCAGTTGACCCAGGAGATTAGTTCTATTAATCACTCAGCCGGACTCGGACTCATACAGACTGCCTGTAATATTTTATTAGTGTTTTTTATCACTCTGCTAGCCTGACTCCAATGGACTGAACTTCTTGTAACTTCACCGATACACTTAGGCAATTGACAATTTTGATGCACACTCGATAAATTAGTAGCATAATTAACAAGTTTTACTAGCATCATTACTAGGATTGATAGGGTTTACTGAACCCAACAAATTTTCTCAAATAAAATCCAATATTAGTGATTCAATAATCCCCAATTTCATAACAGGGATATTAACTATTTTATTTATTTTTAATATTGTCAACTATGTGGTGACCGATATTGTCATGCTACTTTAGAGTTTTATAAAATGAAGTACCTGTTATAGGATTTGAGAGATGTATCTTTACAGGGTTGTCCTCCAAATATATAGTATACAGTAAATTATAATTTGTTTTAGAAAATAAGGGGTTTTCTTTTTCTAAGTGACAATTTATGTCTTCACTAGGTTTGAATGTGGCTCAGATCCTGGCACCCTCTCTATGAGTATATTTTATATATTTACTTCCGTAGATGTTATGTTTTATTCTAATTGTTTGATATATAATGATGATTCCAAGACAGGTTCTTTCCTTGTCGGAGAAGATGAAAGCCAAAGAACAGCCCACCGGAGAATCACCGGCACATCAGGTATCGAATCCAGTCCCGACAGACGCGTCACCGTGCCTCCATCTCACTATGAAGGTGGAAGACCGGCAAAGCATCGGCAGCGATGGCAGCGCTGTGGTTGATGACGACGGCCCTCGGCTTCTTGACAGTGGCGACTCTTACTTTCCCAATAATCAATATCCGAATTGCGTGGTGTCTGCCGTGGAGGACCATGGCAGCGAAAATGGCGGCAGCTACTTCGAATATGTTTTCCCAGGTACGGCGGAGCAGCACCACCACCTAGAAGACGGGGAGCCGATCGGCTGGTTTATCTGGACTTAATTTGGAATATGGGCATTATGATTCTTAATGTTATTTAATAAAATGGTTAAGTTCCTAGTCTATGAAAATATGGGTTGGAGTAATGTTTCTGGTTTCTGTTTGTAATGTGGCAACTGGCAACGAATGTATGATATCTGTTCTACAAGGGGAGTTTTGACACTAAAAAATAAGTTAGACAAACCCATTTCAGTTGGGAATTTTTTATCCAACTGAAACTTCTAGCAACACACTCGACCAACTAAGATCACTTATATAACTGAGATCACAGTTGCATAGCTGGTACCACATGTCAGTCAGCTGGCTGCTCTACTCCTCTCTCTATATACACAACATTCCACACAGTTACAATCAAATCACTTTCTTTTTAATTCACGAATACAATGAAATATGAGTGAATGATTTCACACAATTGACCTTGAATGATCTGATTTAGTTCTCAACAATGGTGCATGTTTTGGGATATGCTTATGTATCTGAGCTGATGTGTCTTTTAGGCTCTCCAACTTTGAATATCTCTATGAAAAAGATTTATTCTATGAAGTGATGAGTCAAAGGGTCGAGATATCTGATTTTCAATCTTTAAGTGTGTGCGTATATATAGCATTTTATATTGATATGTCTATTAGATATATTAATATGTCCGTTGAAAAGTTTTTGTACAATCTCTAAGTCTTCTTATACGGTCTCTGACTTTTGCTAACAGTGATATTTTCTTTGTTGGCCATTGTCTGCAACTCAGCTACTCTGTAACTGTTCAACTTGATCTCGCATGTTCAGCAGTCTGGTTATACAATTGGTATGTCTGTTCAGCTCTGTTGACATTCCAGCTGGTCTACAGCGTTCACCTATGCTTGCTGCTTGCATCAGCTTGGTTCAATCCTCAATTGGTTTAATTATCCAGCTGGATTGGTTATATCAGCTTGGTTGGGTCGGTTCAGCTCCGTTTGTTAGTCGGTTGGCCTGATCTTGTTAAGCTTTGCTGGTCACATGGATGACATGTTCCTGTTCAGCTGTGTCGATTGTCCAACTGCTCTATTATATTGGTTCTCATGATTGCTCTATTCAGCTGGTTAATCAATCAGCTGGTTTATTGGTTCTATTATGTTGCTAACTCATCTGATATATTTTGTTGAATGTAGATCCAACAACACCAATGTATTTATTTATTGAGAAACATTACTAAATTAGCAGAGCCGGTCTGACTTCACTAGGCTATTTTCTTCCTACTTCGCGGGTTTGCTCTGAAACGAAGCAACCTTACTTCACACTTGAACTAAAATTTTAGCAATATAATAATAAGTTTTGTGCCCATCATCCCTCGTGTCTAGGTCTGGCGACAACACGCGTTACTACAGTTGCTACCTAAACTGCTTGTAATCGTCGTCCCCAGCGTCCCCATGACACTATAGATTTCATCAATATCAAATGGAATCAAAGGAACGGTAGTATCAATATGATATATCCAATGTCCATGCATCAATATATCATGTAATCTCATATGATGCAACTCAATATATATCAACATGTCCAATGTCCATGCATCAATGTATCATGTCATCTCATATGATGCAGCTCAATATATATCATCTCATATCATGCAGTTCAATGTATCATATAAGTACATATATTGCAATTCACCATGCCATATAATCACATATGAATCAAATAATGACAAGTAAATCATACCCCAGGTACATCACATGTCTTTGTCAGACATCGTGATAGAACAGATTTTCTACGTACCTCCACCGAGTCAAACAAATATCGAGAATTTTCATATCCTCAAATTGACCTTGGGCTATAGTCACCTGACCAAATATCATTCATATAGACAAAGACTATCAACATCATAATTCTAAAGATCATGTTTCAAGCCTACTCTAAATTTCAGCAACATGCATCAAATGATAAACCCATAATTCTTTCAAAACTTAACAAATGACATGGGTCCAATTTAGCTTTAAAACTAACCCAAAATATGACATTTCATATGTTTGATAATTCCCCAAATTCATTCATTTACCTAAGGTAAATTGGGTCTAAACATTATTTGTGCAAAACAGGAAAAATTCTAAATTCCAGATTGAATACGTTTCGTAGAAACTTCATAACTAATTCATACGACATCCAAATGACCTGATTCCAGTGGGAGAATTTAGATAACTCAAAATCCAACAATACATATTTTATGCACTTTAAGCTAATTTGTTCATATTGAGGTACATTCTTTGCAAAATGTAACAGCCTAAAAACTCGCATGCAATGCCTTTTTCCAGATTGAGCACCACAATCTAACCTAAAAGTGTATTTTCATGATTTCTTCACAACTTGTGTCTACGGGTGCACTTGTACAAACGTTCACGGTAGACATAATCCGCGATGTTGTTAAAATTAAGTGTATCGCTGTGTTAAAATAATCATTTTGCTTAAAATTATGTGCATCAACTTGTCAAATTATGTGCACCAAATAAATAATAAGCAAGTGCATCACGATCTAACCTAAAAAGTGTGTTTTCATGATTTCTTCACAACTTGTGTCTACGGATGAACTTGTAAAAATGTGCACTCGTAGACAAAATTATGATTTTGTTAAAATTAAGTGCATCGTGTTAAAATCATCATTTTGCTTAAAATTATGTGCACCTACTTGTCAAATTTAGGTGCATCAAATTAATAATAAGCACGTGCACCACCATGTTTCCATGATTTCTTCACAACTTGTGCCTACGGGTGCACTTGTACAAACATGCATCGGTATATATAATTGCTTAAATCTACGTGCATCAACTTGTCAAATTTAGATGCACCGAATTAATAATAAGCAAGTGCACCACCAGAATAGTTTTGAATTTCAAAGGCAAAATAAAAATGGGGTGCACGTTCTACAGTACCCACGATGTACGTGCTACAGTACACCTGGTGCACGTGCTACAGTACGCACGTGGAGGTTATTATTGACATTTGATCAGAGAACGTACCTCAATGAATTGATATTTTTGGTGGACTGTGCCGAAAAACTTTTACCTTGTGGTAACGGCCCGATTTTTTCCCTAAAAATATCTAAAATTAATAAATTAAAAGACCTTTGTATTACATTACAAATAAAACGGACAATAAAGATTTTGAGTCTTGACAATCTATTTATTTTTTCTAATGCGTGCTATTACTCTCATTTATTAGTATTACTTATGATAAGTGTGATGGCTATTAACAACCCTCGTTGGTCCGGTTTGTCACGGTATCCATTTTAGACGAGATTCAAGTTTTAATCTTTCCAACGTGAATGTTGCTCATGTCTTCTAAAATTTGCAGTATGAGTTGTGCTAGGGCGCGGGTCTGTATTTTTCCACTCTCAAATTGGATCATTGTTATATTTATGCATTTCTCATAATTTTTTATTAATAAAATGCTTGTTTTTTTGGATTCTTACAAAACAACAAAATGCATAATTTCGCTTGAATACCGGTAAAATTTAAGCGAAGTAGAGTCTGTCAGCTCTGTTCGATTAACGTTGATAAATCATAAAAATATTAGTGAAAAAATGATACTTATCAACTCCTCAAACTTTTCGCTTGATCGTCCTTGATTAAGCATTAAAATCACAAGGTATAGTTCATTCTGGATACTCGAAATAAATTATATCCTCCCCTAAAAAAAAAATACATTTGCTCCTCCCCTAAAAAAAAAAAAATCGGCTTTGGACGAAACTAAGTTTCAATTTCTAAAACACATCCTCCCACTAAAAAAAAAAGTGTGATGGCTATTTTCAACACATGAATAGGATAACTTGCCATTTAATTGTTGGGAAATTCCAAACCCTCTATCCTTCAATTCGCTCACGCTCATAATGTGGAGCTTAAACGGGTAAATCCTTGAATTCTCTGTTCCTTTTTGGTTGAAGATAACAACAATGTGCAGGAATTTGATCATTCTTCTCGCCATTCTCGTGACTCTTCTAGCCGGGTGTTCCTCAGTTTCTGCATCACCTGCTACAAGTGAGTGTACAGACCATACATCCTCTGCTCTTTGATTTTTTTTCCTCGTACAAGTGCATTTTCTTGATTCTTACTTTCTATGCATTGTTCAGAAATTGTAGGTGGGGTGGTCACAAATGTTGTTTCCGCCGTTTTCAAGTGGTTGTGGTCACTAAAATCGACCACTAAGATAGGTACACAGATTGTCTAATCAAACCCATTTTTCAAGATTCTCTTTTTTCTTTAAACCATTTTACTGTTTTTTTTGTGTTGATTTAAGCTAATTGGTTTATGGGTTTTGTGATTTCAGCTGTTTCGAGTCGTTCTATGATGAAATTCGAAAGTGGGTATATTGTTGAGACTGTGTTTGATGGAAGTAAGCTTGGGATTGAACCATACGCTGTGGTGGTGTCTGCATTTGGGGAGCTTCTGGTTTTGGACTCTGAAAATAGCAATATTTACAAGATCTCAGCTCCTTTGTCTAGATGTGAGTTGCTCTTCTTTTCATTAATTTAACTTAATTTAGTAATTGAATTATCTGTTAAAAATTATGAAAATGTTGTTTAATTTAAGCTGCATTTTTGCAATAAATTTTTGGTCTGTGAAATGACATGAATTTGAACCAACAGGTTTTGTTATTTTATTTTTGATTTTTAATTGAATTCTTTCCTTGGAGATTACTCCTTAATCTGATATCTTTTACGAGTACCTTAAGACCAAAGATGGAACATTATTTGTCCTTAAATGAAAATATTGTGTGCAGTCACTCGTTCGGCTAAATCCATATTTGCTTAGAATTTTATCGCCAGGGGCGGACATGGGAAATATTTTGATTTTCTACATGTTGACTTGATGAAATATATATTTCGCCCCCAAGGAAATTCCTAGGTCCGCCCATGTTTATTGACAAATTTTCCGAAAATACAAATTTGGTGTCGCCTCTGGTTCTATGTTTGATTTGCACCAAATGATGCACTTTATATGGGTATTTAATTCTCCTCTAGAAAATGTGTTAGTTTCTGATACTTTTCTTGTAAGACCAAGTTACTTCATGGTGGGCTCAACTGCTTTATTCCCTTTCAGATTCCAATCGTAATGGGTTTTATCTTTAACTTTGCAAAGCTTATGATTTTGCATAAGTTACAGGGAAAAAGTTCACCAGACTGTCCCTTATTTTTGTAAAGTCTGCGAACTTCAAACATAAGCTAAATTCTTTTTTGTGTTTAGTACGAACAGACTACAGAGTGCAGTTTTTAAATGATTGTTTAAATGTACGTTACTCCTTTTTGGTCATTCTCCACGAAAATAACTTTATGATATATCACTGGGATATTGTATTAGACAACGTGAAGAATATTTGGGGTTTATGGGAATCGAATGATGGCAACTGCATTTTTTAAAGCTTTGGAATAAACCCTTTGTCCTTTACAAAGACTCTCTATGGAAGTAACTTGGGATTATGAAAATGTTTGGGACGCAGATAGTAGACCTAAGCTGCTTATTGGATCGCCGGAGGGTTACACGGGACATGTAGATGGGAAGATAAGAGAAGCAAGAATGTATCATCCAAAAGGGATTACTGTGGATGACTCGGGGAATATATATGTGGCAGATACTATGAACATGGCGATCCGCAAAATTAGTGACACAGGTGAATTAGTCTAGTGCCATTTCTCCCTAACAACGCCCTTGCCTTAGAAAGAGCATTAACCAAATAAATGCTAGAAAAATTCTTTGGTACACGACTCTCGCGTGAACTTAATGTGATCTTTTGCAGGAGTCGTTACTATTGCTGGTGGGAGATTGAGCCGAGGAGGTGGGCACACTGATGGACCAAGTGAAGATGCCAAGTTTTCGAATGATTTTGATTTGGTATATGTGGGGAGTAGCTGCTCTCTTTTGGTAATAGACAGAGGGAATCAAGCGATTCGAGAGATCCACCTCCATGAAGATGATTGTTCTGCCCAGTATGAAGGCAATCTACATTTAGGTGAAAGGAATTTCTATTTACACCATCTCCTTCATATATCGTTTTGTTGCTGATTATCAATGTAGTAATATGAATACGTATTTGTTGCAGGCATAGCCGTGCTCGCGGCGGCTGTTTTCTTTGGTTACATGCTGGCCTTGTTACAACGTAGAATTTCCATGATGCTTTCATATGACAATGTAAGTAGTAGGTCTTGCACAGATATTGCAATATCATTATGACAATGCAAGTTGTAGGTTTTATACAGATACTGTATATCATTGATAGCATGCTTTTAGTCGTGCACACGAGCCAAATTAGACCAAATATCCCAAGTTAGACCGAATATAGTTCATACACTAACTTAATTTATTAAAAATATTTACGCTCATTTTCGCAACATGCAAGCTATTCGACAAAATAATTGTGTTTGAATTTGTCTCTCAATATCTTCAAACATGTTCAAGCAAAGCTCGAGTTCGATAGTTTTAAACGTGATTTAAATATTATTACAGCCACTTTATGATACTTTACTAGCCATTAACATACGAGTTTGCGTTAGCTTTCATTTCGTAATATCCTATTCTCCTCTTACCAATCGCTTATTGAAGGATCCAAAGTCTTATGTGAGAGACATGCCGCCAGCTCCATATCATAGGCCCCCTCCTAACTCCATTCGGCCTCCCTTGATTCCACTGGAAGACAAATACGAACAAGACGAGGGTTTATTCATTTCATTAGGACGACTAATTGCTAACACCGGTTCGTCTTTTTTTGAAATTATTGGTGGATTATTCTCTGGCTTCAGAAGAAAGCCTTCCTATCACCCTATGCAGCAGCAGCAACAACAACAACATCGCCACCCTTCAAACCATGGGAATGCCTGGCCGTTGCAAGAAAGCTTTGTGATCCCACGAGAAGATGAGCCGCCACCAATTGAGGCGAGAGATCCAATGCCACGCAAAAGCTACCCATTCATGACCAAGGAAATTGAAAAGACTCGGCAACAATTCAGGCAAAGCAAATCGTATCACGATGGATGGAACGGGGATTTCCACCAGCAACCACCATATCAAATGCAGCAAATACAGCATCACCAGTATCATCAGAAACATAACGTGTCGAGCCCCCAAACTTATTACGAGCATGAAAATTGCGAGACAAATGAGATAGTGTTTGGGGCAGTCCAAGAACAGATTGGACGACGTGAGGCAATGGTGATAAAAGCTGTTGACTATGGAGAACCATCAAGTTACAATAGTCAGAATATTAGATCAAGATACAACAGCATGAGTTACTCCTCCTACGGCTACTAATGTCTTGCACATTAAAAAATTCGTGGGGTTTAATGTATAATGTTTGATTATCTGATGAGAAATGTTCTGGGATACTAAATGTCTCTTTTCGCTTCTTGTCAATTTATTTTACTTGAGAGTTGAGTTTTTGTGCTGTTTTTGGACTAAAAACATAAAGTTTCTAGATAATAGCTTAGGCGTATAGCAATATGAAATAAACAATAGGAAGACCCAATAACTTTTTTTTTTTTTTGATCGAGCAAATAAATTATATAAATAGGTACCATAGATACACCAAAAAGTCTTAAAGATTACATAGTAATAAAAAATATTAATTGGTTCTCTAATCCAATCCGAAAAAGAGTAACCGAATGACCCCTTTGTTCTGTTCTTAATCCAAAATCAACTCCTGAATTGATTAAATCCACCATCGTGGCTCCCTCTTCAACCGTGCTACGAAATATTAGTCTGTTTTTCTCTAGCCAAATAGACCAAATAACCGCCTGCCAAATTGTTAATCATTTTTGTAATCCCTTTGAGTGTGTCCATAGTCCTCTGTGCTGAATAACATGATCTTTGGGTTCATGAGGCAAAACAACCGACATTCCGAGCCAAGCATAGCATCGCATCCAAACTGAATAAGATTCCCTACAGAGGAAAAATAAATGTTCCATTGACTCTTCATCCTCCTGACAAAAATCACATAGGTCCAATATCGGTCCCGTTCTGATATTCCTATAGCGCAAATTGACCTTTGTTGGAATACGATCCTTAAAAATCTTCCAAATGAAGGTTGTTACTTTGTTAGGAGAGTAACTATTCCAGTTTATCTGATAAGCTGGAGAGCAATCGATCGATGTGGTGGTGTCCTGCAAAGAGTAATAAGCCAATGCGACGAGTAATTTCCTTTAATCTCATGCTTCCATATCCATTCGTCGGTTTTGCCCTGCATCATGGTGATCATGTTGATAGAAGATAACAAATTTGTAAATAATACATGTTCCCAAGAAAATAATTCTCGTCTCCAATCCCAAATCCAAGACCAAACCCCCTCCTCCCAAAAACCCATATCATTAATGAAAATGTCTTTATCCCTAGCAATGTTAGTCCGTCTAGGAAAAGATTTAGTAAACCGTCGGACCCTGCCCAAACATCCTTCCAAAATCTAGTACGAGTCCCATCACCCACCCGTCTGACCAATCCCCCTGTAAACCAATCTAATTCCTTATTAAATATAGTTTTCCTAATATCTTCCACCAGAAAGAACACTGTTTTTGGTTTGTAGCCGAATTCAAACTACCCGTCAAAGACTCCCAAGACAAAGGTCCATATTTGGATATCAACACCCTTTTCCATAATGTATTTGACTCCCTAATTATGTCCCATGCCCATTTTCCCATTAAAGCCATATTGAAACAATTCAAGTTCCTCACCCCCAACCCTCCCATGGCTTTTGATTTACAAACTTCTGACCATTTAACCCATGCGATTTTTCTAATACCCTCTCCTCCCCCCCCATAGAAAAGCAATCTGCAATGATTGTAGTTTGGAAAGAATACACTTTGGAGCACGTAAGAAAGTAAAGTAGTAGATCGGTAGAGCGGAGAGAACAACATTGAGCAATATCATTCGACCCCCTAAAGACAGACTTTTATCCTCCCAAGACGCGAGTCGTTTTCTGAATCTTTCGACCACCGGTTCCCAGAATAATTTCTTTCTCGAAGATGCCCGAATCGGTAAACCCAGGTATTTAAATGGCAAATTTCCAATGTCGCAGTTCAAAAAATTTGCTATACCTTCAACTGTTCTCAAATCCACATTTACTCCAATCAATTTACTCTTGTGAAATTTTATTTTGAGTCCAGATAAAAGCTAAAAAATACGAAGAATAACCTTGAACACTGTCGCATTTCTCATAGTCGCCGCACCCACAAAAAGGGTATCATCCGCAAACTGTAAATGTGAAATCACGGTTCGTCCCTACCAACTTTGATTGCATCTAGCAATCTGATTTCCACCGCCTTGTTGACCATTCTACTCAATGCCTCAGAAACGATAACAAAAAGGAATGATGATAGTGGATCCCTCTGAAGCAGACCCCGTTTTAATTCAAATACCTGAGAATGGCTACCATTGACCAAAACCGAAGCTGTGGCACTAGAAACGCATTCCATAATCCATCGTCTCCATTTTGTATCAAAGTTCATCATGTTCATTATGTTTTCAAGGAAGCTCCAGTTAACGTAACCATAAGCTTTTTCAAAGTCAACTTTGAAGATCATTCCTTTTCTTTTTGCTTTCCTTCAATCATCAATTAACTCTTTTATCACCACAACTCCATCAAGGATATGACGCTGACCCACAAACGCTGATTGTGAAACCGAAATCACCTTGTCAAGTACCCTAGAAAGTCTATTGGATAACACATTGGCCAGTACTTTGTAAACACAGCCTATCAACGCAATAGGCCTAAATTCTTCGATCTTTGTCGGATTATCTTTCTTAGGTATCAAGACAATGAAAGACGGATTTCCCCCTTTGACTATCTTCCCATTGGTGTGAAATTCCCTAAAAATCTCACAAAATCTTCCTTTAAAATATTCTAAAATTTCTTGATGAAACAGAAATTGAAACCATCGGGTCCAGGGCTTTTGGTGCTTTCACAATTCCATACTGCCATACGAATTTCCTCTTCAGAGAATGCCATTTTTAGATTGTTATTATCAGAGATGGTCATTTGATCAAAGGTAATGTCATTGATCTGCGGCATGTCCCACATATCTTGGCTAAAATGCTTCGCATAATGAGATCGGATCCCATCCTTTATTCTTTGTACTGTATCAGTCCAATTACCATAAATGAATAGGCCCAGGATTTCATTTCTTTTCCGACGACGGTTTGCACACTTGTGAAAAAAGCTAGAGTTCACATCACCCTCTAGTATCCATCGAATTCTTGATTTCTGATAGAGCAATGTATCCTTTATTCTCATTGCATCCCTAAATTTAATAATTTCAGTCCTGTGTGAATTTTTCTCATCCTCTGTTAGCTCCCTCTGATCCACAATACAATCCCATTCTTGAATTTTGCACTTAGTGGCCTCAATATTTTTATCCATCATCCCAAACACTACTTATTCCAGATCTTTAGGCTATTTTTCAATGATTTAAACTTTTCTTTGAGAATAAACCCGCCCCATCCACGAATATTAAAATTTCTCCATTCGTTTTCCACAAAAGCTTGGTATTCATTGTTTTCTTGCCAAGAATCCAACACTCTGAGGTCCCCAATCCACAACATGATTTTTGAGCAAGATTGCACAATGGTCGGATGATGTTCGTTGCAATCCCCATTGGGTTGAATTGGGCCACTCCCTAAGCCAATTCTGTGATATAAGAAATCTGTCAAGGCGGCTAACACACGTACCATCTGGTCTGTACCACGTGTATTTTCTGCCAATCAATGGTAAATCAAGAAGGCCTGTTTTGTTGATAAAAGCATCGAATTCAATGTCGTGTTGAGAAAAATGATTTGAACTTCTGCCCCTTCTTTCTTTGTTATGTCGTATCGCATTAAAATCTCCGCACACACACCACCTCGATTCTTGTGACTGTCTATATTGTTGTAGATGATGTCCCATAGAACTCTTTTGGAAACTATATCACCTGGCGAGTAAACGTTGGTGATAGTACAACTGATTTTTGCTTGTCCCCAAAATCCTACCACCCCCAATAATCCTTCTTCACCCCCAACAACTTCCCAGATATTGACAATCACCTAAAATGTCCCATGAATTCAAGGATTTGTATTCAAACCACTAAAAATCTCCCAGAATTCAGATGTAAATAGCCAAGAACGATGATTAAAAAAATGTTCTTTTTTTAACGATACTTTACGTAGCCTTTACTTTCTTTAACATTCATTTTTTTCCCTTTTCCTTCGATCTCCTTGCAAACTTAAAATTTTTGAAAGGGTTTCGTGAGGCAAATTCTCAACACCCTCTAACACTTGTTCGCGAATTTCAGATGACATTGCAACAGTTGAAGTACCAGCCGCTTATATAAGGGCATAGCTACTTTTGGGATTGGTTGACATGCCCCTTAAATACTATTGGATATGAATATTCTCATTCAACATGATGAAAATATTCACATCAAAGTGTAGTTACCCCCACATGGGAAATGTCTGTGGGGTAGCAACTCCTCAACCCTATTTCTGTTCATATAGCCAACCAAACAGTAGGCTTATATCCCAACTAGAATAGAAACATATGCAGTTTGCTTGAGTTGCTTTTTGTTTTTGTTTTCTGTTTTTATAAGGGGATTTTTTGTAAACATTTTTGGACCATTGATCGGACTCGAACTTTTAGAATTAAACAAATAAGTTTCATGTAAAAAAATTTTAACAAAAGAGGTCTCAAGATCACTATTTCATTAAAAAGCAAACGGGACGGACATGTGCTGACAATGTGAGCTTTGTTCTTGAACGAATATGTATGTTCTGTTTTTTTAAATGGAAAAGTTGTCATGCGACTATTTTTGTAAAAGAAAAATGTTGGTCCATATTTGTTAAAATAAGTTATGTGAGATTATTTTGTTAAAAAATAATTTTCTTTAGGATTGATTATATTATTTAGTACAAAAGTTTGAGACTATTATTGAAAAACAATATTTAGTGCAAACATTTTTGTAATATAATTTAGTTGTAATCTTGAGAAATTTTTAGCATTATAACTTGTTTTGCTAGCACTAATATTATTTATATTCTTTTAGTTACTTTTCTTTCTCTTCTGTATTATTTTATATCTGATTAAATTCTACTTGTTCTATTGGTTAGATCCTTATTTTATTTTATTTTGATCAATTAAGAATTTGGCCAATTTGATAGATGCAATTTAACTAATGGATTTGTCTCCAATTACTTCTCAAATCAAACTCAACAGAGAGAAACTTTCTCAATATTTGTTCTCTTCATTCATATGATTTGAACCTGATCTCTTACTTAAGAAGAATCTAGTTATTTGTTGCTTGGCCAAACTCAGGACCCGTTCCGCTACAAAAAAATGTTCCCAAACTGGTCTTGGCCCGTGAAATAGACCGGTCCTGCCCCGTCCTGCCCCACCTAGACTCGTGAACCCAACGGGTACTCGCGAACCCATTTAGCTATATGATTCTATTTTTGTGAAATATAAATATCACATAAGATTACACATTCATTATTGATTCCAATATTTTCTTACTTTTGTTGCGTGGGTCGGGAAGGGGGTTAGATTTGGCGTATTCAAAAACAAGATGCTGCAAAAATGAAAAGAATGCAATAATAGGTGGCCACATTAAGCTGTTTATCGGTAGATCTTTCAAGATTTGTTTTTGAACAAATAAAGCATTAATAATATTATCCGAGAGCATAACAATCATTTGATTAGAGGTATGCAAGAAAAAATGGAAGAAATGAGAATGGTATATATTAATATTAAGATAAAAAAATATTTAAAATTAAAAATAATATTTACACGGGGCAGGTCTGGGGCGGGTTCGGGGTTGGTTTGGCTAAAACCAGGACACAGTCTACCCGCATCAGAAACCTATTCAAACGGGTCCATACTCGCCCTAATACTCGTTTGATCGGGTTTAGACTCATCCCATAATGACGGATTTAATACGTTTCCGAGTTTTGACCCGCCCATTGACATCCTAGTTATACGTATTTGTAAGATATTGAATAACGTACCCTATAGACTTTTGTCATAGCTTTTGTTAAAAACTAAAAGAAAATTTTTGTCTACAAATTTAAAAAAGTTACCAAAGTTATTTAAATATGTTTCTTAATAATTATAATATGGATAATATGAACACACGGTTTATACATACATCATTATCGATTATAATTCATGATGCATCGGAGCTCGGGTGAAGTGATAAGTGGGTAAGGGTTGCTAGGTCGCCGCCCAGAAGTGATGCACCACATTGACGCCTAGTGTGGTGTCAAATGAGTAAGTGTTTGCTCACTTCGAAACAATGATAATAGAGTTCGTTTAGCCTCTTGGAATTTAGATTCCCTTACCGGTAAATTAACAGAGTTAGTCGAGACTATGAGTAGAAGAAAAATTAGTATTCTATATGTGCAATAGACCAAATGTTTCATACCAATATCATGTGTAATTAGTACCAAAATTGTAAAGGTTTCGTACCAAGTTCATATGTAATAAGTACCAAAGTTGTATAAGTTTCATACCAATTTCATATGTAGTTGGTACAATAATTGTAAATGTTTCAATATCAATTTCATTTGCAATTAGACCAAAGTTGTATACGTTTCATATCAATTTCATATATAATTAGTACCATAATTGTAAATTTTCATATTAATATCATTTGTAATTATTACCAAAGTTATATATGTTTCATACCAATTTCATATGTAATTAATATTATAATTGTAAATGTTTCATACAAAGTTCATATGTAATTGTGTTTGTTTCATACCAATTTCATATGTAATTAGTACAATATTTGTAAATGTTCCAATACTAATGTCCATTGTATTTAGACCAAAGTTGTATATGTTTCATATCGTAATTAGTACAATAATTGTAGATGTTTAATACAAATATCAACTGTAATTAGTACCAAAATTGTAAATTCTTCATACAAATTTCATGTGTTATAGTACTAAAAGTATAAAGGTTTCATACCTAATTCTATTTTATTTTTATTTTTGTTTAAATTTTATATTAATCATTTTCGAATTTTTGAAATAAAATTTTAATTTTAAATATTTTAAAAAATATATGGGTCGAATCGTAGCGGTAATCGAAATCGTAACCGGCCATTCATGAATCATAACCGAAACCGTCTACGAAGATTAAGGTGCATCGTCACAAATAAATGAGATTGGTTTAGGGAAATACGGCCATTTCCCGCCATTTCTCGCTACTGGTAAGTTTATCCTTCTCCCTTCAGTTCTCAGATACCCCATATCTTCTTCATCCGCTTCTTCTTCTTCTTATCTCCAGCGGCGGCGGCTCAGGCTCCTCCTGTTGGGGAGTTTCTTCCTGGCTTTCTGAGCTTTCTCGGCGGCTGTTGCTTTGGTGGCCATTGCTAGCTCACAACAGAACCCTAGCTCCTCCGCCTTGTTCGCCGCAAAGACAAGAACCGCGAACAAAACCCTAGCTCTACATCTTGTTTGCCGCTGATCAGATGCGGGGACTATGGGTCCGACCCGAACGACTGCTTCAGTGTGTTCGGCGACGCGGTGGGCGAGATGAGCGACTCGCTGAATGTTATGCCCTGGCTTGGAATTCGTCCTTTGTGGGAGTGCCTTGTCGGCACCGGAGCAGGCGTTGGAGTCGGTGTGTTCGGAAATGTTTTTCCGCGGCTCTGGGGTTCCGCCGTTGGGGTTTCTCGAACCCTAAATGTACGCCTGGGCCCCGCTGGAATGCGGTCTGCAAGCTGGTTTCGCGAACCTAGTTCCCGATTGCGCGAAGCCAAAAATCGTAGCAGAAACCCTAACGCCGCCGCCTTTGTTGCTAGCGTCGGCTCCTTTTTTACGTTTCTGCCGCCTCGAGAAGGCATGTTTTCCGCCGATAGTTGGGAACTGCTGGGATAGTCGAGTCGCTGCAGAATAGGTCGGAAATGCGTTCCACCGTTAGGGTTCCGCCGCTGAGAATTTCGCACGGATCGATTCAGTGGCTTTCCCGTCGTGAACCTTATCAGGTCGGCGACTCTCTTCCACTCCCTTTTTTGTCGCCTTTCGGCCGTTGGATATAGGGTCGGTGGCGGCTCCCGTAAACCCTAATTAATTTTTTAATTTTATTTTTTAATTGGGGATTGATCCCTATTTCCGCTGCGTTGACGTCGCTGGATGTAGGGTCTGCGACGGCTCTGTCTATTTGGTCGGTGGCTATTTATTCAAACCCTAATTTGCAGCCTTGCCGCAGCTGGAAGTACGGTCGGCGGCAGATTTAACCTTCTCTTGCACCATGTTATTATTAGAAATATAGGAGGAGAAAATAATTCATTTTCATTGTCAAATGATGCTTTGATACAACTTGAAAACACATTTATAATATGCATAAGCTAACTGAAAATAATTGTAAATTCTGTAAGTGGAGGAATAAGTGGACGAATAAGAATATTCCTCTTTTCCACTACTTTCCACACACTTCAATCCTCTCAAAGCTCTAGCGCATTCAAATCAGGCTGTTTGTGGGTGTAGGGACTAATTGATGAATTCAATGTGGAGGTTGTACTTTCAGTTTTTTGTATGTATCCCTTCTTCTCGGTTAAGCATGTTTTTGGCCGTATTGTGTTTTATCCTCGAGTTTTCAGGTTTTTTTCGGAAGTTTTGTAAGCTCTTTTAACTCTTACCAAGAACTATTAAATATTTACCAACCTGCGAAGCAGATGACTGAATTGATCCTGTTTGAGTTGGTAGTGAACAAAATTTGAATTGGGTTTGCATTGGTAAATCTTTGAGTTTAAAAAAATCCAGGTTCTGAACAGATTTTGAGGGACAATAATGGCGGAAAGAATGAAGAAATGGAGGCAAGTAAGCCTGGAAGAGCTGAAGTATGGAAAAAGGAATCACCCAGATATCACTATAATAATCTTTATAATCAGCAGCAACCGGCATAATCTTTATCAACTTTTCTGTTTGTTTTCAAAGATGTTATTGATAGCCTTAATGTTTTGAGAGGCAGAGGGCCCAGTTTCCTTAAGGAGTGGAACCAAAGTGCCATTAATATGTGAGGACATAACTCTGTTGATACTTCCAAAAAAGGTGATGATTTTCGAAGTATCAATAAGGAACTAAATTACCTCTCTTTATGCTCTTTGATGAAATAACAAAGGATAGATCCCGAATGACCTGTTAAGATGTGAAACAAATGTTAGAAGGGTGCCGGAGATTTTTCCGGCGTGTCCCCTCCGACGCTCAAGTCAGATGATAAGAAATATCCTCGCAATTCGTAATAGAATAACTGATGTATATATGTGTGTATAGGCGAAAAAGCATACCTGAAATCCTGTACCAACCTTCTATTTATAGTGTTTACCTTGCGAAGATATGCCTTAACGCAGTAAGGCCACGATGTACACCATTCCCGGGGTTCCTGGGTACGTGTATCCACCAATAAAGCCGTTATTTATTTCCACTTCCTGAAATCTCGGGAAGTGCTTGATTAATGTGGACTTGGTCAAATCATTATTAGAGACAAGAAGTCAAGAGCTTTCCAGATTAATGAGCACCATTGCTGACAGATTATGTAGGAGCTTAGAGAATTAGGTCTTCTTATTAGATCGGTAGGTTGGAACCAGCATTGCATGATCTTTATTTTAACCCAAGCAGATCGGGAGGTCGGTAGGTTAGAACCAACGTTGAATGATCTTTATTTTAACCCAAGCAGGTTGGGAGGTCGGTAGGTTAGAACCAGCGTTGAATGATCTTTATTTTAACCCAAGCAGGTCGGGAGGTCGGTAGATTAGAACCAGCGTTGCATGATCTTTATTTTAACCCAAGCAGATCGGGAGGTCGGTCAAGTAAAATAAGGTGAGGTAGTATCATCTATTGCTGAGTATCATCTGTCCCGCTGATAAAGACGACAGGCACGTTCCTCAGCCACAGTTAGTTTCTCGATCAATGGCCTGCTCTAGCCTCTGAAGTTGGGGTTTGTGTCTTGTGCAAGATTGGTATGAAAAACGACAACTTATAGTTTATTATATATCAAGGGCGTATAATTACTACTATTTAATAACTGAGGCCGGGGCATGTGAGCAATTGTTTGAAAAAAAGGAGGGCATATTACCCTAGTACTATTTTTTAGGGGTTATATCGCTTTTAGAATTTTCACACGGGGCCAGATAATTAGGCCAACTTTCATCATATGGAAAAAATATAGCTCGCACAGCTTCTTCGTAGGTGTATAATTTCATCCTTCTACATAAAATTGGGGAGATAAAACCTTGACGCAAATTTCTGTATTATTCTTTTGACTTGCAATTTACTCTTGAATTGTATAACATTTTGTACTCGTTGATTGGGGGTTGGAATCGGATTCAATTGAATTGCGATACTAATTTGTGTAGGGCTTTCATCTGATTAAACATACAGCTGTTTCGTGAGGTACATAATTTCATCCTTTACACCATATGACTCGATCCTTTGGAACTTATACATTTTTTCCTTGCGGACAAGCAACACAAATTTGAGGAATGAAACTTTGCTGCAAATTTCTGTATTATTCTTTTGACCCACAATTTATGGACTCTTGAATTAGATCTACATTTTGGGTTCATTAATTCTATGTATTATTAAACGTATCTTACACCATTTTCTCGGACACAACTTTTTTTAAACAAAATTTGTTGACAGATTTATTAATCACTATCATGAGAATGACCCACGTGAACTTCATGTTGGTGGAGCCAGAACAAATGTGAACATTGACAACGTATGTCAAATATTGGGAAAACTATCCTTGGACTTCTACAATAGGAAAAAAGTTGGGACAAATTATTTCATCCATAGCCATAAGATATGAAATGGGGAAGATAATATTTAAAACAAGGTAGAGATATGGTGCATACTGGTAAGCAAGTTCTAAATGTAGCCCGCCAAATGGAGTTTGATGCTTTTGTCAGGGTGCTTTTAAGTAAATGCTTGAAGTTTTCCTCAAGTTGCTGGTTGGTGTGGTGTGCTGCAATAGTCCGAGCTTGAGCAAAACCTAGAACAAAGTATGACACAGATGTCATAACCATAAGATGTAAAATTTAAAGAAGATTCCAAATAGACGAAAGAGGAATGCAGTTGTGTCATCAAATGTTCTTTTTATCATTATTTACTTCTTGTTGACTAAGAAGTTTGGAGGTTGATAATAGTCTTATTTTTTAGTATGATGGTGAAATCAATTCCAGTTGACATGTGGATGTTATGGCTAAAAACTAGGTGAAGGTGACGAAGACCAGCCATCTGACACATGGTACAAGTATATCCAGAAATTATGTTTTAACGTGTTCATGTGCTCATATGCCATTGATTGAGTATTTGTATGTTCTACCTTTAAGATTATCTTACTGTTCGGGCATCTAATTGTTCTATTCATTAATGAGCTATGTGATTAGTTGAACCTTATAATCATAAATGATCAAAGCATCATGACTCCTTGCCATTGTTTATCAATAACATAAGACTAAATGTTTAAGAAATGTTTCGGTTTCCACGTCTTTTTTATTTTATAGTTGTATGGTGTATCTTGGTTTGGTGAAAGTCCTCTTTTAGTTGAATATGTTTATATTTTTGAGATTAGGTTCATGATTGTTCAACATTTTCTTACTAGCTTTTTTTTTGTCAAAGGTGAAATCAGTAAAAATGATCTTGGAGCTGGCTCTGCTCCTGGTTCTGATGGTGTAATTCTTGTATCGCCTACTGGTAAGAATTATTAGTAAATAGTTATGATTCATTATACTTAAATGTTATTTGCTAGTTTCAACATTGTGAAATTTAGGAGTGCTTTTATACTGCTTATTCCTTTAGGTCTGCACTTGCACTGTTTAAATACATGTGAAGCTCTTTCTTATGTTTGATAGTACATTTCTCAAATTTTTTCAATGCCATAGGACCAGTATATGGATGATCATGGATCGAACCCAATAAAGTAATAAAACTATAATTATTAGGATTAAGAATTGAGTCTTTTCAAAGCATTCAATATAATTTCAATTAATCTGGTATTGTATAACTTCATGGTGAAAATTATTCATCATTTTCTTATAGTTAGTTGATCTGAAATATTTCGAAACCAAGTGACAAACTATTTGTTATGGTATTAAATCATGTGCCTGTTGGTATGCATGGTCGATTATTGATTAAATAGAAATTAAATCAGGCTAAATGTTTGGTATGAAAACGATATATTGGAAATTGAAAATGATGATATGATTACAATTTTTGCGGCGAAAAAATGAATTCATAGAAACGATGGTTGCCTCGTTATCGAAATTTGATCAACGTAAAAAAAAAAAAAAGTTGTGGAAGAGTGAGTGATAACGAAAATTTTAAAAAAAATTATTATCAAACTATTGAACGTTGGAAACTGAAATTTGTTGACAGATGTGTGTTGAATATATGGACCCTTGTTTGCATGAGAAATGTGGAATGATACAATCAGTGGATGTCAACTACATTGGCTTGGTCACAAAATACACGAAATTGGTCATGAACTTCTATATAAAAAAGAAGGTAAGATATATTATTAGTTTTCTTGCAACTAGATTTTGTAGTACACATACTAATTTTGTTCGTCATATTTTTGGGCCACGTAAAAGATGAGAAGCTCTACTCTATTTTAGCTCCATATCACTGCATGACTTTCTGGGCACAGAATGGTAGAGGTGACGAGTGGCATCTTTTTCGAGCCATTGTTTGCGTAACGGTGATGATGCGTTATTGCTTTTTTCGAAATAGATTGTCAAAATTACTTATCGCCATTCTCTCCACGATAAAAATCTTTATTTGCCAACTGAGATTCTCAACTTTTTTCAATATGAAATTTCCATGACATAGTATTTTTCTACACGTGTCTCTTGCAACGACTCAATATGGTGGAAGCTAGAAAGAATATCAATTAAATATCTAACCTTGTCTCATCGCAGTAAAGATTCACATTAGTAGAATCATAGCAAAAATAAAACCCCAACCTTCCGAAACACGGTCCTTGTGAGTTGTGACTAATATTTACAAACGAATACATGTAAAGCATAAATTAGAATATATTTGCACAATGCACAAGAAGAATCGATCTTTTTTACTTTCATTGATGTTCCAAACACAAACTTAATACTGTTCTATTAGAATTGTAATTTCATCATTATCATAAAACATGATAAAATTTAACTTCCAAACATCTTATGTCAACAGAATAATAAATAATGATAGAAAATTTAATTTTTGATTACACGTACCAAAGCATGTAAAGAAGTTGTCTCCTTGACATTTGGGGCGGGGCATTTTAGATCGGGTATCAGATTTGGTAGTAAAAAAAATTACCTAAAATTTCGGGTACCGACCCAAATACTAGAACCCAAAAAACCCGACCTGACGCCCACCCCTACTTGTCATATTGTTCCGTTGCATCCGACTATTTACGTTTGTAAGTCATCTTTAATGATAATTTATACGACAAATAACATTTAAATATATTAAGTTGAAAAGAAAATATCATATCTATGACAAAAAATTATAATAATTTTGAAAGAATTCTTTTTAAAAAATACATACCAAATCAGTCTTTTCTGATTTAATTGGCTGGGAAAAATTATACTAGGAAATCGTGATTATCAAGTCTCGTCACAACAAATCCTAAAAAGCTAAAAAATTTTCCATGGCTGTTTTTACAATGACATATCGATCATCTGCTCCGAGTTTCGATTGTAACACTTCCAACTATCAAACCACGTGGGATGCCAAGCTCGTTCTTAGCAGTGCTTTTCCACTACAGCCGGTCCATCATATACTACTGAGAGTGAAAATTGTTTTATAATTTCAATTGTAGACAAAATATACCACTATTAAATATCAGTTACAAATAATTTTTTACAAAGATGCATTTTATTTTTTACAGTGGAGAAGCTCTAGTAGAAAAGTATTACAGAAATAACAGAAGAATCTTCTACACATCCTAACATTTTGTGTCATTCTAACAGCTTATACAAATCGATTTTGTATCTTGAATCCTATAAAAAGACGAGAAATATAAGCATGTTTATATAGAAATATAAATGGTAAATATTTTGTTTTACGTGATCATCAAAATGAGAGCGTAAATTTCTTTCTCGTTGATTGTAGCAGATTCCGGTAGCTTGTAAACCATATTTTTTATAAATTCAGATATGAACTTTAGTGTAGTGTCTTTCTTGCCAAATATATCATTTATCTTCTCTTGAGCCCATTGAAAATCCAAATATAAATTATAACGATTGTCAATAATATCATTAATATTGAAAAAATGTGTTTCGGACGTTTCAGGGATGTTGATTGCCAAAATCCTATAAATCATCTCTACAGTTGTTAGCGTTGCAACATATGCGCATTGTCCCCCACGTTTTTTATCTCTCATTGGGATAGATATTTGTCTAAAAAGTAGAATGAACGCATATCCCTCCCAAAGATTCTAATATACTATTTTAGATGTGTATATTTGTTTGTTGTTGACAGGTACGTACACATCTAGAATATTATCTTAGTAACTCTAGGAAGGATATAAACTCATTCCACTTTTTAGATCGATATCTATCCCGTTTAAGAGACAAAAAACGTGGGGACAATGTGCATTTGTTGCAACAATAATATGTATAGAGATCATTTATAGGATTTTGGCAATTGAAATTCCTGTCTGGTTCGAAACATATTTTTTTTATGTTGACGATGTTTTTGACTATCTGTATAATTTATATTTAGGATCTTTCTAGGGCTCAAAAGAAAATGAATGATATACTTGGAAAGAACAAATTACAGTCAAGTTTATTTTTGAATTTATTAAACAAGTATGGTTTACAAGCTATAAATATCTGCTACAATCCACGCGAAAGAAACTTACTTTCTCATTTTGATCCTCAGGTAAAACAAAATAATTATATTTGTATAAACATACTTATACTAAATTCTCTTACTTTTGTAGATTTCAAGATAACAAATATATTCGTATAAGCGGTTGTAGTGACACGATGTTGTAGATGTATAGAAAATTCTTCTGTTTCTTCCGTTATACTTTTCTACGAGAGTTTTCGTCTCTTTAAAAAAAAATTCATATATGTATAAAATTATCTGTAACTACTATTTAATATTATTATATTTTGTCTATAATTTAAAATTATAGAATAATTTTATATCTAGATTGCATATGTGAATCGAGTGCAGTGAAAAAAATACTCCTTCGAACGACTTTTGCGTCCCCCGTTGTTTTGATCGTTGGAAGTTTTCAATCGATATTTGGAGCGAATGTGACCGAAGTTTTTAATCTTAATATATTTTTGGCTTCTTAGGATTCTTCATGATGAGACTTGATTATCATGACTTGTCTGTAGAATTTTGGCAGTCGATTAAATCTGAAAGAAATGATGCGTGTATCTTTTAGGACGATTTAACTTTAAATTATTATGATTTTGTCTTATCTTTGATAATTTGTTTTCATTTTAATATAGTTTACTTATATCGTATAAATCATCATTAAAGGTGATCATAAACTTAAATATTCGAATGTTGCGATATGACAAGTGGAACACTTCAACGCCTTCTTTGGTATGTGCCATCTATGATTAAACCTTCTATTATTATTTTGACATAAGATGTTGGAAGTTATTTAGTCTCTTTTTTATGACGATGATTAAATTTCAATTCTGGTTGAGTAGGAATAAGCTTGTGTTTGCAAATTCAATGGAAATGGCAAAGATCAATTTCATTGCGTATTGTACAAATGTATTCGAAAATTTTACTTTAATTTATTTCACATGTATTCTTTTGTGATTTTTTTTTTCATGTACTAGCTTTAAGATTGTCTTAAAGAGTGGAACTGAGGACATATTGGTTTACAAGAAAGATGAGAAGATGGATCAAGATATCATCAAGAAAAAGGACGTGCTACTTGAGGTTTTTTCCTTCTGGAGCTGAATCAGAGGTTTTAGATGAATCTACAACCCAAAATGTTTCCTTTTCAGCTCAAGCGACGGTCAAAGAATGAGAATGATGCCCAAAAGTCGTCCCAATCAGAGGATAAGAATAAATGTAGTTGGAAACTTAGCAAACACAACTCTGCTGGGCCAGATTACATACCATGCCTTGCTAGCTCCTGTAATTAAGAAATTTCCATCTATGAAGCACTATGAACACAGGGAGAGGCACTACCCCAATCCTCCTACTTGTCTTGTTCCACTTCCTGAGCGATATTGACATCAATTGAGTGGCCTACAAGTTGGGAAAATGTAAAGTATTTCAAGAAGAGATTTTATAGTTTTTTCTTTGTTTTTTCCCATTCTTTTTATCACATCAACTTCTATTGCTTTGTTTTACAGATTTGGTACCGTAATGTACTCCATACCAAGCTTGCGGAAGTTAAAGGATGCCAGAATTGGGTTAAATTAGTGGCGAGTACCTTACTTTCCCATGGTGGCACCCAGTTTAGGCATGGTGCTCTCCATTACATCGATTCAAATGGTAAGATGTCAAAGGTGTCTAAATCCATGGATTTCACCTTCACCTGTGTATCTGTTTTCTTTGCAAAATTAATGCACACCTGGAAATTGGCTCAAAGTCTTATGTTTTATGTGGTTCTGCTTGCATTAAAATGCAAATCTTTATTATCTGCATTTAAATCTGGTTTACATATTAATCTTGTTTTATTTCTTTGCCCCTTCCATATTCCTATGTCTATTGTCTTTTTATTGAAAGTATATAAAATAAATGACATGGCTTATTCACACTGTAATGCTAGTTGTAAAGTACCTTGTCAAATTTGCAAATATCTAAAAAAGAAAATACCTATGTGTAACATCGATATTTATAATCACATGATATGAACATTTGCTCGTTGGCTAATGCCGTCAGTGCCCGACATTGCATGGGGAAAATTCGCCCTAGTTATTTTGGTTGATGGATGTGAGTTGCTAGCTTCGGTGGTTGTTTTCTGTTTGACAGGGATGTGCTAAACTATGTCACTGTGTCCAAAAGATGAGCATGAAGCTCAGTTCAATTTTGACTTGAAAGAGGAATTTCTGCTATATCTGCTTATTATGGGTACAAATAGACTTCCATACCCAGGGAGAGATTTTTGTTATTGTCCATCGCGCATGTTGTAGGTCCCATGGCATATTGAGGGTAAGATTCTTTCTTTCTTTCTTTATTTTTTTACTCGAGAAAGATTATTGGAAGCTAAATATGTTATAAGTAATCACTGATCAAATCTTCTGTAGTATATTCATGTGATTAAATAGGGTAACTCTTGCATGATTACTTCTTTGGGCTTTCTTTAACATCAATAGTCAACTTTATTATCTGCTCCTCGACTTTTAATTTTATTTAGGTGGTAAACTTCTGTTGGAGCTGAACCATTTACTTTGGCCAGGTGGTTTTTAATATGTTTGGCAACTCCCATTAACCAGACGCTTCCTATCGATGCTGAGCTTTGTGGAGGTACATTTCATTTATCTTCTCTCCCTTGAAGCTGGTATGGTTATTTGGCACTCATGAACTTCACATTTTTCTGGGTTTTGTCGACATCCATGAGGAAACTTACTAAAGCAATGTGCTGGGAAGAAGTTTCAATTTCCAAGGACAAAGTTAATGAAATAGGGGTTACTGTATATATCAGCCTACTTAAAATCATTGCTATGAACAAAGGTCAGAAAATGATCCTCCGCTATGCAAAGACTATGATGATCCAAAATGCTGCCTGGTATGTGTTTATATCTCTCTCATCGGAATGTTTAGATTAATGTTACTGAAACACAGACTAGTAAGCTTAACTAGAATTTATTAATAGTTCTTCGTAAATTGTGATCGATTCGAAGTATCAAATTATCTTCATTTGTCCAAGAACGTGAATTTACAAGCATGCATGCACAAAGCACCAGTTGGTTCATCAGAACATGTAGCTCAATGGCCAGAAGAGTGACCTGCCAGAGCTGGAAAAACACCTTACTGGTTGTTTACTTCCGAGGTTGGAGTTTGTGGGAAACCAGCTCCGGAAGGTTTTGCTGCTGATAATAACCGCTGGAAACATGTAGTTGGTGTAGATAATTTGATAAAGATTTGATAGGATCAACACCTTATTTGATAGGATCGGTATCTTAGTATGTTTAGTAAGATAATATTTGGTTTACTGATTTTATGGGATTTGATTTGTATTTCCGTATCTATATAGAGTGTAAATGTAGAGTGTAAATATTGGCACAATAATAATATGATGGAATGAATTATTCTTCATCTCCAATTCACCGTGTTCCCTAAAACTCACATGGTATCAGAGCCCCATCATCGGGCTTAAGTTTCAACTGGCGGCGGCGGAACTCAAAATACTGGCGGAGAAACCCAACATTTCACTGGTCCACTAATTTTCGATTATTGGGAAACCATACATGTTTCTCCCTAAGGCCCGCGACGTGTGGGAAGCTATTCGAGATACTTATTCTGATTTGGAGAATTATTCACAAATGTATGATTTGACCACTCATATGTGGCAAATTCATCAAGGTAATATGGATGTAACTACCTACTACAATGACCTGACCTGATGGTTATTTGGCAAGAATTGGATCTATTGGACATCGATGATTGAAAATCCCATGGATAGTGCACGCTACAAGAAAAAATTTGAGTGTAGCAGAGTATTTGTATTTCCAGCAATACTTAACAAGGAAATGCACAAGGCCTTTGCCCAGTATTCGAGAGGTTTTTTCTGAGGTTCGGCGTGAAGAAGCACGTCGCCATGTTATGTTGGAACAAGATGGACCACTACCAGAAACATAAGGATCAGCGCTGGCTAGCAGAACTTGCTCATAACATCCTCGACGAGATGGCAAGCAGAAGCCATGGTGTGAGCAGTGTAAAAAACCATGTCATACTATTGAAACTTGATGGGAGATTCATGGTATCCCAGTGCATATCAAGAAAAAATCAGGCAACAACAACTGGCCTAATGCTGGAAGGCAAGCCCTTCAATCAAGTGTAGATAGATCTGGATCGCTACCATCTTCTTCTGAGTGTCTCCCATTTACAAAGGACCAGCTACAGCACCTGTACAAGTTGTTTGACACATGCATGGGTAAATCCAACCAGCCTACTGCTTGCTCTTCAGCCCAAACAGGTATATTATTTGCAAATGTGGCCAGCACCACTCCAATAGCATCTGGATATTAGATTCAGGTGCTACTAACCACATGACAAGCTCTTCTCAATTCTTCTCTTCATATATACCTTGCGCTGGGAAACAAAGAGTTAAGATTGCTGATGGGACTCTCGCTTCAGTGGCAGGAAAATGAACCATTTCTGTTTCCAACTCTTGTTCACTTAAAAATGTTTTACATGTTCCCCGGTTATCTTACAAATCTTTTGTTTATAAGCAAACTAACCCATGATCTTAACTGTCGTATTGTTTTTTTCCCCCCATCATTGTGAATTTCAGGATTTAGATCGGGGACGATGACTGACAATGCTAGACAAGACAGTGGTCTTTACCTCTTCGAAGCTCAATCGAAACATGATAGGAATATTTGCCTCAACTCGGTTTCTTCTTCTAATAACAGTGATATTATGTTATGGCATTATCGTTTAGGTCACCCAAATTTTACTTATTTACAAAGATTGTTTCCAAGTTATTCATCAATAAAAATATATCTTCTTTATGTTGTGAATCATGTGAATTAGCCAAACATCGTCGCTCTATTTTCCCATCCCAACAATTTAAAAGATTTGCTCATTTTACATTGATTCTTAGTGATGTTTAGGGTCCTTGAAAAATTAAAACTCTTTCATAAAAGCGGTGGTTCATAACGTTTATTGATGATCATACTCGAATGACTTGGGTATTTATTTTAAAAGATAAGTGTGATGCAGGAACCGTATTTCAAAATTTATACAAAATGATTCAGAATCAATTTAAAACAAGTATCCAAAGTTTTCGTAGTGATAATGACAAAGAGTTATTTAATCGGATGTTAGGAAACTTTTTAAATAATCATGGAATTATCTATCAAAGTTCGTGTCCTCACACACCTCAACAGAATGGCGTACACACCTCAACAGAATGGCGTAGCTGAACGGAAAAATAAACATTTTCTCGAAGTTACTAGGGCTGTTAGTTTCCATACGACAATCCAAGTTACCTTTGGGGAGAGGCCGTCTTAACAGCTATGTATTTAATTAATAGATTATCGACACGAATTCTAAACTTTCAAACTCCTCTGTACATATTTCAGAAATGCTTTCCTACGTCACGCCTCATCGCTGAGATTCCACTAAAAATCTTTGGGAGTGTGGCTTTTGTCCATAATCATGATTCCAAAATTTCCAAACTAGAGCATACATCCATTAAGTGTATTTTTGTTGGCTATCCTGCAAACCAACGTACAAATGCTTGGTACAAATGCTTTGATCCTATTTCAAAAAGAATTTTTACTTCTATGGATGTCACAGTTGTTGAGGGTCAATCCTACTACTCTCTCACCTTCAGGGGGAGTCGTGTAGCACTCATGAAGATGAGCAGTTAACCACTTCTAATTTCAGTCTGGAATTCGAAAATAATAACAAATCTGAAAATGATACGCACGACCATAAATCAACTGACATGAGAGATGAGTAAAAAATATGATGTATGTTATACCAGGAGAGGAAATATAAGAGGGGGGAAGACACTGTCGTGCTACCAAACCTTGAATCAATTTCGGTGCCTGATCTTGAAAAGCATGATGACATCTCAACAATCCAAGAAACCCAAACTCAAGGTACTCCCATACATCTTCCCTAATATTAGTGATCTACACATCGCTCACAGGAAAGGTGTTAGAATGTACTCTAAACACGCACTCTCAAACTTCGTGTCGTACAAAAAATTGTCATCTTCCTATTCCACCTTTACCTCACAGTTGGATACCATTAGTTTATCTAACAATGTAAAGGAAGCTCTTAAGATACCAGAGTGGAAGAGGCAATTCAAGAGGAGATGAGAGCTCTAGCAAAGAATGCAACTTGGGAGAAGAGTGACCTTCTTAGTGGTAAGCATGTGGTAGGATGTAAGTAGGTGTTCACTACAAAATACAACTCTGATGGGTCCCTAGAACGATACAAAGCTCGCATGGTTGCTAAATGGTTTACCCAGACATATGGTGTTGGCTGACTGAGACAGTTCGAGTCATTCTTTCTATTGCTGCTAATCTAGATTGGCCTCTCACTCAACTAGACATAAAGAATGCATTCTTAAATAGAGAACTATAATAAGAAACATATAAGGAACCACCACCTGGTTTGAATGATGTATTTGAATCTAAAGTGTGCAAGTTAAAGAAATCGCGCTATGGACTAAAACAATCTCCCAGAGCGTGGTCTGAAAGATTCACAAGATTTGTCAAAAGTCAGGGCTATCACCAGAGACAATCTGATCATGCTCTCTTCATGAAAAAATACGATTCCAACAAGATCTCTATATTAATCATTTATGTTGATGATATTATATTAACAGGAGATGACACAGAAGAAATGAATAGATTTAATAGACAATTAGCAAATGAATTTGAGATGAAAAACTCTATCAACTGAAATATTTTCTTGGAATTGAGGTGGCAAGGTCTAAAAGAGGAATAATGGTGTCTCAAAGGAAGTACATACTGGATCTTCTGAAAGAAACAGGAATAAGTGGATGTAAACCATCAGACACTGCTAGGAGATATCAAAGATGGAGTAATAGTAGATACAAGAAGATATCAGTGATTAGTTGAAAAACTAATCTACTTTCCTCACACTCGACCTGACATTGCTTTCGCAATCAGTTTGGTAAGATAGTTCATGCACTCACATGTTGCATAGCACCTTGAAGCTGCATATCGCATTCTTAGATATTTGAAATGAACTCCTTGCATGGTTATAAAAAGCCCTCGCCTGGCTCGCCTAGGCGAGAAGCCAAGCCAGGCCAGAGTGCGTCGCCTCTGGTGTGTGAGAGGCCCCACAAATACATCAGGCCGCGCTTATTAAGCGCTTAGGTGCCTGGGGCTTAAGCCGTGGGCGATGACTTGATGGAAAATGAAGAGTTTTAATGGGATTGAGCTTAAATTATTTAAAAAATAATAAGCCCAAATACTATTTTCAATAAGCTCAAAGCCAATTTTAAATAAGCATAAACCCTATATTTATATATTAGAGTATTGACACGTCATATTCATTATTAATTATATCAAATGTAAAAATTAAATATAACTAAATTTTTAATTTTATGAATATGAATTAATAAATGATAAGAATTAATGTAAAACAAAATATATTTTGAGAATTGAGTAAGAATATTTTAAGAATATTTAATTTATTGTTTCTATTATTTTTATAATTGTTTAATATCGAGTGAGATTCATTTTATCAAAAAATTATCGTGTAGTAAATATTTATATTAGAAATGAACAAATATTACAACATGAGCATCTTCTTGGCTATATAGTTTGGCTGTTTTGGGAAAAAATATTCATATCTAAATATTTAAAATTTATTTTTCCTCGAGCCGTAACGTCTATTAGGCCACGCTTAGTCTGACGCCTAACACTTTGAGCCAGGCCATGGTTCATCGCTTTTTGGCGCCCAACGCCTTTAATAACTATGACTCCTTGGAAGGGGTTGTTGTTTGAAACGAATGAAAAAGGGGAATAGAAGTCTATACTGACGCAGACTGGGCAAGATCAATCACTTATCAGAGATCTACATCAGGCTATTGCACCTTCGTATGGGGTAACTTGGTGACTTGGAAAAGCAAAAAACAGTGTTGTGGCTAGAAGTAGTGCAAAAGAAAAAAAAACAAGGTGTTGTTGCTATAAGAGTTATGGAAGAACTCGATAGGTCACTGAATTTCCCAATGAAACTATATTGTGATAATAAGGCAAGCTATCATCATTGTTCATAATCCAGTTCTACATGAGAGAACCAAACACATTGAAATTGACAAACACTTCATCAAAGAAAAACTTGAATAGCAGGTCAACAAGTTGGGAATGATAGATATATTTTCACCAACTTGAGGGAGAGTGTAGATAATTTGATAAAGATTTGATAGGGTCAATATCTTATTTGATAGGATCGGTATGTTAGTATGTTTAATATGATAATTTTTGGTTTACTTATTTTACGGGATTTGATCTATATTTCTCTATCTATCTTTATAGAGTGTAAATATTGGCACAATAATATTCTTCATCTCCAATTCACCGTGTTCCCTAAAACTCACAGTTAGCAATATCCGAAAGGATTGGAAATAAATGATCTGTTGTGAGATACGCCAGGGACCTGCGAGTTGTCTATGGAGGGTAAGTTAAATTTCTAGGACTCTCATGCTTAACCAGCAAAAACAATAGAAGATCTTGATTCTTGAGGATAAAGGTGAAAAATACAAGAAAACAAGCAAGGTGAGGAGGCATTGATTTATTATCCCCTGGAGAAGAAGTAATGAAGAATTGGTTTAGTTGGATCAAAGGGGAAATTGGATTGAGAATTTAGTGTGCGTGACGAGATTGAGCCTCCTCCTCCTCCTGCAGCGCCAACTCCGTCGTTTGAGGAGGTTAAGTATGATCAAACTTCAGCGACGCTTGACGACAAATCACCACCTACTGAGAAAGATGCGGCAGCACCTTCAGTAATGGAAACCACTGAAACTCCATCGGCGCCACCACCTGCGCATGTGAGAAACGAGAAGTTAGTAAAGGTTTCACTTACCAAAGGGTAAATGCATAGAAGTATGTTCTCAATCTTGTTTAATGTGGGTGAATTTTTTAGACATCACACCTTCTTCAAGTGTTGTCTCATCCTACGCTTTTTTGTTTATTCTCGGGCTTTTCGAATTTTTCGGGCTTGTGCTTGATAAATTTAGAGAAAATTACACATAGGTACCATTTTTCAAAACATGTTTCAACTAAATCTAGCAAAATATTTGCTTTTCAACTAAATACATCTTGTGAGAATCTTCTTTCAACTAAGTCCATTTTTATAAAACCCTAATATGATTAGTCATTTAATATTCCTAAAATACCCATAGCTGAATTATCTCTTCATCATCGTGAGAATTGGTGATGGTCGCGTGTTCTGGGAAAGCAGCAATGGTGGTTAGGCGGTATGGAGTAGTGGCGGTGTTGCGGTGGAGGCGGCGACGACCCCTTTTCGTTTTGCCAAATATCATTATTCTCCAACCACAGAAAATCGACATTTTGTTTCAATTTTGTTTTCTGTTTTTATGGTATTTTTGGATTTAATTAACATTGAACTTTTATTTCAATTTTGGTACACATTATGTGTTTGTTAAAATGTCTCTTTACGTAAACAATTTTTTTTAGCAAATTTGGAAAAGATAAACAACATATTATCTCATTCCAAAGGTTTTGATTTATTTTTTTTCCATTTTCATTTGTTTATGTACAACATACCAAGTAAAAAAATAGATCTAAAATTTCATTTTCATTTGTTTAAATACTGTTTTCATTTATAAACTTTCAGACATCATGTCACTACATTAGTGGAAGGATCTATAATAACATAAACGATGCGTATATCAAATTCCTGACAATATATCAGTGAGGTAGCACTATCTTATCTTCCCAAATCAAAGTTGAAGAACTTACAAAAAAAACTTCAAAGTTAAGTCACGCATGTGTAATATTTTATCATTTGAAAATTAATATACTTTTGTTATGAGATTATTCAATAATTTATCATACATTATATACTCATTCATAATAAAAATTTAATTTCTAAAATAATATATTATATCCTTAATTTGTTATAAGATCAACAAGCAAGTAACACATAGCGAACACATAAGGTGCATGTAATTTACATGCACCGCTAGTCTACCGGTGCATGTAATTTACATGCACCGCTAGTCTATTGGTGCATGTAAATTACATGCATCGATAGTCTATCGGTGCATGTAAATTACATGCATCGGTAGACTCAACATTTACATTGGCTCTCAAATTACATATCAAATAAGTATCATACAGTAAGTGTTAAAGAAGTTCACAAATAACACTTAAAAATTAAGATACATATGTGTAATATATTATTGTTTGAAAAATAATATACTTTTTGTTATGAGATTATTCAATAATTTATCGTATAGTATATACTCATCCATAATAAAAATCTAATTTCTAAAATAATATGTTGTATCTTTAATTTGTTATAAGACCAATTGCAAAAATTATAGAATGAAAATTAATTCACATTTTTATGATTTGATCATTGTTATTTAGTAATTAGATAAAAAATAATAGTATATTAGTACATCACCGCCTATCGGTGCATGTAATTTACATGCACCGATAGATTTTAGCAAGTCGGTGCATGTGAATTACATGCACCGCTGAGTCTATTGGTGCATGTAAATTACATGCACCGATAGACTTTTATTATATTTAAGCAAACAAATAGTCTTTTTATGTATAATTTTGAATATGAAACATTTTTTCCTCATTAATTTTTTTTAAAATTAATAGCAAACTGACATAGCATGCTCGTGATGTGAAATAACAAACTGAATACGAAAGCAACATCTAATTCTAAAGGTGCATGTAACTTACATGCACCTTTAGACCTATCGGTGCATGTAAAATACATGCACCGATAGACTCATGAATTGTTGGTGCATGTAAATTACATGCACCACTTAGTCTATCGGTGCATGTAATTTACATGCACCGATAGACTCATGAGTTGTTGGTGCATGTAAATTACATGCACCAATGGTTTCAATTTCATTACATTCTCAAATTTTCATTCAAACAATTCATCGAACATCTCAAATACATTATAGTTTTGAGTTTTACATTAAAATTCTACAAACAATCATTACAATAAAATTGAAATTCATAATAAATATAAAATTTTCATTCAAACAATTGATCGAATCTCAAATACATTATACTTTTACGTTTTACATTAAAAATCTACAAACAGTCGTTACAAAAAACTTTGAAATATAAAACAAAATCAATCGGTAAATAGACGATAAACAGAAGAATGAGATGATTTTGTCTTCTTGCACAACCTTTTTGTTTTCGTTTATTCGCGACCAGTGCGCGCAGCTCCGACGCCATGGGAGGAGCGACAATTTCCGACGATTAGCGTTGGTGGTTGGGACATGTGGCTGGTGTGAGGGTTGAAGATTAGGGTTTTGGATTGAAGGATGTGATTCAAGGAAGATAGAAGACTATTTTGGTCATTTTAACCAAAAGTGGACCTTGTTGAAAGAATTTTTTTTGGGGTGACTGGGCTGAAAAATCTTTTACCAAATGGTACCGGCCCGAAATTTTCCCAATAAATTATCCACCCCTAATCATGTGAGCCGAACGGAGCCTAAGAGATATATGTAGGCACTTTAAAAAGTCTAAGCCCTCTCCTTCCCCTCTTTCTTTTAAAGTCCTCGGTATTTAACATTTTTGTACTTGTAAAATTATTTTTATTATTAGCAATTAATCAGTCTAGGATTATTTATAATACAAATCTAAAGGTTTTAAAATTTATAAAAGTAAAATTTTAATATTTTTTTTAAAAAATACCGACTGCCACATGGCACTCGACACCCCTTTTAAAAATTTTGAAAGGTGCCGCACTAAGGTGCATATTTTCTTTTTACAAAAATGAATGTGAATTCTTTTAAAATTTTGATTTTTGAGCCTGAAATTGAGTTATAAAAATAGGACATGTTCAACCCGATCCACCAAATAAACGAGCTGTACCAGTATTTTTTAGGCCCCCTTCTATAAGGGTTGACCCAAACGGGCAGTGGGTTTTGGCTAATTAGCCCGTAGGCCTGGCCCTTTTTTAATAAAAAATTGTAATTCCTTTTTTAACCTTAATTCATAAATATGAACTCAATATCACATTGAATAATCCGATATAAAATATATTTTTCACTTGGTCGTACTTGAAAGTTGCAACACGTATTTCAAAATTGAAGAAAACATCGATTATCTAGTCAAGTATTCTTCTAGCATCATTTACAGGCTCCTCAAATTCAATTGGAATTCTTTTTGATTTTTTTTTTAAATTTTGGCGGGTTGGCCCCCAATCCACGGCCTGCCTTGGGTTGCGATTTACCCAATCCGCCTAGAGGCGTGCCCTTTTGGGCCACGGGTTGCGTGGGCCAGCCCATTTGGGTCGAACTAACCATTTTTGACAGCTTTAGCCAAAAACACCATTTTCGGAATTTGACCATACCCCTACGATAAAACCCTAAGAGCAAATCAATGATCGTGTTCATTTTGGGGTGTGGATCCCCGCACCAAAATATGTGAGGCACATACCCCAAAATGAATTTGGGAAATTGACCCTGCAGCTATGATATTATCCTGATTATAGGGTCGAAAATCCCCATTCATTCCCGAGCTACCGTTTCATCTTGATGGTTCTTGCCATCTTTTTTTTAAAAAAAAAATTATTTTTTAAAAAATATTTTTAAAATTAAAATGATTGAAACCTAACTGTACTCATTGGTTAATCGCAACCATAACTATAACCGACGATTCATGAACCATAACCAAAACCATCTACTAATCATGCGGTTATCGGGGTTTTTTAACCATGGAACCGGTTGTTTCGAACAATCTAACCACTTGGTCAGATCTTGTACAAGATCTCAATTTCTCTAAAACAATTTTGAAAAACAATTTGATAAAAATCACATAACATAAATTATTTTAATTGAAAATATATCGTAATATTTCATATGATATACACGGATCTCGCTACCTTACATATGAAGATTTCTATTAACACTCGTTATCCTCGTTTGGATACGTCAATATTTACGGAAAATATTACAAGTCCGATAAGGCAATAACCTTTTTCTCTCTTGATGTGTATACTGACTTGAGGGTCGAGGTCGTTCGAGTGTCGTTCTCACCACAGATTTTTGAACAGTTCGATTTAATGAGTAAATCGGTTCGTGGGATTGTTGCTTGAGATATCACAGAAGACCATAAATTTTTTGAAGCATCAATCACCTTCTAATGGTTTCAACTCGTGGTGTGGCAATTTAAGTGCAAACCAAAGAAATTTGATGAGAGCAACTTGATATTTTGAAAACGAAACTCAGATCTTCATACAGATCAAGCATAAAATTTGGAGCTTTTTTACTTCATTTGAGGGCCTCGACTCTCCCCAGAAGAATAAGTGATCTGAAACTGGCATTGTGCCTCAGGCCAATCCCCATGTTTCAAAGTTGCCAAGATTCTTCACCAAAAAACAAGAAGTTGATGCAGTTTCGAAATATCATTGAGAGTCGTGAGTTCAAGTTTTCTTGGTAATATATCAAAGGAGTATAGAACAGAAAAACGAAAGCGAAAAACAGACGAATCATTCAAAGATCTAACGCTGAAATACAGGCAGACTCAATCTTGAATCATTCAAAGATCTAACATTTTCACAGTTCATCAATTTGTTTCTTCCAACGCTATGGTTAACCGAGTAACGTTCGATCAAGAAAAATAGAAGCTAAATACCTTTCAGACGCCTTCTGTTCTATGCATCCACGGTAAGTCGGAAGAACTTCCCAATTTCCCCTTTTTTGACCACAACCAAATCTTGGAAATAGAGTAGCTATCAGTCTTTGAACTGATAGATATTTTCTTCCCTTCCATGCTATCCTCGGGCGAAGGATTACTTGTTCGATCCACCCGTTTAACAATCTTTGTGTTCGGAACCATTTGATCTTGGCTCAACGACACTGTAAGATTCACATCCCCAAGCAGGTACTGATACGAACCCATTGAGTAGCACCTTCTAGCATCCAATCTACTACTACTACTACTCGTTTCACCTCCTAAGTCCCCATCCACATTGTCAATTTTCCGAAATTTTCCAAGCCTGACAGGAAAAATCCCCTTCTCTTTAGCAACTTCCTCAATTTCCATCCTCTTCCGAAGAATGGGGAATCCATTCTCTCTATAACCGGGATATCCATCTTCTTCCCTAAAATCATCATGATCGAACGCATGGTTTTCGATGGAGAAATCAGGATCGAACAGGGTTCCCCTACAAAGAGGGCACGTCGAATTCGACATCAGCCAAGTATCAATGCATTTGATATGAAAGGCATGACTACACATCGGAAGCAATCTCAACTGGTCCATCTCCGAGAATTCGCACAAGCAAACGGCACAATCGAAGGGCTCCTTAGGACCCACAATCTCCTTATACGAAAAGACGGGCAACGCATCTATGAAAGCTTGATCTAGACCAGAGTCATGTAAATGAAAGAGCTGTTGCAGCTGTCTCTCAAGGGTATCGGATGTTGAGGCCTCTAAATTTCTATCAGAATCAGAGGATGATTGTTTCTTGGTAAGAAATCTAACAAGCAAGTGGAGAAGGCCAGCTATGAAAAAAAGAACAGCTAAAATTACAATAACAAATAGAAAAACAGGGTTAATTTTTGAGGCAGACGAAGATGGAGGAGGGCTTGATTCTTCATGGAGATTGCTGTTAACACCCAATGACGAAGAAGATGGATATGTCAAAATTCCATCTTTTTGGTAAATTTGACGCTGAATCCAAGAAATTTTCAAATTGGCAGGCCCGGAAGACCATTTCTGCAATTGCAGTTCCTCCATTGAACAAATCAACTCAACAAACTAATGAATCTATGCTCACCCAATTTCTGAACAAGACACCAAAAAGCATCCCCACTGCAAGAATCATACACCAACCACTGCAGTACAAAACACCCCCAAATACAGAACAGCCAGAAAGATAAAATAGGTTTAATTTAGCTTACATAATCGTGCAAAAAAAAAAGGGTGCGACAACAGGGCCTAATAAAGAACAATTTATGTTCTTTTCAGATGCAAAATACCAAACTCACTGATTGTTCAATGATCATAAGAAAAGATGGGGACACGAGGAAACTTTAAAGATCGAGTATTTACCTACCTTGTTATTGGATGGACCCCTTTCTTGAATTTGCAGAGTAACCAAAAGATACAGCTTTTGGTTGGAATCTTACAGCCATATCATATATAATAAAATATTACAGGGGATTGTGGGAAGTTTTAAAGGGAAATTTTGCTTAAAAACGTATGCTTTTACTCATAAATACACGGGAAGGCATATGGCCAAAGATTTTCAGTTTCACCGAGTATCAATCTATTTAATTGTGTTCATTATCTACCAAAAAACACAGTTACTTATTTTATTAAAAAATAATCATAATATTTATTGATAATAAAGGTATGAATTTAGACCCAAGATTTGATGCGGCTCCTACTTTTGTCATGTGACGCTTTTCATGTTGAAAAGATTGATGTTTGATATTGTCGCTAAAAACAGTATTGTCAAAACGACGGTATCAAATAAACCCATCTAGAAACACTTTTCTTTGAAATCTATAAAATTAAAGTGTGTTTGAAATTTTTTGCAAATATTAAATATACTAGTAACGTGTATGCATCAAGAAAGAGATGGGTGTACTTTCACACGTAAGTATGAAATGGAGAATCCATAGACGCAATAGATACGGTGGCCACATTAAATTAGGCATTCGTCATGAATTGGGAAGTGTTCATAATATTTCATCGTGTATTTTTATTTTATTAAAAAATACATCATTTAATTATTTTTATATTCTACTTATAAAAAATTAAATTATCAAGATGAAGAGATTTTCAAATTAACTAGATTAGTATACCAGATATTGTATCTATTGATCTCACATCAAAATAATAAATGTATTTACTTTCTTAATAATGTTATACAACAATGGAGTTCATTGTGTGTTATTTTACATTTAAAAAATCTAAAAAATAATTTTTTTAATATTTAAATTAAGTATGATATCGTAAACAACCCGTTGGTCCTTTTCGAGATTACTAAAATATAATCAAATTAGCCACGATCAGTTTGATCTAGTGACACCATATCTCCCAATAGAGATAAGATTATGGGTTCTAAACTCATTGTTGTAAAAAAAAAATACCCCTCCCCATACTTAAAAATATAATCAAATTAATTATGATATAGTATACAATCAATGCTTATCTGTTTTTCAGATAAAAAACGGATTTGAGAGTTTGATTATTTCTTTGAAAAAAACATATAAAAGCAGAAGTAATGAAACAAGTCATTAGATGTTCATGGTTGCTTTATTATGTTGAGCGAGCCAATTTTGTACAAGCAACCTAAAACACACTTTAGAATGTTCGTATTCAGATGAAAATAAAATAATCAAAATGAATTAGTGCTAAAACTTAAATATGAATTTATCGAAATGAAAAAAAAAACAAAATTAGATTTAAATTATGTTATTAAAGCAAATTTGTATGTCCTACTAAATATGTGAGATTGGTGTAAAAATGTATTAATGAGTTAAAATTATGACCTATCATTGTGTTTATTATTATTAAATTTTAACGAAATCATTATTAACATGTGCAAAATATTTTTGTTATAGGTGTTGAACTAATTAAATAAAAATTTAGTACAATATTATTAGCATTTTTAGGGTAAATAATACTTATCGTCATTAATTATATAAATTATAATTATTTTTCAATTTATAATATAATAGAACTAGTTATTTTCTTTTAAAAAAAATTAGTTTTGGTGAAACGCACGCGTCTTTTAAAAGCGTTAACGTGGTGAAGTCCCTATCATATTTCGAAGAGTGGGCCCAAAGTTACGGCCCATTGAATTGGGCTGAAATTACGCACCTACTTTAAAACAAATTTCCGTGTTAAGGGACAATATATAGTATACTTGTCCACTACATATAAAAATTAGTGCTAATTACATCTACACCCCATCGACTTTGACCTATTTATAGAAAGCTCCCATCGATTTTGGAAAATTATAGGGGTGTATCTGTAATGTTTTGATAATTTTATATTAAATATACAAGAGGGCAAAAATATCATTTCGTGCATTCTGTTAATTGTTTTTGACGGTGTTATGTCTGGAGGGGAGGTCGCTATAATTTTTCAAAGTCAAGGGGAGCTTTCTGTAAATAGGCCAAAGTCGATGTGGTGTAGATATAATTATCCCTAAATATTATTATTATTATTATTATTATTATATATACTATATTAAATTGTGTTCATATATCGTGTTCCAAGATTTACGAGTACGAGCAGTTCCCTCATGCCCACCAAATGCTTTTGTTTTTTTCATAAACATTCTCAATAATTCTATCAACGAAACGTGAATGAAAATTAAAAAAAAAAAGGAAGCGCAAAATAACCGAATGATTCTAACAAGCTTCCACTCCTCACGTTTTATTCATCTTCTCATGCACATCTAGATTCTTCCACGAGCATGAGACTCATGGGCCTAAGTCCAATATATTTGGGTCTATAAGAATATCGGATCCTATAACATATAATTAAATGTGAAAATTACATAGAGTACCAAGTACAAAACTATTTTTAAACTAAATCCGGTCAAAAAACAGCTTTTAATATAAGCCAACTTTTCAAAAATATAAACCAACTTTTCAAAAAAAATTTATCTAGATGGGTCCAATTTCTAAACATTTAGTCTGTTAAGTACATTTCTTTTACTACAATACCCTTATTTAAAAAATAAAAAATAAAACATTGTGTCGCATTCACCATCTCCACTAAAGCAAGACCAATTCCCCTCCACCATCGCAAAGTGGATGCACCCGGAATCGTCCACCACCACCAAAACTATCTCAACCACCATCTATCACCAGCCACCATAAGGAGGAAGAAGACAATTCAAAGTGAAGAGAGCAAATAAATCCGATATAAGAAAAATATGAAGAGCAAAGAAATCTGACCGATCAGCCAAAATCAACGTCGGTGATTCACTTTTGTGTAATGGAAACCCAACTTTTAATTAGTAAAAGCTAACTTTAAAAGTTCAATGGGTAACAACAAATTACCGTCATGTGTATAGGAGTACTAGTAGAATCTCATAACTATTTATAAGACTAGTGCTGACAGTTGCTCGCGAGTAGAGGATAGGCCTTATGCCTAAGTCAACATAAATATTTGTGTTTTTAGCAGCTGAGACAAAGCAGAGACTTCACCTATGTGGACATAGAAGTGGTGCCGCTTCAACAAGGATATGTGTTATTCTTATAAATGTTCATTGAATCAGGATTAGCACATGGCCATATATAATAGTGCCAAGGTTGAGTTGAGAATCTTTTGAGAATTCTAAGACAAGTATTATGTGTCTCATATGTTCAGTTTTAACAATAGGAGTTAATGGAATTATTAACCAAAAAACAACCCCTTATACTCCCCAACAAAATGGGATAGCCGAAAGAAAAAATAGATCCTTGGTTGATATGGTAAATTCAATGCGTACAAATGCAAAGTTACCCTTTTATTTATGGAGTGAAGCATTGTTGACAGCATGTCAAATTTACAATAGGGTACCATTTAAAAAGTTTTGTGCTTCTCCTTATGAACTTTGGAATAATGGTAGAAAACCTAACTTAAGTTATTTTAAAGTGTGGGGGTGTATAGCTTTTTATAAGGTTCAAGATCCCCATAAAACTAAGTTGGAACCAAGAGGAATAAAAAGTGTGTTTGTTGGCTATGCACAAAATTCAAAAGCATATAGGTTATTAAACTTAAAAACTAATGTAATCATAGAATCTATAAATGTTGAATTTTTTGAAGATAAATTTTTGCATGTTGTAGTGGACCCTAAAGTTGATCAGCTATATAAATAAAAAACTATTGTTGATGTGGGGGTAGGTGAAAAAGGGAAACAAGTTAATGAAGTAAGTGAACTAAGAAGAAGCCAATGTGCAAGAATAGAGAAACACTTGAGTTCTGATTTTATTTCGTCGGATTCCATCACTTTTTTGGTCGAAGCTGCTCGAGAAAAAGTAATAGAAGTTACACCCATGGTACTCAATATTGATACTGATCCTAAAACTTTGAGAGAAGCTATGTCTTCTAGAGATGCTGGTTTTTGGCAAGAAGCAGTAAATGATGAGATGGACTCAATAATGTCCAACAACACATGGGTTTTAGTAGATCTTCCACCTGGTTCTAAGGCAATCGGTGTAAATGGGTGTTTAGAAAGAAATATGGAACCAATGGTTCTATACAAACTTTCAAGGTAAGGTTAGTAGCTAAATGATTCACACAAAAAGAAGGAATATATTATTTTGATACATACGCTCATGTTGCAAGAACAACATCCATAAGAGTGTTGTTTGCACTTGCTTCAATATCTTTGTTACATATTCATCAAATGGATGTTAAAACTGCATTTCTAAATGGAGACTTGACCGAGGAAGTATACATGGAGCAACCTGAGGGTTTTGTACTCCCTGGAAATGAAATATAGTATGCAAATTAGTTAATAAATGTGATGCAAGTTAGTTAATAAATTCTTGGATATCTCAAAAGAACAAGGAATTAAAACTAGTTTATAATGATTATCCAAGTGCGCTAGAAGGATATTGTGATGCAAGTTGGATATCTAGTATAAATGAAAGTAAATCAACCTCTGGATGGAATTTTCATTATGAGGAGGGGCTATAAGTTGGGCATCTAAGAAACAAACTTGTATTGCGCATTCGACCATGGAATCTGAATTTGTAGCCCTTGTTGTCGCAGGCAAATAAGCAGAATGGATAAGAGATATATTATTAGATATTGAGTTGTGGCCACAACCGATGTCTGCTATATCTTTGTACTGTGACAGTCAAGCCACAATGTCTAGAGCATATAATTATGTATATAATGGAAAATCTAGACATTTACGGCTGAGACACACTTATGTAAGAGAATTAATAATGAATGGGGTGATCACCATAATATATATGAAGTCTGGAGAAAACTTAGCAGATCCTTTCACTAAGGCACTTGCAACAGATTTAGTGAAAAGTACCGCAAGTGGTATGAGACTAAAATATCATTAAACACCGGTAATAAAAACCCGACTTTTAATTAGTAAAATCTAAAAGTTCAATGGGTAACAACAAATTACCGCCATGTGTTTAGGAGTACTAGTAGAGTCTCATACCTATTTATAAGACTAGTGCTGGCAGTTGCTTGCGAGTAGAGGATAGGCCTTATGGTCTACATAAGTATTTGTGTTTTTAGCAGCTGAGACAAAGTAGAGACTTCACCTATGTGGACATAGAAGTGGTGCCGCTTCAATAAGGATATGTGTTATTCTTATAAATGTTCATTGAATCAGGATTAGCACATGGCCATATATAATAGTGTTAAGGTTGAGTTGAGAATCTTTTGAGAATTCTAAGACAAGTATTATGTGTGTCATATGTTCAGTTTTACCAATAGGTTCAATCTCTATTAGATACCATTAACTTCGTTAAAAACTTTGGCATATGCACACTAATTGGGGGTTCCAATCGAAAGATACCTTTTTGTATTCATAATATTTGTCAAGATGAAATATTACATACAAATTAGTGGGGGATTGTTCTATAATTTGTATGTAAGGAATACGTGAGATATGAAAATACCATATTGGAAGAATATTGTGCATAATAGATGCTTATAAAGAGACCCACTAGTAAGATTTAAATTAGTATGGCTTAAGAATGGGCTTGACTAGTGGATTATCAATGGGCTCAATAAAAGTGGGTTTGGACTATGTATTTACAAGTCAAGATTGGCACTTGGGCACTTGGGGCATCTTGGGTTTGATCTTGCAATTAATTTATATTTTCAGACTGTTGATAATAGCCATTTTGAATGGATGTATTGATTCATTAAGAATGGTTGTGATGATTCATCCCGAATGGTTGTGATGATTCACTTCAAATGGTTGTGATGGTTCATTTCGAATAGTTGTGACTCTTTGTAAAAGACATCTCCATTCTATAAATAGAAGAAAAGATGGAGAACTTCTCACTTTTAGAAATTTCATGTATTTTCTCATTAGAGTTCTCTTGCCTTGTTTTATCCTGCGAATCATATTTTTATAGTGCGAAAATATTGTTTATCGGATAGTGATTCTCACGCCTCAAGGCTTTATTTTTTCTGTCTTCAATACATTTATTCTAACAATCGATAACAATATCCTAATGGAGGCAGAATTGAATCCAAGTGTGAAGTTCAACTTTCGAGAGAATGAATCCATGAAACTCAACCGTTTGGATGGAACGAACTATCCAAGGTGGCAAGATCAGATGTCATACATCACTGAATCTGTCATATCTTCTGGATTCAAACTTGCAGCCAATTCCAAAACCAGGACCATACGATACTGATGAACAAAAGGCGAAAATACATCTTGACAAAGCAAAGCGTGATACCGATGAGATGTTGTGCAGAGGTCACATTATGAATTCCTTGACAAGTAGACTCTATGACGTCTAACGGGACTACAAGACGTCCAAGGAAGTATGGATTGCACTTGAATCTAAATACAAAGATCTGAAGGAAGGTACAGACAGATTCCTTGCATTAAAATTCTTCGAATTTAATTTTTCTGCAAACATGCCAGTAATGGATCAAGTTCGAGAATTGGAGGTTCTTGTTTCCCAAATGAATTGCAGATTAATATTCCTGGTGCAATTCAAATAGGAGCAATACTGTCTAAGCTTCCTCCTACTTGGAATAACTTTCGAAGGAAAATTCTTCATTCAACAGAAAATTATAGCATTGAACAATAACCGATCTTGGGTTCAAAGGTGAACCATGTTTCTGATGGTGCGGGAATTGGAACCTCTAGTGATGCTTCAAAAGGTCTTAAAGTGAACAAAAAGAACTTCAAGAAAATCAATGGCAACAATAATTTCAAAAAGAATTGTCCCTGTTTCCATCGTGGAATAAAAGGTCACTACATCGGGAGTGCAAATACAGAAAGAACAAAATTGTTTGTTCTTTCAATTAAAATAGGGCAAATCTGATTGAAACAGAAAATAAAGAACTTATTGCGATGGTCTAGGCGCTTCACATCGGGATGATCACGGAATTTCACTTTGCTTCTATGGTTGTTACAAAGGATTGGTGGCTTGATTCTGGTGCTACCATTCATATTTGTAACAACATGGCTTTTTGAAAGTATGCAATGAGTCAGTTGAGTCCGAAGAAGTGCGTATGTATCCTGTGAAACATATTTCTATAGTGCAGAAATATTATTTATCGGATAGTGATTCTCACGCCTCACGGCTTTGTTTTTCTGTCTTCAATACATTTTTTTCCAACACTGCAACACTCACTTGTTTTCATCTTTCTTTACTGTCATCTTCCTCATTTCTTCATCCACGTTCAAAACTGCTTGTTCTAGTTCAGAGATCTGAATTACAAGATCTGCATCGCCCTCCCCCCAACTTCTGAAGCGATTTCAGACCCTAGAATAGAAGAAAAACCAAGAAACTATCTTCCGATTTTACTTCGTTAACCTCAATGCACTTAAAATCTCTGCTTCTGTTATAACAACAAGCTCATCGGAGCAAGATCTTTTACTTAGGTGATGGGATGGCATATGATGAAAATGTGCATGTCATGCATACTGTTGGGTTTCCGTACCCCGGCGCCAGATCTAAACGCAGCAGAAATAAAACAATAAACAGATCTGACCCGGGAAGGTCGATCGCGCTTGATTCATATATTAACATGCATAAATCGAATATAATGCACGAAAAGAGAATTACCGATAACAGCGAAATCAATCTGATGTCAGTGGTCCTCGAGTCCAATCAACCTGACCAGATCTATAAGCCAACACCAGTGCTAGTTTGGTGTTAGCGTTTCTATGAGAGTGAATGAAATTGTGTTGAATGGAGTCTCTTCGTTTCTCATAAACTAGAATGACATATTTATAGGGTCATTAAGTAACTAATGGGCTTTGGGTGCATAAAGCTCAATAGACCAACTTTTGGCTTGCAGGGTATATATGCTAACAATCTCCCACTTGCCCAAAAGCCAACACATGAGCACTAAACTCATAATCCAAGTAGGTCAATCCAATTGAATAACTTGATGTACAAATAACGTACATAATTATGAGATAAATATATCATACTATTTTAATTTTAGAACTTTCTATAGATGGAACCTTTCCAAACATAGAAACTCCACTAAAGTGAGGAGCTTTCAAAAATTAAACTCATATCTTGAATATCAATCACAGAATCTTGAGCACTTAACATTTAAGTCTCAATTCTCATCGATAGATCGGCGGTCGGTTGATTGTGACCCAGCGAGGCTCAAGTGTATCATAGCAGTAGGATCACAACCTTTGTGATTTTAGAAGTCAAAAAACTTATTTGGGCTTACCCTGAACGCCCATTGTCAATTAAACTCCTTTAATAGACAATTGCCGAAATATAATTCCAACAACAACCTACCGATTGTGGGTAGCGCCTAGCATCTGTGCTTCACAAAGACCTAGATACAAATGACTAGCAACGTACGAGAACCTGTCAGCCATAGTTAGCGTGCAGTACATTCCTTTCACTCAATATGTCCCGATTGAATCTAGGGCATTGGTCGGTCGAGGCCCCTTATGATTTCAATAACTATGTATTTGTTTCACGTTATATGATTCATTGTGTGCGTATATGAAAAACTCATTGTTCACAAGCACTACCCACTCTGACCAGAGACTCCTTGAATCATATGTAGAAAAACACATAGGACATACTGGTTCATCAAGACCAGTGGTGAATCCCCAACGACAATCATATGCCTCTGACAACATCACTGAATACCCAAAATAATGACTTTATGACCCACATGTGATCAGTCATTAAATCAAAGTACACAGCTATCTATCAAGACCTCAATGACTCCTCGGGTCATGAGGAGTAATGGTGCACAACTATGACTAGAAATTCTATACTCGACAAATGGTAACCACTTATAGAATTCCGAGTAGGGTCGTTCAGTGAACTCATTCCTAATGAGCACCTATTCATGTGGGCTGACTTCTCCAAGCCAACGCCGATGAAACACGGCGCACTACACTAGACACATCATGAATACCAGTCTCTAACGAGCATATATCGATATCCCATTCTCGAAGGCTCATCGACCATGAACATTTAGAAATCGCAGTCGAGAATGTATTTCATGGTCACCATCATATGCGTAACCACATTCTATGGACTATAGCAACTTCAAGGACTTCATCAATACATCAAGATGCATGGGTAAACAGATGAATACGTGCCATATATATTAATATCCAAACAAAGATTTGTCATAATAAGATTATAAGTACAATCAATCAACTATTGATTTACTTAACCATGTATGACAACAATATCTTTCACTTTCCCAAAGCCAACTACTCATGTGTCTCAAGACCATCTTCCCAAGATGTCTGACAGACACAAATCGTTGTAAAGGCTTTGTCAGTGGATTCACTATATTTTTCTATTGAAGCGATTCTCTCGATAATAATGTCGCGTCTACCATCTCTCTCATTAGATGGTATTTTTCTCAATATATGTTTGGATCCTGATGAGATCTTGGCTATTCATAATAGCTAAAATGTTGTCACATTACACAGAGACTGCTTCACATAAGCAGAACAATCTCAAATAAAAATTTGGATTATTTTTCAGTCCATATCGTATATGGAGTTTTGGTAACTGCATTTGTATGAATTATATTCAACAAATATGTAACTTTAGAGAGTTATTCAGAGAGAATCACATTCTCTTTAAGATAACTCAACATCATCTTGCACTAACATTTAGTGCTCCACATACGTCCATATGAATCAAATTCAATGGACATTCAACTCATGCTAAACATATGTTGGATTTAAGTTATCATTCTTTTTATATTCTTTGAATATAATCATACTAATCATTCATAAGTTCACCAGATTCAATAAAACATGCATTCTTAAAAATACTGCAAATCACATTCGCATATTTAAAAGAATATCATTCTCTATCAAAATAGGAACAATGTTCATGATTAAATCTAGAACAAATAAATATTTGCTCAAACCAATTCCTAACCAGTTCAAGATTTTATATTAAATAAATGTTTCAAACAGCCTTTGCAGCAACTCTTGCTACAATGCTTAGCCTCAAGTGGGTTTCACATTCCTTGGGCTCTCTACTTCTTCTCATCACATGCAACTCTTGTAAGGATGCGAACACAACTGGCATCATATACCAAAGAGTATAACCAATATAAACATTTAATTTTAATATAAAACATACCCTTTCTAGAACGGTTCTAGTCTAGGCATTCCTTACAATTTTGCGTCAGTGACCAGCAGTGAAAACATAGATGCCTCTCCTTTCTTAGTTGCTATTATATAATTTTTCGTCTTTTGAGGTTGTGAACCATTTTCCTTCCTTTTCTTTATCCTTGAACTCTTCCTACCATTAGTAGAAGATTCGACAAGAAGAACACTTTTCTCCTTTTGAATCAAGGACTCATGAGTTTCCAACATTTTGACTATAAGATCAAATCTACAGCCATTTAATGAGGAATTGTCACATTCAGATTTTCCAATTTCTCAAGAAGATATATTTTTCTTACACCATGCTCATAGACCGAAGCCCCTTCTTGCATGTGAAATGAAAATAACTCTTTTGAAGTTGCGAGTCTCAGTAATCTCGTCTTTTCACCAAACAACATTTGTAGGTGTTGGAAAATATCATAAGCGAGTTTCTCATATCTGTGTTGAAACTCAATGGTGACATTGATGCTATCATATAGCACCTAGCCGAGAGATCATCGTCCCACCACTTCTCAAGTGTGGCGATCTCTTCATGAGACGAACCGGGAGACACTTCAACATGAGGCTCCCACCAAGGGTATATAGCAACTTTTCAGAAGCAATCATTATTTTAAAATTAATGGCCAATCCTGGTGGTTAATTTGTTTATATCGAGATGTGATGTAATCGGATTCATGGCAATCACAATACTGAGAAAAAACAAAAAAATATATGCAAACCGTTTGATTATTAATTAATTCAAAAACTTTGGACTTTAGTTATTGAATGCTCCCACTAAATTTTTCGAATTCGTCACCCTCATGACAAATGAACGGAAATCGTACTTTCTTAGTGGGCTTGGAGTCCAACTAGCTCATGATAGCCCCGGGCGAGGGTCCAGACGACTTCATGATACTAAAGGTAGCTCACAATTGCATCATATGCAACCCCCAAGATTTTCGTCTCGTGATTGACATAACCCTACGGTGGCAGACCAATTATGTATTCTCACGTCAAACTAACCCATCCCACGGATGGTAATGCCCGCCAATAAGACCCCACGAGGGTGAGTAATCTTAAAGGTTAACAGAACCATATCCATAATTAAGTGGCAGTTAAACACACAGCTTTCCCATGGCAGATATCCCCCACGAGGGTGAGACAAGACACCTGACACAAGTAGCGTATCATGTCTTAACTGTTGATGGAAGACAGGAAGCAATAAACTCCTTTGAGCTCCCTTTACAGTTTGATGTTAAAAAAATTTGAATCATATTCAAAAGAGGGATTTAATAATTTTCAAATCTCATCAAGTACTTTGTTAGGATCGATTTCGGGGGTGGGTTGCCATTCCACACCCGAGTTCAACCAACTTGAGCTTCAATAGCTCGTGTTCTTGAAATAATTGCACCGAGAGATTATATCGAGTTCGGTTACAAAACCGAGCGGAAGACACTCGACATAACCCGCTCTAAAACCGATTACTCATTTGAAAGGCATTTTAAAGATATGCAAGAAAGTATGTAAAAGCAGTAAGGTAAATAACACAAGCATTTGTTTCTGGAAGTTCGAAGCACAACGCTTCTACATCTCCCCTTCTTCCATCTCATGGAAGGATACACTAGAAGACTTTGATTTATACAACTCTTTGTACAAACCCGGTCCAGTTGGGCATTCCCCATCCAACTAGAACTCCTAGCAACTCAACTATGTATGTTCTTTAATGTCTCACATACAAAGACCTCTCAATCGGTTGTGATGAATCATCAACCGTTACAATGGTATTCACTCTTCTATTTTAGCTCACAAATACAATGAATAGAGTGAATACAAAGGCACAAATGATTCCATAATGAATCTGATACAGCAAGGTAAGAGGTGCCAAAGGTTTGAGGAGTGCTCTTCATTTAGCAGCTTTTGTCTTTGAAGTTCCTCAATTGAATCCCAAGTGTGTTTGCTTTGGAAGGCTTGTATTGATCTTCAATCAGCTGTTATTGAGCTTCCAAATCATGTATATATAGCCCCAAGTAATGATATAAACGTTAGATACAAGAATATAACCGTTGGGACAATTTTGGTAAGCTTTCAAACATTGCAACGGTCATATTCTGCTTCTGGGCTATTTTTGGAAGTCTGCTGGTTGGATCCGGTAGGTGTGATCCAGTAGGTGCCATCCGATAGGTGCCATCCAGTAGGTGTGATCCGGTAGGTGCGATCCTGTAGGTGCAATCCGGTAGGTGTCATCCGGTAGGTGCGATCCGGTAGGTGCCATCCCGTAGGTGTGATCCGGTAGGTGCCATCCGGTAGGTGCCATCCAGTATGTGTGATCCAGTAGGTGCCATCCGGTAGGTGCAATCCGGTAGGTGCAATCCGGTAGGTGTTTCAGCTCTGCACCAGCAAGCTCTTGCAGACGTCTTTTCGTCAAGTAAAACTTTGAATTTAGTCTTCTGGCCTGAAATACGACTTGCAGAGAATTGAGTTTTCTATCCAACCCCATTGGAATCAGGTCATTTCGATATCCGAGCTATGAGATATGATCAATTTAGTCAGCAGTGCTCGGGGTCTACTGGGTGCTGAATTCTCATTTCAGCAACCAAACTCAAGGCCATTTCTTAGCAGATCATCAAGCTGTAAAATATCATCTATGAACTGCACACTTGATAAAATATGTTAGCAACACAATAACAAGTTTTGTTAACATCAAAACTAAGATTATTCGGTTTTCCAAAACCCAACATACTTGTTTGTTTGTTTGCCGGATTCATGCAACTATGTTTTATTCATGCAATCATATGCACTAATAAAACATACAAACAAACACTTATCATACATCACATGCATAATAAAAATAAATATGGACGATTACGACCTTTTCCTAATTGATCCACGTGAGCCATACGTGGATCACAAGTCTGTCTAAGGTGATGCAGGTATGTAATGCAATCCTATTACATTTTTGCTTCCATCATACATGTCTTGATTCTTGGTGTTCCATCTTCAATCTCGATATCCCACTAATTCTAATGATTTTACATTTAAATCGTGCAAACAAGAGAATATGGATACAAATCTTGGGTGGGAAACATCAGAAAATAGAGAGAGCAGGCTCGCAAGCCTGATAACCAAAATCACAATAATAATGAAACAATAAAAACCTAAACATTCAGCTAAACACATTGGTCAAGGCTCGTAATCATCCATCATGCAATCACAACATATGTAATTAAACATTAAACTAAACAATTACATCATATGTAATTGTACTAATTACATCACATGTAATTAGATCACAATAATTAATTTATTCTACCGTTTCCCACTAATCGCATCATTAATTGAAAATAAAATTAACAAATTAAATAAAACTATTTTATTTAATTTCTAATTAATTAAATTTTAATAAATTGGTAAAATCTTTATTTTACCTTTTAATCATCATATTAATCGAAAATAAAATTAACAAATTAAATGAAACATTTTCATTTCATTTTCAATTAATTAAATTTTCAAGCACTTGGTAAAATCACTATTTTACCTCAAATCATAATATTAGCAAAAAATAAAATTAACAAATTAAATGAAACATTTTTCATTCAATTTAATTAATTAATTTCAACTAATTGTAAAATCTCCATTTTATACTTAATAAATTAAAAATCACATTTTTAATAAATTAAGTATTATGATTTATTATTTCAAAAAATTAATCCGGACAAAACATCTAAAATGACCAGAAAAATTTATGGACTCCAAACAATTTGGATCCAAAAATTAAAAGATGCAATTTCAACCCAAAGATGAATAATAATTTCGATTTTAAAAAAAAAATTATTTTTGATAAATCCGAAAATAAAGATTCTATGAGAGTGAATGAAATTATGTTGAATGGAGTCTCTTCGTTTCTCATAAACTAGAATGACATATTTATAGGGTCATTAAGTAACTAATGGGTTTTGGGTGCATAAAGCCCAATAGGCCAACTTTTGGTTTGCAGGGTATATATGCTAACACATACGACGATCACTGCCGCCGGGAATTTCGTGAGGGGTGCGAATGTGTTCGGAATGCTAATGGAACTTCTTCTGCAACAAGTTTTCAAGTTCATGGACACAAATGGAGATGATTCACGCACATTGCTTTGGGTTGAGGGTTTATGGTGTAGGTCTAATTTGGTTGTTTCCACTCAACATGGACTTAAATGCATTGAAGATTCTCTTCACGGATTGGTCGAAAAATATTATTATTATTATATCTAAGCCCCATATACTAACTACCTTGGTTTGACAAATTTGAATTACCAAACTACCACCTCCAATGTATGTTGTGGTTCTTTGTTGCATCTTTTGAATTGTAATATTAACCAATGTATATGGCTCATGTATTTCATTACACGTATCAATTAGTATGTCTTATATATTATGTTACACATGCAACGTGTGTGTGTTGTTTGCTAGTTAATATAAAACTTCAGTTCCTGCTAAGATAAAGATCTAAAGCACCATTGTATAGGACGAATTTTAAATCAACAAAAAATTGAATTTATCATAGCTTTGAGAATTAAGGGAAAGAATTATAATATAGTTTAAAACTTGGGCAAATTTTGGGCAGGTACCAATATGAGAAACTTTTTTCGGCCCAATCCGCCAAAAAAAATTCTTTCAACTATGTCTAATTTTGGAGAAAATGACCAAACCAACCCAATTGTTATTAAAAGGAAGTGAACACAATGGTACCTCCTCATTTCGTAGGAACGATAGCGGTGGCGAGACTGCTGGTGTGGGTAGGGTTCAAAACTCACATCTTTTGACGTCTTTGAGGTTATGGCAAATCTCGTATCATCATCGCTTCCTCAGTTCTTTCCAAACGCTCAGCCATTGCTTCTGCTTCAACCATTTTGTTCTTCTCGAAATTTATGAACAAGATGTCATCAGTTCGGTTATAACCTTGGAGGCGTTGTTCCTAATGATGTGTATGTCGTCGATTGTTCAGTGGCAATGTTTATGATTACATGAGTTTTTTTTTTTTTGAATTTGATGGATTATGATGATGGTTTTTCAGGACGATGTTGCTCTGATGTGGGTTTTTTAGAATGGCATAAGTTCATTACTATAGGGAAGAAGCAAATGAATTAATTGTATAGTGCATTCAACATGTTTGATTAATTGTTTGAATGAAAATTTTGAATTTTTTAATTTTATTAAGGTGGTGCATTTAATTTTAACAAATACACTGCTTGAGTCTAGCTGTGTATGTGAGATACATATACCGATAGACTCAAAAGATGCATATGTGATACAAATACACAAATTTGTGTTAATTAGCCATACGACAATAGCTCAATCAAGCCTATGCATTAGAAAGCTTGTAAACCTGCTTCATATTTAAAGCTCTGCATGTAAAAATTAAAGCTCTGCATGTCAAAAATGACTAATTCATATTTAAAGCTCTGCATATAAAAATTACTCATCTGTTGCATGTAAATTGCATGCACCGCATGAGTGACATGCATCATATAAGTCTTACAGTGCATGTAAAATATATGCACCGCATTAATAATTTTTTACATGCACCTTATGAGTATTTTTTACATGCACCGCAAGACTCATATGATTCATGTCAATCATGCGGTGCATGTAACTTACATGCATCGGATGAAGTTCCCACAATCATGAGCCTTCTATGATGTCTGGAATTCCAAATTTATATATTTCATATTGAAATCACATAATTAGTCTTCTATGTGCACTACTTGCATCTAGCAGTGCATGTCGGTTACATGCACATATATACCCAGAAGGTGCATATGTGATACAAATACACAAAATTTAGTTAATTAGCCATACGGCAATAGCAAAATCAAGCATATGCATTAGAAAGCTCGTAAACCCCCTTCATATTTAAAGCTCTGCATATAAAATTAAAAGCTCTGCATTTAAAAATATGACTAATTCATATTTAAAGCTCAACATGTAAAAAGTACTCATCCGGTGCATGTAAATTACATGCACCGTATGAGTGACATGCACCATATGAGTCTTGCGATGCATGTAAAAAAATATTCATACGGTGCATGTATAAATTTACATGCACTGTAAAAACTCATATGGTACAAGTCACTCATACGGTACATGTAATTTACATGCACCGGATGAAGTTCCCACAATCATGAGCCTTCTATGATGTCTGAAATTCCAAATTTATATATTTCATATTGAAATCACATAATGAGCCTTCTATATGCACCACTTCCATCTAGCGGTGCATGTGGGTTACATGCACCTAAATTAATGAAGCAAGTATTTTAGGTTCTTCATCCGAGTTATTAAATGGCACCCTAAATTCTTCATTTGAGTGGAAAAGATTTTCATTAGATTCAAAATCGGGAGTTAGGCAACAAAAGCATTTGGATGGTCCTAAGAAACCAAATTTCCATAATATATCTTGCAAATGTAATCTACACCGAAGAGGCCGCAACATGAAGAATGAAATTTTTAAAGGCAGATGTGAATGCCAGATGGAGGTGAAAGTCCAAGATCTAGAGCGTGATTGTCGAACCAAATGGTAAGCTGAGGAAACAGAGAATTTGCCTTGTGAGGAGGGGGACCAAATGCACACATCCATACAAGCAGTTTTTGGTGGATGTTACTCTAGAATTTCAATTAGTAAATCTGACGGAACTCATGTCTAATCAGGTCGTGATTCCATTCACCAAGCAAAACAAAATCCATGACTTGGTGACCTGAGAAGTGTTCTGTGCAAAAATAGAGAGACCCTTATCCTAACCACTTATCACACTAGAAATTGCAAAAGTGAGACAACCAGAAAATTTTTGATTCCTCTAATTCCCGAACACGTAACATACGTTTCCAATCAAAAGAATCAGTATTGGACATAAAAAACCAAATTAGTATGCAAACCACCATAGTATTTCCCGAGAACAGAACGATTCGTGGACCTAGGGTTGAAACCAGGTGAATTAAGTGCAACATTAATGGCGGATCTGCTAGAAGAAGTGGATGAACGCCCTAAGTCCGAGAAATTCGTGAAGTATTGATAATCTATGGCGGGTTTGCCAGATGATGAAGACGAGCTGCAAGAATCGCAAGAAGTCATGGAATTGATTCACGAAACCATAAAATTTTAGAAAACAAAAAGCGAGAAAAAAAAATCATAGATCAACAACGATCAATCGATCGAGTGATCGATCACATGATAAAGACAATCTGGATCTAAATTCAAAACATTCAAATGCAGCGAAGAAAATGATCTGGTTGAGGGGGGATGAAGGTGGAGATCAGGGAGTATTTTAGAATAGTAAATGGACTAATTAGATTAGGGATTGCTAAAATAGACTTAGTTGAAAGAAGTTTCTTAAAAATTGTATTTAGTTGAGAAGAAGATAATTTTGGTAAATTTAATTGAAAGATGTTTTCATAAGTGGTATATATGTGTAATTTCCTCTTAAAACTTTACAAAACTAAATTCCAACCTTCAAATAGAAAAAGAATCCCTTAATTGAAGAGGTCTTTTTTTCTATAATTATATCACTATTTTATCTCAGAATAAATAATAAGGTTTCCAATTCCATATAAATTCATGGATTACCATGAACATTTAATAAATAAATAAAAAAAGAGATATCTAAAGTACATAAAAATCTAAACAATAACATAGAGAGTGAAATAGGGTTCATCCATTCACCAACTTGAATTTAGTTCATAAATATGATATTATATATTAAGAATGAGTACCACATAGTAACTATTTGGTGTCATGCTGATATTTGCTATGCGATAGTACTACAATAATTATAAAATTATCCTAAATATATCATTTTACTTGGTCAAATTAAAAATTATCTCTTTATGTTTCTCCCATGATCTCTTATTTCAACAACTTTAAGAATTATCAAAATTATCCAACGAATCTTACATATAAAATCCAAATTAAAAAATAATCTTTCCCTCTGTTTTGTTTTGTTTTGTTTTTTTTTAATTTTATTTATTAAGCAATCTGGATGGAGTCTTGAACTTGAGTCCGTATAAAAGAGAGATTGTGACAAACTATTATGTCACTGCCCTAGTTGTCATAACAGATTTATGATCTTCTACTTTCTATCCTTTTTCTAGAGATGCATGATATAATTATTTATTCAATGTGTTAAAAAAAATTTATAGGAGAGATTAAAAAAAGAAAAAAAAGAAGAAGAAACGTGTTAGTATTGAGAAATACGGATAGTTCGACCATACTTTTAGGACATTTTGACTACTGGCTTAAGGATAAATTCGTCCTAAGGGTAATTCCAACCGCCATAATTATTTTGGGAGCCATACGATTGGAGTGAGGGCAATGCCTAGGTTGAATGACCCAAGTAATAGTAGGGATAAATTGGAGAGAGGTGGAACATTACTAATAAGTCATCCCCGTAAACGTGATATGACAAATATTATATAGGGGTGAAATCGGAAGGAAATTTTGGTTCTAACATATCGACGAAATGTTTTTGGCCATCCCATGGAGTAGTGTTCATGAGATAGATCCAATCATCTATGGGATATAATCATCCCATAGTGCATTAATTTTACTTGTTTTGCAATGCATCTTTTTTTTTTATCGGAATGCTGACATTGCACCAAATATTATTGACGTATTCGAAATCACGTCAGCACTCTAGAAAAAAATGATTAAAATTGTGGAAAAACTAAAATTATTGACTAAGATTGAAATTTGATTAATTAGAGAACCAAATTTAAAATTAAGTCATTTTACAGAATACATTTTTGCTATTTTTGGAACGAGGATGTCTTATCCCCCAATCGAATAGTTATAGATACTTACATGATCAATCCTAGAATAGCTAGAAGTCTTATCCTCGTACACAAATTAAGGTGGATCAACAGCCCACAAAACTATTCTATAAATACACCCTCCTCACCAACATCGCAACAAAAGTTTCGATTGTGGCCTCAAGAAAAATTGACAAAAACCCTTTAATTTTTGTTCTAGTTTCGTAGGTTCTTCATCACACAATCTTTTTGTTCTTGAAATCTTGAAGTACTAACATTGTTAAATCACCGTCTCATCTAACAGTTCTCGAGCTTATAGAGAGATTTGACAATTTTTTATATATTTTCTAATAATCTCATTCATTTGTGGGTCGTCTTATTCCCTTTTTTTAGGAGATCCATAGTATTTCTTATCTAACGACATTGATCCTTAGTATAATGAGTCCCCGCAAGACTTAGTCAGATCTACCCCAACATAGAACATAAAAGTAGTACCTCTAACACATCTCAACATGAAATAATTTTCAACTTCTCTTACAAACACAAATATCGTGATCGGACAATACCCCAAGATTCCACGGAGTTACTGTTCCAGGAAGATTTCGACTCCCCCGCGGCTATTAAATCAATGCGCTACGATGTTCCTAGAATCAACAAGCACCAAAAATTTAAATTGTCCGGCGCAATTTTTGAAGGACTGGAAGATCTCTCATTATCGTTTTTGGATCATAAAGAGTTGTCTCAGATAGCGTTAGATACGACGTGGGACATTCTCGCCAAGCCCTGCAGGCCTCATCACCAATACTATCATCTGAGTCTTGATTTCAATTTGATGGTGGTTCATGATTTCGTTTTCGACGAAAATTGTTACATCGAATGGATGAGCCAGCAAGCTATGGAAGCTGCTATGATTCCTGCCACAGATGAATCCATCGGAGCCCGACTGTCGAATACTCGAATGAAAATCGTTGGAGTTGTGTGGTTTGTTTGGAAGATTTCGAAGCCGGTTGTGATAGTCTGGTAACAATGCCGTGTTCACATATATTTCACGGGGAGTGCATCAGAAAATGGCTAAGAACAAGTCGTTATTGTCCTGTTTGCCGCTACGAGATGCCCACAAATTAGCTAGCAAGTTAGAAGCATATATACTTTAGTGGTAGTTTTGAAAAATTTATCCCACTTTTTGTGTTAAGCTGGTGATTTTTTTATGTGCGACTGCACATTTTTGTATATATTGTGAAGAAATCCATAAATGGATTGTTCTAAGATATATCACAATTTTCTCAATGGAGCATTTTTTTTTTTTTTTTTGAATAGGTGTTGTTAGGCCTGACCAAGATTATGAAACCGACGGTGCCAATTCTAGTAGAGATGTAACATGTATGATTTGAACCGATGATTTTTTTTTTTAAAATTTATCGGGTACAGAAATGTAACGTTACAATGCATTAAATATTAAACTAACTCAAGTTAATTATTGAACAATATAAAATATTATTAGTATTTGATTTTTATTACAAAAGAAATAAAATTTAGGGTGTTAAATTTAATGTAGAAAAATCAATAAGTTTGTTACTTGTACATCAATTATCTTTCTTTTAATTTTTTCACTCATATACTTGAAGAAAGCGTGGAATTTGTGGTGTAAAAGTTGTTGACTTATCGTCACAACTGTTTTATGAGAAGTTTGTATATTAGGAGTTTCAATTATAAGAGTGAACTCAGCTAAACTATGATTATACAACGAGTTGTTATACATTTCACATTTTCTAATTGAATTCATTCATTCGTGGAAGAAGTAGAGATATAGAAGGAATATACCTTGGAACTTCATAAGCAAATACTGTGGAATTTGAACTTCCATAAAACAAACATTGTATTGTTATCTTTCTGCACGCTATGATTATACAATTAGTCATCAGTTTACACACTTGCACTAAAGTTCATCTTGCACTTAATATATCTTAAGTTATTCAACTCTTCGTATATATTAGTGGGCTAGAGAAGTTTGTTCACCCTCTAACTGCTGCACAGATCCTCACAAAAATTTTAGTCTTCATGAAATAAGATAAATGCATGAACAACATATCAGGGAGAAGAATCAAACAATATTTCTCTCCTTCGTTACTCTCCCGGCGTATTTTAGCAACATCTTTACAGGCAGTTATTGCATTTTTTCGTTTGTCTTTCGTGACAATCTTCCGTTTTTCATGTCTTATCCGATCGTCACTTCCGCGTAGATCATGGTTTTTCTTCCGGGGAAGGTGCATCACTGGATTCTGGCAAGGCTTCCCTTTCTCTTCACTTTGGTAGCTTTGGGGGTTTCTATTCTACTTCAGACTTTGGTTGGTAAGGGCAGGTCAGTACGTGAGAGAAGGCATGGCGACTCCGTGGTGTTTTCAAAGGGACGGGTTTATGCTTTAGTTGGGTTTTTTGTAGCTTTCTTTTGGTTGATGGAACCAGCTATAGACGAGATGAGCTTTGGCTCTTATCCACTCGACAATCGCTGCTATGGCGCGCTAGAGTGACTTTTGGTGGCTGCTTGGATTTTATCGTGGTGCATCAGCGATTGGAGTTATTTACTGGGACTATCGGATTCATAGGCCCTCTTATGGTGTACCAGGATTGTAATGTATTGATGCTTGTTTTGGTTACGGGAGCTTGTACTTTTGTCTGTGCCTACCTGCTTGCGTCTTCGGACCAATTTTATTTTTACCTTCACAAAGGAAGACAATTGTATCCCTCAACATTCTTGGTGACCCTCATATCATGCTGTTGTGTTTGTTTTTCTAGTAAAATGGTATCTCTTGTTAGACCATTATCTTTGTCACCATTGATATCTAATATAATGTATTTTATACTAAAATAAATAAATAAATAATAAAGATGATCCACACATGGATTTGGATTAGCCACATTGGGATCGCAGGTAAATTTGGGTTTGGGCCATTTCGAGCCAGACCATGTCGTTGTGGGCAAGGTAACGAGGAAATGAACCGACAAGCAAGCCTTTCAACGGTTTCGTGTCTCCATATTGGCGGCAAGAACTAACTAGACGACCTCGCCACTATACAAAATCAAATTCTTCAGCGCGGTTGAGCGAAGAGAATTGGAGCCAAGAGGATGGGAGTTCACGGCCTCTGGGAATTGTTGGCGCCAGTCGGCCGCCGGGTCTCTGTAGAAACCCTCACCGGAAAGAAACTCGCCATCGGTACCCAAAAACCCCAACCTTAATGATTCTGTTGTAAGTATCCCCACTATTTACTATTTCTTGTATGTACGTTTTGTTTTAGATGCGAGCATATGGATGATACAATTTGTGAAGGCGATGCGAGACGAGAAGGGAGAGATGGTTCGGAATTCTCACATTTTGGGATTTTTCCGTCGGATTTGCAAGCTACTCTACCTCCGGACGAAGCCGGTTTTTGTGTTTGACGGTGGCACTCCCGCTCTCAAGCGCCGCACAGTCATAGCTAGACGTCGTCAGCGTGAGAATGCCCAGGCTAAGATCAGAAAGACTGCTGAGAAATTGCTCCTTAATCACGTCAGTGCTTTACATAGATATTCTTAGGGAAAACTTGCATTTGTAGATAAGTAACAGATATTGATTTTTTTAATCGTTCGGGAATGTCGAACTCTTTGATGTGACGTTCTTCATTTCTGTTGATAGGTTAAGGCAATGAGGCTGAAAGAATTGGCAGCTGATCTTGAAAACCAGAGACAGAAGAATGATATCAAAGGAAAGAAGGCCATCATAGAGGAACCAAACATGGAGCATAACACGCAGAAAGGAAATGATGAGGTGCCCAAAAGTTGGAGTCGGGAAGAACTGGATGAAATGTGAGATTCTTTATGGATTTTTACCTGCTTGTTTTAGAGTTGATCATATTCTGACTTCTGTCCGGTAATTGATTAAGGTTGGCAGCCTCTCTTGCTGCGGAAGAAAACGAGGGTCTTACTGCTGATGCCCTGAGATCAGGTGCATCTAGGATTCTAGTTGACAATGTTTATGAAGAAGATGAAGATGAAGATGAAGAGATGATACTGGTGAGATTATGTTTTATAATTCCACTTGAGGCCTCCAAAAGCAGTTGTTTGCTTGTAAAGAGAGGGGAGAGGGACATAGTGACAGAGTGAGGGTAATTGTAGTTTATATGTAAGGCTAATCTCTTTCGCATTTCTAGTTAATTATGTTCCTATATGTTCTTGCAGCCGGAGATGCATGGGAAAGTCGATCCTGCTGTATTGGCAGCTCTACCCCCATCTATGCAACTTGATCTCCTTGTTCAGGTAAAACGTCACTTTCTTTTTTAATTTATTGTTCTTGTTGGAGCTGTTTGTGGTCCGTATCTGACCTGTCTATCTCTTGTTTGTAGATGAGAGAGAGATTGATGGCCGAGAACAGACAAAAGTATCAAAAGGTCAAAAAGGTACAGACCCAAATACACCTATTTGATTATTATGGACAAATCCTACATTTAGGAATTCTCTTGTTCCTTTTCCATTTATCTGCATTTGCTTTGGCAAGACAATGTTCATTATCAGTAGAAATGGCATCGAAGGAAACATAGAGAGGCCCTTGGTGTTTTTTTGTGGTTTAATTTTGCTTTGTCTTATTAAAGCATTGTGAGGCCGAAATGTGTTAGGGAGCACTTTTTATTTATCCACTGTTGATAATCAGGTATTACTTGTTTAGGTTCCAGCAAGGTTTTCAGAACTCCAAATACAGGCATATCTCAAGACTGTGGCATTTCGCCGTGAGATAGATGGGGTGCAAAAATCTGCTGCAGGCAGGGGGATAGGTGGCGTGCAAACTTCACGGATTGCCTCCGAAGCGAATAGAGAATTTATTTTCTCATCGGCATTTACTGGAGACAGACAGTAAGTAACTGTTTTAGTGTTTCTTACAGTGATGTACTCCTATTCTTATTTACTAACATTTTATCTTTTATGATATAATGTAATCTTTATTCTTTAATATTTCTTACACTGATAGGCGTTTTTTCTTGTTGATGCAATTTTTTTTTTATGGTGGAGTTTATATTCCCCTGATGCATCCTGTCTTGTTTGGTTGTGTGCTTGAATATTCTGCTTGATTTGATCAGAGTTCTTACATCTGCTGGCCAAGAGAGTATTGGCAGTGAACAAACTCAAAACCTTCCTGTAAATTCTTTTAAGAGGGCTGTAGATGAACCCAGGTCGATCACTAGATCTGATGCATCGAATGGACTGACTGAGGATCAAACTGGGAATGCATTGGATCATGATATCAACACCTATTTGGATGAGAGAGGTCGTATACGAGTCAGTAGAGTAAGAGCAATGGGAATCCGCATGACTCGAGATCTGCAAAGGAATTTAGATTTGATGAAGGAGATTGAGCAAGAGAAAGCAGATGCAAATCAGAAAAAGCTTAATGGAACTACCACAGCTAAAACACTGGATGATGTCCTGGGTGATGCACTTGAGAGAATCCAGCATCATGATGTTGAGATTCAGAACAATGATTGGATGAATAATAAAGATAACGAAACAGAAGATGCTTCTGTAAAAATTGGAACCATGGAGATATCTTTTCAAGATGGTCGTGATTATGGGCAAGATGATGATGATATATTTGCTAGTCTTGTTGCAGGACACCCAGCTGTCGTTGATTTGACGGCAGATCATTCTGCGTCATTGAAACAATCTTTAAATTCTGATTCAGATTTTGAGTGGGAGGAAGGAGTCATTGAATATCAGAGAAATATTGTTCCCAATCACTGTAATGCTGAAACCAAGCTATCCTTCATGGATGAGGGCACCAGTAATGAGGTCGAAGTTGAGTGGGAGGAAGGATTTCAAGATATTCAAGTGAACTCATCATCTTTTCCGGATGAAATTGCCCCAACTGTTAGGAAAGGTGCTTTGGTAGAGGAAGCTGAGTTTCAGGAAGCGATTAGAAGAAGTCTCGAGGATACGATAGATAATAAAACTTTGAATAATCCATGTGAAGATCAAGAACAAGGAAGATCTGAGAAAACGGTTAATGGGGGCAATTCTCGGAGATCTGTTCATGAAGCAAAAGGACCTCAGATTGAAGGCCCAGCAAGAGATGCAATCCAACCAATTGAATCTTCCCACCTATATGATATTGCGGAGACCAATCCTAGCAAAAGCAATCAAAATCAAAAGCTTTTGAATCAAGACGTGGGTGGCAGTGGAGCTTTGTCTGGAGTATTGGTTGTGGCATCAGAAACTCTGGTTGAAGAAAAGGGTTTGTGCAGGACTAAAGAGCAGATAATTGATACTTGTAGTATGGATGGTAATGAAGATGTGATGAGCAAACCAGTGAATACTTGTGGTGGAGAGCTTGCGCATAACAGTGATAGTTCTTTGATGAATTACACCTTCACTGATTCTAATCCTGAAAAACTGCATGATACTGATCTTGTTGATGCTCAACATGGGATGTCTCATGCGGCAGTAGATGACCCCTTCCGCAGGACTGAAAAATTTGCAAAGATTTCTGCTAGTGATTCTGTTACTGATGCAGATTGTACAAAGGAGTTGACCAAGGAAAATATACTTGTTGATTTATCAATTGAAAATGACATGCCTGGGAGGAACCCTTCCTCTATAGATGTTGACGAGGAACATGAAGGTAAGGAGGTTGATCTGCAGGAGGAAATGATATTTCTCCGTAAGGAGCGTGAAGAACTTGTAATTGAACAACAAAAACTTGAGCGAAATGCAGAATCAGTGAGCAGCGAAATGTTTACCGAGTGCCAGGTTTTTTCCCAAACTAAAGATGAAGTTAATAATAGAATTTAGACATAACCTCATGATGGTAAAACGTGACAATTGTTGCATTCAAAGGAAAAATTAGCTAAACTTAAGAAGTCAATTTAAATACCTTAGAACTCTGTTCAAAAAAAAAAACCCTTAAAACTTAAAATGTCTATTTTAGACCATGAGCGAACTTCGGTTGCCATCTCAAAGACTGTTATTTGGCTACATTGAAGCTTTGAACTTGTCTGTATTCCCATTAATTAAAGCATTCCTTTTGACTTAGCACTTTACTGTGATAATGTTAACAGTGGAGACTTATAACTAAGCAGATGATTTGTAAATTTTAGGAGTTGCTTCAAATGTTTGGCTTACCATATATTATAGCGCCAATGGAAGCTGAAGCTCAATGTGCATACATGGAACTTTTGAACCTTGTCGATGGGGTGGTTACTGATGACTCTGATGCATTCTTGTTTGGAGCAGGAAGCGTGTACAAAAACATCTTTGATGATCGTAAATACGTAGAGACTTATCTTTTGAAGGTGGGTTTTCTATTGTAAACCATCTATTTGTGAGTGTTATTTATAATAATCTGGCGTGACCTAATGTTACTTTTGTAGTTATTTGATTGATATTCTATGTTTATTATGTACTACTGTACAGAATATTCATGGCATTGAGATTTTACCCTTCTATGGAGAAATATAAACTTTTTTACTTTAGTGGTTGATCTTGACATTGTTCTATTATTGTTTTAGGACATCGAGAATGAGCTTGGACTAAATAGAGAAAAAATAATCAATATGGCCCTACTTCTCGGGAGTGATTACACTGAAGGTGTCAGGTAATCTCCGTCATCCAAGCTTGCAGTTCCCTGCTTTGTAGATCTACTTATTAGCATCCTTTGATTGATTCGAAAATTCTTGTTGTTCAAAATGAGCTGTGTAGAATTGTACTTGTTGCTTATTCACCTCCTAAAATTTGTCAGCGGCATTGGCATTGTTAATGCAATGGAAGTCGTAAACGCATTTCCTGATAAAAATGGCCTTCGTGAATTTCGAGAGTGGATTGAGTCACCCGACCCTACCATTCTCGGAAATTTTGACGGACAAGTAGGGGGGAAATCAAAAGGCAAAGAGTCAAAAGATCATGATACTCTAAAGAGTTGTTCGAGTGGTGATGCTGAAGAGAGTTTTTGTGATCAAAACAACATCAAAATGATGAAGCAAATTTTCATGGATAAGCATGTAACACCTTTTTCTTCTCATATTGATCCTTTAAAATGTTACTATGATGTTGATTCTTTTCACTTTATTCAGATATTAAAAATCAGTTTACTTTTGATGTACAGAGAAATGTCAGCAAAAACTGGCATGTTCCTTCTTCTTTTCCTAGTGATGCTGTGATTTCAGCGTATACTTCTCCACAAGTGGATAAGTCCAACGAACCTTTTTCATGGGGAAAGCCAGATCTGTTCGCTCTTCGCAAGTTAGTTTGTGCACTCATTTGCTTGTGTTTTTCCCTTTTAATGCTTGGAATTGTGTTCTTGATATTCCATTCAACTTTATGCATGCTTGTCTTTGTTCTGATTTTATGCTATGGGAGTTGTGCTCCTACTACATCATGTATTCCTCTCAGTGGTTGTATAATGCAGTAGTAATTTTAATATGAAAAGATAACCACATGCAATTTTGCTTTCACCTTCGGGTGACCACTTGAATATTGCTTTGACCACTTGAATATTGCTTTAAGACATGAGAATAATTACTGATATTTTAACATCATCAGTTCTTCCATGAAGATTGAATTTTTTACCGTTAAAAGATTCACATAGGATTCCTTATATAACATTTATCTTGTGTCCTGCATTTGAGCAGAAAACAATAGTTTATTAGACCCTTTAAATGCAAATTGTATGGCTTGCTTAGTCATTTTGCTATGTTGTTTCTTTAATTAACGGAATAAATTATATATACCTGACAAGCTGTTCGTGGGCAGATTGTGTTGGGAGAAGTTTGGGTGGGGCAGTTCAAAAGCTGATGAGTTGCTGCTGCCAGTTTTAAAGGAGTACAACAAGCATGAGGTTGATACCTGGCCACTAATTTTGTAAATTTAGTAAATTTTCTCATGTTATTGCTGTAATTTTAGTTGGCATGATCTAATACATTTTTTTTCGTTTCAACATTAAAATCTTTGAGCTTTGAGTTTTTGGGCGACCAAAAGACGATGCTTAGGTTTTCGAGACATTAAATATCGAAAGCATTACATCTTTTGAGACCATAAGTTCAAGATGATGTGTTGCTTTAAGATGGGAACAGGGCTAAATGTTCGGTGATTTTGCCTGTCATGTGTTATTATGGAGATTGTTGGAAAAGAAGAGAGCTGAAGCTGACAAAGTTTCTGTTTGTCTTGTTTGTTCTGTACAGACACAGTTGCGATTGGAAGCATTTTATACATTCAATGAAAGATTTGCTAAGATTCGAAGTAAGAGGATAAAAAAAGCCGTCAAAGGAATCACAGGGAATAAATCTTCAGAGCTGATGGATGAGGAAATGCCACAACAATCGAGAGTTGGTAAGAAAAGAAAAGCTAAGCCCAGTGAATTGAAGGCTGAGACATCAGGAGCCAGTTTGAAAGAACCGGAGCTTACTGGTACTGCTAATCAAATCAGCACCAAGAAAGAAACAAATGTTGGGCTGTCAAAAAGACGAAGAAGAAAAGAAAATGTTTCACAGTTGGATGGAAGTCATTTAGAACAATCTACAAGTATAGACCAGAGCAAGGGAAAATCAGGTGCAGGAGGAAAACAAAAAGCACGAGGCAGACGAAAAGAAACTGGGGGAGGGTTAGGGAAAAGGAATTCCCATTTTGAAGATGCTGAAACGAGCTATGATGATGATGGTGGTGGTGTTGGTGTTGGATTTAGAGAAAAAGAGGGAGGATTGTATTTTGACAAATCAGAAGAACCACATAAAGTACGGAGGGTAAGTTTCTTTGTTTCTTTGTTGAAACGAGCTATGATGATTTTGTTACTCATGATTTTTAGTAATATGTTATCTACGTATATTTCAGTCAGGACGTCTTCATAAGGTTGTGAATTATTGTATTCCTGATGAATTTGATGATCATGACAAGGAAAGTGAAGTTGATAAAGACACAATCACCAAGGATTCATCAATGGAACCATGTGGTGATGGGAAGGATACATATGTGGATGGAGTTGAGGACCCTGGAATTGGACGTGAAGATTTTGTAGATGAGACGGAGCAAGAAAACATGATTGATAAGAGGGTCACCACTCAAGATGATGATTGTTCTGGAAACGACCAATCGACGAGGGAGTATCTTCATTTCGGGGGTGGATTTTGCGCAGACGAGGAAGATGAAGGCGTCGAGGTTGGTGGGTTTACAACAAGCACCACTAGAGAAACAATCTCTAAAAAATTTAACATGATTACTGGTTTTGATTCAGTAGAGGAAGAAAAACCGGAAATTGGTTCTTCGAATTTAAATTCAAACCAAACAGCAAATTTGAGCAGAGCGGATGCAACTGATACGCAGATTATGAATGATAATGTTGATGATGATTCCAATGTATCAAGTACTGTGTTGATGGATTCTTTGCAGGATGCTGGGAACGACCATGATGGTCGCCCTATGAGATTTCTTCGAGCAATGCCGAATTTGAGAAGGAAAAAACAGAAAACTTGAGAATATTCTCCTTCTTGAGGAGTTGCTGATGGGAAACCTTCTATCTTTGCGATGGCTAAATTACAATATGGATTTTGCCATACTTCAAAAAATCTGGTAGATTTAACATTATGCTCTACATTTATGCCATGTGTATAATAATAAAACGGCATTTATGTTTTAAATTATTTATTCAATTGATGCAAATCCATTGTCATCCCACATTTGTCTGAATCATGTTCATCGTAACTATCGCTGAGAATATCATAGAGCTTATTGTTCTAGTTCCATAGATATTCTATCGCCTCTTTGGTGGGACTCTTGAACAACGCGTTAATGTAAAATCAGGTATGTTTTGGACTCTGATCAGAGTAAAAAGGTGGTTCTTATATGATAAAAGCAGGTGGCATGAGGGGTGAACACCACTTGCTCAAGAGTCTTTGTTCTATTCTTATTTTTGATCCCGTAAATCATCAAAAACTTAGTCTTAGTGCAATAAGTTTTTTTCATTTGCATTTTAATCATTTTTAGATAAGGTGTTATAACATGGTACCGATCGTGCTGACATGATATCTTGTAACATGTCCAATACTATGTCAACATTCTAACAAGAAAATGATTTTAAAGTGTAAAAAAAAATGCCAACCTAGTATATTAGGATGAACTTTGACGACTTCTAAGACCAGAAGCTACATAAGAGGAACTTAAGGAATCAAAATCATAGTTTTCGCTGATTTTAAGATAAGGTGCTCTTACTTTACAGTTGTCAACGATGTGGTCAACTTTGGTTCTTTGCGATCATGTATGGTAAAATCGATTGTCATGACTGAATTTGACATATTTGAAGGTGAATTGTCAAGCAAAAAATCGCAACCAATTAGAAATATTTCAGAACTTTCACGTTGTTGATCCTATCGATGAACCAACTACAATTTTGTGATTGATGCCTTTTGATCTAGATAGTTCCTAAGAGTTTCATCTGATACTTACTATGAAACTAAGATATCGAGCACCTACCACAATCCCGATTATATCACCATCTCTCTCTCTCCAAATTTTCATTCAGATTAGTTCTTGAGGCCTCTCTTGATTTGGGTGATCGAGGGAAATATTTGTATGGACCGATTTTGATAATACTTATGGATATACTCAATATGATTAGGTTATGAATTCAAGGTAGAGGGTTCGATCAATATGATTAGTCAGTTTATGTATTTTTTATTTAGAATATATTGTGTTTTGGTATATAAGTGTGGCTCCATTCGGGTGTATAAAATATTTTGGCTATTAAATTTATTTGGAAAAAAATATCTGCAAAATTCAAGGTCTTGGACGTCGGAATCTGCTTTATTTTTTTGTAGTAATTTAATTAAGTTTTTATTTATTTTTTATCAAGTAGGAATATAACGAAAAAAAAATAAAGTTAGAAATAAAAAAAAAAAAAAAAAAAAAACAAAAAGTGCTAGGATCCAACCCAACAGGATCACACCGGTTGCGGATTTGGTGCCGGGATTGAACGGATTTGGTGCCGGGTTTAGTTCACTCGGTTCAGAATTGATCCGATCTAATTGGTATGACTACCAAAAATTTTCATTCTAAATAAACTTATCTTTATACTATATCTCACACTTTTCTTCTTATTTCGATCTCTCCATAAACCATGACGTTGCCCCTAAGAAGGATCACCAACAATTATCATCAATATATAAACCAGTGGCTATATTCACTTAAAGCTTTAAACACTTTGATACCTTCAATCCAACTCATGCCCCTAAATGATGAGTAACAACCATCAGTCACTTCCCCCATCCTCCGTAGCCTCTGAAGCTAACTTCAATCCACACTCCATCCTAATTGCTGATATGAGCTCAGGAGATATAAGTTCTCGGGGAGGCTTTCGCTCAATATTCATTCTATAACTTTTGGCGTCTGATTTGGTGTTTTCACCATCTTGGATATGTTGCTCTTCTGATCCTCGAGGTTTATAAAGTATGACTTTGCTAGGTTCTTGTGACACAAGAACGGATCCCGTTGCTTGCTGAGAGGATAAGATTAATATGAAAATCGTTAGATCTATGAAGTTTGATCAATAGGTGGAAAAATTCCCACTTACAAACCTCTAAATAGTGAACCACCTCCCGAATTGATGTCCCTTTGGCTCTACCTTTGATACTGACTATGGCAAGAGAATGCTTCTTGAAATGTGCATCGACTGTTTTAGCAATTCCAGACATGATATTGCGTTTCCCTTATAAATGATAAATCATAACTTAGCTCAAATTAAAGGGAACATGAAACTTAAAGACGGATTATTGCACTGGATTCAAACCAACTGAGGTCTAGCATATAAAAGTCCATATGAAGTTATGCTGCATGATAGGCGTTAATCGGCATAAAAATAAAACGTTTCAAATTGTGTAATACATTAAATTACCTATGGCCAGCACAGGTCGGTTTTTCATTTTGAGGGCCTGCTGTCTTAGAATAAGCCTCTCTTTGTTAGAAAGCTGTGTAGCCCTGTGAAATGACCCATTTTGTGTAGCTTTCCCAGCTGAGTATTCTAGATTAGCCTTTGAGTGGCCAATTTTAGTTTCATAAAGGCGACGCTGAATTAAAGTGGTGGCTGAAGTATTAACCTGATCCTGTGATTAAAATAAAGAGAGAATGCAACAATCAATATTGAGAAAGGTTTTAGCGTCAAAAGTAAAACTAAATGCACATAAAACACACCACACAAACACTTCGTTGAATATACCTCCCCACCAAGTGGAATATCAATGTTTTCTATTTGCTCATTGATGTTTAAGTAATCTTGAGCCTCTTCCTTTGGCATGTCACATGCATCTTCACCATCAATTTCAGAATGTAACGAAATATCTCTGGCTAAGCCCAGTTGGCCGAAATGAATAGAACCCTTTGAACTAGGCACAAAATCCCCTCGTTCTACAGAATTTGTATCAGTTCCTTGGCTTTCTCTAATCTTCATCCATGAAAGGAAGACGAGAATGAGATACAGTTTAGCTTTGTGAAGGTACTTCGCATTTACAAATAGAAATAAGAAATCATGGATTAAGCAGCATGAAACGGATAAAAGAGAATAAAAAATTAAATAGTCCATCAAATTTCCTTAATACAATTGTGTCCCATAAACAAGATCGATCAATCACAGCTATTCTTATGACAAGGTTTTACAGTTGTCAGCCTCTCTTACATGCCCACCCACAAACCAAGGAGTGTCATATGCGTGGTCAATAAAGGTGCATTAAAGAGCGTGAATGACTCGGACTCCAAGAACAAAGTGCAAGGAGAGGCATACCATATTGAAGCGGATCTATAAAGGTATAATTTGAAAAAATATCAATGTGGAGAAAATTATGTTACAAAACATCTAATATATTCTTTACAAATTCTTTGAATATTAATAAAACAAACATTCAGAGTCGTATAAGCATATATAAATTATTACACGTTGCATTTTAGATTCACTCGAGGCATGGCTAGGACAAGAACTTCATGAAAGCGTAAAGACCTTGCAGTGTCTTGAGCAGAGGTGCACACCTTATTGGCTTTCTTTTTTTTAATAAACCTTGGGGCTTTTCATAGCACCACAAATGAATTTGAAGTTACACTCACAATATGAAAGGAGAAACATTTGGTAGGTAACACAGATTGCCGTTCCAGGAGAGGATTTAAGATTATGTTTAACGAAGCAAAACAAAGTACAAAAGAACTAATTTGATGATTAAAGATGACTTTTTCATGTCAAATTTAAAATTTGTGAAGGGGTAACTATATGATACCGATCATTAGCTCAAAAAACCTGTTTAACAAGATGAACCATAGATGTTAATAGAGCCAGAAGCATAAAATGCTCATTACCTCCTCCTCCTTGGCAAGATCTTCAAAGTGAGACTGATCTTCACTGCTAAGATCTTTACCAAGTAATTTATCTTCGTTCACATAAATCTCACCAATCTCTGGCTCCTTGACCTGGATGATGATAACACATGCTCAGCATAGTTTAGATGATGAAATTTCTAACTCAAAATAAACTAAAGATAGGAGGATCAACTATCAAATGTGACTTACAGATAATCTCAAATCTTTGGCCAACAGCAGATCGTCAGTATATTTATCTTTAGCCTGACACAAAAGAGTACTCAAAATCACTGAAAAAATCTACTGTTTAAAAAACCTGTTTAAAAAACCTGTTTAAAAAACCGATCATTAGCTCAAAAAACCTGTTTAACAAGATGAACCATAGATGTTAATAGAGCCAGAAGCATAAAATGCTCATTACTACCTCCTCCTTGGCAAGATCTTCAAAGTGAGACTGATCTTCACTGCTAAGATCTTTACCAAGTAATTTATCTTCGTTCACATAAATCTCACCAATCTCTGGCTCCTTGACCTGGATGATGATAACACATGCTCAGCATAGTTTAGATGATGAAATTTCTAACTCAAAATAAACTAAAGATAGGAGGATCAACTATCAAATGTGACTTACAGATAATTTCAAATCTTTGGCCAACAGCAGATCGTCAGTATCTTTATCTTTAGCCTGACACAAAAGAGTACTCAAAATCACTGAAAAAATCGACTGATAAACTTTATACCTGGAAAAGAATAACTTTGGAACAAAAGCTACATACCATTTTAAGCTTCAATTCGTCAATGTTCTTGGCGAGCTCCAAAACATGAAGTTTCAAGGACTGCATTGATGAAAACACACGCAAGACCATTTGGTCATTAATCAGTTGCTTGAAATGACAGAAAAGTAAGGGAAATATATAAAAGAGGGAAAATTGAATGCAGAAAACAAAGAGAACAAAACGTTCAATCCACGTACAAGAAACAAGAATGTATTTCAATTTCCCAAGATACAAATTTTCATCCAAGGTAATAAAGAAAAGGCACAATTGTTCCATATAGTTTTATAAGGCAACTGATAACCTCCCAAACAGTGCGATGAATCAAAAAGATTTGCAAATATTTTTACCACTCTACAAGCCCCATAATAGAAAGTTAGATAGATCTTTGATCATATGATATAACCATTACCCAAATATTCCTGTCAGCATACCGAAGGGAAAAAATAGGTCCTGACTCCTGAATCATATGATATAAATCTTAAGCGTGCTTGGTACAACTACTTTTTCCCATATTTGTACTTGATTGCATTTCGAAAACAAAAACTAGAGGATATGGAATGTAAAACTAGATAACTAGACTCGTAAATATGAAAGCAAAAACCTTGTCCACTGACTAACCTGACGACGCTGAGCCTCTACTGAACGTTTCAATGCTTCTCTTTTACTTAGAAGTGTCCGAGGCCTTAAAGAAGCCGGACGTTTATAGTTCTTCCCACGGTAAACGATGATTGCATAACCTTTATTGACTCGCTCAACTGCTACCAATAAGCCACCACTTTCAGCCTCTAAAGTCCGTGCTACTCGATGTACTTCTTCAATGCTGCTCCTGCCAATAAGTATCTTTACCAATTCCCGATATTTCCAATGAAGATGCATGTTTTCAATTGTTCCATCAAAAACTCCTCGACGGCCTGTGAATGGAAAGAGAAATGGAACGAGATAAATCCACTTTATCCTTGATGCCACTTCATTTTAGATTGAATCGAGCTTTATATCCCACAATCTAGTTTATCACTTTTCGATAAAATACTCACCCAGTAGCAGGAAAGGTCCCATTCTAAGCCCTACTTTCCTTAGCATATACCTTTCTTCTTCAGTTATACCCTCCTTATCTACTTCCGCTGGTTGAGAGATTTCTTCTTTTTCCAGCTCTTCTAAAAGCTTTTCCGCCCTGGCTTTTTTGGCTAATACCTACAATAATAACATCAACATCAGGAACATATGGAATAAATAGGGAAAGATTGAATGCCTAGGGTTTTCATGGCCTACAATGTTCAACTTTGCACTATTTCTCTCAATCGCTGCCTCTGAGATTCTTAGCTTCCTTGGTTCTGCACTGGTGCTCTCAATTGCTGCCTCTGAGAATCTTAGCTTCCTTGGTTCTGCACTAGTGCTCTCAATCGCTGCCTCTGAGAATCTTAGCTTCCTTGGTTCTGCACTAGTTCTCTCAATCGGTGCCTCTGAGAATCTCAGCTTCCTTGCTTCAGAGCGACCCTGAAATTTCTGGTTTTTTTCTTCACTAAGTTCAACTTCAGGAGAATATTCATTGTTCCAATGTGCATTTTCCTTTGTATTTGTAATTACGTTGTTCTCTGTACTGCGTTGTGAATCGGCCAACCTGCCTTGCCTTCGCTCTTCTATTGCTGAAGAGACTGCAACCGGTAAAAAATCCTTTCCTCGGTAGAGAGAAATAAATTCTCTATCCCTTGACAGCAATGTCCCTCCAGTGAGCCGCTGGAAGAGTTCACTTTCAAGTTAATAGATGTCTGTGAAAATAATATAAACCGAAGAATTTTTAACTGACCACCTTAGCTTATAAACCAAAAGGATAAAGATTTAAGACAGAGCAATGAATGTGAGTTGAAGTTACCATCACGCTACAGAGTCAGATCACAAACCTTTAGCTCTTCAGCCATCAATTCACTATTTGTGTTCTGAACTCCTCTCTTGATAGCAATTTTTGCAATTTCACATTTCTCCCACAGCTTAACAATGGAAGCAGCCAATCCTTGAAGTTTCCTATTCCTGCCTGGGGAGAGAAATAAGTGAAAAACTCACAGATAACCATTAGAAAAAGATAATTACATTCTTGAATCCCCAAGGCGAAAAGTTTGCACTCATATATAACTTCTTCCAAGAAATTTAAAAAGCATCCTTTTTCTCCCCACCTGCTTGATCCATGGAGGGGTGCAGTATATGTGTGATCAACTGATGTCGCACTTCAGTCAATTAAGCATAGACCACATTACACCAACCTCAATAATATCAAGCGAAATGACATAGAAACAGCACAACAAGTAATGTGGTAGCTTCATTATTTAGCAGCAATTGGTCTCAATCTGGGGAAAAATATATCTAACCTAATGCAAAATGACATGGTAAAGATAGACCAAGTCTACGTAATGTAGTCATCTCGTCATTTGTAAGTTTTGGTTTCACGCCATATGGAAGTAGACGGAATGGCCTCCTGTATCCAGGAACTATTGCTGGCAAAAAATCAGCATCTACGGGTAGAGGATCATAACCCCACCAATCAGTAAACCGTGGACCAAGCCCTTCAAGAAGCTTGTCAGCTTCTTCAGCAAGAAGTTCCTCACCAGGAAGCTGGAAGCGAACTCTATTTGGCAAACCCACTCCTTGCACGAGTGGTGGACGGGAGACACGCATGCAAGAATTATATACAGGAGATTTCACAGCCTCTTTGCCTTGTGAAGATATCCCTAATTCTCCCTTTACTCCTTGATCGGTGTTTATATCAGGAGAAAATCCGGAAGCAGAGTCATTTGATGAATTACTGGCAGTAAAGAAGTAGGGATACTTGTAATCAGCTCCTCTATATAGTATTATATTACTCCCAGATCTCCAAATAACTAAACCTCCAGTTTTTCTCTGAAAACACAATACCAAATGAATTTGGCGAGAGAGAAATATTGCACAAATTTTGCAGCATTAGGCACGAACAGGCCAGCACTAACAGTAATAGGTAAATACTAATCTCGCATGAAACTAATATTAAACTAGAATATCTTCAGACATCATGAGCAGATAATAATCTCCATTTAGTAGTCGAATCTCCCTGTTTCGCCCATTAGATCAACAAAATTTCAAATTTCATATGTAGTTTTTCTATTTCTTTTCTTCAGTCACCAAACATTGTTACTGCATTGAAACAGTTGAGCTTATTTAACAACTTTCTGATAATGCATCGATTTTTTTTATGAAAAGAGTTTCAACTAAAAATTTACAATAATTATACCCTGAACAATTCATCAAAGTCACAATTTTCATAATGTAAACAAAATCTGAAATAGATACGCTGCTAACCTCCAACAAATCATGAGTCCTCTTCATGTTCAACCTGCATATATCCTCACACGCAATCCTCACAACCTCGTACCTTCTCCATCTTTCATGAATCCCATTCACAATCCCCTCAGTTATACCGGCTTTCCCAACCTTCAATTTCTTCTTCAATCCAATCCCAAGACTCGTCAGCCTCTTTATCTCATCCACCGGCAACGTTAACTCCGCTAGCGTCGGAGCTCTCTCCTTCTTCCCGCTCCTCAACCTCTCCTCCTCCTTCTCCTTCAAGACTCCACGCCTTAACTCGTGAAACCTCTGTATTGCATCTCCCGATCCGGGTTCGGGGACCGGGTTTTCGGGCGTGCTCCAACTCGGGTCGAGCGTGTTCCCGACCCGATGTTTTGGCAAATGGGATCGTAATGGGACAAATATCTCACCTGGAGAAGGAGAAACCGGTAAGGAATTTTGGGCTTCTTCTGGGTTTTGCTTACTGGTTTCTTCTTCCACGTAACCGAGGCTGCGGAGCTTCTCCGCAATGCGCTGAATGGCAGACTGCGGAAGGGCTTGGGTGTCCGCCGCGACGGCGGCAGACACTCCAACTGAGGTTCGAAGTTTGCTGAGAGTAAGCGGTGATTTTGGACACCCAACTACTGAAATCGTAAAAGTGGGGAAGTAGAAGGGAAATTGAGGCGACGGAAAATGTCTATTGCAATTGCAGGATGAAATCATCGTATATTTATGACAAAATTTGAGGAAATGCTCGTTAATTTATCTGCAAACTTTGTTGAGGCTTCATCGGTGAAGAAGAGACACCATTATCCATCTTCGTCTCCTCATATAAGCAAAATTTAATTTATACTCCATAGTTTAATCCCTTCAGTCCCTACAATGCTAAAATGACGAAAGTAACCTTATTATTTCCCCATTGAAAATGCAACTCTCTCATCTCTCTCTTCTCGCTCAAATCGTTTTATATTTCATATTCCTCCACTACAATAATTTCTTCCATATTTAATATTTTACATATGAAATGAAAAGAAAAATTTATTTTTCAAATCAATAATTATTTGCTAGCTCTTTATCTCAAAATTACCATCTTATTGAAACCTTACAATTTGATTTATTTCTATTAAATGTAAGAATGAAATCTTTAAATGAGTTATTTAATTTCTATCAAAATAAATGAGAGTTTTATGATTGTGAATTTGTTTTATTAATAGACATACTAGTTACAAGATATACACAATTCAAAAAAATCCATAAAGCTTGGATGGTAGTGCATATGGTGGTGGTTGCGAACATCAATATGATGAAGGAGGCCCTGAAGGCAGTAGATATAGTGGATACACAAGGACGGCAACGACTCCATTGGAAACTGGAGGAATTAGGTGCAGTGACTTATTTTAAATAGATCGTTGGTCTTGTTTAGTGTTTAGGTGTGTGGTGTTAATCAATATATTTACAGTTTCTTTAGCATCGGATTTTCCTCTTCTTCTTCAACGTGCTTCCACGTTTGGGTCTTTTCCACCTTTTCATATAGTATATATATTTAATATGGTACTACTTATATTATCTTATGGTACCCTAAATATGACATTGTGGTACCATTTATGAAAATATGTGATACCATTTGCAAGTTGACACAACTAGGTTATATAGTCACAATTTAGGTTACATAGTACCGCAAAATAGCTTATCTACTTTCACAAATTAGATTATATAGTAGCACAAATTAACTTATGTAGTACCACAACTTAGTATATATAATATCATATATTAGCTTATGTAGTACAACAAATTAGATTATCTAGTACCACAAATTAGCTTATACATATCCACAAATTAGTTTATGTAATACCACGGATTATATTTTTTAGTATCACATTTATACAAATCTATGACATTCTATATACAAATCTATTTGTAAACATATTAAATTATATATAACATTACTATATGTATTAAATGTATGATAAAATGGTACTAAATGAGCTAAGATGTAATATATATGTTTCACATGTTAGATACAAATTTATAACATGTTATATACAAATCTATGACATATCAAATTATATATATATATATTTATGCAAGTGAACACAGATTATATTATATAGTACCACAAACTAGGTTATTTAGTACCACAATCAGTATCTATAGTACCACAAATTAGGTTATTTAGTACAACAAATCAATATATAGTACCACAAATTAGCTTATATAGTATCATAAATTAGCTAATAGAGTACAAGAAATCAGTATATATGGTACCACAAATTCCGTTATATAATATCACAAATTAGGTTATCTAGTACTACAAATTAGCTTATGTAGTATCACAAATTAACTTATATAGTACCACAAATTGTCTTATATAGTACCATAAATTATGTATTTAATATCACATATACAAATCTATGAACTTTTATATGGAAATATATTTGTAAATATATCAAATTATATATGTCATTACTATATATACTAAATGTATAATAAAATGGTAGTAAATAAGATTAGATGTGCACTATCTATTTCATATATTATATATAAATTTATATGACATGTTATATAGAAATCTATTTGAAAACATATCTAGTTATATATATCATTATTATATACTAAATATATGACAAATTGATACTAAATAAACTAAAATCTGAGCTATCTATTCACATGTTATATACGAATTAATGGCATGTTTATATAAATAAATATATTTAGTATATGCAAGTGAACACAAATTAGGTTATATAGTTCCACAAATTAGTTTATATAAATATCACAAACTAGGTTAACTAGTACCACAAATCAGTATATATATTACCACAAATTAGGTTATATAGTACCACAAATCAGTATATATAGTAACTCAAATTATGTTATTTTGGTACCACAAATTATGTTATATAGTACCACAAATCAGTATTTATAGTACAACAAATTATGTTAGCACCACAAATTAGTATATATAGTAATCATATTATGTCATATAGTACCACAAATTTACCTATTAAGTATCACAAATTAGCTTATGTCATACCACAAAATTACATTATATAGTAACACAAATTAGACTATACAGTACAACAAATAGCTTACGTAGTACCACAAAGTTGTATATATTGTATCATAAATTAGCTTATGTAGTACCACAAATTAGTTTATGTGGTACCATTTAAGAAACAATGTGTTATCATTTACACATGAATGTTGAACTACATTAAATATGATTGGGTACTATAACAAAAATAACATGTAATACAATTAACAATTATTTGGTATAACATTTGTGACGGCCCGCCTAGACGGGTCGCCCGCCGTATTCAATTGCTTGAATACAAGGCTTCACCCAATTCAATATCTTGTTATCACTTTGAACTTTTATTTAGCGGAAACGTTTTAATTCTTATCGGATGTTTGACTTAATAATTTTTATCCATGACTTTGATTTTAGAAAAATTTGGGCAGAGTCTCTTCTTAAAATTGCCCTGTGACTTACCAGATCACTACAACTACAATAACAAATTATAAAATCAAAATACTAAACTCAATTAAGTCTCAATATCCAAAACAAACTACATTCATAATACTCCATGTCCTCAAAATAAAACATAACCTCACAATATCATTAAAATTTTCCTTTCATAACTAATTATCCTCAGCATCATCTAAGTCTTCAACTCCATCTGTAATATGTCACATTACAGGTAAAGGTAAGTTGCAGCATTTTATAGTAAGCATAATAAACATTTGATAAAAAAGTATCAAAATATCATTTTTCATAATGTGACGAAAAATAATATACTTTCATATCCAAAATAACTTTCACACATATATGGTTTAATCCGAGCAGTCAACAGAACTAAATTTCACAAAACGGAATCATAACAGGAATAACTGCACAGATAACCAACGAAATGTAACGAAAACGAATAACAATATCATATAATGTCTTAACATTATAGAATTAATCATTAAACATAGCCATGCTTTAATGAAACAAATGCATACTCAAATATGGATGTGACACAATGATATCATTCCAGACTATACCCGCTGGAAGGGTATCGACAGATATTATACCCACTCTGTCTTCGGGCAAAACGAAATGCGTTTCTTTATTCTCGTCGCCAACGAGCCGAAAGTATGCGCGTTTTTATCCTCGTCGCAATGCGAGACACAACGAAACGAAAATATCCACAGTTCACAATCCTCAAATCGTATTCACCGAATCAAGACAAACATGGCCTTTCAAAATAGTTTTTCACACACAATAAAATGTTATTCAAAATTATATTTTTCAACAAAATACATTTCTTATCAAAAATCATCTTTCAAAATAATCATTGCATGCTTACTATTCAAAACATTTCAAAAATATATAACGTAAAATACTCAAAGTAATTTGCGTAAAATTGCAACTTCATTTACGTACCTCAAAGCTTCCTAACAACGTCAAGCTACAAACCTTCCCACAATCTCCAAGATATCAAGTATTTCCTATTATTCATTTCAACATTATCAAAACCATATTCATTTATCTTGGTTCTATAACATCCTAACTTAATCCTAACTTATGTTATTCAACCTGCTTATGGAATGAACACCGATTTGTTTTCGAAAAAATCTCATCATCTTCTAATAAAATTCTATTCCATTAACATTTTCGGACTAAAATTTTCCAGTAACATCTTCGAATTCATCCTCCAATTCACACAACATTTTCGAATTGAAATTTCCTAACCTTCAAGCAAAGACATCCAGTTTTCAAATTCCAGAACAAAATTTCGAACTCAAACCATATAAATCTTTCGAACTTTAATTCTGAAAAAATATGATGTTCTTGACAAATTATTAACCAACACACTTCAATCTAACCCAATCCACTAACCTAACCAATTTCAGAACCAAAAATCGAAACAGAGAAATAAATTCGAAACATCAACATCAAATTTCCATACCAGTTTTCTGCCCAAATCCGATTTTTCTCGTTGTTACTTGATACCACTCGAATCTGGAAATGATTTCCGAACTAAAATCGAAAATTTAGAGAATCTGAAATTTTCTGAAATGAAAACCGATGAAACTTTCTTCGGATTTACCATGGTTCTTGTGGGTAGGAAATTAAATAGAGGTTTATGGTTCATATCAGTTACCAACATGTATGTGAAGGTTGGAAGATCGATTGTTTTTATGGAGAATGAAACGGACGAATGACGAAGAAACGGACGAAGAGAAACGAAGGGGACGAAGAGAAGCGATGCAGATTTCTGAAGCTAAATGCTTCGGTTATCACTCTTTATCTCCCTTAATTACCATATTAATATTATTATAATTAATTATTAATAATTTTATTATTAATTGTTATTATTATTATTAATAATATTATAATTTACAAACTTTATAAAAAAAATGGGTCAATAATTTTCCTTTAAAAATCGGACCATTACAACATCATCTGTGATGTGGTTTATTTTCATATAAATTGTGTTAGTAATTCTTAGTAACTCTATCTAATACTCTATATTTAATGTGGTACTAATTGTATCACATATTATATACAAATATATTAGTAACTATATTAAATAGTATGCAAATACAAATGTATTAATAATTGGTAGTAATTATGTCAAATAATATAAATATTTGATAGTAGATGTATTAAATTAGGGATGGCAATGGGGTGGGTCCAAACCCGGACCCGTATTGAACCCGACCCGCCGGGGCGGGTCCAAACCCGCTTCAACCGGGTTTGGAAGCGGGGCGGGGCGGGTCCTGGGATTGGCCGAACCCGCCCCGCACCCGCCCCGCTATGCATTTTTAATTTTTTTAAAAAAAAAATTAATATTGAATATACATTTCACTTCTTTGATTGTACAATAATGTGTTATTGTTTAATTTCATATCAAAATTCATGTGTTTATGGTAAAGAAGTTGAACATTTTGAATGGAATAAAAACTAAATAATAAATATTTGATAGTTAAAGATAGTTTTACGATGCTTATTATAAATATTTACTAGAGGAAAACATTAAATTCAATCTCAAAACTCAATTTTTGTGTTTCAAAATTAATTTCTACCAAATTTTTTTTTTTTATAAAAAAAAAAATTGTTTGCGGGGCGGGGCGGGTAAACCCGCGAACCCGGCGGGTCTAAGCGGGGCAGGGCGGGTATGGGTTTTATGTGTAGCGGGACGGGTCCTGGGATTAGCCAAACCCGTCCCAAACCCGCCCCGTTGCCATCCCTATATTAAATCAAGGTACTCTAAACTTATAACTATGGTATCATTTAAGAAATAATATGGTGCTATTTACACATGAATATTGTGCCACATATTAGCTTAGTATCATAGATTAGAATATATTGGACTATCAATTATCTTATATAGTACCACAAATTAGATTATGTAGTACCACAAATTAGCTTATTCGTACCGCGGATTAGATTAGATAGTACTACAAGTTACCTTATCTAGCATATTAGTACCACATGTCAAATTATATATATCATTACGATATACTAAATGTATGATAAAGTGGTACTACATAAGTTAACATGTGAACTATATATTTCACATGTTATATATAAATCTATGACACGTTATATACAAATTTATTTATAAACATATCAAATTATGTAAAACCAGAAATTAACTTATATAGTACCAGAAATTACATTATATAGTACCACAAATTTAATTTTATAGTACCATAAATTAACTTATAAAGTACCACAAATTAGATTATATGGTACTACAAATTATGTTATTTGGTACCCCAAATTAGCTTAAATAATATAGTACCACATTTCTATGTAAATCGCATCACATAACGAATATTCTTTCCAATTATTTTAAGGAACTTAGAGCAAGTATATGCCTCATGGAATATTGCGACGATGCAGTTGGATAGGAAGAGTTGTTTTGTCCAATCTACACTCATAGACCAGTATGGGGACAGAATATTTTGTAGGAATTTAAGGACGAAAACAATCAAAATATGTAAGCTTTTACAATATTTCGTTACACATAATCAACGTGTATACCTCATGTGTTATGTTACACATGTAATACGTATGTATCGTCCGCTAGTATATAATAAAATTTTTGCATATGTTTAATACATATATTTATTTTTAAAAACTAGAAAATATAAAAAAGGAGATTTTGTTAATTAATTACATAAAAATGCTGAAAGTGTAAATGCTGCTAGGAAATATGTGGAGGAGATTAAAAGTAGTCGGTGGTGAAGCAGCCAAACACTCCCTTAATTGAATAAACACGAACTCGTTACTTCTCTTACATTCAGCTCTGTGGCGTTTCTGTTTGTTTCTATCAGAGCTCGTATCTAAGCCTCGCAGCGATAAAATCAGATCCAATTCGATTTGATTCGTGCACTATCTCTCTTTCTCTCAGGTTGTTAAACCATTTCCCGTAATATATCTGTTGGATTTATGTGCCGAATTGTTTATTGTTTTTCGTATGAAGATTTTCTTTTTAGATCTGTTAGAAAATCATAGATCCATCTTTTTTTATGTTTAAACATGGAGGATTCTACATTCTGTTATGAATGCTCTGATTTATGAGTCGTGTTTAAGGTAATGTTTTATTTTTACCTGACATTAGAAAAAATTCTGAGAAGGATTCGTCGGGTGAATTTGGTTGATTAGATTAATGGGTTTTGTAATCTTTTTATCACTAGGTTTATGATCGTCATGCATGTATGTGGTTTACTTACTCTTGGGATTGATTTGCTTATCTTTAGCATTGGGTAGTTGGAGAATGTATGTACTGGTTTTATAAGAAGAATGATTGAGTAGGGTTTAATTTGTTTGACCATTTGCGGAGCCGAATTGTTCCTGTTTTTTTATGTACGGAATCCCATTGGAAATTTTTCCTGTTAAAGTATATGATTTCTTCTGTACGCGTTGCTTTCTTGTGAAAGTTTTGCTGTTTATATTCTTATGTTATATTTGGGAAAATAGATCCAGCAGTACATTTAGTGTATGGTATAGATTGTGATACGAATTTGAGGGATTTGGAGTTTGTTTCTTAAATTGATTGCAGTTTATGTAAATGCTACAGGAGTTAAGAGTTTAGGATCGGCAACTCTGGGAATTTCAAAATTATCCCGCAAAAATAAACTGTGAAACATGTCTGCACAAAAAATAGAAACGGGCCACAGTGATGTTGTTCATGATGTATCAATGGATTACTATGGGAAACGTGTGGCAACAGCTTCATCTGATGCCACCATAAAAATAACTGGTGTTGGCAATAACTCTACATCTCAACCTTTGGCTACTTTGAGTGGGCATCGAGGCCCTGTCTGGCAGGTATCTTGGGCACACCCCAAGTTCGGTTCAATCCTTGCTTCTTGTTCTTATGATGGAAAAGTCATTGTCTGGAAGGAAGGTAATCAGAATGAGTGGTCGCAGTTCCATGTCTTCGAGCACAAATCATCGGTCAATTCTATCGAGTGGGCGCCTCATGAGCTTGGACTCTGTTTGGCCTGTGGTTCTTCTGATGGTAACATATCAGTATACACATCTCAATCAGATGGTGGCTGGGAAACCACAAAAATAGACCAAGCACACCCCGTCGGGGTGACATCTGTTTCTTGGGCCCCTTCATTGGCTCCTGGTGCATTAGTTGGATTGGGGATGCTGGATCCTGTACAGAAGCTGGCTTCCGGTGGTTGCGATAACACGGTGAAGGTCTGGAAGTTATACAGCGGAAACTGGAAAATGGACTGTTTCCCAGCTCTTCAAAAGCACTCGGATTGGGTGAGAGACGTTGCATGGGCGCCAAATTTGGGGCTTCCAAAGACCACAATTGCGAGTGCCTCTCAGGATGGTACGGTTGTTATATGGACTTTGGCAAAGGAAGGCGATCAATGGGAAGGTAAAATTTTGAAGGATTTCAAGATGCCTGTTTGGAGAGTGTCGTGGTCTATGACCGGAAACATGTTGGCCGTAGCGGCTGGGGACAACAACATCACACTGTGGAATGAAGCTGTTGGTGGGGAGTGGCAAGAGGTCACCACAGTTGATCGTTAGATTCCAGGTTATTTGGTTATTATTGGAAGAAAAAGGAAAGGATCGATTTATTTTGTTTGTTTGTTTATCTTTATTTTGGGGCATTGTTGACCAAAGTTTTTTTGTGCTTAAATTTGTTGTAGTTTATTCATTTTGTTTGTATTAAATGATCATGGACTTTAGAGTAAAAATACAAGTGGTTTTCTCCTGAATGAGCTCTTAGCTTAGGTTCATTTATTGGATAATCAAACATAATATGTGTCCTCGAATTCTAATACTTAAGCATCTACCATCAGGTATGATCACTCTCTAAAAATACCCTCTAATAAATTATTTGTATTTTGTACCTAAAATTTCATTTTTATTGCGTAAAAACCCAATTGAAATTTAAATTATTTTTTGTATATTAATAAAATTTTGGTACAACCCTACCCAAAATAGAGCTCAAGGAGGTGATTCAAAACAATGCAAAATAAATGACCATGATGATTCATCTCATAAAATAAAGAAAGCCACAGTCCATGAAAGTTGGATTTACAAGTTTTCCGGAACATTAAGCAATTATGGAGCTCGAATAGGTAAGGAGGGTAGTGGCTCTACACATTCATTAATCCTCCGTTGACGCCAAGGAGAAAACCGAAAGTTTTTTCAATTTTAGACATGGTAATTAAGGTGGTGTTTGCAAACGCTTTTAAGAAATGTTTATCTACTTTTCAGATCAAAAACACGAATTTTGGGTGTTTGATTTCCGTGCTTCCACTATTGTTTCTCTAAAATATAGCAAGTAAAAGCATAAGAAGAGAATCAAATTCTGATATGTTTTTTGATGCTTTAACTTAGTCATGTCAATTTTGTAATTAATGAAAGTTCGTTAAGCTACTTTTTATTGTAATAACAAATATGCTTTTCTTAAAATCGACTTTTTTTTCAACTTTAAGTAAAAACAACATAGAAGTGCTTTAGAAAAGCATTGCAAACACACAGTGATTGAGACATTAATATTTTTACGAGACTCCACTCTATTTATTGGATATCCGCGGAGAATAATCTCACGATGTAGCATAGACAAATGTGATCTGAAGCACACATAAATTGAACAACAATCATATCCGGAATCCAGGTCAATTTTTTTCTGCTATAAATTATGATACAGCAAGTCTTTAGAGACCTTATCAACGTTGCTTTCACTAATTCCAAATCTAGGTCAATTATTTACCCTAAGGAGTGGATATTACATCCTTCTTTCCACAAGGATAAATAATTTAGGTTCATGATTGAATATGGAAAAATGTCAAAAATCATAATTTAACATTCTTTTTTTTTTTTTGAGTAGGAATGAGATAAATCAATTTTTGTCCACCAAGCGCGACTCGAACTTGACTTTGCCCAAAGTAGGCATGAGTTCTTATCCATCCCGGCTAAGCCGAGTGTTTAGAGAACGTGGCTCATCCAACCCGGAGGCAAGGGATTCAAGTACCCCTGTCACGAGTGCTACAGATGATGCATTCCTTGAGGATGTACATGCTGTAGCGAATGTTTAGGGTCAGGTGTCATCACAATCTAAACCTTCAAGTCAACCCAGTACCTCTGGGGTAAAAGAGGGAGAGTTGAACTTTATGCCAATGACTGACAATTCTAGGGTTCAAATTAATGATGATTTAGTTTATTCGCCTATGCAGGATTACCAACACACTTGGGAGACTAATGATTAGACGGGGTATCAACCCAGACAAAACTATTGTTGATATCTCCGGAAAATATCTGAGGGTTTGGATGAAGCCAAGCAGCCATCCAAACGAAGTTCAAGAATGGTATAATTTCGGAGCTCTTTTTTGTTTTATACTGTTGTACCAGTATTCTCTGAAATCTCAAAATTATTAAAGTGGATCAGAGAAGCTGTTCACGAGACATGGACAATAATGCACCTTTGGCCAGATGAGATATTTTGGAGTTGTATTTTCAGTGCTACTTCAGAACCAACAAAGAATGGCTTCATTGAAGCTTTTCATTTTATCAAACTCAGACGACCAGACGGGAACACCTTAAAAAAAATATAAAAACGGCAGTACCAGAGGACGTACCAATTTTGGCTGGAACTATAAAAAAGATGGAGTTTCAATCAGACATGCATGGGGTCTTTGGGTTTGTCTAACGGAAATTAAAGTCAAATACTCATTTAAGTTCTTTCAGAATTCAGCCAACGGTACTTTCATGTTGAATTCCATGACAGGAACATCAACGAGATTTGCCGAAGAACTCTTTGAAACAAAGAGTCGAATTATTTGGGAAAACAAGATTCCGGCTGTGAAAGAGACTTACCGGAAATTCTGCAACATGGCACACATCGGCCGATGGATAGATCGAGTTTTCCAAGCATGCCCGGAGCAGAAAGAACCAGAGTCCTGGAAAGGATTCCGATCCAAACCCGACAGATCAGAGGTAGGAAAAGACAAAAGACCTGCTGACAAGAGATCCAATTTTTTCTAAAGCTCGGGTACCACAAAAACCAATAATGTAAAGATTCCCGACAAAGGAAAATGGATGGACCATTAAAAGATAGTGCGGCAACTGATCAACGCCACGGGCGCACTCAACAATTATCAAGATTTGGAATCTGAAGTTGAAGTCCGGATTCATGCCTATATAGAGGCACTCATTCAGGAAGCTAAGTACATCGAAAATTCTCCATAGTTTTCTGAGAATAAAAAATTGTAGTATCCAAACTTTGTAATCTTTCAACTTTCATAGCTTGGTAATAATTTATTTCTTTATTTCTTTTGTAATTGTTTGTAATATTGTTTGGTATTTTAGTTTATGTATTCTTGAGTCAAGCCTCATCTATATGAGAGGCTAAACAAGTCAGTTTCTCCCAAAATGAGACTTTTTAATGTAATATATATTGTAAGTATTTCAATAATAAAATAAAAGCTGTTGCCCATCTATCTCCCACATTTCTTTAAATCTTCTTATATCTTGATTATACTTTACGCCATAAGGTTGAAAACGAATTAGGGATGTGCTATGCGGTTTCTGAAGGAGTCGGATAACTTGCAAACTAATCTCGCCTGAGGGGCTGAGGTTGGATGGTGATGAGTCATTTATAAAACAGTCTTGGGGCAGTAATTTTCCTTCTGATGGCTTTGCAACACACCTCACCTGGTGCCGTTATGGTCAAAATGATATATTTAGTTTGTTGAAATTTTATTGTAATACGAAAGCATGATGTGTCTGTTGTTTATTTTTAACATAATCTTCATATCGGGTTTTAAATTATAATAAGAACGTTATATGAACTGTGAGTCATTTGCAAAAAAGTATGCTATTTGATTCATCCCGAGATAATAGAAACTAAAGGATTTCATGTTCATAAAATGTTACTGTTTGGTGAATATTAGAATAAAGAAGAAGATGAATAGTATATAGATGCATATTTGTACTTTAAACATTTTCTTAGGGTTAATAATGCAATTTTATTAAATGTTGGTTGGACCGCATGAACTACATGAGTTATTATTGTCATTTCAATCAAGAGTGGACCTAGATGAACAAATGTTTTTTTTGCTAGACTAGGATAAATTATTATTCATAAAATTTTATTTGAAAAAATTACAATTTAAAATCGATTATTTATTCCAAATTTTTAAAAAATAATCTTGAGTTAGATTTGATTTGGATTTTAATTTTTTATGTGTTCATTTCGTTTCCTATTTAGTAAAATCGATAAATTTAGTTTAGATTGGATTTTTATAAATCGCGGGACATTTAACTTATTAGTGGACCAAAATCATTTTCCAATCCCAGTAAATTCCAGTCAAATATTCTTTAATTTATAATTTTCAAACATCAAAATCAAATCCAGCAAAGCAAATAATCAACACTCCCCAGAAAATGCCTCGACGTTTTCCATTTTGCCGTGCCAGAAGCAATGAATCTTCTCCCCAACAGATCTTTATCCATCTTTCTCCCGCTGTTTATCCTGCTACTTTCCAGCTGGGTTTTTGCGGAAGACGATGTTAGGTGCCTGCAAGAAGTGAAGAGTTCATTGACTGACCCAGATGACAAACTCAGCTCCTGGAATTTCGCGAATACTACAGCTGGGTATATCTGCAAGTTCGTCGGCATTTCTTGCTGGAACGACACCGAGAATCGGCTTATCAGTATGGAGCTCCGGGACTTTAGTCTCGCCGGGAAGATCCCAGATGGTCTACAGTTCTGTCAAAGTCATTCAACCGTCTGATTCGAAAGCAATAATGAAAATACCTCTAAAACTATTCGTGTGCCTAATTTTTATTTTTTTTTTAGATTACTTATGAATTATGATTTACATACACCAGAACAAAGTGGTCAAAATCCATTCGTCCACAATTGTACATGGACACGGTCACACGGCGGTGCGACATAGTGTCCGGCACACCACGTGGTGTGTCGGACATTTATTTTTTCGAAAAAATTATCTGACATATGTCGGACACGCCGTGGACACGGAAGGAGATTTGAAAAATGAAATTTTTTTTTAAAATAATATTTTTAAAGAATTTTTTTAAAAAAGTATAACTTTTTTAATTTTATGTAGTTTGAGTAATATTTGTTGGTTGGAGTTTTGAGTACTATTTGATGTAGTATAACATAATAAAAATTTTCAAAAATTATAATTTTTGAAATGTTTATGTAACTTGAGTGGTATTTATTGCATACTGTAATTAGTGAATGACATATCTACAATTTTACAAAAGTTTTAATTTATTATTCAAATATCTGATAATTAAAATTTTTCTTCAATTTTAGTATATTAAAACATATGTATATGTATAATATATATAAAAAATAACAAATAAAAAATTATTGATGCATGCTAGATGTATCATATCTTGAATTTTTTAAAATTCGTATCCACATGCTCGTGTCGTGTTGTAACCATGTCTTCATATACATGTCCATGCAGCGTAGTCTACAATAAGTACATTATTTTAAAAACTTGTAAATTTTATTAATTATAATTTATTTTCATTTGACTCGCTCGCCGTCTGTAGCCGTGCTTACCAGAACCTGCACGCTTTATATCTTACTATATTATAATGCCTAAGCCCTCTATACTAACTACCTTGGTATGACAAATTTGAAGTTACCAAGCTACCCCCTTCAATGGTTTGTTGTGGTTCTTTGATGTATCTTTTGAATTGTAATATTAATCAATGTATATATCTCATTTATCTTATTACACGTATCAATATGTATGTATTATATATTACGTTACACACGCAACGCGTGTGCGTCGTTTGCTAGTATTTATTGTGCCTGCACAGTAAATTAGCAATATATATATTGAATTGAGTAATATTTATGTATACACACCCGAACCACCGAGTCACCGACGTATACCGTCAACTTTTACGCCAATTTTCTAATATACATTTGGGAACCGAATTCTGGAAGGGGGAAATGGCGGGAAGTGATTCACAGAGACAATTCCTATCGCTAATCCGCGATTTCGCTGCCGAGAAATCTGAAGGAGGTAACACCAAACAATGAAAATAAATTTGATCTTCCGTTGTTTCTGGAGCATTGATTTCCTGTTATCAATCTTCCTAACCACATCAGTTGTTAGGATTCAATTCTTTTGATGATCGACTTGCAATTTTTCATTTTTTTCATGCTTTTGGTTTGTGTTTTCAGAGCGTAGAATCGTGAGTCAGAAGAAGCAAATTGAAGAACTGTGGTCAGAGTTAGAAGCTGCGAGTGCAAAGCTGGGAGAAGCGAAGCGGGAGAGGGAGACTACAGAACAAGAGCTGAAGGGATACGAAGTTGAACTATCGATGAATGATGTTTCAGTTCAAGCCCTAGAGGTTCGTGAGAATGCTGGAAGATCCATTTTGTACTTGCAATTTTGCCAAATTCTTATAATAATTTGGTTACAAAAGTGGAATTCGTCGCCATTATCTTGCATGGATTAAATTTAAGTGAGCAACCGTGCTTATGATGTGCTTTCAGTCGAGGAATGCTCTGAAAAGCAACGAGATATCAAAGCTATGCTCTGAACTGGAGGCTGTCAAGGTCTACTGGAGCTACATTTGAATGAATATATGAACTTGATCTTTCTTACACGTTTCAATTTATGTACTTATCGGGACTGATAGATTCATGTGTTTGAACTTTGTTCTTCGGGAACTATGCTTCACTGACTTGCAGAGTGAGGAAAATTCCTTGAGGTACAAATTTTATGTATAATATGTCTCCTGTATATTAGATGAATTACTTAAATTTGTGAACTATGAGTCAGAGGTCATTAAAAATGTTTACATTTGTTTTGGCAGAGATGGCTTTATGGCAAAAATGTTTGAGCTGAATGCACAAATAAGGTTGGTTTACTTAACATTGTTCCTCAGGTTTATCTGACTTCAGAAGAAGAAATTCCCCTAAATGCAGTCTTAATTGATCTATCTGGCAACTCTCTTTTCTTTTTCTGCCGTAAATTTCTCCTGTCCGAAGTTTAAGGCGGGTTTTATGCTTTGTATTATTAAACAGAAGTATTTAGTAGATTAATATATTGTCTTAGCTTGGTTAACTTGTTACTCTATTGAAAAATGTGTGAGAATTAAATTATAGTTTCAGTTTCGATATGGTAGATCCAATTAGCATTTCATAATGTTGTTCTGTATTTTCTGGGTCGCAGGAAATCTCAACAATCACTAGATTCCATTTTCCATGCTGAGAATTTTTATGAGGCAAAATCAACTGGTGGTATGTGTAATGTAGTTCAAAATTAGGCACGTGCTAAAAGTAATTTAAGGCCTGATATTAAATAATTTATGTCTAAGCTTTAAGTTACTATGCTTCATTGTTGTTGCTAACAATATTTTTTGGATTCATGCAAAAGCAGTATCCTTATCTGTTCACGACGGAGATTCTCCAAGGGACAAAAGTGCTATTCAGGGTAAATTTTCCATAATAATCTCTCAAACGAACGAGACCGAACAACAGCATAAAGCCGAACAAGTTGTGCAGGAGCAGGTGCGTAGTTCATTTCTGGCGGATGCTTTTAAAATTATTAATAAAGTTTTGCCATCAGATGAATGTGGTAAGGTTCTAGTATTTCTGGATAAACTGAATGATTTCTGGGCCTTCTGCAGGTCCAACAAGAGCTTATTAAATTGGAAAAGAAAGCATCACTCATGGGGTCGATCATGGCCGAGAGCAAGGAACTTCAGGAGCTGAGTAAATATCCTTAGGCTTTGTCTCATAGTTTTAAGCATCCTTGACAGTAAAATCAGGATTCTAAAATGAACTCCTGACAGTGGATAAACATGTAGACAGATTGTTTTGGAAAATATAATAAGATCTACATAAGTCATCATTGCATGATTTGCTTAATATTCAAGTTATGGAATTTGTATGCATCATTCTCTCGTTACGTCACTGAGACAATATGAATAGTTTGCCATACCAATCTTGGCCGATGAGTAGTGGTTCCTTAAAAGAAAAGAAGAATCACCTGAGTCTCAGAAAAAAGTAGGAGGACAAAATAACTATTATGATTAATATATGACTCTCTCTTTTCTGAGTTATGAATCTTTTCTGGGAAATTTTGACATACATTGCTACATATCATTATCATTACTCTTCATACTTGTGTCAGGTTGAATGATTAGGCATTAGAATCAGCATGTTATATTTCTTTCACGGTATTTTGCCTTGACTGGTAGCAAGCAAATGCTGGAATTGGAAGAGAAGTGTGCTTCTCTTGGTGATGAGCTGCAAAGGAAGTATTTCTGTCCACGTTGTCATAAAGATAATTCAGAGAAAATGAGCGAGATTCTTCAGATGAGGTCTGAAAGCTAGTATCTGTAAGTGGTTTCGTTTGGATGTTTAACCTGTTAATCTTTGTGTGGTTTTACCAAATGATAATATACTGTTCTAGAGAGCACTAAAATGTTAGTATGTTTTCATTACTGTATTTCTGCAATCAGATAGAAGACCACATTGTGTTGGTGAGATTTTCACCATTCAATGTTTGGATGCGCATGTATTTTCATTTGGATATTCGTTCTGATGCCTATTAAATGTCTAGGGTACTTCTACGTCTCTCACTATCAACAGTGACCTGTATGAATTTTCTTTCTATTTCTTTCACAATTATGAAAGCAAAGCTGATGATGTCTCATGTAGCCTCATCACTTGCTTTCACAGTCCCCTGCTGTCAAGTTACTTGAGAATTTAAGTATTGATCACTTGCTCTTCAATTTATTAAATATATGTTTTCCTTCATAGAGACATGAGTCAGACAAGTTCGCTTACAGTTTTACTAGGACCTTTGGACTGCGTTGGCAGATTTTGCTAAATTAATCTGGGTAGAGAAAAGTACTGAGACAGGCTGATGATCAGAGAACTTGCTTTCCCTGCGGAAATAAGAAATTTGCCTCACCCCATCACCGTTCCACAGAATCCAGTCCCACCTGCGACTGTGCATCGTTAAAAGTATTAAACACTTCCACAGTCATCCAAAGCTATTCTCAGTATCTTCACATGAAAACTTTAAGTTGAAACCCATAAAGTCCCAATAACGTAATATATGTCAACAAATTTCTGAAATTATTGATGCCAGATAAATGTACCATGTTGGAGTTCTTTGCTTCTTTCCGGCTCTACATGAAATTCCACATGAATAACTATTGCAGTTAGAGGAAGAGTAATTATGAGTAAGTGAATATTCTATGTTTCCTTCTTCCCATCCCTGGAATACACCTCCACTTCTTGTTCCCTCCGCAACTGATCAAACTTCTGCAGCTCCCTCCAATTTGCTCGTTCTATTAGCTCCCTTGCTAAGTTATCTTCTAGGTATAGCCTGCAGATGAGATCTCCGAACCAGAATATCTGAATGCTCCCATATCACATTTTATCATCAACAATGAATGACAATAATCCTACTAAGTTTACCCTACAATTAGATAACATATGTCAAGGTCGTTGTTTTCCTCTTATTTTTGATTGAAAAGAAATAATGATCTTCTAGCCATCTAATGAAAGATTTAGGAAACCACACATGTAACTTTTCTGTTTGATTTCGTCCACATATTTACGTTTAAATTTCAACTTACTCGTGCCCTGAGATGGTAACTGGATGAAGGTCATCTCCATCGTCATGGATCCTTGGGAAAGTAGTCCTAAAAATCTGTGACACTTGGTGGTTCCTTCTTCCTTCATAACCTTTCTTTTCACCAGAAGTCAAGTGTGCAGCTATGAAGCAAAAATGTAGACCCACCAATAGACAAACTAACAGAACGGATCCTTTGTTCTCAAATACCCCATGATATCACAAGCCACGGAGCAAACTCACACCTGAAATTGTATCTCTTTACCAATTCTCTTGTCATCCAAGCACTAATAAAGACGCCAACCATCTTCTTTCTTGTTATTAAGCTGTACCCACTAAATTGTTTTTGCTGCCCGAATTGAATCCCTGATATTTTCGAGGAATTTCTTTTGCTTTGGTAACACTTGGACTCCTTTTGGAGTCCGAAAGGCTTTCGTATTGATAATTCTCATTTGTGATCGGATCTATCATTGACGTTAACCACCGGCATCCATATTAATCGTTAAAAGTTTCGCCAATAAGTAGATTCCAGCTTGTAGCTTTTGCGATTCTTCCGCTCCAATAACGGTTTTTACAGTCAGAGGCACAATTTCTTGAAAGTTGTAGGATGAATAATCTTGGTCTGAGGCAAAAAGACATCGAAAAACATCATTGACAGTTCGATTATTTCATACCCAAGAAAATATCTGCTGCATCTTCGAGATTCAGCCATTCATCCACATCTACAGCCAAACTTCCAGTAGGAGACCTTCCCGATACATTCCAAGTACACACAAAAACCCTTAAATACACAACTGAACTCATCAACGAGGAAATGTCAGTTATAATAAAAACATGAGCATCTATAAATTCAAATTATATATCAAAAAAGTGATTTTCATTTACATAAAATATATTAATCGTATCATGTCCCTCTTGACAATCAAACATATTAAATCATACCATGTGACCATGACAATATGATACTACAACCGAAAAGTCTATGCTACACAGAGTGATCTTCAACGATATAGTTAACGATTGGATTGGGGTGGCCCCTCGTATGTTTTGTAGAATGGTGGGTGGATTGTTGATCAGATACTCTATAACGTGGAGCATCTTGTTAGTTATAGTTTATCCAATATTTCAGTTATCTGGATCATGATATTTTATGATCTTTTATCTTCTTATCAGTTTAGATAATATTAGTTAGAGTAAATAATGGTAAGTAGTTAGTGATTAGTTGTTTAAATAAACCATGTAAATCTTTTCCCAAGCATGCAGTTTGAATAAACGAGTTTCTTTCATTCTAAATTTTTCTTGTGCAAGTAATGTGCCTTCATTGTTAATAATTCAATGATCATCCTGCACACACTTTAACATGGCATCAGAAGTAATTCCGCTATTAAATTTTCAATCATTGTTCGTCCTTCATGACGACTTCTACACCTAATATTGGATTCCATGATCCAGTATATCTACATCCATCGGATACTCCTAGTCTTTCTCTTGTTCAAGTTCCACTTCTTGGTACTGAAAATTAAAGCGTCTGGAGCAGAACAATGCTTTTGGCTCTTCGTGCAAAGAACAAACTTGGTTTCATCAATGGTTCATGTCCCTGCCCATAACCAAATCATCCAACCCTACATCAATGGGACCGATGTAATGCTATTGTCATTTCATGGATCATGAGCTCCGTATCTAAGGAAATTTTCAATGGTATAATTCACTGTACTGAGGCTTCAAAAGTTTGGGATGATCTTAAAGAAAGGTTTGACAAGATTTGTGGTTCTCGTATCTTTTCTCTTCATCGGGAGATCGTTAAACTATCTCAAGGTTCCTTGTCCATCTCCATTTGTTTTTCGACATTGAAGTGATTATGGGATGAATACAATTCTCTTGTCACGTTACCTTCTTGCGAATGTAATAGTGCAAAGGCTTATGTCGAGCATGACCAACAACAAAAGCTCTTGCAGTTTCTTATGGGTTTAAATGACAGCTATGGGCATATCTGAAGTCAAATACTGATGATGCAACCACTTCCATCTGTGAATCAAGCATTTTCTTTCATTAGCCATGAAGAATCTAACAGACATGTCCTATCATCTTCGCCAACTTTAGATGCTCCTACATCAGTTTTTTACTCTTCATCAATCAATAAACATGACTCTGTCAAATTTGAAAATTGTGGCATACAGGGGTCATATGAAAGAAAACTGTTTTCGCATAATTGGATATCCTCCGGGTCACAAACTTCATAAGAAATTTCCACATCATAAACCGCCAAAATTCAATCCGAAGCCTCCCTCATCATGTTGAATCGACACATGCATTTGAAGATACAAAAGCTGCTCATTCACTGCCACATACGTTCACTGATACTCAATACCAGCAGATCATGACTCTTCTGAATCAACATCCTTCGACTACTAAAGTCAGTACCAATATGGCAAGTAACTTCACCAGCTTGATGTCTATCTTACATACTCATGAATGGATTTTAGATAGTGGTGCAAATGCTCATATTACAGGTACTTCCAATCAGTTGCAAAATTCACAGTCTTGTGATTCACCCACTCGGTCGATCAAACTGCCTAATGGTAACACAACTCCCATCCTTTCTACTGGTTCCATTCCACTTTCCCCGGCTTGTACACTAAACCATGTCCTCCATGTTCCTGAATTCTCATTCAATATTTTGTCAATATCTCAATTCACAAAAGATCATAAATGTTTTGTAGTTTTCTACCCACACTTTTGTTTATTTCAGGACCTTTTGACTGGCAAGATCATGGGGATTGGTAGACAAAAGACACGCTCCTACCTTCATGGACTCTGTTGCTTATAACACTCTTCATCATCCTGAGCAGCCACATTTTTCTTTGTTTTTGAATTCTCGTAATGTTTCTACTTGTTCAGACAATGATTTGGATTTATGGCATCGACGATTTGGGCATTTATCTTTGTCTCGTTTACAATTCTTACTTTTTATTAATCAAAAGACATTGTCAAAACATTGCTCTATTTGTCCCCTATCCAAACGAACCAGAAATCCATTTCCAAAAGTTGAAAGAACTCTCTCCCCTTGTGCATTTCACCTACTGCACATTGACGTATGGGGTCCTTACAGGACTCCCACCTATAACGGGTCTAAATATTTCCTCACTATTGTGGACGACTTCTCGAGATGCACATGGGTCTTCCTTAGCATTTTAAATCAGACACATTACAAATCCTAAAGCAATTTTTCACATTAATTCAGAAGCATTTTGATGACAAAATCAGAACCATATGCACCGACAATGCCTCTGATTTTTTTAACTCGGAATGTCGTTCATACTTTACATCCATGGGTATTGTCCACCAAAGCTCATGCCCGTATACCCCTAAACAAAATGGCTTAGTCGAGAGGAAACATCGTCATATTTTAAATATAGCCAGGGCAATCAAATTTCAAGCGTCAGTTCCCGATCCTTATTGGGATGAATGTGTTTTGCATGCTGCTTATTTGATTAACCGCACACCACTCCTTTGTTGTCCAATAAAACCCCTTACAAAATTCTCTTTAAAAAATCACCCTCATATTTGTATGTTAAAGTTTTTGGGTGTTTATGCTATGCATCTAACCTCAAGCCTTTGCACACATTTGATGTCAGAGCAAAGCCTTATGTCTTCCTTGGATATCCCGTGAATCAAAAAGGGTTCAGACTATTGGATATGTCCACACATGAGTTTATTGTCTCCAGGGATGTCGTGTTCCATGAAGATATTTTTCCCATCTCTTCTCAAAATAAGGATCATACAATCTTTTCTAATACACCAGTTGTTGATTTCGATGATACTCAATCATCTCCACCTTCGATTCCAATCTCTCCCTCTCCACCTTTACAACTTTCTTCTACCACTGATCAATGTCCTTCTACCAGATACTCTACAAGGATACTCAAACAACCATCCTGGACTAAGGATTACATTTGTTCCCATAGCCCCACTAAGATTTCTACCTCCACACCATACGATATATCAACTTCTCTCTCGTACACCAAACTTTCACCACATTATCAATCCTTTCTTGACTCCATTTCCCAACTTTCTGAACCACATCCTTCAAACAGACAATTTCTGAACCCCCTGTGGCGTGAGGCAATGGCTGATGAAATTGCAGCCTTGGAGTCCAATAAAACATGGGTAATTGTTCCTCTACCTCCCAACAAGAAACCTATTGGATGCAAGTGGGTTTATAAGGTCAAATACAAAGCAGATGGCAGTGTGGACATATTAAAAGCTCGGTTAGTTGGAAAGGTTACACCCAACAATATGGCATTGATTATCATGATACACTCTCCCGCTGCGAAAATTGTTACTTTTCAATGCTTATTGGTTATTGCAGCAGCGAAGGATTGGTCTTTGCACCAATTAGATGTCACTAATGCCTTCTTACAGGGCGATTTAAATGAGGAAATTTATATGACAATTCAACAGGGCTTCGATAAACAAAAAGGAAATCTATGCTTGCAAACTTCTTAAATCATTATATGGTTTGAAACAAGCATCAAGACAATGGAATTCGAAGTTTTGTCATGTCATGATACATGCTGGTTATTCTCAATCAATGCATGATCATTCTTTTTTCATTAAAAAAGAGCATAATTATATTACTATGCTCTTAGTTTATGTCGACGACATTGTTATTACCGGTAATAATTTTTGATTCCATAAATGATTTGAAGCAACATTTACATCTACATCTTGCTGTTAAGGATCTTGGAACACTTAAATACTTTCTGGGAATTGAGGTAGCTCGATCGAAATCTGGTATTTGTCTTAACCAGCGCAAGTATACCTTAGAACTTCTTTCTGATGCTGGCATGACTGGATGTAAACCTATTGATACACCGATGGAGCAGCACTTGAAGCTAACCTCTTTTGAATATGATCAATGCAACGAGTCTTCTGCTTCGGATCCCCTTCTATCCGATCCCACAAGCTATCAACGTTTGATTGGCAGACTAATTTATCTCACCATTACTAGTCCGGACATATGCTATGATGTTCAAAATCTTAGTCAGTTCATGCAAACACCAAAGCAATCACATCTGACATTCGGCTCATCGAGAACTCGATTATTTGAAGAAATCTCCAGCCATGGGGCTTTTCTTCTCTTCAAAATATGATTTGGTTCTTTCTGCTTATTGCGATTCCGATTGGGGGTCATGTTTAATGAGTCGAAAATCAGTCACAAGATTCTTCATTCAACTTGGTTCATCAGCTATCTTGTGGAAAACCAAAAAACAAGCTACTTGTTTCCCGATCTTCCGCCGAAGCAGAGTACCGCTCAATGGCATCAACATCATGTGAAATCACATGGCTTCGTGGTTTAATTATTGATATGGGGTTACATTTCCAACATCCAACTATTCTATATTGTAATAATCAAGCTGCCCTTCATCTAGCAGAGAATCCTCTTTACCACGAACGTACCAAATACATTGAGGTGGATTGTCATTTTATCCGTGAAAAGATTCATTCAAATGTCATTGATAGTTCACACATTTCCACTCATCATCAACCAGCTGATGTTTTTACGAAGGCCTTAGGGGGAGATCAGCATCGATATCTTTTATCCAAGCTTGCCATGATTAACATATTACAAGCTTGAGGGGGGAATGTTAGTTATAGTTTATCCAATATTTCATGTTATCTGGATCATGATCTTTTATCTTCTTATCAGTTTAGATAATATTAGTTAGAGTAAATAATGCTAAGTAGTTAGTGATTAGTTGTTTAAATAAACCATGTAAATCTTTTCTCAAGCATGCAGTTTGAATAAACGAGTTTCTTTCATTCTAAATTTTTCTTCTGCAAGTGCTGTGCCTTCATATGTTAATAATTCAATGATCATCCAGCACACACTTTAACACATCTCCACTCCCGATTACTAATGACGTACCTCAATTCAATGTTGGCATTGCCTGGATCAATCTCCAGAAACTGAAACGACAAATCATCCAATAAATTCTCATCTTCTTCTTAACTATCTGCATTTTCAATATACTTGTCGCTTAAACATGACACGTTTGAAGAAAAACCGGAAAAGTAACACGAAAATTATTAGACTATATGCCTGAGATTTCATGGAATTCAAATAGATCACTCTTTTCTTCCTGGAAAACAACCGTTTAAGCCTTCCAAATCTTGAGTTTGAGATTTTTTCTTTCATGACAGCAAGGAACATAATTAGTCATTTCCCAACCCAAAAAAGTTAAAGAGGGTGTCCCTATTTCTCCTCCCTGTCATAACAGAAAGTTTGTTCCTGGTACGGACTTCAAGGCTTCACCTTTTTCCTGTATATTGTATTGATCGCAAGCACAAACACCTCGTAGGAACAATGATTGTTGTCATGTTTTCTTGCGAAAAATCCAGGAGTTATAAGGGACATACACACAAAAATGGAGATACAAAGATTTACATGGTTCGGCAAAACCTGCCTACGTCCACGGAGCACACACACTTTCACTATATCAAATATGAAGGGATTACAAAAGGAGTACAAATTCTCAACTCTCGGAGAAGGAGCAAAGAGCTCAACTCAACTCTAACCATCTGTACGCTCTTTGTTCTCTCTCAAAGCTCACATTGCTTTGGTTTGTGTTGTGATTACAAAATGAACAAATCTCTTGCCTATTTATAGGTGAAAATCATGGTGTGAACCAAGAAACTTCTTGGAATAAACTTAGGCATAATTAGGCATTGGATTCAACCTTCAAATTTGGCATGGTTGTTTGGCCAAATTTATTCGTCTTCAAACTTGGCTCACCATTGTGGAAAATTCCAACAATGGGTTAGGTATAATCCAACAATCTCCCACTTGAAGGCTGATTTCAATCCGTCTTCACATCTTGATCAGTGGTGTGCTCGACCTCTATCTTCAACATTGGAGACCAACTGAAGTTGTACATAGCTTCAGCTTATCGATGGTGACAACCTCTGACGACTTGTTCGCTGACAACCAACTGCATCTGCTATCAGCTCCCACTGCATGACCAATATCTGGCCTTGTACAGACCTCGTCATACAAAAGACTTCAATGGCTTGGACTTGAGCCATGAATTTTCTCTCTTCATCCATTATATGATATTGATATTGGATAACCTGAAGTGACTGCCCAAGGGCGTACGCACTACCTTGGCATCACTCATGTTGAACCTCTTCGACACATGCTTCATGCGCTCAGCCTGAGATAACTGCAAAATTTCCTTCTGCTTAGCTGGACCTAGATCTTTCATGTCAAACTCATTTGACAATTGCATCCCCAACTTCTTGATCTTGTCCAATTGTGAGTGTAGCCTTGAGCAACACTTTTGCCAATACTGATCGAATAAAGACTAGCTTCACTGCTGATGAAAACATGTTGATGTAATCAATTCATCTTTGATTAGCAACATGCCTTGACATTTTCTTCCTTCACACGATGTACCCATTTGCTGGGAAGGACTTTCTTTCCTCTTGGTGCCTCCGTATGCTCCCAAGTTTTGTTGCAGATCTGAGACTGCATTTCATCCCTCATTGCAATCTCCCCCTTGTTAGCATCTTCTGCCTGACATGCTTCCTCGTAGCATTCAGACTCTCCACAATCTGTAAGAAATAAATAATTCATATAATTTCTGCTTGCTATATAAGGTCGAGATGACCTTCTCGATGCAGGAGGACTATGAACCAGTGGTGAACCATACTGCTCTGCGCTTCGAGTTCCTCTAGAACTATATTTTCATCTTCATCTTGTGCCATAGTACTGTCTGGCACGCCATCTCGCTCAACATAGACATGATCACTCGTGGACTCATGTGTGCTCTTTGTGTGTCTGTCTTTGTACATAACCCTTTCGTTGAAAATAACATCAATGCTGCAGATTATCTTCTTGTTCTCATCATCCCAAATGCGATAGCCAAACTCAACCTTGTCATACCCGACGATGGTGAATTTATGGGACTTCGGGTCAAGCTGATTACTACTTTGATCACCTACATGTACATATGCAATACAACCGAATACTTTCAGATGCGTGAGTTTCACCTCATTCCTGCTCCATACCTCCTCTAGTAATCTGAGCTCTAAAGGTGATGAGGGACTTATATTGTACACTACAGTAGCTACTGCTTCAGCCCATAATGACATGGGTAAACCTGACTGTATCTGCATGCTTCTGGCTTTCTCTGTCAATGTTTGGTTCATTCATTCTGCTACACCATTATGTTGTGGTGTACATGGTATAGTTCTCTCCAACTTGATATCATTCTCGTAGCAGAATTTCTTAAATATGGTGTCAGTGTATTCACCACCATTGTATGATATAAGCTTCTTTACTTTCAACCGCGTCTCATTCTCCATCATGGTTTTCCATACTTTGAATACATCAAATTTATCTGATTTATGCTTCAACAAGTAATCCATACCTTTTGTGAATGGTTGTCGATAAAAGTCACGAAGTATGATTTTCCGCCATTGGATAAGACGGGTGTTAGACCACATATGTCTGTATGAACCAATTCCAGTTTCTCTATTCTGGGGGGTCGACCATTTGTCTGAAATCTTACCCTCTTCTGCTTGCCAAAGATGCAATCTTCACATTGATCTATGTCCACTGACTGCAAGCCTGACAGCTTTCCCTTCGATTGCCTCACTTTGAGCAACAACTCACTCAAATGGACAAGTCTCTGGCGCCAGATGTTGGAATCGTTATCACATGTACCAGTTATAATTGTTTGACAAGCCTCTTCTGTCGTAAATGGAGAAACTCCATTCTTTCATAGTGCTATAGTCATTGCTCCTCTCGAGATCTTCCAATTATCACCATTGAAGATCATCGTGTATCCTTCACTTGCGAGTTGTCCGACCAAGACCAGGTTCTTCCTCAGGTCGGGAATATGTATGATACTTTTCAGTTTCCAAGTTGATCCGTTCAACTTGATCTTCACATCACATTTCTTAATGATATCATAAGGTTGGTCAAGATACAATTTACCATAGTTATCTGGTGCATATTCTTCCAAGTAATCTCTATGGGAGGTAGAAACACCAGAGTCTGATATCCAAGACTCTTGATTACCATCCAGGGAACAAATCGAAAACACATCATCCTCTGATATTGATGCTATGTTTGCCTCTGTATTCCTTCTGATTCCTTGTTCAGGGCTTTACAATTGCTTTTGTAATGCCCAAGCCCGCCACAATTCCAGCACTCAATAGTCTTTGAGTTTTGGGAATTAGTAAGATTCCTGGATTTGTACATCCTAACTTTTTATCTTTCTCGATGGTTTGATATGCCTCATCCATTTTCTCTGGTTCTTCCTCTTGCTTCAGTAGGCAAAGCCGAAGGACGGCGTCTTACTTGACTCTCGCCTAGGATTTCTTCGCTAAGAACTAGATCACGAACATCGTCAAATTTTGACTTATTGCTTCCTGACGAGATACTCACTGCTGTGACTGTAGCATTCCATTCGTCTGCGGCCATAGCTCCTGATACTTTGATGAGATAGTACTTGAATAGTACACACTAAGTAAGTTCTCAGGAAAGAGAGAATCTCAATCTTTCCTAGACAGATACTGATTTTCCTAGACAGAACCTCCTTAGTCAGTACGTATTCGCTTACCACACCAAAGCTCCACCCAGCATAAAGAACATAGCTCTGTCATATCCTTTGGAACCTTTTCTGCCCTTAAATAGCTCTGATACCAGTTGTTAGGGAACAATGACTGATGTCTTGTTCTTGCGGAAATTCCATGAGCTATAAGGGGCAGAAAAACAACACACACACACACACAAATGGAAACACAAAGATTTACGAGGTTTAGCAAAACCCGCCTACGTCCACGAGCACACCACTTTCACTATATCAAATATGAAGGGATTACAAGAGGAGTGCAAACTCTCAACTCTCGGAGAAGGAACAAACTGTTCAACTCAACTCTAACTCTCTCTACACTCTTTGTATGCTCTCAAAGCTCACATTGCTTTGATTTGTGTTGTGATTACAAAATGAACAAATCTCTTGCCTATTTATAGGTGGAAATCATGGTGTGAACCAAGAAACTTCTTGGCATAAACTTAGGCATAATTATGCATTGAATGCAACCTTCAAACTTGTCATGGTTGTTTGGCCAAATTTATTTGACTTCAAACTTGGCTCACCATTGTGGAAAATTCCAACAATGGGTTAGATATAATCCAACAATATCCCACTTGAAGGCTGATTTCAATCTATCTTTGCATCTTGATCAGTGGTGTGCTCGACCTCCATCTTCAACCTTGAAGACCAACCGAAGCTGTACATAACTTCAGCTTATCAATGGTGACAACCTCTGATGACTTGTCTGCTGACAATAACTGCATCTGCTATCAGCTCCCCCTGCATGACCAATATATGGCCTTGTAGAGACCTTGTCATACAAAAGACTTCAAATGGCTAGGACTTGAGCCATGAAGTTTCTCTCTTCATCCATTCTAGGATAATGATCTTTGGATAACCTGAAGTGACTGCCCAAGGGCATACGCATTACCTTGGCATCACATGTTGAACATCTTCAACACACGCTTCATGCACCCAGCTTGTGATAACTGCAAAATACCCTTTTTCTTATCTTTAGGGATCCGCATCCCAAGAATCTATTTAGCTGGACCTAGATCTTTCATGTCAAACTCCTTTGACAGTTGCATCCCCAACTTCTTGATCTTGTCCAATTGCGAGTGTAGGCCTTGAGCAACACTTTTGCTTAATACTGACCAAATAAAGACTAGCTTCACTACTGATGAAAACATGTTGATGTAATCAATTCCATCTTTGATTACCAACAGGGCTTGGACATTTTCCTCCTTCACAAGATACACTCATTTTCTGTGAAAGGCTTTCTTTCCTATTGCTGCCTCCGTAAGCTCCCAAGTTTTGTTGGAGATCTAAGACTGCATTTCATCCCTCATTGCAATCTTCCACTTGCTAGCATATTCTACTTGACATGCTTCCTCGTAGCATTCAAATTCTCCACAATCTGTAAGAAATAGATAATTCATATATCTTATGCTTGGTATATAAGGCCAATATGACCTTCTCGGTGCAGGAGACTCATGTGGTGTGCGAGACTGCTCTTTATTGCTCTGTGCTTCGAGTTCCTCCAGAACTATATTTTCTCGTCTTCATCTTGTGCCATAGTACTGTCTGGCACGCCATCCCGCTCAACAAGATCACTCGTGGACTCACGAGTGCTCTTTGTGTGTCTGTTTTTGTACATAACACTTTCGTTGAAAATAGCATCCTGCTGCAGATTATCTTCTTGTTCTCATCATCCCAAATGTGATAGACAAACTCATCCTTGTCATACCTGCCGAGGTGAATTTATGGGACTTTGGGTCAAGCTGATTACTACTTTGATCACCTATATGTACATATGCAATACAACCGAAGACTTTCAGATGCGTGAGTTTCACCTCATTCCTGCTCCATACCTCCTCTAGTAGTTTGAGCTCTAAAGGTGATGAGGGACTTATATTGTACGCTGCAGTAACAACCGCTTCAGCCGAGAATGACATGGGTAAACCTGACTGTATCTGCATGCTTCTGAATTTATCTGTCAATGTTTGGTTCATGCATTCTGCTAAGCCATTATGTTGTGGTGTACCTGGTATAGTTCTCTCCAACTTGATACCATTCTTGTAGCAGAATTTCTTAAATATGGTGTCAGTGTATTCACCACCGTTGTCTGATATAAGCTTCTTTACTTTCAACCGTGTCTCATTCCCCATCATAGTTTTCCATATGTTGAATGCATCAAATTCATCTGATTTATGCTTCAACAAGTAATCCATACCTTTTTGTGAATGATTGTCGATAAAAGTCACAAAGTATGATTTTCCGCCATTGGATAAGACTGGTGTTGGACTACATATATCAGTATGAACCAATTACAGATTCTCTATTCTGGGGGGTCGACTGCTTGTCTGAAAGCTTACCCTCTTCTGCTTGCCAAAGATGCAATCTTCACATTGATCTATGTCCACTGACTGCAAGCCTGGTAGCTTTCCGTTCGATTGACCCACTTTGAGCAACATCTCAGTCAAATGGCCAAGCTCTGTTGCCACATGCTTGCCAAAGATGCAATTTTCACATTGATATATGTACCATTTTTCAAAATATCTTTCAATTAAATCTCCCAAAAAATCGTCTTATCAACTAAATACAACTTTTAACAAACTTCTTTCAACTAAGTCTGTTTTAATACTCCTTTTTAATATAATGGTTGACTGAACATGAATCGATCAAAAATCCAAAACTCCAAAGCATTACTTCCACCCTTTTCGGACTTAACATGCCAAATACGATTTCATCGAAGGATCGGGAGGCGAGCATGTTGGATTGGACATTGAAGTTTACGCAGAACATGTAGTTGGAGTGGCCGGTTGCGGTTTTGATGTGGGACCCGTGGAGACGTCCCTGAGGTGGAGGGTGCAGTAGTCGGAGGCAATAGCGAGGAAACAGTTGTCCGGGGAGAAGGCGAGATCTGAGATTCCTAGTCCGTGCCCATGTAATTGTTGGTTGGGTGGCGGCGGGGGAAGACATGAGGTAGGTGTAGGCGATCTTGTCGGCGGAAGCGAAGGCGAGGAGGCTGCTGTCGAGAAGAGAATTTGATGCTGGAGATGCTGCGTTAAATTTGGAAAGAGTTAATGTACGTATTGTGCCAACAAATTATATTTTGTTTTGTTAGAATATATTATTGTTGTAATTATCATCAACATGTAAATGTCATTATAAAATTATTTGGGAGCTGAGTGTGTGCTTCAGAAAGTAATGGTTGAAGGGTATCGATATGTCTTCCGCCATTGATGACATTTAGGTCCTTTTGGTGGTTATATATATATATATATATATATATATATATATATATATATATATATTATTACTATATAATAAGTGTCAAACACTTATGAATAGTACTATTCTAATGAATAGTACTATTCTAATGAATAGTAACGAATAGTAAAGTACTATTCATTTTTTTTCAATTTTTTTTGTTTTTTTTAATTTTCGTTTTTCAATTTTTTTTTAATAATTTTTTTTTGTTTTTAAATATTGTAGATGCTTGTGTTTGGCCTGAACCGATTAGGAAAAAATATATCTTAATTGATTTATGTACGCAACTTCAAATGTTATTTTTTAAGTTTATATAATAAGATGAATATTTTTTTTTTTTTAAAAGATAGAGTTGTCATTTGGTTATTTTTTCCCCATTCAATTATTATAGCATAGTCGTTTTTTAAAAAAATTTGTTAAAATCGATCATTTGAATTGTTATATTTTTCGATCAAATCAGGAAAAAAATGATCAACATGCTGGTACCTGGCACTGCACATTGTGCGGTGCCCGAAAAAAACTAGTATATATATATGATGAAAAAATATTTTTTATTACTTATATCACTATATATTGGGCAAAGAAATTGGTGGTGGAATTTCAAAGTATTATGTAAAACAAATGTAATGTACATGCACCTACGTGCATCGATAGACTCATGCGATGCATGTGACTCATGCAGTGCATATAAATTACATGCACCGATAACCAAAAACATAATATATTGGTTCATGTAAATTACATGCACCGCTTGAATCTATAGGTGCATGTAAATTACCTAGCGATGCATGTAATTTAAATGCATGTAAATTGTGGTGTCCATTTTATTCTTCATTTTTGCTATTTTCTAGGTCATGTTGCCGCATCTGGGGCCAACAAGTGGTATCAGAGCCTCGTTGTAAAAATCTTAAAAATTCTATGTATGCTCTGTGGTTTCAGCCTTGACCGATCTTCCAAATAAGAAAAGATTTTTTGAGATATTTTTTTTAGACAATTTTATTGTTGTTAGAATGGTGGCACAGTTCGAGATTGAAAATTCAACGGAAGCAATTTCATGTTGTGGAAAATGAAGCTGCAAGCAGTTTTACGAAAAGATCGTTGCTTGACGGCTATTGGAGATAGACCGACGGAGGGCATACACGATGAAAAGTGGAATGAGATGAATGGTAATGCTATTGCCAATTTGCAACTGGCTCTAGCAGATGTGGTATTGTCAAGTATCACTGAAATAACAAATGCAAAAGATTTGGGATACTTTGGAAAACCTGTACGAGGCCAAGTCACTACACAACAAGATTTTCCTAAATAGAAGATTTTATACTCTCTGGATGTCAAAATTCTCGTCCGTGACAGACCAAATCAATACATTGAATACTCTATTTGCCCAACCTACTACTTTGGGGCATAACATAGAGGAAGTTCAATATGCGGAGGTTCTACTTCAATGTCTACCAGATTCATACGATCAACTCATCATCAATCTGATCAACAATATCACTACTGATACGTTTGTCTTCAACAATGTTGCAGCCGTGGTTCTTGAAGAAGAAAGTAGGCGCAAGAACAAGGAAGACAGGTTGTCAAGTTCGAAGCAGACAAAATCTTTACCGATGATGAGAGGAAGATCGACATAGCGTGACTCCAGTGGGAACCACAAGTATAGTAGATCCAAATCCAGAAGTAAGAAGAAGAATTTTTACTGCTATAAATGTGGCGGTGAATGGCACTTCAATAAAGATTGTACAAGTAAGAAGAGTGTCGAGAAAGATTCTCAAGGAAATGTTGCAAGTACCTCAGACGGTGGTGAAGTATTGTTCAACGAAGCAGCAACTATTGCGGAAGGCAGACACAGATTTTATGAGTCATGGATAATGGACTCAGGAGTGACATATCACATGACGTCTCAGAGAGAATGGTTCGACCAATATGAACCAGTCTCAGGAGGATTTGTATTCATGGGAAACAATCATGTCTTGGAAATCGCTGGGGTTGGAACCATCAAAATTAAAATGTTTGATGTTACTATTCGCACCATGCATGAGGTACGGCATGTGAAGGGGCTGACAAAGAATCTTTTGTCTTTGGGACAATTGGATGATAACGGGTGCAAGACCCGTATCGAAAATGAGATCATGAAGATCGTGAAAGGTGCACTTGTGGTAATGAAGGTGGAAAAGCTGCTAATAATATGTATGTGTTTTTGGGGGACACACACAAAGAGGCAGAACTAGCTATTGCATCGACTAGTTCGGAAGAAGAACTAAAAGTGTTATGGCATATGAAGCTTGAGCATATGTCAGAATGAGGGTTGAAGGTTCTATAAGAACGGAAGCTGCTGCCAGGGCCTTACAAAAAGCGACTCTACCTTTTTGTGAGCATTGTGTTGCCAGTAAACAACACAAACTAAAGTTTGGCACATCTACTGCCAAGAGCAGCGGTGTATTGTAGCTGATTCATTCTGATGTTTGGCAAGCACTGGTTGTAACTCTGGGAGGAGCGAGATACTTTGTCTCGTTCATTGGTAATTTTTCTAGAAGATGCTCGATATCCAATCAAGAAGAAATCAGATGTTTTTTCCAGACTTCAAGGTGTTCAAAGCGCGGGTGGAACTTGACTCTGAAAAGAAAATCAAGTGTCTAAGGAATCAATGATGAATTTGATGCATATTGTCAACAAGAGGTCACCAAAAGACAATTCACGACGGCTTACACACCTCAACAGAATGGAGTCGCGGAGCGGATGAACGGAACTCTGTTAGACAGAACAAGAGCTATGCTGAAGACTGCGGGTCTAGCCAAGTCATTTTGGGCAGAAGCAGTCAAGACCGCCTGTTATACTATCAAAAGCTCTCCATCAGGTATGAACTGACAAGCCGGTTGATTATTCTCGGTTACACACCTTTTGGAAGTCCGGTGTACGTTCTGTACAACGAACAAGAAAGATCAAAGTTGGATTCAACATCCAGAAAATGCATCTTCTTGGGCTATGTTGAATGTGTTAAGGGGTATCGTTTGTGGGATCCCACTGCCCACAAACTTATTATCAGCAGAAATGTTATCTTCAATGAAGATAAAGTGAAGGGAGACAAAGGCACACTTAATTCAGATACTACTACAATTCAGGTGGAAAATAAGACAGATGAAGATCAAGTTTCTTCTATGATATTAACTAAGCACAACGAACAAGAACCAGTTGAGTCCGAGATTCTCAAATTCATGCAGTCACTTATTAGAGGAGACCATCGGGTTGGCTTCCAGATTATGTTACTGAAAGCAATATTGCATACTGCTTATTAACAGAGGATGGTGAGCCATTGAGTTTCCAGGAGGCTACTCGAAGTTCTGATGTGTCCCTGTGGACGACAGCAATGCAGGAAGAATTTGAGACTTTGGATAAGAACAAAACTTTGGGATCTTGTTACACTACCACGAGGACGGAAATCTATCGGTAACAAATGGGTCTATAAGATCAAGTGTGATGGTGATAACCAAGTGGGGTGATATCGTGCAAGATTGGTGGTGAAAGGATATGCTCAGAAAGAAGGTATAGACTTCAATGAGATATTTTCTTCTGTGATCCGGCTTACAACAGTCAGAGTAGTATTGGCATTATGTGCGGTGTTTGACCTACATCTAGAGCAGCTAGATGTGAAAACAACATTTCTTCATGGTGATCTTGAATAAGAAATTTATATGCTCCAACCAGAAGGTTTTGCTAAAATAGGCAAATAGAACTTGGTTTGCAGGTTGAACAAATCTCTGTACGGTCTCAAACAGGCGCCGATGTGTTGGTACAAGAGATTTGATTCCTATATCATGAGCCTTAGGTACAACAGACTCAATGCAGATCCTTGTGCATATTTCAAGAGATCCGTGGATGATGATTTTATCATTTTGTTGTTGTACGTGGACGACATGTTGGTAGTAGGCCCCAACAAAGTTCGAGTCAAAGAATTGAAGGCACAGTTGGCTTGATATGAAGGACTTGGGTCCAACAAACAAGATTCTAGGGATGTAAGTTCACCGAGACATAAATAGCAGAAATATTTGGCTTTCCCAGAAAAATTATTTGAGGAAAATCTTGCAACGCTTCAACATGCAAGATTGCAAGCCAATTTATACCACATTTCCTGTTAGCTTCAAGTTATCCTCCAAGATGTGTCCTAGCAGTGATGGAGATGTTTGTACCGTATGCATCAGCGGTGGGAAGTTTAATGTTCGCCATGATCTGTAGAAGACCAGATATTGCACAAGCATTGGGAACAGTCAATCGTTACATGGCGAATCCTGGACGAGAGCATTGTAACACAGTTAAAAAGATCCTTAGATACAGTAAGGGTACCTCGAATGCTTCATTATGTTATGGAGGTGGGGCTATGTGGATTCATATTATACTGGTGATCCGGATAAAAGAAAATCTACTACTGGTTATGTGTTTACACTTGCAGGGGGTGCAGTGAGCTGGGTTTCAAAACTACAAACAGTTGTAGAGTTATCTACAACAGAAGCAGAATATATGGCAGATACTTAGGCTTGCAAGGAGGCAATATGGAACAAAAGGTTATTTGAGGAGCTCGGGTGCAAACAAGAGAAGATTCCCCTATTTTGTGATAGTCAGAGTGCTTTGCACAATGCAATGAATCTAGTCTTTCATTCCAGGACTAAACACATTGGCGTTCAATTTCACTTTGTTCGTGAAGTAGTGGATGATGGAAGTGTGGATATGCAGATCCATACGAAGGACAACCTAGCTTATATTCTGACACAGTTAACACTGATTGTGGCCTAGCAGGAACGTGAGCAGCAGGGTGTGTGTGATATCCGAAAATTATTGCGTTAACCCCGGAGTGATTATAATCCCTAATGGATTTTAATCGTGGTAATTATGAGATAATTACGGTGTTGAGACTCCCGAGGATTTTAATCCGGTATATGGGTCGTTGGACCCAGAGTTTGAGATTTATTCTCATTGAGGTCTTAAACCTTGGATTGTGTTGGTAGTGAGATCTGGAGACCGGGGTGCTTTGGATTGAGGTTTGTGAAATAATTGAGTGAGCGGGAGATAATTACTGAACACGCATGATTTTTAATGAGTTTTGGTGCGAGTATGTGAGACTCGAGATTTTGGAGCCTTGATACTATATATACCAAGTGGACTCGGTGTTCAGTCATTGCATTTGTTTCTCTCCCTCTCATATCTCTCTCCCCTCCCACGCTTCCCCTTTCACTCCCCTATTTCCCCTCTTTTCTCTTGGAAGAAAATTGAGCAAGTCGACTTGGGAGCGGAATTTTTCGAAGATAATTTGGTAATCTTCTTCCCCTCGCATCTGCCTTCGTTTTGATTGTAGTGTTGTAGAGTATGGGCATGTTGAGAGTTGGGTTTGAGTTTTTTAAATTTAGAGATTTTTAGGTTGTTGTGTTTAAGGAGGGATTTATGGTGTTTTTGTTGAGCATTTATGGTGTATTAGGTGTTGGGATTGTTATTCTGGGGGTACTTGCACGAAAAAGCCATTTTTTGGGCTGGTACAGAGCTCGCCGATCGATCGGCAATGGAGCGCCAATCAATCACGCGACATTAGCTGAAATGGACGACGATAAATAGTGTTGGTGATCGATCGAGCAAGACTATCGATAGATCGCGGGCGCCTGGCGATCGATCGGGCAGTCTTGCCGATCGATCGCGTGCAAGGGATTTCGCTGCCAAAATTTCTGTGGCTCTCGATCGATCGGGAGCTCATGTCTGATCGATCGAGAGGCTAGATTTTGTGAAAATTTTGGTTGGTCTTGGAATCGATGCATGCTTCGCCCGAGTCTTTTAAATGATTAATCATCATGATTCGATGACGTATTTGGAGGTTAAATACGTGCTTGGGTATGTGATTGTGTGCGTGTAATTAATTGTGAGTCATTAACTGTGTTTAGCAAACAATTCACTGGATCTTGGGGCAAAGGCATGATTGGCACTTGCTATTGGATAATAAAGTACGTGTAACGTACGCGCATAGTTAATATATTATTGTGATGTTCATGAATAATATATTGTTGTAGCCATCATTTTGATGTGCATTGAGAATTATTTGGTGTTGCTATTGAGAGACCAATGAGTATAACGATGTCGCTGTTGCGCGAGTATTGGATATGACACCGCCGCCGTTGAGCGTGCGAGAGGTTATGATACCGTCGTTGTTGAGCGACCAATGAGTATAATGATGTCGCTGTTGAGCGAGTATTGGATATGACACCGCCGTCGTTGAGCGTGCGAGAGTTATGATACCGCCGCTGCTGAGCGAGCGATGGGACACAATATGGTGAAACTGGGAAATCATTAATTGAGATATATGTGATTTCTGTGAATCATTAGTGTAATGATTTAACTATATTTGATATGAAATTGGCATGGTGAGGATGAGTTTAGTTAATCAATGCAATGATTAACTGATTTTGGGAGTTTGATGGTTTTGGCTATTGTGAGAACATGAACATCACGGGGGATCCCATATGATAACGATACTATACATGGAGTATCTTTTAAAGTTACAGCTTTATATTTTGTAAATTATGAATTATGATATTGCGGAGATGGTGTTATTGGTAAGCCCCGTGTGGGGGCTGTTTCTATTGGGACATATGGAACAGGCACAACACTAATTCTGGAGTTGAGCTCGAGCGGTTGATTGGAAATGCTCACAGGAATGAGGTATCAATGCTGGTATTGGGTATTATGTTTATGTAATAGATACACATTACTTATTCAATGCTCGTATGTGAGCATTCTCATATGTGTATATGATTTGTATAAATGTTGTTAGATTTCTCTTTTCATTCATGGTTTACATGCAATTAATTATGGGGTGTTGCATGATGAATTGAGAACATGTTAGGGTATTATGAAGTGTATACTTATGCTAGTTGAGCAACATTGAGAATTGTACATTAAGAGGAATGATGCCAAAAATTTTATAGATTGCATATTAAGGTTATTGATGTATGTACAAGAATTTTGTAAGTGATAAAAGTATGCAACATTAATTGTTGATAACACACTAATAACGGGTTAAGGTAGCGAGGGCCTTATAGTGTGTCAAGATTGAAAGGATATGTGGAGATGTGTTTGATTCTCAATCAAATCTCCAAATGGGAGAAATGTCGGCAAGCAAGTTGTGAGACAAAATGTTTGCATTTATTGAGGATGGATAGATGATATGGAGCTGGCAAGTTGGATGATGGCAGCTGAAAATTGTAATAAAGAAAAATAGTTATTGACGCGTTTTCAGATTAGGGGAGCTGCCTATAAATATGGCTCCCCTCCCCTCATTTCAGTATCCCATTCTGAAGTATCCCATTCTGAGTGTTCTCTCATATCTATATATTTGAATGTGTATTTTTTATAATATTTGTGAGATAGTTTTCTCCTATATTGAGAGTGTTGTTCTCTTTGAAAGATAACGAGGTGTTATAACCCACAAAGTATTATAGTTGAAGCTTTTCATATGAAACAATTAAAATAAATTGGTGGTGGAAGGTTACTTTCCAAATATTCAAAGTTCCTTCTATAATAAGTTCCAGGCCTAATAACTATGGGAAAAATCCTTCTGGATCCAATGTTTGGCGTGCTCCGCCACCTGGCGTCCTCAAGATTAATGTTTACGTTGCTGTTCCGATTGCACAAAATTGGGATTGGGTGGTTATCAGAGACTCATGTGGATCGTTTTGGTGGTGCACGCGACTCGGATTATGTGACATTTCTCCCCTCAGATTAGGGGTGGGCATTTCGGGTCGGGTATTCGGGTACCCGACCCGACCAGATCGGGTATTCCCGAACGGGAATGGAAAAACGGTAATTTTTCGGGTTCGGGACAATACCCGATTCCCGACCCAAAAATTTCGGGTCGGGAATCGGGTATCTTCTTGGAACCCGATCTGGATTCGGGTACCCGATCGGGTTCCAAGAAATTAAAAAAAAAATTTGTTTGTTGTGTATTGTAGAAGCAAAAAAAAAATTAAATAAAAAAAAAGCAAAAATAGGGTACCCGAGCCGAATTGTTCGGGTACCCGAAATAGAGGTACCCGAACAATTCGGGTCGGGAATCGGTAAGGCATATGGGGTACTCGACATTTCGGGTACCCGACCCGAATTTCCCGATTCCCGAGATACCCGACCCGATCCCACCCCTACCTCAGATAGTTGAACTACTGGCTATCCAGGAGGGCATTGCAATAGCTCGGCAACATCAATGGACTTGGGGCCTTCTGGAATCTGATGCAGTAGTGGTGATGGATTGATTTTGTGATGTCCAGGAATAATTAATAATCGTTTATTGGATTTAATTATGATGTTTATATGATATGTCGGGATTTAATTCTTGGGTATCGGACTTTGGATTGTAGTTGAGATAAATGGTTCCGGGATTGAGTTTAAAATGTTAATTAAATTCAAGGACATTCTTAAATTCTTGGGATGTCATCTTGGTCTGGGATTGGAATAAATAATTCTGGGTTGAACTTGTGATGTAAATTAAAGTTAAGAGGGTTTCTTGCAATAATAAATTAGTTGATTTATATTAAATGATAACTAAAAGGATGAGATGATAATTAGATGGGGGTAGAATTAATGATTTCACTTCCTTCCCCTTCTCTCACTTGGATCGACTTCTCCCAGTTTCCCTCCACACATCTCACGGCCGGTTTCATTGTTGCTGCCCTTAACGGCACTGCCATCAGGGGAATCATCCACCATCCATATGGAATCTTTTTTTCCTTTTTTAAAAAAAGATTTCAAATGAATGGTGATGATGCCCCTAAGGGCACTACCCTTAAGGGCATCATCAAACAAACCCTCACGACCACAGCAGCGAAGAAAAGCACAGCGATTTCGACAAATTTTTTGAAAGAAATCTTCAGGGTGTGAACTATTTCCCCATCTTTACCTGATTATTCCTTTTCTTTTCGTCTTGGTATGAACTCCATTACTGCTGCGATTTTTGTAAGGTTTTATGGTCGATTTTTTTTTTTTTAAATCTACTGCATTAAAGTTCGAAAATCTTGCTATTGTTTGGGTTCGAATTTCCTGCTCCTTTGGTTCCAATTTTTGTTCTGTTTGGGATCGAGAATGCTGACTGTTGGCTCGAGATTTTGGCTGTTCTTGGACCGATTACTTTGTTATCCTTGGTCTAATTATGTAGCTAATTTTAGGCCAAAATATGCTGCTGTTTGGACGAAAACTTATGCTGGTTTTGATTCGAAAAAGCTTGCTGTTTGTTTCGATTTCTCCTGCTGTTTGAGTTCGAAAATCTGCTACTATGTTGTTCAATTTTATGTGATTTTAGTTTGATAAGCATGATGCCTTCTTAGTTAAAAAATTATACAGATTGTGGTAAGGGAGTTATGTGTTAATGGATCAAGAATGTGTGTGCTGTGATGGCCGAACTTTGGGGCTTTTATGGCTGAGTTTCAGGGCCATTGTGGGCTTGAAAATTATGCTCATGAGATGTTTGATAAAATGTTTAGATTGTGTTTAAGTGTTGGCTTAAGCCTTGAGCAATTAGTGGTGAAAAACCTTCACTTTCCAAATTTAAAGCTTTATAGTGTCTTAGTGGGTGTTTGGGATTGAGATGGGATGTTACCTTCGAAGCATGTGTATTATGTGAATGTATGAGTTAGATACATGTTAGAATGTGTTATGACATGTAGTAAAGTGTTTGGGAGCAATATGCTTGATTATGTACCATAGTATGAATTGGTGATTTATATCACTTTAATGAGTTATTAATGATATATTGAGATGTTGGACTTTCTTAGAGCCACCTCAGACCTCAGGACAAAGATAATGGTAGCTAGTCTAGTATGGTGGATACGTACATTATTCAAGTAAATCGTTGAATGTAATGATTGTGTGTTGAGTATGTCATATGTAGTATGGTGGATATGTAATTGTACGTTATCCAAATATACGAATAAATAAATAAATATGTGTATACGTATGTGGTATGGGGGATGCGTAGTTGCAGGTGATCTGGGTATACAAAGTGGGTAATGCCTTGGGCATGATCAATATTGAGAAAATGTTGATAATGAGATAGACCGGTAGGCATGATTGTCTGAATTATGAAATCATTCATGATTAAGCATATATACTAGATTCTAGTTGTATTAAATTTATTGTATTGATGAGTATCATATTTTGAATAACGATATTGAACTTGATGTTATGAAAGTGTGTGAGATTGAAATAGGGACAGTTCGTTGAAGGTTACACGGATTCGAAATTGTACAGGGAGTACATATTTATATAGATTTTCAATAATCTTAAATTGTGATATTATGATCTTATTATAACCATTATGCATGTTACGAGTATGAGTATTGTGACGGAGTATGCTCACTCTGTTTGGATATGTTTCTGTTGAAACAGGTACAAGAGGCACCAACCGATTTTGGGAATTAAGCTCGAGCTTTGTTGGATAATGCTGCTTCCAGAAGTGTAGTATGAGAGTAGGAAGATGGTATACATTATTTATGCAATTATATTGGTATCTGTTTATTAGTTGCTCGTCTGTGAGCACTTGACGTTTGTATATAATTGGTATGCATGTCTCGAAGTTCCCCTTCATCTAAGGGCTATATATGTATGTTATTTTGAGGAGGACGTGATTTATTATATATTTGGGGAATTGATTATGATGTCGATTATTGATTGATGATTTATTACTGGGGATTTTATTGTTGTTTTGGAGATATTGCTATGATCCTTTGATATTTTTTTGGGAGGTCAAGTTTATTGGATGACTATGCTCAAATTTTTATAAAATCCATATTACGATTATGAGGCACGTTGGTGAAAGTTTGAGACGTAATGCATGTTGAATTGATCATACCATGCATTACATGTTTTGTAAATATGCATTATATGTGTAACATAGTAGGATGCAGTTTGTGGGAATTTATTGAAGAATATTATGAATATTACAAAATTCCTTAATAACGTATTAGGGGTTTGGGACCTTACACATTTCTTCAATTCAAACATATTTTGACCCTTCGAATGGATTTGATATTAGTCATTGTAAGCGTTGCGCTGATATGGTTGCTCATCTGCTGGCTGCTCCTGCAGTTTCTTCTGCGCCTATTCTTGACTCAATGGATTGCTAGTTATTTTTGCAACCTTTTGTAACTGTCGATTGGGCGATTGCTAATTAATACATGTTTTATTCTAAAAAAAAGTTTTCTAATTTTAGTTTTTAAAATAATTATATAATATTTTTTTTAAAAAAAAACTTAAGGGGTGAGTTACACGAAACACCACGTGTTATAACAAATATGCACGATACTCCTATCTATTAAGAAAATAGACACAAAAATCTCTTCATTTTCTTAAACTGTGCACGAAACACACACGTGTTAGCAAATAAGCAAAAATAACCTTATATTTGCTTAGACCCTGCATGAAACCCCCTATGTTTATAAAATTATAGTCAACAAAACCCCTTCTATTTTCTTAAACTCTACATGAAACTCTCCAATCTTAACATGAAACCCCCTCTCATTTACAAACTAACATATTTTATTTAATCTCGTTAAGCTGTATATAAACATATATATACTATATATGAATAATTATGAATTTGTTTCATAAAACTTACGTATAGATTTTATATACAACTTATTTTTTGAAAACATATTTGTAAAGGATATGGGGTTTCATGGAGGATTTAAGAAAATAGAGAATATTTTTGCCTATTTTTAACATGGACGAGTTTCGATCAGGATTTAAGTAATAGATGGGTTTTGTTACCTGTATTTATAAACAATGGGGGTTTCATGTAGAGTTTAAAAATATAGAGAGGTTTTCTTGCTTATTTTATTAACATAGAGGACTTTTGTGCCGAGTTTAAGAAAATAGAAGGGTTTTTGGATCTATTTTTTAACACATGAGAGTTTCATACATTTCATTATAACACATGGGGTTTCATGCAATTTACCCGGAACCTAACTTATTATGACTTGTTCTCTTGGGGTTCAACAATTGTCTCTGTTTTGTGATCAGTCGAATGTGGCGCTTGTGCCAGTGTATGGTTGAAAAGAATAATGTTGCGTCATTATCCTTAACTATAGTTATTGGTAAAGCGGTAAGCGTTCGATCCTACATGTTCAATGTTCAATTGTAGAAACTTAATTTGTTGCCATTGATTTTATTATTTCTTAAATCTATTATTTCTTTTGAATACTTTTTAAGATATATTTCTTAAATAAAGATGATAACCAATGTTCGTGGATCTCTTTTTTAAGCTAAAATCACATTAAATTGAAAATTTCTATTTTCTATATTAAATTTGTAATGTAATTGTCTTATATTAAATGTTTTTATTATCTTTCTGTTTATTGATATTTATTTATAATTATAATAGTTACTTTAGTAAATTTAAATTATATTGAAAATAATCAAAATATTTTATTTGAAAAAAATTACAATTTTAAATCGATAATCTAAACCAAATCAAATTGATAATCTAGAGTTGGTTTAATTTTTAATGGATTGGATATTATCAAAAATCGCATTTGAGTACAACGTTAATTAGGACATTTAACTTATTAGCGGACCAAACCCGTTTTCCAATCCCAGAAAATTCCAGTCAAATATTGTTTCTAATATAAATATATATATATATATATATATATATATATAAAGATATTCCAGTCAAATATTCTTTTAATTTATCAGTTTCAAACATCAAAATCAAATCCAGCAAATTGAAAATGCCTCTACGTTTCCAATAACGCTCCAACCCTATCAATCTTCTTCACCACGGCCAAAAGCAATGGATCTTCTCCCCAACAGATCTATATACATCTTTCTCCTGCTGTTTTTCCTGCTATTTTCCAGCTGGGTTTTTGCGGAAGACGATGTTAGGTGCCTGCAAGAAGTGAAGAGTTCATTGACTGACCCAGATGGCAAACTCAGCTCTTGGAGTTTCGCGAATACTACAGTCGGGTATATCTGCAAGTTCGTCGGCGTTTCTTGCTGGAACGACCGCGAGAATCGGCTTATCAGTATGGAGCTCCGGGACTTTAGTCTCGCCGGGAAGATCCCAGATGGTCTACAGTTCTGTCAAACTCTTCAAACGCTGGATCTTTCTGGTAACGGTCTATCTGGTTCGATCCCATCTCAAATCTGCGCTTGGGTGCCTTATCTTGTGACTTTGGATCTGTCCCGAAATGATTTGACCGGCCAAATCCCTGTTGATCTTGCTAATTGTACGTATTTGAATAATTTGATTTTAGACGACAATAAATTGTCTGGGGGTATTCCTTCCCAGTTTTCGAATTTGGGGAGGTTGAAAAAGTTCTCTGTTGTGAATAATGATTTATCTGGAAGAGTGCCTCTATTTAACTATGATTTGGAGCAGGATTATGGTGGAAATGGTGGTCTTTGCGGAGGTCCCTTGGGTAAGTGCGGTGGCTTGAGTAAGAAAAGTTTGGCGATTATCATTGCTGCGGGGGTTTTCGGTGCAGCGGCTTCGATGCTATTGGGATTTGGTTTGTGGTGGTGGTTCTTTACGAAGTCGAGTAGGAGGAGAAAGGCCGGGGATGGATTTGGTGGAAGAGAGGATGGGAGTAGTTGGGCTGGAAAATTAAGGTCTCACAGGCTTACTCAGGTTGTGTTGTTCCAGAAACCACTTGTAAAGGTTAAGTTGGCGGACTTGCTGGCTGCCACGAATAATTTTAGTGCGAAAAATGTTATAATCACAAGTAGGACAGGGACAACATTCAAGGCGGTTTTGCCGGATGGGTCAGCACTTGCAATTAAACGGCTCAATGCAGGTAAGATGGGGGAGAAGCAGTTTAGGATGGAGATGAATAGATTAGGGCAGCTAAGGCACCCGAATTTGGTTCCGCTCTTGGGGTTTTGCTTGGTCGAGGAGGAGAAACTCTTGGTGTATAAGCATTTGCCGAATGGGACTCTGGGATCTGTTTTGAATGGCAATCCTGGTGTTCTTGATTGGGGAACGAGGTTTAGGATTGGTTTGGGAGCAGCAAGAGGACTTGCTTGGCTTCACCATGGTTGCCATCCCCCCATCTTGCACCAGAATATTAGCTCTAACATCGTTCTGCTTGATGAGGATTTTGATGCTAGGATAATGGACTTTGGTTTGGCAAGACTTGTGCTTTCTTCGGAGTCTAATGAGGGTAGTTATGTTATGGGGGATTTGGGTGAAATTGGGTATGTTGCTCCGGAATACTCGAGCACAATGGTTGCTTCTTTGAAAGGAGATGCTTATAGTTTTGGAGTGGTACTTCTCGAGTTGGCAACAGGACAAAAGCCGCTCGATGTTAGCATGGCAGATGAAGGATTTAAGGGTAATCTAGTGGATTGGGTGAACCAGCTCTCTGCATCCGGGAGAATTAAAGATACTATCGATAAAATGCTGTGTGGTCGGGGTAATGATGAGGAGATTGTCCGATTCTTGAAAATCGCTTGTAATTGCGTGCTTTCTAGGCCAAAGGATAGGTGGTCTATGTACCAGGTTTATGAATCACTAAAGAGCATGGCTGAAGAACGGGGTTTCTCTGAACAGTATGATGAATTTCCACTACTTTTTGGGAAACAAGAGTACACCTCTCCCATTTAACTTGGGAAACCTAGTGTGAGATGTATGGCTAATGATTATTGCACATTTTCTGCAACCTGTGGTAAGTTCTTACAAGCAAAGTGTGTGGTGACCGTTTCGATTTATATTCCATAACACGCGATATTAGCTGATATATCTGTATAAATAGGTTGCTTATTGTATGCTTGAATATGTTGTAAGAAAGCTACTCTTTGGTTCTTTAGTATCTATTGTTTCCTATTCTGCTGCTGCCTCTATGCTTTGAAATATTGCATTGAAGATTTGATTGGTGATTAATTTTAATGCATAATAATTTTGTTGAAGCTCACAATTATTATATTATATGTGTGGTGAATTGAGAACAAACATTGGAAATATTTTGTGTTGGTTGAGCCATTTTGGGAAGTGTAGTTGAGACATTGATTTCATTACGGTCCCTTGTCCCCAATCCCTCTCATTTGGTTGTTTTCTTGTTTTAATCATCGTCACTTGCGGCGAATGGGTATACTTGCCTCCATTCTTGTGGGTTGTGTGCCAACAAGCAGGACTGGAGTAAGTTCGGTTATACCTCAATTTTTTTTTTTTTAAATCAATGGTATCACGGGCAACAATATATTAATGGTTTTGTCAATGCTACATCTGTAAGTCGTTTACCTCTATCTTAAAAACAATTGGATCGTGTGGGGCTTTCACATGTTATAAGAGGTCAATTTGAGGATCCAACAGCTCTTATTTTGTTGCATCATATGGAGTGAATCTCACCAAATGTAGCATAGACAATATCTGGATCAAGAATCTTAAGATTGAGTTATCGTTCTAAGTCATTCGATTCTAGACTACAATTGAAAAACCAATTGTGGTTCTTGTTCTTGGTATATGAAATTGATTTTGGCTCTGGTTTTAAATTGAACAAGTGGAGCTATTACTTAAGTGGCACAATGCTAAACTTCTCAACACTATATATATAGATATGTATATAACCAACCGCTCTAAAATCAGGTTTTAGAAGCATGATAAAAAAAAATATGATTTTTATTCATAATGCAAATATTAATATCAGTTACACGTTCATTACCTTCAAAAATATAATGTAGTGCAGAAATGAGTAAATAAATCTGGCCCATAAGCTGGGCAAACTTATCCTATTCACAAATTCGAAACCGGGCTCTCTTTCTTTCTAGTAGTAGGTAGTGAGGCTGAAGCCTGCAGCAGCATCCTTGAGCTCACTATGGGATACCTGGTGCACACATTGCATTGAATCCTTCACCGACGAATCCGAGCTGCAGTTCATATGATCAGTATTAGTAAAGTACTGTTTATTTAAAAACAATGATTCTTCTCTAAAACATAAAAAAATACGCGTATACACATTAAGGTGGCAGAAGTGTATTTTCTCATAATGCTACAGGTGTTAGGAATGAAGAAAAAGATTGGTGGGGTAATGATAATTATAGATACTAACAAAAAATCGAAAATTGGATCCTAAGTGGAGCTGTGTTACATTAGCTTCTTGTAGGTTGCAGAAAATCAACGATGCAATTCGGCGATTTTTTCAACCCTGACGGATCCCATTTGAGATTTGTTCTTAGTATCTATAATTATCTTTACCCCATCAATCTTTTTTTCCTTCCTAAAAAACTGTAGCATTATGGGACCTTACCGTGTATGAGGGAATTTTTTGATCATACCTTGATTCACATGCCTCTTTTGTCTCAATATATGATTGTCTATCATCAGCTGTCGTATTAAATTGCAATCCTTCATAATTTTGGGTGACAACTTCCCTTTCTTGTTCGTAATTAGATACATCCACTTGTGCATGAAATGGAGTAAAATCATTGTCGCTCACAATATGGGGACAAATGTTTAATCCCATCAAGGGTCTGGTCATGTTCTCGATAGATTCCACGTAAAATTCCTGATTTTCATTCATCAAGAAAAAATGGTTATCTGCAAAAGGTACTGTCTCACTCCCACATAACTCTGGTACATCAATATTCGAAAAAATGCCACCAAACTCGAGTTGGGCTGAAGGACAATAACAAGAATAGGGATCCACTTGGTTATTTAACTGATGCTCTTTATTTGCCTTGAGCTGCGACAATACCGACCTTAACTCAGACATGGTTTGTTGAATCTGGAAGCGCAACTGACAGATAATCACAGAACAACCATATACCGGAAATTTATCTCGCATTTCGGCCTCATATATGAAGGATTTCATAGCATCATCCTTTTGATCATCGGACTTCAAGCCGCAAAGTGTCTTCGTAACATTCGAGACCCCGAATAGTCGGTGCACATTTCGGAATATTTTGGACTGGTTGGCTGGAAAATATGGTGCAAGAGGGCAGGAGGGGGTGCACTTTCTTCTCTGATACTTGCATGCAGCACAGGCAGGGGTTGTTCCACCTTTTACTGTCATATTAAAATGGATTAATTATATTCAAAAGTTTAAATAAATAGAACCTAAGTTCGTATATATATATTTTTTAATTAGTATTTTTGATAGAGGCACATGTTACTTGAGGAAGGTATCAGAATCAAGAATTTGGATACATTAAGGTTATCATTTCTCCACGTCTTGGATTTGTTGGGATCTTAAGATCTAATAATGATTCTAAGCTCTATTCTAATGGGAAGTCAAATGTGTACGAGAGAGAAATGATATTTTGAATGTTTCAATACTCTGTACATGTACGTAATGTTACGTTGTGTACAGCTTTATTTTGTTGGACTTCTATATATATACATATATATATATCTATATATATATATATGTATATATATATATATGTGTATATGTATATGTGTGTGTGTAACATGCTTGAGTTATTAACCCATAAATGCGTACATGATATTACAATCCGACCATGATAAAGTTACGTAACAATAAGATTGATTCGAAGTTTAACTTGAATATTATTTTTATTATCTCAAGTAGCCTTTGGATTGAAGTATTTGATTTGAATGAAATGATTAGAAATCGAATCTTTTGAAATTTATGGGTTTGAAATGACATGCAATTAGTTGTCATTTCAAATCCTCTCAAAATACAAAGGAAAATACATTGCAAGAGACTAAGGAATTTGAAATGCCCACTTCAATTTTTACAAGATATAAGTGATGGATTTGGGTAAGAAATCTAAAATTCACTTATTTCAAATTCATCAATCCAAATACAACCTCAACATTTGATAAAGTTTGAGATGATTTGTTTTTTACATAGTGTGATCACTATCCTAGTTAATGGCCACGACTATGGACATTTGATGGAGCTTAAACTATTGAATTTCGTAGTTTTGTAATTGAGTTGAAATAAAGGGTAAAGCGGACAACCCTTAACGATTACATCTTTAGGATTTTATCTCCTAACATTTCAAAATGTGCACTTAGTCCACCGAGCAATTTTAAGTAGTGCACTTAACCCCCTAAACAATATTCGGGAACAATTTTTCTGAATATTCTGATGGCAAACTTCTTCATATGCGTCTCACATGTCACGATCGAGAGTATGTATATCTTTTCATGTATTTTCTGTAGAAATTTTATGAGTAAAATTCATCGACCGTTGTATACTCGTAATTTTTTTTTTTTATTTTCTGATGGGTATACTCGTAAAATTCCTGCAGATGATACATGAAAAGACGTACATACCCTCGATCGTGGCATGTGCGAATCACGTGAGGGAATTTGCTGCTAGAATATTAGGAAAAATTGTTCATGAATATTGTTTAGGGGGTTAAGTGCACTACTTAAAATTGTTCAGGGGATTAAGTACACATTTTGAAAGGTTAGAAAATAAAGTGTTAAATGGTATAAAGTTGGGGGGTTATCCGTTTTTCACCCATAGATAAAAGACTTGTTAGTGCAATCCGTCGAGTTCGGATGCAATGATTTCATTTGAAAAATAGATTTAGAAGAATGCGTTTTAAATGACTTATATTTGTTTAAAATAAAAATTTAAGATTGAATTAAAGTTAATAGATTTGAACAGTTGATGTGGAAATTATTTAAAACAGGTATAATAGATTTACGATTAGGATTTAAAATTTAAATCCATAGAATCCCATTAATTCTTCCATTTAAACGGATCATAAAAAAGAATTTCTTTTCTCTTATATTCATATACGAATTATATTACGTAAAAATTGGAGTATATGTTCTGAGTATTAAATAATAAATCATATTAAATTGGATATAAATAAATCAAAAAGGAAAAAAAAAAAGACATTCCTTATTCTTTGTTCAACATGATATTACATATTTGTAGTTCTATTCTTGGATTTAACCTTTTTAAATATTAATTTTTTAATATTCCACTTGCATCTAGAAAAAAGGGCTATGCATTTTAGCTAAGTAGAGACACATACTTTTTTCAATTTTGAAAATAGTTTGAGTATATTAATGATTTTCCTGTTTTGTTTTTTTTTTAAAATCTGTTTTTCATGTTAAGATAGATATACACACAAACTTATAAATATGGCTATATTTTATTAAAAAAAAGTACTCTAATATAATTTAGGATATAAACGTGACTTTCGTTAAATATTACGTGATATATGTTAATTATCATAGTTATTTTTTATATAATAAAATATCTAATTTTATATTATACACCTATTTTCTGGTAATCGATTTTGGGCCCACTGAAGTGCATTTGAGTTAAAAATTAGTACCATAGTGAAAGTGATCCGGTTCCAAAGCATAAATGACCTGTCCATAAATAAAAGGAGCCCCAAGACATGGAATGTTGGAATATACATATTATAAATATACGTCAGGTAAAAAATAGTATTTTATGTATTTTGGAGGTGGAAAAGGGCTTAAAGTATGAACAAAGTGATATGGTTCTTTGAGGTAGGAGACCCAAAAAAGATCATTACTAGATTGGGATGAGAATTCCTTTAATAAAATGATTAATATACTTATTATTTGATTCTATATAGACGTCAGGAAAGACTGGTGCAGAATATTGGTTATACAGGGCCCCCATCCAATAGGAAATAAGAGGGGCCCCATACATCTACGTAAACCAAAAATAAGAAAGTGGTTCAGGAAGCGGAGGGGCTTCGGCCACTCATTGTAGGTAACAGAAAATAGCCGAAGACACATCGGCTAAGAATTGACCGAACGATTCAACCATTAGTTAAATGGTTGAACCAATGACCAAGTAACGTATTGTTGTGATCGGGTCAATATGATTTTAAAAACTATGTTTGACGTTCTCTTTCTCGGAATTGATTAGAGAACCAGTAGCTTGCTTACTTTTTAGATAGCTTATGCATTTGGCTTTTGTCATTCTTTTTGGATCTTAGTTTGTTTATGTTATGTTGCTTCTTGGAGTGTTGCTGCTGGGATCATGTCTATTGTGTTGCGTGTCTCTGGCTCTCCTTTTGATCCGTTGATCTGCTGTTGTGACTTAGAGTGCTTGCTGGGATTATGTCAACTGTGTAGCATGCTTATGGCTCTCCTTTTGATTTGTTTGTTATTAGATTTTTTTCGTGGTTTTTTATTCGGTGTTTTTTCATTTACCTATAACTTTGTTTTTTTTGAGTATTTTGTACTTTCGTTATAATAATTTTTTTTGAGTATTTCTTGTATTTTGGTTATAATATTTTTTTTGTCTCATAAAAGAAATTATTGTGAATTGAAATGTAAAAGTAGGTAATATTTTTTTTCAAAAAAAAAAAAAATGTAAAACTAGTATAAAATAGCTGTTCCGCTGTCATGGAACTGACAACATAATAAGCAAAGATAACCCCTCCCGTCGTAAAGCTTTGCAAATTTTTCTGTGGTCTGCACAAGCTGGAGCTTCTGAAATTCAAAGGATACTCCATGAACTTCACCTTCCCGCGGCTCGTCCTCCACAACAAATTTCTCTCAAAAATTCAGATTCTCTCCACAGATTATAGAAGTTTACAATTTTATCCGCACAAAAGAAAATACTGTGCTGTTACAGTCTCCTTGTGTTCCAAGGTAAACCCTCAATGAACACCCATAAGCAATAAAGTTTAATAGAGTAGGGTTTTGATTTTGTTTATCAAAATATTATAATGGGATTTGCTGAAATTCTTAAGTAGTCAGGTGAAAAAACTTTAGTGGTGGTGGGGGGTGGAGCTGCTGGTGTGTATGGAGCTATTAGGGCTAAAACTATAGCTCCTAATCTTCATGTTGTTGTGATTGAGAAAGCTAAGCCTTTGTCGAAGGTTCGTTCTGTTTAACTTTAGAAATTTGACAATTTCACCTGAGAAATTGTGAGTTCGTTTGGTTAGTTTTGGAAAATTTGCCTTCTGACAGGTGAAAATTTCTGGTGGTGGCCGTTGCAATGTGACAAATGGACATTACACAGACAGTGTGGTAAGGTTTTATCACTTTTATCTGTTAATGGATGTGTTTTGTTTGTTAGTGAGTATGTATTGTTTGCAATTTTTCTAACTCCAACTAAATTTCTGGTTCCCTAAATACGGCCCACTATACTATTAACAATTGGTAAGTACATGGAATTTGGATGCAGTTTGTGATTGAATAATCTTTTTAATTTGTAAGTTGTTAATAGCTTGATCCAAAATTTAACCAAGTTCGTTTGAATCTCTGCATCTAGATGGGCTTATAGGTTGTCATAGGCATGATGATGTAGATGTTCCACCATTTAAGGTGTTCTTTTCCTATTGAGTTGTACTCGTGTTTGCGTGATTTCATTATCGCTTGCTGTAGAAAATATTAGTTGCATCTTTCTGACAGAGCATCATGCTCCATTTCACGTTCAGGTGTAGTTTCAAGTTACTGAATCGGAATGCAAGTTTGGATTTTCTTTTCTTTTGAGATTCACAGGCAACTTTATAATCGATTCTGATGTGCAGAATGAGAAAAGTATTCTGAACTTTATTCTGTAGCAGTTCTTCATGAGCTCTTTTTTGCTGTACACTATATTTTGACCATCAATTATACAAGTCTGAATTTGCCTAATTGTATATTTATCCTACTGTGATTCTGGATTATTTTCTTGAAGTTTGGCTGGTATTCAAGTGCCTGGTGGCTGGTATGCAGTGTAGACGTTAGATTTTATGCATTTAGTTATACAACCTTTTCAGATAATGAAACTGATGCTGGCATAGACTCTAGCAGGAAACTATCCTAGAGGCAGTAAAGAATTGCGAGGATCATTTTTTGATGTTCACAGCCCAATGGATACCATGTCATGGTTTTCAGAACGTGGAGTAGAGCTGAAGGTAGAATCAACTCCCAAAACTAAGCATTGTTATTTTACCATATCTCATGAAAGTGAGATCTGAGTTAAGTTTCTGTGTTTCAACTTGTTACTCAGACTGAAAGTGATGGGAGGGTCTTTCCAATCAGTAATAGTTCATCTACCATTATAGGTTGCCTGATGTCTGAAGCAAAGAAGAGAGGTGGTAGGTATTTCATGGCCCTGTGCCAAATCATAACTAGCCTGATTTTGAGTTATATGTATGTCAATCTAATGAGCTTGATTCACTTTTAGTGCTTGTATTTTTTATGGGAAAAACGGATCTAAATAAGGAGCACCATTCAGCAAAATGATTATCAGTAGTTTGGAAACTCAGAAACCTTTTTCTTAATTTTATGTCAAAGAGTCATGTTTTCACTTGTGCACTCTAAAGATTGTCTTCCAAAATAATAATGTTTCAGCAATGCTAATTGCTTGTCTCTCATTCAGTTGTAGTGCAGACTGGAGGTATGGTAACAAGTGTGTCAACAATTTCTGGAGTGAGATTCTCTGTCAAGATTGAAAAGCGCACAATTGATTATATTGAGTACATTGAAGCTGATTATGTAATGATCGCCAGCGGAAGTAGTCAGCAGGTTGTATCAAGTATTAGTTCTGAGCATGTTTTATTAATGGTTTGTGCATAAGATCCTGCCTTAACTTATATATTAATCGTGTCAGGGATATAATCTTGCTATTCAACTTGGTCACTCTATAGTGAAACCTGTGCCCAGTTTGTTTACCTTCAAGATTGATGATTTATGGCTAGCCGAATTTTCTGGGGTAATTGGTTTGTCTATCTTTCTGGATTTCATTGAGTAACTTGCAGAATTTAGTGACTGAAGATGACCCATGGCTTTCAATGAAAGCTGCATTGCTTTGAACACGTGATTAATAGTTCGCAAGTCCGTCTGACCTGGGACTTTTACAACCTCTATCTGTTCTCTGGGATCCTTGATCCTTATTGTCTTATTGAGCATAACAAACGTGTTCACAAAAGAGAGATACTTTTGATCCACGACCCATTACTAAGTCTTTGACCATTTTTTGATACGTAGATTACATTTCCTAAAGTTAGAGCAAAGATGAAGTTAGAAACTGTTCGGAAGAGCATCCCAGAACATACACAGGCAAGACATTGTATTGGCAGCCTTATCTAGTATTATTAGGACATCAAATCTAATAATTTATTTTGGAAATCTAGATTGGACCAATGCTGGTAACACATTGGGGATTGAGCGGGCCAGTAATTCTTCGGTTATCTGCTTGGGGAGCACGTGAACTATCTGATTCAGATTACAAGGGTGAGAGAGACACTACTTATATATAGCTTCTTCCTATTTTGGCTATGCATTGTTATTTCAACTTTTTAACAGGCCATGCATCCAGGGTCACTTCTTGTGGATTTTGTTCCTGATCTTAATATAGAAGAAGTGAAGTCAGTTCTTAGTCAACACAAGAATAAGTTTGCGGTAATGGTGTTCTGACCAAAAGGCTTCTGTTAGCCTCTGTTACTCCTTGTTTTCTTCCCTTTATATTTTGTTAATCTGTTATCCCAGGAAAGGAAAATTAAGAAAAAAAAATTCTGTGATCTCATCAGAAGTGGAAAATAGATTCTCATTACTTACCTCGGCCGAGTTTGTAATTAATAAAGAAAAAAGTACCTTAGAAGAATCGAATTTTTATGTAAGGTGCTTTGAATCGAGAAAGTTTGCTGTAGGTCAATAAGTTAACCCCAAAATAACTGCAATAATATTCTCTTTGTCCACTGCAGAAGCAAAAGGTTATCAACTCTTTTCCTTCCGAATTTGGCCTTGTGAAAAGATTCTGGAGATACCTATTGGAACATGAGGTTGAGTGGCCATTCCACTGGAACATGCTGCTTTAAATCTTATCGATACATTTTTTATGACTGCAATTGGCTTATACAGGATATAGATGGAGATCTTTTGTGGGCTTCCATATCCAACAACTCGGTAACAGCAATTTCTTCTCGTCTAAAGCAGTGTTCCTTCCGTGTGAAAGGAAAGGTAAATCACACAATCCTTTTCCATCCTCTGTCAGTTACTAATGCCTTCGTATCCAAAACGTAGGGCCAATTCAAGGATGAATTTGTCACCGCAGGAGGTGTTCCATTGACTGAGGTGTGCTTTGTCTCCCTTTTTCCTTTGCATGAGACTTGCATTGAATTGATCTTTTACCAGTGCTCATTGTTTTATACAGATATCACTGAATACCATGCAGAGCAGGATCCATCAATGTCTATTCTTTGCTGGGGAGGTACTTCTACTAGATATTATTAAAGTGTATTTTGTTTTGGATAGATCAAGAATGATGTAGACTGTATTGAAGACTGAATCCTCATCGCACTCACAAGGGCTATACTGTGTAGGTGCTGAATATAGATGGTGTAACTGGAGGCTTCAATTTCCAGGTAAAGAGACGTTTTTTGTCTTGAAGAGTCCTTTCCATGGTCAATGACAACCTGATTCTTTAAACTACTGCCACAACTTTTGACATGGATAGCTCCCCTAAGGTGGTGTTGTTGCCGCCCTTAAGGCGGTGCCTTTTAGAGTATCTACACCACACATCTGGTGTGTGTTTTGCGCACACACCAGATGTGTGGTGTAAATGCCATCAAGGTCGCCTAAGACATGCATTTAATCAAATTAAGTGAAGTTTTGTGAGGCCACCATTTGATGACTCATTCTTTTTTGCTCATTTATGCGCTTCAATATTTGTTCCAGAATGCTTGGTCGGGAGGATATATAGCCGGAACGAGCATTGGAAACCTAGCAACAGCTAATATGGAGGAAGAAATCAAGTGAAAAAACTTAAAAGCATCGGCTTCTTTATATTTGCTAGGGAGGATATAATGACAGTGATGGATTCTCATCTGAAGGACGAAATCGGGTGAAAAGATCTAGAAATTCGGCATAATGCAGTATATGCCGCTGTTGGAGAACTGAAGGCTGCTATGGCAACAAATATGGAAGAATTTTTTGAATGGTTAAAGGTGGAACTTTTATGTCTTGCTCCTGCTGTAAAACTTCTAGCTGATTCTTTGAACTCCTGAATTCTTTCTAATTTACAGGGGAATAGTGAAACTCAAGCAATCTATTTTGCTGAATGCACAAGTTTTCTTAGTCCTTTATATCTGTCAACGAAGAGGTGTTTGTATAATCGTCTGTGGGCACAAGATTATCGTGCTCAAACTGTTGTCGTCATCGTCATATCATTATTTTTTGAAGTGGAAATACAGCCGAGAATTTGCACATGTTAAACACAGGTTTGAGATTGCATGCTATGATAAACTTGTAAAGCATTATGACATTGTTGAAAATTTATGGAAAACGTTTTTAAGGATTCGAGATCATTCTAGAGTAAGATTTCGTTTAAATTCATGACTCTCCGCATTCTGTACATAAATGTACCACAGCTTTGAGCACGAGCAAATTGCATTCACAATCATTGTTTTAAGAGAACCCAAAATTCCCAAGAAAAAAATCAATAATTTTCAAAGCTCCATACTTTAAAAGAAAACATTATTTAGAAAGTTTGGGCTACGCTGACACAATAAGATGTCACGAACGTGTATACTTAAAAATCAATAAATGCCTATAAATACACAAATTGGCGTGCAAGGAGAAAATGAAAATTAAACATCAAGAGAGTATTTTGGCACCAGATTACACAAATATGAAGTCTATCAAGCCATATTCAAATTAATAGATAATCTGAAAGAAAACCAACTTGCAATAGATTCTAAGGTAATATCATATTTATTCAACCTTTAACACAAAATATTAAATTAAGCAGCGAATTTAGGAGCTTCCCTGTGCTTTCGTATTTTGTTCTCAATCTCATCTTTCTTGGCTCCCATAATCCTCTCCACTTCCTTCCCTTGTTTTAGCAAAACAAATGTTGGCATTGCCTGCACCCCGAACTCCCGTGCCACGTCCTATCACAACCCAAATTCAATATCCATGATCATAGACAATTGTTGGAAAACAAAAATGAAAATTGATATTATTAAATGGGAGCAAAAATTTCGATTAACCCAAAATAAACGATCGAAACAATTTATTTCGAAATCCAGTTTGTCCTTTATAAAAAAATGGTCATTAATTGATTTTTGTTTCTAAATGGATTCAAATGTTTTTTTTTATAGAAGTTATTATATTCCTTGGTGCTGGGCTAGATTCGGAATCCAATGTGAAATCGTAATGTTTTTGCACCCTAGCTATTGAATGAATCAAGAGAAAGAAAGAGTGAAGATTGAGAATAAGGGGAAGATTGAAATTTCAGATAATTCGGTTACTTTCCAATATATGATTTTCAATTTGGGTTTTGTTCGTTAATTAGGTTTTACAAAATTCAGTTTGGTAACAAAAAATTGCCGAATACAAATATCAAGAAATAAATAAAAAATTTACCGAATGCATATCCCTAGTAATAGACAAAAAAAAAAAAAAAATTGCATACAGAGAGCTCGTCGACGTCAATTTTGACGAAGTCAACGTCGGTGTATTTGGTGGACATTTCGTGGAACACAGGCTCGATGAATTTGCATGGCCCACACCATGATGCCGAAAAATCCACCACCATCTGCAAAAAATGATTCCAAAACAAAATTATTCAGATCGGAACAGCTTAATCAGCAAAGACAAAAACAGTCCCTGATAGATCGGGATCCAAAAACGACGCTTGGGAAAAAAATCGAACAAAATTCTTTTTGAAAACATAAAATCACGGTTCGAACTGTATGGATTCACAAGTTTACGAAATGAGAGAGAGACCAATTTATTCAATTGCTTGGCGGAGTCGAAGTGGAGTTTCCATCGCTGAGACGAGTGAAAGGCGTTAACGCGAGATGGTCCGGATGATTCAACGGCGGTAGACTCGGCCGCTGCCGCTTCTCCTCCAAAAATGTAAGATAAGGCCGAACCCATACCCTTCCTCTCTTTTTCCGGTCTGGCGTCTTCCAGGAATCTAATGGAGGTGTGTAAATAGTCAAGGCCAAGTCTATCAAACAGGGCATATAAATTAAAACGGTAAATTATAAAATGGTCCACATAATAGTGTCATTTATATAATGGTACCAAAATTTTATTACTAAATAAATATAGTATTATATTATTTTTTTAACTAAAGAAATCTCATAGAAATTATTTTAATAAATATAATCTTACAAAAATTATTTTGTTAAAAAAAATGGTCCAAATATCGCTTTTTTGTTTTAAAAAAATGGAACGGACATGTGCCTTACATATGTCACATATATACAGTATATGTACGTTCCATTTGTTTAACGAAAAAGTGGTATTTAAAATATTTTTTTAACATATTTTTCATGTGGTTGTTATTAAAATGATATCTACAGGAAATAGCCTCAACAAGTGCAACAGCGATGCCCATTCATCATGGATAAAGAGCCGAAAAATTTAACTGGCCTGTCATCAAAAGTTGGCAACAAAAGATGATGTATTTGAACGTTGACTTGGTAAGGATTTTGAACGAGGATGCCCCTACGTTGAAATTGAGGAAATCGAACCCAAAAGAGGGTTGCTGTTGATACGTGGAATCAAAGTGATTTCTTATACAAGAAATACATCCTAAACGGAATTGACAATATGCTATGCAACATGTATAGTCAAGTGAAAACCGCAAATAAATTGTGTGAATCATTAAAAAATTATGGATCCGAGGATGCCAGCTTAAAGTAATTCATAGTTGCACGATTCTTAGACTTCAAAACGATTGATTCCAAGCCAGTAATAACACAAGTGCAAGAAATTCAAGTTATCATGCAAGAACTATAATAAACACAAATGAAAACAATATAAGTGTGAGACATGTGTGAATGTGACGTTAACAAAACCATCATTGCATTTGGTTGAAAGGAAAACAACATCTCTAGAATTAATTCACATTGATATTATAATTTAAAGTTTGTGCAAACTAGAGGTGTGAAAAAGTAATTCGTTACTTTATTGATGAATGCTTTAGACATTGTTATGATTTTTTGCTACGAAGTAAACACGAGGTCTTAAGAGTGTTTAAAGTCTAAATGCTACAAGAATGATGTTATAGACAATTAAGCAAATCAGTTTTGAATAAAGAATTGTTGGTCGATATTGGTGTAACATACCAAATTTATTTTATTATATTTGAGTTTTCTAAGTAATTTACGCTTAAAGCTGGAATTTGCAAGATATTAAATCTCGAATTCGAATTTTCTAAGAAATGTTTGCTTAAAATACAAATTGTGAATCAAATGCTATAATTGTTCTGATTGGTGTTGACCTCTATCTTTTGATTCTAATTGAATTTTTTAAGCATTTTATGTTTAAAGCTCGAATTTGCAAGACATTAAGTTTCCTAAGTATTGTACACTTAAAAGGAAATTGTGAATCAAATTTGTAAGATCTAAAATATTGAAATTAGATTTCTAAGTTTACAACGCTTACAATTTTAAAACTTAAAAGTTTGAACAACAATGCAATATTGATAAATTCAAGATTACTCTAAAATTGTGGAGAATAAGAAATCATGTTGGTCAACCACATTCTAAGTGTCACACTTACACAATGACAAAATCTTTATGGATTGTGGAAATGACAAAAGTCTTTCTACAAATACTTAAAATTGAATTGAAGTTAAGCAAGAAAAATCGGTTTAATGAATTGAAGTTAACTTCAATTCACTTTTAAGTATTTGTAGCGCTCCAACACTGTATATTCTGCCTGGGTATTATCCGACAAAAAGGGCTGCGCTAGGCATATTTTTGAAGGGTCGTGGACCTTTCATGTTTAGATGCGATTTTTCATGAAATATTTTTTCCAAATGATGTCTTTTGCTGATGTCTATTAGTTAAGTACAAATAGAGCAGTCATGTGCAATAGTAAAAATCATGATAGTTGTAAAATGTATGCTAAAATAATATACATAATATATCATGTACAAATATCAAGTAGTAAAAATGCCCACATATAACTAAAATAAAATAAATTCCCGAGGTACATATAAAATATACACTGATACTGACACTAACAAAATAATATATAATCTTATACATGGCTTCATCCATACTTATTTTCTATGGTATCCCAGCTACCTATCGTACCTATCATTGTATGTACACAAAGATAATAATAACACAATGCTCTTTGGTGGTGAATAGTCGCTTCGTATGAAACAGATATAATAAAAATGATAATGGACATATAAAGTGATATATGATTTGCATTATAATGCATATTGTGGCGGTATCATGTCATGTACCAAATCAATGGGTATACCATAATCAATAAATCAGTATCCAAATTATAATAGCCCGAGCTTATCAAGGTTGAGGGATACCTCTGTGATGCATAGTCAATTCCCAAGTCTTCACATCAAATCAAAGAGTCATCAGGAACCATGTACCCTATGCTTATCGGTCATCATCCCCATGCACCGGCCAGTTGAGATGTATTTCCTCCACACCGATCAAATGTAGAGACTGCAAATGGCTATCTTTTGCTATAATATCGAGTACTAACCCCAACAATCGATATCAGAATCCAAAATATATTAAGGTATCCAAGGATCATAGCTCAATATACATATCATATATCGATGTATGAATGTATTTTAATACATTGATATGCAAATCATGAATGCCATTCGATTCAAATCAAACACGAAACCACATAATTACACATAAATCAATCAATCTTTTATCAAATTATATAAATACATGCCGTATGTTTTTTGCTCGCAATATACCTTATTTTTCGGCATCAAATCTCGATATCTTTTGATTGAACCAATACAATCTCGAGTGGAACTTAATCTACACAATTAATTCGAGACATTCATGTGATATTTAATTCGAATTAACATTACTATTCATCTAAAATAATTCTATATCTCAAATCATAATTGTCGTATCAGTATGACTTAAATTAGATCCAAAATCGATAATTCGTATCAATATCATCATTTAAATTTAAACCACTCCAGGTTTAAATTATTATTCTCATACTTCATATGTTCAAAGCAGGGAATTTCAATATTCTACTTTTCAATTCGTAAAATACCTTTAAATTTCTTAAAGTCATACCTTTCAAGTTGCTTAATTAAAAGACTAAGAAATTTAGTAGATTTCACTTCACCAACTATAGCCTTACACTTAGAGCTCATAAATTAAACTGAAATTGGAGAAAACTCAAAATACTTGCATTTAACTCCTGACTCGTAACCCACAATACAACACCTAATTTCTTTGTTTTGAACAACTATTACAACTATTGGGGGACGTAGACTCGAACACGAGACCTCAGAGTCGCAATTACTATCGGTGTCAGATGGACTACAAACAAGGTGTGAGATTGCTCAAATCATTATGTGGACTCAAACAAGCGTAGAGACAATGGAATCACAAATTTGGGATGATTATGGTAGATGCTGGTTGTAAGCAATCAAAAGTTGATCATTCCTTTTTTCTTTTATTATTGATATAATGTATTGGCTAATATTATTTATTTCTAAAAAAAAAAAGATACAAATGACAGAAGTCTCTTACTGATAACCACTTCAAAACCAAGTCCATTGAATCATTACCATGTTATGGTAAAATTAGGGTTCGAATTTCGTCATCATATTTGTAAAGATAAATGTATATGACGAAGTCAAGAAAAAAAAATAATCTTTTTCTAAACTGGTTAAATCAAGTCAAATATGATTGCAATCTAATAATACCATCATATTCACTCTCTAAACTAATTAAATCAAGTCAAATATGATTCTTTTTTTGAGCAACTTCTATAACTACAGGGGAAAGAGGAGAAGATGAGGCTCGAACCCAAGACCTCGAACTCTCTCAATGGAACTGATGTTAACTGGGCCACAAGGCCTTCCGCAAGTCAAATATGATTCAATCCAATAATAAGATCATACTTGTGCCATACCATCATACTCAATGTCTCTGGTTATCGTTAAGGTTCTTACTTAAAGAAATTGTTTCCCCTTAATTTCTCAGTTGTCCCCTTCAAACGTAAGTATAGGTGGTTAGCCAAGGAAATCCTCCACCCACTCTCACCGTTTATTGAAACACCAACATCTGGCACAGGGGTAAGAACAAATTTTATACATCGTATTTATGAGCCCGCAAAGTAGGGATGTGACAAAACAAATCGGGTTCATCAATGTCAAATGTATCCAAGAAAATACTAAATCAGTTTTCGAGCCAATCTCGAAATTAGAATCGAATCCTAATCAATCCATATAATCCCTTATTTCAAAAAGATTTATTCATCAGGTAACAGAATCAACCAAAACCAGGCTCAAACATATTCCAAATTTAAACCCAGAGGACTATAAGAATCAAAAGCAGTAAACAGTTCGCCTACATAAAGAAATGCACAGATAGATGAAGTACAATATCAATCAACTGATCTTGTTTTTATTGAAACGGAACTGGAATGCCATGCCTCTTGTTAACGATAGCCATGGCTAAATACCGGGAACCCATCCCAATAGGAGTATTTTCATCAGGGCCCTCCCAAAATGGAGCTTCACCTTCACCAACCAGACGCCAATAACCGGTTCTCAGAGATTCGGTTTGTTCTTCATCGCAATTCTCTAACAATGCCTCCACTCGAAAATTGATTCCAAGGGAACCAAGAAACTGCGACTGAGTCATTGGTCCATGGACGGATACACCTGCATCCATGCATTTAACTTTTGAATCACTTTTATTGATATGGAGTTGGGAGATAACTGGTTTAAATATCAAGAACACTCGGGTATATTTTATTTTTTAATTAACTGAAGCAGCAGACTCGTTTTCTGATAGTAATATGTGAGAAGAACGTTGAAAACCTGAAATATCTTCTGCAGAATGTCTAATGGCTGCAAAGTCGACATAAGCACTGAGGTCAGCAGATCCTGGATTATCCAGAATGTCAACAAACTTGTGTTTTCGAATTGCCTGCATAATAACATGGTGAATGAGACTATTTTTGCAGTTTGTCGAAGTGATGTTCATAGTGAATCTATCTATATTACATATTAAGCAAGAGCAGCTTAACCAAATCTTTTTGGCATGTCATTAATGAGACCCTTTAAAGCGCATTTGGTATATGTTACAGAATGAGATCAATTAACTAGTTTATACATAAAATATGTGTTCTCAAAACTCTCATACTTCAATCATCTGTTATCTACCTTTATTATCTAATAAAAAGATCATTTATATCAATACCTAGAAAAAATAAAAGAATCATTTACATCAACATCATGAAAAAATCTTGAAAGTTAATTTTGCTTTATCATCAATTAACAAGTTATAAATATTTTTTAACAAAAATATAATCCTAAAAGGTACAATCTATAACAAGTTATTAAATAATTTTATAACAGAGATACTATTTTAAAGAATACAATATGTAGTGCCCGGTAACCATGGCAGTGTACTTCCATTTTGAACAATGTGATGAGTCTATAAATAAACACATTTTATGTGGTTAAATGTCAATGATTAGGTATGATTTAATGGATAACCTGATGTTTATAGTTCCTAATCATACATTTGGTAAGATGTAGGAAAATGTGAAGAAATCGAGCTAAAACAATGGAAGAAGGAAGAAAGTTGAGAAAAAAAGAAAAAAACCGGAACCCAAGACACTCGTCACTCATTTCTCCTCAAATTTCGCCATGTTCAAGCCATATTTTGGGAATGTGGTCAACATAAAGTTGTAGAACCTTCCGTTATTTTTGTGTGGACAGTTAATTCGGAGATCGTGTGAGAAAGTTATGACCAAAATACTAAACCGTAGTGCACCAGGCAGAAGACCAGGCGCCTAGGCGCCACTTCTCAAGCGCCTAGGCGCCTGGCTAAAAAAAATGTCCAGAGGCAGAGAAATAGGCACCCCAGCGCCCATCCAGCCGCGCCCTAGCACCGAGGAAGCCTAAAAATTATGAAAACTTGATTTCTTTCTATCCTACAAGGATTGTGACCTACTTATCAACCCCCTACATATATGCTAAAAAATTAGACCTTATCATTCATTAGGCAGAGTAGTTTAAACTAGTTTTATAATTTTTCTTTGAAGTTTTCATAGGCGGCTACAAAGATCGAAGCGAAGACGGGATTAACAACCTCGACGAGCGGAGATCCGATTAGTTTTCTTTTTCCCTTTTATTTATTTTGTTATGAGTAGCTAAGTTTTTAGTTCTTGGTTAAGGAAGACAATACCTTGGATTTATTAATCTTGGGGAGATTCATGTTCTTATTGAGTATCAATGGTTTTCTCGTCTTGATTGATATGATTGTCGTGTGCATAGTTATTAAAGGCGCATAGCGCACTGAAGCGGTGTCCTGGGGCCATAGCGCAGAGCGGGACGCGAAACGTGCGCTTTCTAAAGTAAAATGCACTAACTTATATATTCTTAATATATAAAAATGTTCATAAATTTTAACAGTTATAAATAAACAAACTTAAAAATAACAAAGTTAAATAATAAAGTAAGCTCAAATAACAACAAAATTAAATAAAATATTAAATATCATAATGCGAAAATATCGTTCAACAAATATTAATAAAAAAATTCTTACACATTAAACTATCCAAAGTTTCAAAATAAAAATACTAATATATTTATCACTCATATCCTTAATTTTAAGATCAGTGGCATCTTCATCATCTGTATTATCACCAAAATTATAGTGATCGACATCATTATCTTCCTCTAGCTTGACTAACAAAAAGGCAACCTACGTAACAAATAAACCTAACATTCTCTAGTTTAGGCTATTTTTAATAAGCCCAAATGTAAATATAATGGTCCAACTATACCTTAATCAATAGCAGATATTAACAGCCGCCTATACTCTCAGTCCTTAGCAAAGGCGTGCTAAAGCGTGTGCCTTGGTTATGAGCAAAACCGCAGGAAGCGCACAAAGGCACGCGCCTTTCCAAAACAAGGAGCGCAATGTGCTGCGAGGCGCAAGGCTTGAGCCTTGGGCTAAGGCGCGCTAAAGCGCGCGTCTTGCGGGCTTTTAATAACTATGACTCGTGTTTGATTATTAGATTGACAACCTAGTAATTTGCATACAATCTAATGCTAAATTTGATAATTGTTTGATTAATCGAATTTGTGAAGCAACTAAGATTGATAATTTTGCGAGTGCAAGGTTATTAATTCTTAGGAAAAACAATTGACTAGATTAAACATAGACGCGTGGATTATGTTGTCTAAGCTTTATCATTCTCACTAGTTTTGGATGCAATCGTTGATTTAAATCTTGATGGGGTGTATTTTGATTGATTAATTGATAAGGGTTACTATAGAATGTGTGTGCTATTTTAACTAAGAGTAAGGTGAGATAGAAGTTGAATCTCCAATGATAAATATTCATATAAAATGTTAATCGATGACATAGATGATGATATTCAAGGTAGAGTTGATCGATACCAAGAATCGCTTTCAATAGTTTAATTATCTTGCTTTTAATTTTGTTTTAATTATATTGCTTTTAATTTTATTAGTCATAATTCACTAACAACCCAATTTTTATTTTACTGTTTTGTTTTTTATTTCGTTAACACAAGAATTCACACTTCCCCGTGGGATCGATCTCTACTCACGCTACTACATTATTGTTATCAATCTTGAGATTGAGTGGGATTAATTTGGGCGTTCACGATAAGCACGTAACAAAGAATTTCTATTGAAGCATTGAAGGTGGATAGAACGAGAAGAAGCAAACCTGCAAACTATCTGAGACTATTCCATCGAGGCCATAGTCGATTATAAGAGCTCCACCTCCATCACTGCCTATTCTTTCGGCAATCGCTCGAGTTAAATCCATTGCTTTGGGGCAAAGCTCAACATTGTTAATCTTCGCAATCTCTTCAGTCTCTGCCCATTTGAAGCGCTTCATGAGATAGAGAGTTGCAGGAGTAGGCTGTGGGGATAAAACAAAGCGGAACCTACCCCATGAATTACAGATATATTACACACTGTTAAAATTCCTAAAAGATATGCAGTCATATAGAAACAGTGAAAAAAGTTTACGATGAATTCTCAGTAACATCGACCATCTTCTCACACCATCCACGAGAAGCTTTCTGCGGAAAATCATGATAAGTAATATATTTCTGCCAAATCCAACTTAGGGGAAAAAGTGATATCAAATTTATAGAAGACAGCACTGAAACAAATACCACATTATGGTTTATAGACAGACCTGAAACTGGTGCACTGGTAAAGCATCATAGAACTCATGGGCAATGATGATCATAGGCACTGAAAGAAATAGCAGAAAGGTGTATGTTAATTAAATCTAAAGCACATCAAGGTCGCATTCTCGACTATACTAACAGTTTCAAGATGGGAAAATATCTCCTGTTGGTAAGAGGTTGACGATAAGGGCAAATTCTCTATTCATGAAGTAGAATTTTCATGCTTCAAATGTCCAGAGAAACTATGTTAGACATGATAGTGAATAAACACCATACTTGACATGCAGGCTTGCTTGTCCATCTACTGTCCATATGTTAACATAGTTATACTACAAACATATATGTGGCTTGACGTAATAGACCAGCTGAGGCTGGACAAAGTAACACAACATACTATAATCTACTGTTATTGAAAATATGAATTCTTACATCCGGTAGGAACTTGCTCAAGCATGGCATGCCATGATACAGGGGTTGCAGCTAATGTGCTTATTGTTCTCTTCTCAGAATTTTGATCAGCAACATCTTCTGTCACACACTTCAAGTTCTGATACTGGAGCTTCTGTAATGCTGGGCTACATTCAACCATATGTATTTGCAAAGCGTCTGTGAAATTCTTGAACTTTGATGCACTCTGCCCCATTACAACTCAAAGTTTAGTCCAAAAACTAAATCTAACTGTTGTGCAGAACTGCAACATGTGAGATCATACACGTAGAAGATCAGCCAAAAGAGTTCCTCTTCCTGGTCCAAGCTCAACTAAGTTAACTCTATCTGGTTGTCCCATTTGCTCCCAAAGGCACATGGCCCAAACACCAATCATCTGGGGGGAAAAGATTGAATTTTAATCGACAAAATTCGTCAAAAATATAAATTTTCATATTGTTCACGGAAAAGAAAGAAGATAGATTTACAAGACTTATACGCAAATGCAAGTTGAAAAGGAAACAACCTCTCCAAACATCTGGCTCACTTCAGGAGAGGTAATGAAATCGCCATCTGCTCCAAACACATCCCGATTTATATAAAACCCAGCTTTGGGATTCGTCAAGACTTCCTCCATGTACTCAGCCACTGTAATCGGCCCCCCTCTGAACTAATACAGATAACACAAAACCCACAATACTTACCACTCAAAAGACAAAAGGTCATTTATTGATAAAATGACGTACTTTGATAATGTTCTTGAGGTGCTTAACGAGCTCAGAATCAGAAACAGGTTCATGGGAATGCTCTGCTTACAAGCAAACATCACACACACCTCCATTTAAAAAACAAAAAAACAAAATCGAAAAAAACACAATAGGAAGATCAAATCAATACGCATAAAAAGTATGTATACCGGAAGGGTGGTACAAGGCGGAGCGATCGATGGCTATAGTGACGGCAGGTGTGGGAGGTTCTGACGTGTCCTCAAGTTGGTCGACGAAATGACTGTCTGGGATTTGAGACGAAGAAGAAAAGGTGGGAAATTGACGACGGGATTCTAGTATTGGAGCAGAAGGGAAGAATAGGCGACGTGTGGAAGCTTGATGCAGCGCCCTTCTCAACATCTCTGCGCCAGTCGAAGAACGAGGCAATGAACCGAAGCTTACTCTGTTTCAGAAAGTACCCTTTTCGTAATTTTCTTCAAGAGTGATAGCTAGATTTTAATTTAATTTAATTTAATTTTTTGATAATTGATTTAATTTAATTTTTTTGTTTTGTTTTGTTTTGTTTTTTAAAAAAAATATTAAAAAATAATTATTAGTAAGTGTGATTGGCAAAAAATTGATAGAGTAACAGAAAAGTCAAAAAATAATATAAATTTTAAAAAACTTAATTTTCATAATAAAGAGTGTTTTGGAGGTAGTTGTAATAAGATATGAGGAAATTAGTGGTGAATTAAGAATTGCTTCTACGGTTGACTCAGTGGAGTCTATGAACTTATTGTGGCGGAGATGTCAGACGACAAGCGGCCAGGTTGGGGGGAGGCTGTAGTCGGTTGGTGCGGTAGGGGCTGGTGGACGCGGCTAGCGACGTGGTTGTGGCTGACGAGTGCTGCTTGCCGCAACCATCGCAGTTCTTTGGGTCGGTGTTGTGCAACGGCGATCTGCCGATTTCAATGGAGTGGCAAGTGGAAGTAATAGTCGGAGTCATTCCATTTATTATTTTGCCTATATTATTATATATATAATGTTTATACTTTTAATGTTATATTTCAGGATGAAACTAAAAAGAAAGCACCATGCCCAGATGCTAGTCATCTCTTATTAGTGCAGTCATCTCATTGATCTGATGATGCATGAGCATGTGATACTGATAGCACACTTCGCGCGAGAAATGCAAATAGCTATTTTTGGGACATTTGTCCACTAGATGTGTATTGTAAGTATGTTAGACAAGATTGGTTTTTATGATGTATATAGATGTGATAAAATTGCACTTGATGTTCACTGATCACGGCTTTAGTTGAGATATGACGCTGTGAAACACAAATATTTCATTTAAAATCCTGAGAATCGACTATCAAACTGCAAGACATTACAGTTATAAGAACATTATTAGTAGAGGACATTGCAGTACCGGGTATCGACTATGATAAGAGTATATCTAACTGATAAGAATATGGTCAGATGTATTTGGGATTTACACAAGAGACGGACACACTTTAAAGATGTGATGTTATACTTATCTGCTACAAAAGAACATTTGGTGAATAATGCCATTAATGTGGACAATACGACATATAATGTAATTAGATATACACAAGCTTATGTATTACTGCTATTGTGGAATTATGTGTCCTAATTCTTTTGGCATTATTGTAAAGTTGTATTTACAAAAGTTGGAGGATATTCATTATGCTCAAAATTGTAGTTGGTATAGTGCTGTGTTGACATATTTATACCGTGAGTTATGCATGTTATTATGGAGAGGCAGTTTGTACTGGTAAACATTACGTTTATTTTTTGCATAAATGAAAATAAGTTGTGGATAATACTGAATTTAGGTGAAGAAGAGAAGATTTAGGGATAAAATAATTTTTGTTATATTTGTTATTAAAAATTAAAGGGTATTTCTACATAACATTTGAAATATTAATTCAGTAAATGCTTTTACAATATTTACTCAATTTTTCACAACGTTGAGCACACACAAGTCCCTTAGTCTAAACTAATTTTTCTAACAATACGCCCTTCGATCCCTTCCTACAGAAATCGCATTTCCCTTCACCACCACAGCAACAAAGCTCATCATCACAAATCAAGTAGATGTAAAAGAGAAACGCACTTCCAAAAAACGTTAAGACGTAAAATGGCAGCACCTCAAACGTGCTATAGTATGGGGCACAAAGGCAAACGACCGCATACATGATTGCAGTAGACAAGAACCATAACACGAATCTCGGCAAGAATTTTCGGAGTGATTTTTCGAGGGGAGTGAGTTTCTTGTACACGTAGAAACAGTAGTATTGCAATGCAAGTGCCCCGTAGAGGAAGTTGACGGTTAGGATTGAGTAGCCACCCGTGTTAACTAGTGCCATCGCGCCACCAATGGTGCGTATTAGGATAGGAAATGGGTGATTCAGTTAGGTATGCTGTTTTTTCAATAGTAATAAGTAGGAGGTTTGGGTGTATGAATATATAATCAAAATGAGAAGGGAAGTGGACAAGAAGAGGTTAGCGTGAAAGTTCGTGGAAACTTCTGAGAAGGTGACAGGAAAACCTGAGAAAGACAGCACGGAAGTTACAAGGGAAAATCCCAACTATTTTCAAGAAAAAGATAAAGTAGACCAAGAATACTTTCTGAAGGTAAAAGTTTTTTAGCATGGCACAGTATATGTCAAGAAGCGAACAAATATTCGAGTATTTTGAATGTGAAAGTAACATGGGGAATTAACTCAATAGTACAGTTACAATAGCAGATAAAAGGCAAAAAGGCAAAATTTGAAACCCGTAAAACATATGACGCTAGAGGATTCACGATGAGAGGCATCGATGAGAAAAGTCAAGTATGGCAGTGCCACTTGCAAGGGTTTGAGCCTAAACTTGGTGTTGCATCACCAATGTATGACTGTCGTATCTCATGAAACCTTTCTTGAGAGATTCTTCAATCCACATCCAACACATTTAAGGATGACGGTACCTGTTGATGGATCTGGTTTAATGACGAACTTGACATTGAGGAAATCTCTGATGTGTCTGAGCACTTGTATGCTGTAGGGTGAGAGCTTTCCGACACGGACCTTCGAGATATCTTGTGGACACAACGCGCAGAGAAGAAATAACAAGCCCTGTGAAACAACAAATGTTAATTATCGCTCAGAAGCCAAAAAAATGCATTCCAACATCGTATATAGATATGCAATGAAAGATGGTGACCGTATTAGAGAAATCTTGGTATATAAGGACATTGTAGCAAACAATAATGTTCATCAAGAACCTCAAAATTAGAATTCACTTGGAAGCAGTAAAGACCATGACATACATTTAAATTCAAATTGAAAGATAATCAAGCCTAATAATCCATTAGACATTAGAGCAATCACCTTAATAGCATTATTAATTAAAAGAAAAAACACTGTGACACAAACCTGGTGAGTTGAATCCACCACACCCCCTTGTTCAATCTCCCCCAGCAGTGCAGATGCCATTTGTTCACCCAAATCCTCTGGAGGGATCAACCATTTCTTGCCATCATCCTCAAGTTCACCCTCCTCCTCTTGTGCATGGGAAACAGTGTTATCAGCTGAGATGAAGCAACCTGATGTGGTTTCTGCAACGAGTGAGATTCCGTAGCCTGGTGACCTGCAAGAAGGGGTGAATCCAAATATTGAATGAACTATGGCATCAGTTCCATGGTGTCCTCTTAACTTTAATAATCACAATGTTGCGCCGTAGAACACATACTTTCCAGCTTGTGGGCCAGTTTTATGATCAGTAAATATGTGAACATCTGGAAGAAAATGATTGAAAATGCCACGTGCTGCGTGTAGTGTGGTGTTCTCGAACTGGGCGGACACTCTAGCTGAGAAAGTGATGCCTCTAATCCTCTTCACCATACCTTCGTCAATCCAGGTGACCGCCTATGAAATAAAAGGAGAAAAGTTTAAGTGACAATGTTCCCTCTCCCTCGTACACAGCGAAAAATGTAAGAGATAACGATATAGCATAGGGAGAATATGCAAACTAAAAATATACTTACTTTTAAACTGTCCTGGACAACAGGTACTGAAAGAATAATTTCTCCACCACCAAGAGGAGCAACCCCCCGGCTCACAATTTTCAGGTCCAGTCCCTCCGAAGATACACCAAACTGCTTCAACATGGTTAATGTAGTAGATCGAAATGTATCAACAGACGGGTCCTTGGAATCATTGGTAATACCTGAAAGGTTCAGGAATTTAGTTGAACGTTTGCTCAGAGCCATTCGATTTACAACCAACAATGAGATAATAATGAAGCATACTGGAGCTTATAATTAGACTAGACTGACGTGAGTTAATTGGCTCAAATGCTCATTTCGGCATAGATTTGTAAAATATTGGTTTTCATTGAAGCTTTTATCAGTAAAATGACATCTAACTTTGCCAGACCAATGACTAAATAAATGTAAAAGATTCATAGCTTAATCGTGTAAGTTGTAGCTGTCACAGCCATATACCGAGATTTGAGAGACACAAGACATCCATCATTTTGACGAACAACATATGCTCAAGGCACTTGATTAATGCAACTCAATTGTAATTGAACGCCAACATAGTTTTTCAATTCTGCACTAGTTTTCACCCTAGACACAGTTAATTTGAGTCTAGAGTTTCATCATAATCTTTCTCGAACCATATTTTGGTGCCACAAGAGAGACATAACAGATTTGAATAAAGAAATAGTTATTTTCTACACATATATACACCTACGGCGACTTATCCTAAGAATACATATTGCTAATTTACGTATGGCTAATTTTCATACTGATCAACACCATTCTCCGCATGCATTGATCACACCACTGGTATTTTGACTTGTCTGTACTTCGCTAGACCAATTTCAGTTACGTTCCTAAAAGAATAATTGAATGATAATAGCTAAATTTCATAGGAACAAACAGGCAAATAAAAAGAAAAAACTTTACCATGGAGTTTAATACCAAGAGGCTTCTTCCCAAACAAACCCAACAGGATTAGCGGCTCCAAGAAATAACCCATGGCTCGACTCACGCCGCAATCGTGAACCAAATGCCTGCCACCCATCACTATCCCCGGCTTGTACTTCAATTTCGTGCCTGACCCGCAAATTAAATGAAGTAAATAAAACATTAAAAATAGAGACTTCTTCTGTTACAATTACTCAAATTACAACGCACCACTTTCGTTGATTTCCACAACACAATCATCGGAGATTTTCTCGAGGAGTCGGAGAAAAGAAACCTCATGGGGTCGAAGCCCAGGCCAAGTGGCGTCAGCTCGGATGTCCTCTATAATGATAGGAGTGGAAGATAGCGTGGATAGAAGGAGCCGCAGCCTCATGTTCTGGCTTCCTTTTAGCTTCGTATAGGAAATCTTCACCATCTTTTCAATACAAGCTGAATTCTGAAATCCCACAGGTGAAGGACGCAAATATGGAGTAGAGCTCAGCAGTTCTTCAAGCCGCTCCGATGGAGAGGGAGAATAAAGAGATTATCGGCGGGGAAAACTGAGGAACAAGAAGACGGCTGCAAAATTGATGGGCATCGGCGATTTGGGCCTTTGATGTATTTGCAAATTTGTGCCTGACCTGATACAATTTTTATAAGAGTTTATGGGTGAATGTGTTTATAATTACATCCTTTTTTAAACTGATAAATTTTTATTTAAAAATTTATCAGTTTAATACTAATGTTAAGCCGACAGTGAGAAGCAAATGGAGAGAAACTGATTCAGGAATATTTTTAAAATTTTAAGGACTAATCGAATCTAGTTTGTTTCCAATTCAGTTACTGAAGTTTTAAATATATTCTCGATTCAGTCCATCTCCGTTTGGTTTTATGGCTGACTTAATATCAGGGACTGAATTGTGAAAATTTTAAAATTTTATGGACTAAATCTGATCACTATAAACTTTAGGGACTGATCCGAGAATGAATCCAAATTACGTTTAAATATATTTCCCCGTATTATTAAATTGATACGTATAGAGTCGAAAATCAAACAAATCACTCATTGGATAAAGTTGAGTGTATGATCCAAATTGTTCAAAATAAATTTATTTTTAAAATTTAAAAGTTAATTAAATACTTTCCTATTCTATGATACAAATTGACTCATATTTTTTAAACCATAATCTAGAAAAAATAAATTGTCGTATATTAACTTATATCACTATTTTCATTATTAAATGAGAACCTTTCAAAATAGAAACTTAATTGTGCTTGACACGCTTGGTGACTAGGATGCAGGCGTAATGGACATTAAGGCGCTGACCAAATCCTCAGGTGCTCATCTAGTGAGCACTTCCCTTGAGCATCTAGGACGTTGACACAACTATACATCACTTTTGAGCAACTTATTTTTTTATTATCTCTTGAACACTTCCCATCGTCACCAATTGATTTTGAGTTTGAATCTTATGTATGCTTAATATACCTTATGTATTCTTAATATGGTATCATAACAATATTTTTATGTGATTGGTTATTCCGCCTGCATGCTAATAGTCACCCGTGTTATCGATCCACATATTTGACTTATATAATTCACACGTGAGGGGGGCGTGTTGAGAGTTGTCTCACATTGAGAATTTACAAGTTATGTTAGCTTTGATACCATCTTAAGAATACATGTGGTTCCGACTCAAAACCAATTGATTGTGAATGTAGTAACCTAAATATTTTTAAAGAGCTAGCGTAGCTTGTAAATTCCCAATGCAGAACTATCAACATAAACATATGTCACTTTCTACTACGGGTTAGTTTATTTTGTTTTTCTTGAAATGTATACAACAAATGAAAAATGGCTAAAAATATCAGTGATCCACATTGCATTACCTTTTCTCCATCTCTTATAAATCCAGTAGGAAGTAGCATGCTATTGCGATCGGCACTGCTATCAGTAAACCAAAAATCACCCAACAACAAACATAGTTTCGTGATATATAGCTTTCATCTTGATTACGAGAATATATGCCAGATGTTGATAATAAAAAACCAAAACTAGTCGAGTAGAGTACCCAGGGTGCTCAATATGTCTCGATGTATAGCTTTCATTTTTTTTAATTTAAGGGCAGCGTCACCGTGCATGGAGTCGCTTATAATGCACCTGCAATATTGCTACTTTAAGCAATATTCCTCTCATTCCGAGGGTGACTGAAGGTGCAGCCATGAGTGATGGTCCAGCCACAATATTCAGGACAAATGTTGCTTCGTAGTCCCGCAGGCTATCAACGATTTCTGTGATGCCATGAAGAGCCTTGTGAAGTAATAAAATGTAAGAAGTTGAAGGAATTTGTTTCACACAGATGTTATGCTGGATGATCCGAAAATATTCAACAAATTTAGCCAAACCTAAGCCGAACAAAGCCATCCCAAGTCCTCCATCTGACAATATCGACAATGATTTTTCAATCACATGTGGCAGCTTTATTCATTCCCCAACTATTCACACAGATACTGTAGGCTTCTACAATGTTAGTATGCCATTTCAAGTCGTTTTGGCTGTATTTTCATCGTCTGTTTTATAAACTACCGGAGAGTACCTGAAGTGGATGCTTGCCCATATAAGACTTGCTACGGATGAATGGGTATTGGGATTTCTGATGACCTTTTCCCCCACTGTTAAAAAATCTTTATTTTTCTTTCCTTTCGGTTATTGATTCTTTCGTCTACTTCACCTTCATATTTTGGCGGGTCTTCCAATTCTCCTTCAGAAAGTTAGCCGACGTTCTTCAAATCACAAGAAACGCAGGAAATTTTTTTTTTGACAAAACTAAATCAATACAACAATATACTACCACGACATCTATCATGCATACCTGTTGCTACTGCAGGAGATGCAACATTTAAAGATTCATTAGTACCATCGTGCTAAAAAAGGATCAACAAAAAGTTATACCAAACCAAGCTTTGTAACACAACGATCTGAGCCAAGAAAACAGCAATGAGATTCCTAAAACCAAAGTGTTGGGCAGTATTGATAAAGAAACACCAGTTATGACACATTTTAGATTTCCTCCCGACATTACTCTTGCAAGCACTGAAAGAATATTGAAAGCTAGCGTCTTTTGAAGAAAGTCGGAAAATACAAGTTTCAAGTTCATTGTGTAGGGATTGTTTGTTGAGCTCACTTGGAAGGATAGGAGAGGGATTGAGAAATTTGCTACAAATTTGTTGATGCCCGAGCAATGATCCGGTGTGAAATTGAAGCAATGCTATGGGAGACGTTGGATTAGCTTATCATGACTTATAAGTTGGATTGACTGATATACAATTGTTGAGTTTCTTGAAGTGGTGAAGTCTTGAATGAGGATTTATATGCTATCCTGGTTGATTGTCCGGTAGGGAAAGGAAATCGAAAAGGGCTGGATTGCTTCTTTCTAGTGAAGCTTTTCTCACTAATTTCATATCCTTAATCATCATCAGTTTCCCTAAACTGGATATTTAAAGAAGATAAGTATAGCATGTCTCAGATGCTTAACCTGTGAAATTATCACTGTATCAGAGACACGGAAGAGGGCAAGTCCCGCAATCAAGTCTCACTACCACCTAGTTATGAATGCGAGTTTCTTTTATAAGGTCTAAAAAGCCAATATCACATGTTTAAAGAAAACGAATATATCAGTTTAAGTTCTTAGATGAGATAGTCTTTCGATATTTTTGTTAGTGCTTTTCTTTTTGTTCAAGTAAACGAAAAACTCATAAGATCACAAACACTGTCTTATAAATAAAGATGCTTGAAAACAGTAGAAACTTAGAACAACGGTTTAAATATACTGTGCAGAAACTTTGTTGTGTAGTATCTGAAATGGACGAGGCCACACTAAACTGTGTGCCCGTAAACTCTAAATTGCCCGTCTACAACTTCTGGCCTCTTGGACAAGAGAGTTCCAAGGTACAACGTCTGAACCCCTCTGTTTGGATTGAAGCAGAAACCCAGACAGACTCACTCGAACACTTAACATTGTGTAGTACTCTCAAGTTAAGATGATATGATATGAAATGCAATTTCGGGATGAAGAAAGCATAGAGTTGATGCAGCTTATATAGCTGAGCAGCAGACCACTCCAAAGGTCTCAAAAATTAAGTGTAAAGTTTAATGGGGTAGATGAAAAGTCTCAATACGTAACCTCAGATTAATATGGATTTAAGTCTCACACTTAAATCTGACTTCAATTCTGCAGGTAGGTGAAAAGTCTAAAACTTAATACTCAGCAGAATATGAAAAATCAAGCAGATGAAAAGTCATTCAGAAATCCGAGTACTAAAAAGATAGGACTGCCTTCGCGGCAGCGACACGCATTACGCGGCGCGACGCGGCGAGGCGAGGCGAGGCGAGTCGAGACGAGACGAGACGAGCCGAGCGGAGCGGACGGACTGTGCGCGAGGGGCACCCATCTTTTCTACTTAACTACACACTATTGATTTGTATCTCATTATAAACAAACCATAAGTGTCTCAATTTCTCAATGTGAGATTTCTTTAGCCTAATTGACTATTCATAATTAACTTACCATAATTTTGTTCTCATTAATAAAATTAACAATAGTTATTGGGCTTTTAATAATTAAAACCCAATTAATTTATTAATCTCAACAATCCCCACATAAATGCAATATGGCGAAAAAATTACACAATGCACCTAGATGAAGATTTGAGAGTACTTTGAGAATCCACTGCATCAGGATAGGTGGTGGTTAACCTTGAACCTTCCTTAGTAAAGTATCATCGGATATACTTGTCAACCAGTGGATGTGATGCATTGAACTGTTCGACGTTTTATGTATAACAAGACAACAATACTCACACAGCTTCATCTCCACACTATTATTGGTTCTTTCGTTGTTGTCCATTTTGGCCATGGACTGCCTTGGATGTTTCATCGAATGCTCTAGAGATTTAGCCATTATGTCATCTCATAGAAGTGGCCCCTTCACATTCGATATATGCGTTTTCTCCTAAAAAGTATCCTGTAATACCCCACTTTATCATCTCGAGATAGAAGAATCATTAAGAGCATAAACCCAGCCTTCCCAAAGTACAGGTCTATCACTCTTTCATCACAAGAATAGGTAAGGAACTCAATTTTCCGAGTGCTTTGTTCGATCCCCCCACAATTCGATTTCCCATTGAACTTGCAAATTGGATTTTACAATTCAGGTTGGGTTGCCATCATGGTTGGAAATCAATTTCATGGGCTTCAACCCCATTCCCCTCGATGAAATCTCTACTCGGTCTCTCGTTAGACCTTTCGTAAATGGGTCCGAAATATTTTCTTTAGACTTCACATAATCTAGAGAAATAACACCGATTTTCAGTAGACTTCTCACGGATTGATGTCTCCGACGTATATGTTTAGATTTCCCATTATACACATTATTTTGTGCTCTTCCCATAGCTGACTGACTATCACAATGCACGCTAATGGGTGGCACAGGTTTTGACCACATTGGAATGTCCTCCAAGAAACTCCGAAGCCAGTCAGCTTCTTCTGCTGCAAGATCTAAAGCTATGAACTCAGATTCCATAGTTGATCTAGCAATGCACGTCTGTTTGCATGATTTCCAAGAAACAGGTGCACCTCCAATTTTAAAGATATATCCACTCGTGGGCTTTATATTCTTGGAGTCCGATATCCAATTCGCATCTGAGTACCCTTCAATTACTGCTGGATATCTCGTATAATGTAGTCCGTAGTCCGTAGTCCGTAGTTAGTAGTATATCTTAGATATCTAAGAACTCGAACCACTGCCTTCCAGTGCTCATAAATGGGATTACTCGTATATCTGCTCAATCTGTTGACTGAGTTAGCTATATCAGGTCTAGTGCAATCCATGAGGTACATGAGACTACCTATGACCCTAGAGTACTCAAGTTGTTGCACACCTTCTCCGCGATTCTTGCAAAGATTTGACACCACCTCCATAGGTGTTCTCGCGATGGTATTATTTCCCTTGTCAAACTTGTCAAGTATCTTCTCAACATAATGACTCTGGGAGAGAGAATATCCATCTGCATGTTTTGTGATCTTCATCCCAAGAATCACATCTGCAAGACCTAGGTCTTTCATCTCAAAATTTCGTGACAACATTTTCTTGGTAATATTGATGTTATTGTTATTACCAACAATTATCATGTCATCTACGTAGAGACATACTATCACATAGTTTGTATTGTCTCCTTTCACGTAGACACATTTATCACATTGGTTTGTTTTAAACCCATTTGAAAGCATGACACTATCAAATTTTTCGTGCCATTGTTTAGGTGCTTGTTTTAATCCATACAAGGATTTCACAAGTCTACACATCTTTGTTTCTTTCCCTGGAACTACAAACCCTTCAGGTTGGTCCATGTAAACCTCCTCTTCTAACTCTCCATTTAGAAAGACTGTTTTTACATCCATTTGATGGATCTCTAGGTTATATAACGCAGCAAATGCAATTATTAACCTTATAGACGTTTTCCTGGATACAGGAGCGTATGTGTCGAAATAATCAACACCTTCAGTTTGTCTGTAGCCTATGACTACAAGTCTAGCCTTGTACTTATCTACAGTACCATCAAATTTCATCTTCCTCTTGAAGATCCACTTGTGGCCTAGTGGTTTACAACCTGCAGGAAGATCCACTAGTTCCCAAGTATGATTATGTAAGATAGATTCTATCTCACTGTTCACCGCTTCTTTCCAAAGATCAGAGTCTTGTGAGGACATTGCTTCCTTGAAAGTAGCCGGATCCTTTTCCAACAGATATGTTAGAAAATCTGAGCCAAAAGACTTTTCTTTTCTAGCTCTTTTGCTTCGTCTAGGCGATTCTACATTCTCTTGAGATTCTCTATCCCCACATTTCTCTCAACATTGGTTTCAGCCACTGTCTGAGTTTTGTGGGGAAAGATTTCCTCAAAGAATGAAGCATCTCTAGCCTCAATGATAGTATTCACATGCATTTCTGCATTATCTGACTTGTGTACCAGAAATCGATAGGCACTACTATCTTGTGCATATCCGATAAATACACAATCCACTGTCTTAGGTCATACCCTAGTCCGTTTAGGAGGAGGCATTGGTACCTTTGCTAGACAGCCCCAACCCCTTAAAAACTTGTAGCTAGGTGCACGACCTTTCCACAATTCATAAGGCGTTTTATCCAATTTTTTATGTGGTACTATGTTAGTACATAGTTGGCGGAAAGCAGAGCTTCTCCCCCTAAATTCCTAGGTAAGTCGGAACGTATAAGCATTGCATTCATCATTTCCTTAAGCGTTATATTCTTCCTTTCAGCAATACCATTTTGCTCGGGAGAATAAGGCGCAGTGGTTTGATGAATAATGCCACTCTCAGCGCATATTTGTGCAAATGGTGACTCATATTCACCGCCTCGATCACTTCGAAGAATTTTAATCTTTTTATCAAGTTGATTCTCAACTTCATTCTTATAGTGAATGAACATATCAATTGCTTCGTCTTTACTTCTCATTAAGTATTGTGATGACCAGAGATTATTGATGTTAATCCCGGAGTGTTAATAACCCCTAAAGTTGTTTTACGTGGCGATTTGGAGTTTAATCGCGGTGTTGGGCCTTTCGGGCTCGTCTATTTGGGTAGTTGGGATCGTTGGATCCCGAGGTTGAGATTGTATTCTCATTCCGGTGAATAACCTATGAGTTGGGTTTTTAGTATGACTCGGGATCTCGGGTGCCTTGTGTGGGCACCGGTAGGGGGTTTTGGAGTTAGAGATAGAGTTCTTGAAAACAGATGATTTTTAATGAATCATGATGTATTTGTGGGACTATTAGTATTTCGGAATATTTTTGCTATAAATACCAGTTGAACCCGAGATTTTAATTATTGGAACCATTTTCCTCACCTTACCTCTCTCTCTCCCGCGCACCTGCAATTCCCGTCGCCCCAACCCCCGCCGCTTCAGGCCGTGCGCCCGCCGCCGTCCGGCCACCATCCGGCGCGTCCGACCCACCGCTGGCTTCGTCACTCCGAGGCGCAGCTTCCCACACCAACAATTCGAAGTTTCGTCGCGGATTGCGTCCGAATTTTTGCGAGGAAGCCTAGGGTTCGAAATTGAAATCTGTCCGATTTGGGGCTCGATTTTTGGTACGTTTGTGGGGCTTTTCTTCAGGTGTTTTTGGGGCGTTTTTGTGCTGTTGTTGGGTCGAAAATTTCAGACTTTAAAGTTCAAAGAAATTTTTTGCCATTGGTTCGAATTTTGGTGTTCTGTTTTTCGAAAATCTTGTTGATTTTTGGATGAATTCTTATGCTTCACATGGTTCAGCTTTTGAGTCTCCTTGGTGATGCATTATGGTTCGAATTTAACGCTGATTGCGTGGGGGTTAGGGTTCGAATTTGGGGGTTTTGGCAGGGGGTGGTGATTCTTGTTATTGATAGATTAATTCATGTTTTAGATGAATGATGGTGCCTAATTGGGTTCGATTTGTGATGTGAAGGTTCGAAAATTTATGGGGAGTTCTTGAGCAATTTTCGTAGATGTCTCATTCGATTTCCCTCCCTGCATGTGCTCTACCCCCGGGTCTTTTAAATGGTAAATTGTCGTGTGTTGACAATAATTTTTCTGTATGAGGATTATGGGTGTGCTTGAGCATGGGTTGCATGTTCGTAAATAATTGTGAATTATTTATCGTGTTAGCACATCGTTCCTCGGGGCATGGAACTCGAGCAAGGTTTGGCTCGGACTTCGGAGATTTAAGGTACGTGCAACGTACGAGCATTACTTTATATGAGATCATTTGTGAAATGCATAATGTATTTTGATTTCATTGATGGTTGTGCGTATGGTTATATATATATATATGTGTTGACATAGTTATGGAACGACCCAATCTTGACATCGCCGCCACAAGCGTGCGTGATACTAGAGTGGTATAACTTTACAAGATATATGGGGTACTGGGTCTATATGACTATTGTAGGGCATTTGAGATGCCTGAGAATGATCGTGGAATCATGTTCTCATTATAAGACATGTGAGATGTCTAAGTATAATGGAGAATTGGAAAAATAAATGCTAGGCATTTGAGCTATCTGTGATTGATAGCGAGGTTGAGAAATCAGTATTTGTTATTGAGATATCCATATTTGCCTGTATAATGAATTTGGAATCACTATATATTGATATTCGAGAATTAGGCATGCGATGAGTTAAATCAATGTGTTGATTTACTAATTTTCGAGATTTGATGAGTTTGATGATTGTGAGAACAGGGACAGTACACGGAATCCCGGATGAGGACGTTGCCATCCAGGGAGTATCATTTAAAATTCATTAGTATTTACTTTTGTAGTAAATTATGAATTTCATTATTGTGATTATGGGATTTTGTGTATTGGTATGCTCACCCCGTTGGGGGCTGTCTCTGTTGGGGGCAGGTGAACAGGTACATCGATGACTTTGGAGTTGAGCTCGAGCTGTTGATTGGATGTACTCCCAGGATCGTGGTACCAGGGCTTGATGGAGCACGGTATCGTATAGAGTACTTATATACACCCGAGAGTTATATACACATTTATGATGCTCGCATGTGAGCACGGTTATACTTGTATATGGGTTGTATATGAAGGCATGAGCCTTTCTCTCTTTCATTCTATGTTGCATGCAATTAAGGTTAGAATTGCTAATGATATGAGAGTCATTGGTGTATTATGTGGGTGTTGAAACCCACTTTATGTTGTCTTATGTGTGGTGTCTTCCCTGGATGGGAATTTACTTAGTGTTGCTGTATTCTGTTGAGTACGTGTTTTCCCTGGCCGGGAACTATATTATGCGATGTGCTTTTATTTCGGGATGGCTCTATTTAAGGGGAGACTCTGCCCAAATTTTTATAAAAGTCCACAATGTAAAAAGTGGTGTAATGGGGATGGTAATGGGCGAACTCTATGAGTCTATTTGTGGTTAGGATGATGCTCTTATAATATTGCATATTAAAGAAAATTTTGTGATTGCCAATCAATGGTAAATCATCATCTGAGTTTCCCGATTGATTTTTATTGAAAGCATGTGCCACACATAGTGGTTAATACACTAATCATGGGTTAAGGGCTATGGGGTCCTTACATTAGTGGTATCAGAGCCAGGTTAGCTCTTTGGGGCTGTTGAAGGCCTGGAACATGCTGATAGGGATGGGTAGCACATATTTATGCATGATAGTAGCTAGTGTTGTGTGACACAACTATTTTGCTTATGTGCATTTGTGATATGTGATCATAGTGAAACGATTATATGTCATGACATCTATAGAATCATAATATAACCTGTTAGTTATGATTGTGAGTTGTGACACAGGGACAACCAAATGGAGCATTTTGAAATGCATCGGGATACGGGAAGTACTTTGTACTCGTAGTTTATGCATTTACTCATTATAATCATATTGTGGGGAATATGGATTATCGTATGCTCATGGTTTGGGATTGTTCTTGTAGGGACACTATGACGCGAAAGGTTAAGGCCATGGTTGAAAGACACGAAACGGTAACCTGCATTTTATATACATCATGGAATTATGCATTGTGGTTGCATGTGTACATGTAGTGATGATTTTAATGCTTTGCCGCCAAATGTTGAAGCGAGGGGTGGGAGTGCCGCATGTCGCATTTGAGCGAGGTGCATTAAAATACACTCATGATGATGTATGTTGGTATATGGATTATGCTTTGTGATGCAGGTATGGATGAAATACTTGCTAAATATCCCATGAGTCATTGTTATGGATGAGTGATGATTTTAAATGCTTACCGCTATTTATTGTTTTGTGCCGCTAAAATGTGAAGCGAGGGGTGGGAGCGCCGTATGTCACATTGAAGCGTGGTTATCATATGAGGCGAGGAAAGAATATTTGCCGCTAAAATGTGAAGCGAGGGGTGGGAGCGCCGCATGTCCATTTAAGCGAGGTTATTCTATGCCGCCTATATGTGAAGCGAGGGGTGGGAGTACCGCATGTTTTACTTGAGCGATGGGCATTAAAATACACTACCGTGACAATGACTAGGGATCGGCTATTCTATTGGCGATGATTCATGCCGCCAGGTATATTGATAGCGATGGTTCATTCCGCTATATTGATTGGCGATGGTTCTTGCCGCCAGGTATATTGATAGCGATGGTTCATTCCGCTATATTGATTGACGATGTTCTTGCCGCCAGGTATATTGATAGCGATGGTTTATTCCGCTATATTGATTGGCGATGGTTCTTGCCGCCAGGTATATTGATAGCGACGGCTCATTCCGCTATATTGATTGGCGATGTTCTTGCCGCCAGGTATATTGATAGCGATGGTTCATTCCGCTATATTGATTGGCGATGGTTCTTGCCGCCAGGTATATTGATAGCGACGATTCATTCCGCTATATTGATTGGCGATGTTCTTGCCGCCGGATATATTGATAGCGATGTCTCATTCCGCTATTCTATTGGCGATGGTTCATGCCGCCGGGTATTCTATTGACGATGATTCGTGCCACCGGATATCACATAGCGACGGGTCATTCCGCTACACCTATGGCGATGGTTCATACCGCCGGATATCTATAGCGGTGTCTTATGCCGCTGACTCTATGACGAGAGATCATGCCGCTGATTCTATAGCGATGGGTTATACCGCTATGTGCGTAGCGCTGGATTATGTCACCTACGAGCGATGGATGCTACTTGTGTACCACTGTTGGATGACGGAGACAGGTATGCCGCTATATTGTTAGCGATGAGGTATGTCGTATTACTTTTGTTAGCATCATTGTGGATACTACATGTTGTTAGATACGTCATGTGTTTGACGATGAGACTATAGACGTCGTGTATCGACATTTACCGTCGCGAGTCGACAATATTATTTCAAAGTCATATGTTGACAGGTACCGTCACGGGATGACAATGACATAGTGGATGTTCTATGTAGACGTGTAGCGTCGTTTTGATGGTTAATACATTTATGTTATGTATTTGGTTGTATGGTTTGAGTGCCGATGGTGAGCACATGGTAGAGTCTGGGTCACTAGTTGACGAGACCTTTTTGCCGAGCAGGTTTGCTCGGTGGAGTATTGGATGTATTGTACCGGTAAATGTACCACATCATGTTATAGAGGTAAATATTTGTCGAGCAATGATACCCTTGGGTATGCTCGTTGGTTTGGCTTAGGCCAAGTAATTGGTGGTAAGAGTAGTCATTGAGGAAACTACTCGCTTGTTGTTGTGATCTGCGGTAGGCGTGGTCACACCCACCCTGAGGGTGTGGGATAAGTCCTAGTGGATTAGGATTGCTTCGTGGTTGAGCAAGGACACCGGGATGTCCATTGTGCTTGGTATTTTAGAGATATGTTGGGCGATGACCCATTACTCTAACGGTTTGTACGGTATGGCATACCGAGATGGAACATATGGTTTGTTGGTGGGCTTGATATGAGCCTATGGAGACAGCGCTTTGCTAGCCAGATATTGGGGGAATGATATAGTGTGCTTGTTGGAGCCATGATACTGCACGTTGGAACTGAGTTTGGTGAATCGTATGATGATACGATGAAGACTTTTGGCAGGCTTTTGATTGTCCCTTTGTAGCATGATGTTTGAGGCATGTGACACCTCATGAGAACGTTATACATCTTTTGTTTTGAGGGACTTGTCTGAGACAGCTCATAATGTTGGAGTACCAACAAGAGAGTCATCAAGTCGTCGTTGACTCGATCTGAGGAATCCGTGTACTTGGGATGCAATGGGTGTTATTGTATCCAGTTTTTTCGAACGGTGGTTCGAGACTAGTGGATCTCGAGTTCGATAGCACTTCCCTTGTGGGGAAGGAGGTAGTATTATACCTATTTGGGAATCTTTGAAAGATTCGGTAAGTTGGTGCGTGTGGTGTTGATTTTGGGAATCACGCCATGTTGTTGATCGTCGATTATCATCCTCCACTGAGTAGGGAATGACTCAGAATTGACAGTTGTGTTTGGGGCTTAGGGGTATGTTGTAGATACCCGAGCCAAGTGCATTGAGTATGCATGTGATGTTCGTGCCTAGGCAGGTACACCGGTGAGTATACGGATACCAGTTATTGATTTCCTTTTGTCAGGCATAGAGTTATGCTTTTTTTTTGGATGGTTAAATCTCTGATGAGAGATATGGAACACCTTGAGATTGGGAATCTCCATGGCACGATAATTATGAGGAATAATCGTGAAGTCAGTTGACTCCCTTTGAGGAGGGATTATCTTGTGTGGGTTAAGGTATTTCCTTGTTGGTGTTTCCTCCGAGTTATGCGATAGCCTTCCCAAGTTTGGATTGTTAAATCCTAGGATTATCAAGGGATGGCAGGAATTCGGATTTATTGGGAGTCGCTGTCGACACAAGCGTTGAGGATGCAATGTGTTTATTACATGTCCTTTCAGAAATTGAAACTCTGTGGAGTCTCGATGGTTTAATTATGATCAGGATGTGATCCTTGGAATATCCGGAGGTAGACATCTTGTGAGATGTCTTTTGTGTGAATCTGTGGCCGTGAGTTGCCAAATTGAGTTACAATGATGCGACTGCTCATTTGATGGAGGAGGTTTGAAAGTGGAAACCAGGTTTGGTATGTGTACACCGTGGTATACTAATGTTTCCCCTCGTAACGAGGTATGTTAGACATCGTGAGTCATGATAGAGATGTCATTGAATGATATCTACGATGGAATCGGGAGCGATTCGAATCCTTGCAGTTTCAGTTGACTAACTGCTTTAGGATTGTTAGCGTTATGTTGTGCCGGCGCTTTTCGTTTTAGTGGACTGGAAGGTTTATTTCATTCCGTAGTTTGGTGCGAGGTAGGTACCCTCGCGTTTATTAATACGATTCTGATATGGTCAAGAATCGAGGTTATCGCTTCATGTTGTTGTGTAGCCCGGGTGTTACGTGATACACCGGTGCTAATTTCGAGGACGAAATTCTTTTAGTGGGGGATATTGTGATGACCATAGATTATTGATGTTAATCCCGGAGTGTTAATAACCCCTAAAGTTGTTTTACGTGGCGATTTGGAGTTTAATCGCGGTGTTGGGCCTTCTGGGCTCGTCTATTTGGGTAGTTGGGATCGTTGATCCCGAGGTTGAGATTGTATTCTCATTCCGGTGAAAAACCTATGAGTTGGGTTTTTAGTATGACTCGGGATCTCGGATGCCTTGTGTGGGCACCGGTAGGGGGTTTTGGAGTTAGAGAGAGAGTTCTTGAAAACAGATGATATTTAATGAATCATGATGTATTTGTGGGACTATTAGTATTTCGGGATATTTTTGCTATAAATACCAGTTGAACCCGAGATTTTAATTATTGGAACCATTTTCCTCACCTTACCTCTCTCTCTCCCCGCGCACCTGCAATTCCCGTCGCCCCAACCCCCGCCGCTTCAGGCCGTGCGCCCGCCGCCGTCCGCCCGCCATCCGGCGCGTCCGACCCACCGCTGGCTTCGTCTCTCCGAGGCGCAGCTTCCCACACCAACAATTCGAAGTTTCGTCGCGGATTGCGTCCGGATTTTTGCGAGGAAGCCTAGGGTTCGAAATTGAAATCTGTCCGATTTGGGGCTCGATTTTTGGTACGTTTGTGGGGCTTTTCTTCAGGTGTTTTTGGGGCGTTTTTGTGCTGTTGTTGGGTCGAAAATTTCAGACTTTAAAGTTCAAAGAAATTTTTTGCCATTGGTTCGAATTTTGGTGTTCTGTTTTTCGAAAATCTTGTTGATTTTTGGATGAATTCTTATGCTTCACATGGTTCAGCTTTTGAGTCTCCTTGGTGATGCATTATGGTTCGAATTTAACGCTGATTGCGTGGGGGTTAGGGTTCGAATTTGGGGGTTTTGGCAGGGGGTGGTGATTCTTGTTATTGATAGATTAATTCATGTTTTAGATGAATGATGGTGCCTAATTGGGTTCGATTTGTGATGTGAAGGTTCGAAAATTTATGGGGAGTTCTTGAGCAATTTTCGTAGATGTCTCATTCGATTTCCCTCCCTGCATGTGCTCTACCCCCGGGTCTTTTAAATGGTAAATTGTCGTGTGTTGACAATAATTTTTCTGTATGAGGATTATGGGTGTGCTTGAGCATGGGTTGCATGTTCGTAAATAATTGTGAATTATTTATCGTGTTAGCACATCGTTCCTCGGGGCATGGAACTCGAGCAAGGTTTGGCTCGGACTTCGGAGATTTAAGGTACGTGCAACGTACGAGCATTACTTTATATGAGATCATTTGTGAAATGCATAATGTATTTTGATTTCATTGATGGTTGTGCGTATGGTTATATATATATGTGTGTTGACATAGTTATGGAACGACCCAATCTTGACATCGCCGCCACAAGCGTGCGTGATACTAGAGTGGTATAACTTTACAAGATATATGGGGTACTGGGTCTATATGACTATTGTAGGGCATTTGAGATGCCTGAGAATGATCGTGGAATCATGTTCTCATTATAAGACATGTGAGATGTCTAAGTATAATGGAGAATTGGAAAAATAAATGCTAGGCATTTGAGCTATCTGTGATTGATAGCGAGGTTGAGAAATCAGTATTTGTTATTGAGATATCCATATTTGCCTGTATAATGAATTTGGAATCACTATATATTGATATTCGAGAATTAGGCATGCGATGAGTTAAATCAATGTGTTGAGTTACTGATTTTCGAGATTTGATGAGTTTGATGATTGTGAGAACAGGGACAGTACACGGAATCCCGGATGAGGACGTTGCCATCCAGGGAGTATCATTTAAAATTCATTAGTATTTACTTTTGTAGTAAATTATGAATTTCATTATTGTGATTATGGGATTTTGTGTATTGGTATGCTCACCCCGTTGGGGCTGTCTCTATTGGGGGCAGGTGAACAGGTACATCGATGGCTTTGGAGTTGAGCTCGAGCTGTTGATTGGATGTACTCCCAGGATCGTGGTACCAGGGCTTGATGGAGCACGGTATCGTATAGAGTACTTATATACACCCGAGAGTTATATACACATTTATGATGCTCGCATGTGAGCACGGTTATACTTGTATATGGGTTGTATATGAAGGCATGAGCCTTTCTCTCTTTCATTCTATGTTGCATGCAATTAAGGGTAGAATTGCTAATGATATGAGAGTCATTGGTGTATTATGTAGGTGTTGAAACCCACTTTATGTTGTCTTATGTGTGGTGTCTTCCCTGGCTGGGAATTTACTTAGTGTTGCTGTATTATGTTGAGTACGTATTTTCCCTGGCCGGGAACTATATTATGCGATGTGCTTTTATTTCGGGATGGCTCTATTTAAGGGGAGACTCTGCCCAAATTTTTATAAAAGTCCACAATGTAAAAAGTGGTGTAATGGGGATGGTAATGGGCGAACTCTATGAGTCTATTTGTGGTTAGGATGATTATCTTATAATATTGCATATTAAAGAAAATTTTGTGATTGCCAATCAATGGTAAATCATCATCTGAGTTTCCCGATTGATTTTTATTGAAAGCATGTGCCACACATAGTGGTTAATACACTAATCATGGGTTAAGGGCTATGGGGTCCTTACAAGTATACATAACAATATCTTGTACAATCATCGATAAATGTTATGAAATAATTTTTACCGCCTCTAGATTGTACATACTTTAGATCGCATACATCCGTATGAATCAAGTTTAATGGTTCGGTGCTTCGCTCAATTGAGTGGAATGAAGACTTGGTTAATTTGGCCTCTACACAAGTCTCACACTTAAGTTTATGATTGATGTTAAATTTAGGTAATAGATTAAGAGACATTAGCCTTTGTAAGGACTTATAATTCACATGTCCTAATCTACCATGCCACAAATGTAAAGACTCGCAAGAATAATCAAACTTTAAAGTTTTATTAGCCACATTGGCAACAGTCATTACATTATTTTTACTAGTGCTAGCCTCATATGCTGCAATAACATCAACATCAACCTCTATATTAGACTTAGCCCTAGGAGCTAAAGTCATTACACTCATCTTGAAGAGGTTATTGGCCAAGTAGCCTTTGCCCACAAACATACCACCTTGGAAAGAATGACTTTGTCGGACTCAAACACGAGCCGAAAACCTTTCTTGTTCAGCACTGCTCCGGAGATGAGATTCTTTCGAATCTCTGGCACGTGGAGCACCTCGGTAAGAGCCAACTCTTTGCCGGAAGTCATCTTTAGCACAACCGTCCCTTTGCCTTCAACTTTTGAGACTGCTGAATTTCCCATGTAGCAGTGCTCATCATTTACCGGTTGATAGGTCTTAAACATCCATTTGTTGGTGCAAATGTGGCGAGTAGCCCCAGTGTCCACCCACCATTCCTTGGAGTTCCCTCCAACAAGATTCACCTCCGATACCACAGCACTCAGATGCATGTCATCCATGTCGGAGCTCAGGTTGTCCTCAGCAATGTGGGCATGTGCATGCCTCTTGCCTTTGCCTTTGTAAGGGACTATCTTCCTCTTATCGTAATTGTTTTGACGTTGAGTGCAGTCCTTGGCCTTATGGTTAGGCTTACCACACACATAACATTCACATGTGAACCTCCTTGTCTGAGTATCTCCCTTGGGTTCAAAAGTACGCCTGCGCTTATTCCCATGGGAGCTATCCCCAACTTCAACCACGTTGGCCTTGGAAATCATTCCAAATGATTTCTTGTCACTTTTCGGTTGTCTTGTTCGATGCGCAGCCTCCTGATAATATCCTCGAGACTCATCATCTTTCGCTTGTGCTTTAGGTAGCTTTTGAAGTCCTTCCAAGATGGCGGTAAGTTTTCAATCATCATTGTCACTTGGAGAGCATCATTTAGCCCCATACCTTCGGTAGCAAGTTCATGATATACCAGCTGCAGCTCTTCGCATTGCTCAACAACGCTCTTGCCATCTACCATTCGATAGTCATGGAATAGCCCGGCTACAAAATTTCTTTGCGCCTGCGTCGTCAACTTTATACTTTGTCTCTAACGATTCCCAAAGATTCTTAGCAGTCTCCTTGGGGGAATACACATTAAAAAGTGCATCGTCAAGAGAATTCAGTACGTAGTTACGACAAAGGTAGTTGGCACTCAGCCATGACTCGACAATCACTGCAGATTGAGGATCCTCTTTGTCCTCCACCGGTTTATCCTCCTTCAGAAACCTGGTCAAGTTCAAGGTGGTAAGGAAAAACATCATCTTCTGTTGCAAACGTTTAAAGTTGAAACTTTTGAACTTTTCTGGTTTCTCAAATTGAGAAAACGGCATTGGACTTCTCAGAACTGGCATAGCGGCCTCAGTACCGCTAGCTTTGATCACCGGAATCTCAGTATTCACAACAAGTGTTCGGGTAAGCTGGTCAGCCATTTGCTAAAACAGAACAGAAATAAGAGAGCACAAATAATATCAAAGCAGTTTTTGAAACAGTAGGATTAAACCTTTCAACAGTGCATAAACAGTGTCTCAACTAAATATGAAACTTGATCAATAATAATTTGTTAAAGTCCAGTTGCTGAAAATCTGAGCTTTGACAGAACACAAAACAGAACAAAATACACAAAGATTTAGAGTTCATGATTGTTAGTGCTTTTCTTTTTATTCAAGTAGACGAAAAACTCATAAGATCACAAACACTGTCTTATAAATAAAGATGCTTGAAAACAGTAGAAACTTACAACAACAGTTTAAATATACTGTGCATAAACTTTGTTGTGTAGTAATCGAAATGGACTAGGCCACAGTAAACCGTGTGCCCGTAAACTCTAAATTGTCCGCCTACAACTTCTGGCCTCCTGGACAAGAGAGTTCCAAGGTACAACGTCCGAACACCTCTGTTTGGATTGAAGCAGAAACCCAGACAGACTCACTCGAACACTTAACAGTGTGTAGTACTCTCAAGATAAGATGATATGATATGAAATGCAATTTTGGGATGAAGAAAGCATAGAACTGATGCAGCTTATATAGCTGACCAGCAGACCACTCCAAAGGTCTCAAAAATTAAGTGTAAAGTTTAATGGGGCAGATGAAAAGTCTCAATACTTAACATCAGATTAATATGGATTTAAGTCTCACACTTAAATCTGACTTCAATTCTGCAGGTAGGTGAAAAGTCTCAAACATAATACGCAGCAGAATACGAAAAATCAAGTAAATGAAAAGTCATTTCATAAATCCGAGTAGTAAAAATATAGGATTGCCTTCGCGGCAGCGACACGCGCGGCGCTGCGCGACGCGACGAGCGGAGCGGAGCGGACGGACGGACAACGTGCGAGGGGCACCCATCTTTTCTACTTAACTACACTCTATTGATTTGTATCTCATTATAAACAAACCATAAGTGTCTCAATTTCTCAATGTGGGATTTCTTTAGCCTAATTGACTATTCATAATTAACTTACCATAATTTTGTTCTCATTAACAAAATTAACAATAATTATTGGGCTTTTAATAATTAAAACCCAATTAATTTATTAATCTCAACAATTTTGCCACAGAATCATATTGAAACAAAAGGTCTTGATAAATCTGATGATTTGACATAGATTATTCCTTGTGATAGACATTTTCTGAAGAGTAATGGAGGAAAAAAGTACTGTGAAATAGTTTTTGAGTAAACAAGAGCAATGAAGAAAGAAAAGAATTTTTGCTATAAATAGCCGAAGTTGAGAGAATGTGTGTCATGAGGAATTGCTTTCTTGAAATTCTTTCCAGGAATTGCTTTCTTGAAATTCTTTCCAGAACAATACAGGCATTACCTTTCTTAGGGGTGGTTAACGGGTTGACCCGGTCCGAACCGGTCCGAACTAGCCGGTTACGGATCCGATAATCACGGAACCGGTCCGAACTAGCCGGTTACGGATCCGATAATCACGGAACCGGTCCGATCCGTTAAGGAACCGGATCGAATCCGGTTCCGGGTTGGAACGGTTCCAATCCGGAATCGATTTTTTTGAATTTTTTTTTTTGAAATTTCGAATATATATTAGAATAACAAAAAAATTAAAAATAATGTATCCGGAACCTGTAAGATACCGGATCCGCATCGGTAGAACAGATCCGGTATCTTACCGGTTCCGGACCGATTTGGAGCCGGTTAGCCCGGTTCCAGTTCTGGATAGATCTAACCGGTCCGGTTTTGGGCCGGGTCTGGATTGACCCGGCCCGTTAACCATCCTTACCTTTCTTCAACCTCTTCTTAATCCTTCTGCTTGCTCCTTGTTAATATTGTGGCCCAATACCTTGGTCCATTTAGCATTCGTGTTTCAAGTTTAAGCCCTCTTCACATCATGCCCGAGTTCTGGAACCTTCTCCTTCTCTTCATCTTGTTCGTCCATTCATTAAGGTTGATCTCGTCCAATGGTTTTGAGAATAAAAAAGGGTGAGTTCCTGTTTAACTCCAATTTTGTGAGAGAGATTAGCCACCGTTTCTGTCTTCTGAGTTCTTCGTCTTCTTACCCGTGAAAACCCTGGCCTGTGAGAGTTTCTCTGAGTGTATGTGAGGCTCCTCCCTGTGTTTAGAGTTTTGTACAGGTTACGTGATTAGCTTCTGGATAATCTGTATACATCCTTTGTGCGAGTATTCTTGGGGTTCACGGTGGGGTTTCTGATGTGAGGGCTATGTCTAGAGGTTACACTCTAAGTCACATAATCCTTATACCCCCCTCCATGCACTAGCGCTCCAGTCGCGAACTGACAAACTGGGTGCACGTGCGCCGCATTAAGGCGAATTAAGAATTTCTAATTCACTCTTTAAGAATTTCTAGTTCGCGCACTAAGATTTTATAATTCGCGCACTAAGAATTCCTAATTCGCGCACTAAATTTACTAAGTTGCGCACTAAGTTACTAAGTCTTGTTAATCCTCCTTAATTCTCCAATTTTTTGTAATTATAAAAAAAATTTCTCCGATTTTGGGTTGATGAATTTTCGTGGTTTCTAGGTACTTTGGGTTGGTAAGAAAATTATATTTTGTGGTAAATAGATAGATAATATTCACTATTATATAATGAATCATGAAAATACATAATAACATATGAAAGATTAAAATATGTGATAAAAGAAAGTATGATAAATCTGTGATTTTGTAACATATTTACGGAGTAAATAATAATAATTTTGATATTTTAGTTTTTTGCATGAAAATTAATATAATGAACTTTATAAATACAACTTTTATTTTTATTTAGTTAATTTAAATGTTTATATTAGTAATTTAATAATATAAGTCTCCGAAAATAATAGTCATTCTTAATAAATTCATACTATTACCAAACATGTTGAAATATATATGTACAATTTGGTTTCATTTTTCAAATTCGTTATTTTATATTTTAAAATAAAACAAAATTTTAATATTTCGTTTCATTTCATTTTTTATTTTCTAAAATATATTTTTCGGAGAATTCTTACTAGAAGAATGATCAAATACAAGATTCAAATTACGTTGTTATCACTGGCTATAACATTTTGCAAAGCTGCAAATGTTAGATCCTTCAATAAAATCTAATTTTAATATTTTTTTAAGAATGGTAAAGCTGCAACATTCAAAGTTGTAAGAACTTTATATTGTAAATTTGTAAATAATATAACAATAATGTAAGTTTGTTAAATATGATATATATATTATGTATGTTTAACTTCATTTAATCGGTGTGTATGTATATTTATTTTCAGTAGGCGCATTAAGCCGCATCCACACTCAATTTTTTTGAAAATTGACGCACTCGAGCATCCGCATCCGCTCGTACATCGAACTTATGTGATCTAGGTTACACCTTGTGGTCCTTGTCATGGCCTGCTATATACACGATTATGATGTCGAAATGTGTTCATCTGAGCCGATCGACATTATCTTTACGTTTATGGTTTTACTTTTGTGTACTAACCTACTGACGCTTGTTCTCTGTGTTTCTTGCATATATTGTTCATATGCTTGTTGAGTTTGTGGCTAAACCGAGGCTAGATCTAAACATTACACTCCTTTTTGTTCACCCAACCAAGTGCTCAAAAGCAACTTGAAGTGAAAGTTTTTCAACCTTTCATATATAATTTTTTCCACAAACACAAAATCACGTTTTTTGGATTCAAAAATCGATTTCGTTTGACTTGATGTATTTGGATTTGATAGAAGGATTTATAAGTGAATTTCAGTTACTTCAATTTGTGAGAATTTTGAATCCACTAAAATCATTCAGATACAACCGTAAAATGATAGTAAGAGAATTTAAAATCATATGAGATTCGATGTGGTCAACTGGCATAAACCTCCGGCTGGGTTCTTCAAACTTAACCCAGATGGATGTTCTTTAGGCAATCCGGGTGAGTCGTCTATTGGTGGGGTCATTAGAGATCACCTTGGTCATGTGGTGATAGGGTTTCATGACTTTGTTGGAGTTGGGTCTTCCATCGGTGCGGAAATGATGGCAGTGCTCCGAGGCCTGGAACTTTGCATGCAATTCAACTTATTGGATAGAAATTGACTCTATGGTTCTGCTTCATATTATAAATTCTTGGCGGACTCGATGGAAGCTGAGTCATGCATTAACAAAGATCCAGACATCATCATACTTAATATGGCCTTGCACATCTCCCACATTTTCAAGGAAGGAAATGCAGTTGTAGATGCTTTGTCAAATTTGGGATTGGAAAATCTTTGGTACCAACTTCTATATGCTCAATTGTAGAACCAAAGGGCGCTGTAGACTAGATAAGGTGGAATGCCTTATTCACGTACTTCTCGATTAAAGTTTTGTAAATCCTTACTTGAGAGGTCTTGGTCTAGCCTCCTTCTCTTGTATTGGCTTTCTTTTTATAATAAACAGGTAGAGATCCATCAAACTCCCCGTCAAAACTGACGATACTTTTTTAAAAGAAAAAACTCCAAATATATATATACACACACATTCAGTGGCACACACAAAACATACATCATGTGTTTTTCCAATCATGTTTCATAATATTTTTTGGAATTAAATAATTATGAACTTCTATTAAAACTAAGTTCTTCTAGGTGTGATTTTCATAAAGTTAATTTAGAATGCCTTCTGAGTAAGATACTGTTTGTATTTTATCATTAGTTAGAATAATTGTTGTGGTAGAGATACATCGAATATTTTAAATTTTGGTTCTTTAAGTCAGTAATATTTTTTCGATTATCATAAGATAGGATAATTGTCGTGGTATAGGTTTTTTCAAAAAATGGGTAAAAAGCGGATACCCCCTAATGTTCACCCCATTTAGCACTTCACCCCTAACATTTCAAAACGTGCACTTAACCCCCTGAACAATTTTAAGTAGTGCACTTAACCCCTGAACAATATTCAGGAACAATTTCTCAAATATTCTGGCTACAAATTTCCTCACATGTGTCTCACATCCACGGTCGAGAGTACATATGTCTATTCATGTATTCACTAGAGGAATTTTTTGACCGTGGTATACTCGTAAAATTCATTTTCATGTATTTCCTGAAGGGTATACTCATGCATAAAATACATGAAAAGAAATACATACCTCGACCGTGACATGTACGACGCATGTGAGGGAGTTTGCAGTCAGAATATTACTGGAAAATTGTTCCCGAATATTGTTTAGGGGGTTAAGTGCACTACTTAAAATTGTTCAGAGGGTTAAGCGCACGTTTTGAAAGATTATGGGTGAAGTGCTAAATGGGGTGAATAGGTGGTGTCCGCTTTTTACCCTTAAAAAATTGACATATAAATGACATGCAAAGGAATATTATTATATACCTCTCTACCTTCATAAAACAAAGCATAGATGGTATAGATATCCTAATAAATTAATGGATCCTTTGGATTTGAATTTTATGAATAAAAAAATAATTTGTGACATTGTCTTCTAGCTAATTTTTTTTAAAGGAAATAGAATATTCTCCAATGGAACAAAATACATGCTACATTTATTTATCGTATTATCTTAAGCCAAGAATTTCCGAGTTTGATCCTTTAACCACATAAATTTAAGATGATAGGTACAAAAAAATAATACTATAGGAGTTGATTTCATGGTTAACATCGTCATAAAATTCAGTTTCCAACAATAAGACCAAATCAAACCTTAGCAACTTCATCAAAACAAGAAGGGTATCAGTAACAATGATGGATGATGGCTCCAAGAAAATGCCCAAGTATGGCATTATGCGACGTCTTTGTCATTATTCTTTCTTGTTTCTAATAAAAATACCAGCCCAAGCTCGTACAAGGGCAATCACATATAGATTCCACTAGCAACTACTATATATCTATATCCGATTTACAAAAATGGTTAACCCATGTTTATATTCGGAGTCCATTCTAATCATTATACATAATCAGTGAACACTTGTTTCTGTGTCTAATTAATTACTGTTTTATATCTCAGAGACTCAGACAAGTATTTATTATTTCTCACACACAAAAAAAACATAATTTATTTTCAAATAAACAGATTAAAAAGTATTAGAAACAAAAAACAACAGTCTCTCATTATCTAGAGATTGAGGAGTGTTCCTATCATGAATGTGACACAAAGATATGTAGAGATCAGAAGCTTCATGTAACATGGCTACATGATAAGAATACTCAATTTACATTAAATTAACTTTTGATAGACCAAGTTTAATCTGGAAAGACACCACAAATTATGTCACAGATGCCAATCATATATAAGCATGACGAGTTCGTGTCTCGACTAATCAAAAGATTAACGTTACTTGCATTCACACTGCACATTGTGTTGTAGTGCGGATTTCGAGGGACCTCGGACAGTCGTACTACATGGAAACTAGCTATATTCGGATCAAAAGCAGAAGTTGACGCGAGCAACCAAGTGTAAGGGGTAAAGTTTATATTTCCGAAAATATTATGCATGAAATCTTAAAATTTTTTCTTGAAAGTTCGGATGCTCAATAAGTCAGACCCCTGGGCAGGATATTCCAAATTCTGAGGTCACAATCACTGTGTCTGTGGATCGGACACGGTTCAAGGATAAATGATATTTAGTAGTAAACTAGAATCCAATGGCTGGAAGGCAGTACAAAAATAAACATATTTGTCACAACTCACAAAATTCATTGTTTCCATCGTCGTCCAAAAGTTGGTTGAGGCAATTACAGCCAAAGCATAATAAGCCCAAAAAACATGAATCTTATATATAAGCATGCGTGAATTAAGAGACAACTACAGAGCAAAAACAAGGAAAACACTTAGAAAAGAACAGAACAAACAACCGAGGAAAATTAAAAATGGCAACGAAAATGATAAAGAGTGATCCATACCTTGGAAGGGATATTGTGAACATCATGGATGGTGAAGTTCCTGAGGTGATGCCTGTAAAACGTAGAAGAAGAGATGCTGTTGCTCTAGCGATTAGATGTGAAAATCAACAGACACCAAACCAACAAGTTGATCCAACTTCTGCAGCAACAACTGTGAAAAGAAGTTCGAGGTTTCGTGGAGTTAGCAGGCATAAATGGACAGGTCGATATGAAGCTCATCTGTGGGACAGACTTACATGGAATGTAACTCAGAAGAAAAAGGGGAAACAAGGTATTTTACAATCAATTTACGAAATTTCTGCAGTTACATTACTTGAAATGAATGCCGTTCCCTGATATGAATTGCATCTCTTTCATGGTCTGTGCTTCAAACTGGGATTTGACAATGGGCAGTGTATCTTGGTGAGTAAAACTTTGACTGCATACGGGTATTCATTGCAATTTGGATCATACCTTCTGTTTTTTTGAATGATCTATTTGATTAACACGTCCTGAGGCTCTCTCTTCTCAAATACTGCTCAGGTGCATATGATGATGAGGAAGCTGCAGCAAGGGCATATGATTTAGCAGCACTAAAATATTGGGGGATATCAACTTTAACCAACTTTCCTGTATGATTATCAACCATTTTATACTCGTATAAGTCTTAGATACTAATTCACAGATTCTTATCAAATCCAAATATCATTTTTGCAGATATCTGATTATGAGAAGGAAATTGAAAGTATGCAAACTCTCACAAAGGAAGAGCATCTTGCCTCACTGAGAAGGTCCAATTTTTTATCTTTTAATGGCATCAAAACTTTTAAGCATTCCCGTAAGAACTAACCCAAACTTCTCTACCACAGAAAAAGCAGTGGGTTTTCAAGAGGGGTATCAAAGTACAGAGGAGTTGCCAGGTATGTGTTATCCCAAATTATTTTGAAGTTTAAGTTTCTTTAGTGAAGAAGACAGATAGTCTAAACTTGCATTTGATAAATAACAGACACCATCATAATGGAGCATGGGAAGCAAGGATAGGAAGAGTTTTTGGAAATAAGTACCTGTATCTCGGAACTTACAGTGAGTAGGCTGCAACAAAATTGGCGTTTGTAGAATAGTGTAAGCTGGTACATTTTCTTGAATATGTATGGTGCATCTGTTTATAGGTACTCAAGAAGAGGCGGCCCATGCTTATGACATTGCAGCAATAGAATACAGAGGAATAAATGCTGTCACGAACTTTGACTTGAGCACGTACATCAGATGGTTAAAGCCAGGAGCAAACACTTCAGTTCCAGAAAAGAAAACAATACCATGTCAAGATTCACCAGCAATATTTTCCAATTTCCGAACAGGAGAGGAATCACTGCATCCGTTGGAAAGAAGAACTTTTAGTGCAGATGACCTCACCAAGCAAGAAAAGTTTGCAAACAAAGTCCCAATTAGCCCACGCACAAAATCTTCTCCAACAGCCCTCAGCCTACTCCTCAGGTCTTCCATTTTTAAAGTACTGGTTGAGAAGAACTCAAATGCTGAGGAAAGAATTGTCGATGAAAACATAAAAAACCAAAAATGTGAGGATAGAGACAGTGAACTTGGTGAGATCTTCTATGATGGAATTGAAGATAGATCATTCGTATCTACTTCCAATGCAAACAACTTTGAGTTGCAAAGGTCACTCCATTTCAACTACGACTGTCCAGACATGGTTGGAAGCAACACAATAGGCGTGGCCTTTATCTGCTAAACAATAGATATCATCAACTGTAATTTCCTTTCAGGAGAGAAATATACAATTCTAGTTTTCAGAGGGTACTGCCATGAATTCCTTCCTTCTCGTCTAAAGGAGAGAAATTGGCGTAGCAGATACAGGTCCATTATCTTAAAATACTGTAAAAATGCTTTCCTCTGATTGGACAATACAAATTATTTCCACAAAATTAATTGAGCTATTAGTTATCACCACCAATTCATTGCTACTGCGAAAATAATGAAAGGCAAAAATAATAATACCCCAGAAACCTTATACGAACACTAACTTTGCATAAATTGATTACACCTCATGGGTATTAACACATAAGAGATATAAAAGAATTGCAATACAAGATATGTAAGTTCAAAATGCAATAGATCTCATAAGGACATAGGAACATGAACTGCTACAAACATATAAAACATAAATGATTAGGAAAGCCCTCAACAAAAATAAATTATTTACCACAGAAAGGTTAAGCCTTTCTAGAACGTGTTCATAGAAAGTAGCCACTGCCAAATAGATTGAAAATATCCGAAGGAATAACAAAATAAGTATAAAATCGCAACATATTATTGGCCACAAAACCCCAAGTAAACAACTATCCCCACCCCCAAAATAGCTACAGGACTTGGGAGTCACGTTCTCTCTACTGCCTACTCCATTCGCTTCCACTTTGAAAAAAACTCCCAAAAACCTATCCTGGTGGAGACTCTAAAATTAACAGAACCTAGATTTGATTCTTATGGTGGAAAAGACAAGGCAATCTTCTTCAACTTCTTAGATCATAATGATTATCAATGTTTCGTCTTTGAACAACAAACCAGTACAATATTACCTGAATTTGGTAATCTACTAACTTGGGACACCGAATTTTGTGATTACAAATGTTTGTTTTGTGGCTTCTCATGCTTTCAAATCCCACAAGCACAAGTAACAAGAAAATTCCATTTTGTTATTTATATGTGAAGATTGGGAGAATTCTCAATAAGAGCCATTCATTTGACGTCATAAAATCTAATGGCAACAACAACTAAGCATTTACAGGGATGGTTAGAAAGATGGGGAAAGACTCGGGACTAAATTTTGGAGGGAGGATAGAGGTGTCAAACGGGTCTTGCGGCAAAAGGCCCTGCCCTGCCCGTTTAGTTACAGTGACAGGCCGTGATGGGCCAAGGGTATAGGCCGGTGCTGACACGGCTTAATTTTTTTTAAAAAAAATTATAACGATCGATCAACAAATGGTTGCCGATCGGTCGCGAATAGCTATAGGTTGGGATAAAACAATGAGAGTTTTACCGATCGATTAGCAATGCATGTGCCGATCGATTGGAAAACTATTCATCTTTTGAATTGTTTGGCCACAATTATAGGTCCTAGATTAAAATTATATAGTGTAGAAATTATACTTGAATCTTATTAAATAATATGGATTATGCTAATGTTAATAAAAAAAAAAGAGGCGCTAATAATAGTTTATTGTCTTTGTTTTCTTTATATAATTCATTATATAATTCTAGATCATTTCTAATAAGAGAAAGTAGTGGTAGTGGTAGTGGTAAAGGTTCTGTGTGGACAATGTTAAGCAGAAAACAAGATTCTATTTTGATAATGCTAAACTTTGGCCAATGCTTTCCATCATGGCACGTGATCTACTAACCTCTCCGATATTCACAATTCCATAGGAATCATGTTTTAGTGTAGGCGACAGAGTCCTTGATGAAAAGAAGTAGAATGAAAGCAAACCCATAGACGTGTGTATTCTATTAAAAGATTGGTTGGATGCCGATAGCCGATTACAAGATATAGTAGGACATGATGTATTTTATGACGAAAATTAAGAAAATTGAATGCTTTATGTTTATATTTTGTGATTTTGTTACTTTGTTATGTGAATGTAATTTATAGACTATAATTATTCAATTCATAGTCAACAAATTTTGAATTTTCCACGTGTATTGTGTCAAGCTACTTATATTTAAATAATTTATTAATATAAATTATATTTAAAAAATACAAAAAATTTAGAAAAATGTAAAAAAATTTAAAAAATAGATTTGGGCCGTGCCGAGCCTAAGCGAGCACGGCCGGTTAACAAAACGTGCCGGTGCGTGCCGGCACCGACACAAGTAAATAGGTCGTGCCAGTTTGATACCACTAGAGGAGGATAGCCTGGAAATTAGGTTCCCTAGATTAACCTCGATTGCCAGCTAAAGACATCCTGTATGGAGTATGGGGGCTTGGGATGAGGGAATTTGGACGTGGAGGTGGGATTGGAGATGAGAGTTGTTTAAGTGGGTACAAGATCTTTTTGATGTTTTACTAACTTTTATTGACAGGATAGCGTTGGTTCAAGGAAAGGAGGATAGCTGAGAATGGCGTCATGACACATCCGAAAGATACTCGGTGCGTTTGGCATACGAGTTAATTCAAGAGGAAGAACTTCAGGAAAGAGATTCAAAGTCAGACTATGATATCATTTGGACATAACAAGGTCGGTGCTTTCGCCTGGCGGACGATTAAAGACCGTATCCCGACAAAACAGAATTTGAGCATATGTATTATCAAAATGGGGCCGATTTCAGATTTGTGTGATCTGTGTCAGATAGAGGAGGAATCAACTCGACAGCTACTATTTTCTTGTACAGAGTCACACATTGCGAATGAAATGTTATGAATAGTTAGGGATGAAACTAGTGTTCCACTTCGATCCAGCATGACATTTACTACAACATAAAGGTCTTTGGGTGCAGAGAAAAGGATGCAAGGGATGGTTAACAATCTCGAAAGCAATAATTTGGACAATATGGTTAGGTAGGAACAGAAGAATATTCAGAGGGCCTCAAAATCTGAAAGACAATTTGTTAGATTTAATTATATATAGATCTTGGTTCTGGATCAAAAGTAGAAGCAATGCATGTAATCTACCCCAATCCCTTGAAAAGTTACAAAAAGGATCACAAAGAGAGACACCCTAAACTAAAGTGCTAATAAACAAACCATTGGTTCCCACAACCAATCCGAGAATACATATGGAAAATTGAACTATAGAAAGAATCAAGTCAGGTCGCGCAAATGCATCAGTCTTCACCAAGAGCTTCTTTTGGCGAGAATATTCTCATTAACCCCTTTGGACTTCATATCTTGTATATAACTTGGAACCATGTATTCTTCGGTCGTCCCTTGCTCTTTTAAAAGGGACGAAATCCATGAACTCCAGTCGACGCACAGGTGCATCACTAGGCCTACGTCGTACGTGACCAATACAACGTAAACGACTTTCATGCATCTTCTCTTATATACCTCGTGTAGCAAATTTGGTTCATATAACTTTAACTGATAGTATTTCCAATTTAATAAAAAGGGGAGCATTACAGGAACAAATTCTACCTCGTACGTGTATCAAACACTAACGGACTAGATGAATGCAAAACAATGATGTGTCATAATAACATCTCGCACTAAGGAAACGTAAAAGCTTAATCATAACAGATCATTTTTCAAAGATGAACAAGTCAAACTGCACTTCTTTTGGAAAACTAAAGATAACTTTTGCAGAATGTTATTGTCCTACACAAGAAATATAAGCACTGTATCAATCCAATCATACACTGAATGACAATTTAAAACTTCAAAACTGTTTCCTCTTGTTTTGAAACAATTTGTCTCTTTTGGCACAGATATAAAATAAAGCGAACAAAGCTCCAGCAGATAATGAGACAGAAGTCCATGGGAATGGTGGGTCCTTGAAACAAGTAAGTTGAGCTTCCAACTCTTGAGATGCATGATAAACAAGAGAGTGGATAGCATATAGATCGTGATCTGAAGACCTCTGATAATACAAACCCATTTCATAATCGAAATGTGACAATGCTGAAATTGCCTTGTCCAGCTTGTACCTGAACAAGTTCCACCTCTGTAAAAATTCAGTATGTCGATTCCGTTTCAGAAGCTTTCTGTCTCCACCATGAGCAGTAATTGATTCAAGAACATCTATTGCACTTGTAACACTGTAGCTTAATGCTGTCAACAAAACATTCCTTCTGGCAGCATCCTTCTGAACAAACGACAATGAAGATATCTCTGAGAAAGGTCCAAACGGTGTTTGACCAACACTCCATGTGTAATCAACAAGAGAACTGTTATGCCTGGGGCTCCAGACCAGGTGTGTGGGCGAGATTCCCCACATGCTCTGCAAAATAGAACCTACAATTGGTCTTTCAAGTTCCCGCGTCCGTGTAAACATGTGATGCCCATTGCAATTATAATCGCTCACAGTATGTGTACTCTTCGTCCTGACTGCAATAACCATATCCTTAAATGCCACAGACTGGTGATACCGATCGAGTAACAACATTGTGTTTAAATCAATATCAAAGACATAAACAGGAAGAACCCTGCCAAGGTCCTCCTCAGGCAACCTGGCCACCCTTCTAAACTCATCAACTGATTCTAATATTGTTTGATGCAGACGTTTTGAATCCAGATATTCGCTCACGATCAACGTATAGTTGTCAAACAGGTACCTAGACGTGTAAGAAGTTGTAGCCCTCGCAATTGCAAATGAACAAATCGAACACTCAGCAAACTTTACCTCATATTTCCTAAAACTCAAAGACTGTTCCCCCAACAGCAACCCATTGTCATTAACCTCATCCATAAAAGTCCTCTCTATGGACTTCCAATCCAACCCTAAGCTAATATCATCAGTATGAGAACCATGTATGTGTACAAACTCAACCACTAATGTACTTTCAAAAGGAACTGGAATTCTCAAAGAGGGAACAAGGAGAACCTGATAAGCACTCCAAACCAATGAAGCCAAGTCAGAAAGAAGACTCTTTTGCGATTTCGGACGACCATGGAGTGCCGCAAAGGGGTGAAACTCGCCTTTAGGCAAGACACCATCGCCTGACAAAGCTGGGCCATAATCCACCGGCCCTGCTCCCAAATCGATCCACAAGTACCTATCTTTTGCGGTCCAAATTGATCCCAAGCATTTGGTTATAGCTGGAGATGGATCACCTGAGGTGTAACTGTAAGCATAGCGCTTGGACTGTGAACCCAGATGAATGATGTAGATGTGGATTGAGTTAATGGGCCTCTCCTTTTCGAAGTCTTGTTTGATAATACTATCAACTACGGAGTACGGCACGGAAGAGAGCTGGGATCGGAGGGATGAGGCAGCCGAAGAGAGGTGGGAATCGAGAGCGGCGGAGAGAGAGTTGGAAAGGGAGGATGAAGATAGAAAGACTTCATGGTGAAGCGAATGGGAAATTGAGAGATGATGATTAGAGGCGTCGGAGGAGAATGGTGTTATCACATGGAAGAGATCGGAGGAGAGGGCCGCGGAGATAAATGCCGAGAGGGTGGAGGTGGCGGAGTCGGAGAAGGTGGGGCCCACTAAGTGGACAGTTAAGGGAACGGAGAGCTGCAGGGAGAGAATGGAGGAGGCGGCGGCCGAATGAAAGGGCTGGGAGAGGGAATTTTTGAGGGAGGAAGGGAGGAAGAGGAAAGAATCGTTGGTTGCTTGTGGGTCTTTGGTAGACTGTTGGGTGAGGAATGAGTCTAGGCCTGCGATCGAGGCAGCGGAGGTGGCGAGGGAGAGGTGGTGGAGAAGAAGGAAAGGGAGAAGGGCGGCCGCGGGGAGCATCTTGTGGCGGCGAAGAGGTTTCGGGATCGACGGGAATGGCGACTGAGGAACGAGTAGATCGAAGTGAATCAAAATCGTGTTGCGAGACTGGAATTCAATTCACAAATCGTCAGATATTCTTGCACATAAACTCAAACTTTTGTCAATCGGGCGAAAAGTCGGATGGCAATCAGTTGTCAATTTGTCAGTATGTTACTGTAACACGATTATGGGTTTTTTTTAAGCATAAAATCAGAATTATATTAACATAAAAACACAAGTACACGATATACAATTGTCCATCGAAATAAAATAACACAATTATGGGTAACTTAACTTTCTTTGATGCTGCATCGATGGCATGATGGTGATCTACATCATATCATACATGTGTGTTTATTGTAAAATATTCAAAAAATACATCATATATGTGTAGATGCCCTAAAAACACTTGAGAGCAACAATAATACAAGCATGATTATGATGCATAGTTCTTTTCTGTATTATGATTATAAATTTCATTCCCAACATAAAGATAATTCAAAATAACACGAAGTTCCTATATAAAATTAGTACCATTTTACAGTATTATGTTACTTAATCGCAAGATATTTTACGTTTTAAAATATTAGACTTTTTTACTGGCAATGAAAAAGAATGGTAAACTCATAAAAACTCCATAAATCCAAATTTTCTTTAATTTTATTCTCCTTATCTACTATTCTATATTCTAACTCCCCAATAATAATTTTGATCTTTATCCACCGTCACAACACTTTACCAATTTACCCTTACAAGTTGTAAATGGATTAATTTCTTGTTACCCCATGAAGTTTTGAAACTTTTCAAAAGCTCCCCAAAGTTTTATCATTTTTTCTAATAACTTTTTCCTTCGTGATCCGCCTTTGAAAATGGTATCAGAGCCTATGTTTATTCTGGAAATACTATAGTAATATCTTGAATATTAATTTATAACTTATACGGATGAGACGATTCAAGAAATATTATGGATTCGAACGAATGTTCGTGGTGCAAGTCATACAGGTGATACTTCCAGAATTGGAAGAAGTAAATCAAGGATATTTGGCCGAAGCTAAACATTTCAACCAGAAAAGAATATTCTACTGGAGATTGGTGCTAGCCCAGCTAGCATATATCAGCATCAAGAACAGGAGAAGGTAGCGAGGAACCTTTATAGGATGAACCTCAAGCTAAAATTCGAGTTAATCGAGGCCCAGGAGAGAAATCATCCTGAGCTAACCACCTCCAGATCCCAACCGCTTAACCGGATCCAGACCAGAGGAATAGGATGGGAGAACCAACCTTTTGAGAAATCGAGCCGGATTATTCTAAGATATCCCAAGATCTTAGAGAGATCCAGAAGACAGTGCATCGTTATGGACACTTTCAATACCATGTCCTTGTACAGGTCCATCAGATTGAAAGACAGATGGAGATTATGATTAAACACCAGAAGGAAATTCTTGAAAACATTCGAGATGTTCAAACCCGAGTTAAGGAGTTGGAGTCAAGACAAAGTTCTTCAGGAAGAAGGAACAGAGGTTGGTTACCACCATCCTGTGGAACAGAGCCCCTTTTACATCAAAAAGGGAAAGCCAAAGAGGTCCAAAGACCCATGACAGAAACAAAAAATTGATTGTTGTCATCCGAGGAGATCCAATACTTCCCACAAAATAATGGAAAGAATCAACCTAGAAGATCTACGTGATCTTACTGATTCGTTTGTGGGATTGAATCTTGTATACTTCAAGATGGGAGAACTTGTAACCAGAACTCCACCACAAGAAAGTTTTGGGTCACACACTCCACCCGAAGGAGATCAAAGTATGCCACATTGGGGAGATTTCACCACAACGATTTTAGATTCCCTAGTTGGAACAATGAGTCGTTCCCGTAGGCCAGATCTACATCAAACGTTTTACGGGAAATCTCAGTTAGATCCGATTAATCCATATGAACTGATGCTCAACATGGATATCTTGTATTTTAAAAATCGCTAAGTTCTTATTGATAAATGGGTTACAGTAATGAGAATAGCAACATGGACGCTTGATCTAAGTAAAGAAGGGTTCATATTACTCCTTAAAACGAGTCTGGAAGGATCAATCAAGATTGCCTCGGAACTTGGAGACCCAGGTACCAAGGAAGAAGTTTTAGCCGGAGAGTACCTGAAAGAAATCATGGACAAGATGGCAAAATTCTTTAAAATCTATTTCATTGGAGTAGGTTACTTCGAATAAATGGAGGAAGAGAAGGCGAAAAAATATAGACAAGCTCTATATAGCCTGGAACTACATGATACATGTTATGTAGACGAATACATCAAACTCTTCACAGAGTATATATGGAAGGCAAAGATGATAGAAAAGGATGTAGCAGAACTGTTCTTTACCAAAATACTGAGTCCATTGAGAGAAATGCTTATCCAGGAATATACACCACAAGCAATAGAGATGGTGGCCAGGAGAATGTCGTTTCTTGAAATGAAACTTGTGGAGTGGTGCTATCAAGCAAAGCTCCAAAAGAATTACAAAAAGGTACGATGAATCAACAAGACAGCTCATCTTTGATGTACATGGAATGATATCCCCACAATCATTGGAAACTACCCCCAAAGGCGAAAGATGAAAAAGCACAGAGCTCATCCTTATGCTCGAGGAAGTAGTTCAAGAAGAAGTAGGTCTTCATGGAGACCTAGAAAATTCTTGTCAAAGCAGAAGGTCCGATGTCATGACCCGACACTTTACATGATCATTCATACACATCATGCCATATATTTTATGTGCATTGGAAGGCATAGAGGTTGTGAATAGAATAAAGTTGAAGAAGAATATGTATATTATTGGTAAAAATAATAATAAGATATAGATAGTGACTAGATTTGGAGAAATATTGAATAAATATTGAATATATTAGCATATATTAATTAAAGTGAATAGATATAGAATATAATGAATAGCTTGTTATATGGAATAATATAATAAATAAAAGTGGAAATAAAGAAACTCTAATTGAAAGATAAACGTTGATTTATGGAGTGAATGGACATCATTTGACCGAGACAAGCACCAATAATATTGATTTGTATGATTAAACAATGTGTGTTATAAGACTACCACACAATATAAAGCTAACAAACAAACTCACTTAAAACAAACATTTGTGGGAATTTTAACAAACTGAGTGAGAGACACGTGCATCCGTGCAAGAGTTTCAGCATTTCAGCAAGTCAAGATATAGATATGTATGTGAACCCATATTGACTTAATAAATTATATTTATCACATTTCCTTACCATTTCCCATCGAGAAAGGAGGGCATATGATAAAGAAGAACTGAATTCGCTTGCATCCTTCGCTTCACAGTTTGAACCTAGAAGTTCATTCACATCCTTACATCAACTGCATATTCTGATTTACTTGGGTGAGTTTTCTTACTGCTTAGTTTTAGAATTCAGGGAAAGTTTGTGGGTAAGGGTGATAGTACTGTTGAAAAATGAAATCATGTTTCGCAAGGAGCCATCAATTATGGTGGTGTGTTCTTTGTGCATAATTATAGTGTAAGTGGTAATTAATTATCTTCGAATAATCAAGTCAGTACCTTTAATCATACAAGTAGTTGTGATGTACTATCATGAAGACTAATAGAATATATAGACACTTGTGATAAACTAGTATCTAAAAGAGCCGTCTCATTAATAGCATGCATATATTGTACTTGATCTTAAACAAATGACATTACATTTAGTTATGCATTTTTAATATACTTATAGGTCAAAATATCGACAAGGGTGCAGCTAAGACAAATTAATCAAAATCATCGATATATGTGCAACAACTTGTGAGTATATCCTTATAATTTGGTATTTAAATTTATATAAGTATGTGATTTGTGTTATATAAGTATCCTGAATTGTTGAATGAATTGCAATGAATGCAATATGATGTGCAAGAACTAAATTGAGTTCTGAAATGTACATGCTGAGACGTGATGTTATAAGTTGTATATGATGTTATTTGCCTATGATTTGATGTTATGCATATGATTATGACATGTGCATTAATAAGAGATTAAAGAACTCTGTTATGGCCACTAATGACCTTGAACCATGTGTTATTTCATTCTGAGTACGGGCAGAATTACAGAATCAAAGAATATCGATCCCGAGTTAATTGAGAACTCAAAAGGGAATCTACAGAGTGCCATGGCCATATCGTGATCACGGATTGTTCTTGGTATTAGTTGGTCATAACAGAATAACAATACAGACATACATGTGCATCATTTCATTCTATATGAAACATGTGAACTGATGTAAAGCTTATGATGATGAATCATGTTAGTATATTCATGTGCTTATGTAGATATGAATTATATGCTTATGTGATTTTAAATACTATGTTATTTGAATATGCTCATTGAGAATGCAACTCACCCAAATGCAAATGTTGTTTTTCAGTTGCTGTAAATAAAAGTTGATTCTACAAGGTGTTTCTACATAGGTTGGAAGTATGGATCCAAGGTCGGCTGGCTGACTCTAGTCCTTCTCCCTCAGCTCATCATTTGCATATACTGTATAGGTTTTTGGTTGGGTTGTGAGGGGTACAACCTTGGTCATTTTTGTGGCATGTATGCCTTGTAAATTATATTATGATATTATGAGATTGAAATTTCCGCTGCCATTAAATATTATGTTATATGCCTCATGGGTATGTGTTATATGTGTAAGGGGTGTCACATCCGAAGTTACAGATTCGGGCAAAGATCAAGACCAACAAGGAGTATAACCTTGTCAACAGGTTCTAATCAAGCAAGTACTAGCAGAACACCAACGAAGAGGACTTTCAGACGCACTCACACTCGTGCGAATAAGAGTTTCAAAGATTGTAACTGCTGGACATGCGGTGTAAGAGGACACATCTCTACAGAGTGTCCATAGAACCAAAGCCAATGAATAAGACAGTTCGAGCATACCAAGGAATTAGAAGATGCTGTTTATTTTCAGGATTTGGTACATGTATATCAATTTGAGAATATTCAGTCAGATGAAAGCAACTACGAAGAAGATATCTATTCTGATAATAGAGGTGAATCCAGTTCAGAATCAGAGTGAATGAGAGTTTCTTCAACACATGATCAGAGAAGATAGGTCAAGATTTTTCTCTTATACTACTGTTTTTCTCATAAAACTCTTATGAGAATCATGAGAAATAGTCAAAGCTTCAGATGTATGATGTATTTACAATTGGAGCAATGGAAAAAGCCATGGATATTGGTCTTCGAAGCCTGAAACATCAGATTCTCCATAGGGTGACAACAGGTGAATTTGTGATCCGGTGAAATTCACGGGAAACCAAATTGAGATGCGGTTAATTCCCTACAGATAAATTTGAGAGATTCAGAACAAAGTTAAAAAGATAAGTTATTAATACACTCTCATGGATTCATATTGGAACCACTAGAGTCATCATCAAGGCCACTTTCAAGGAAGGAATTGATTCGCCGCTTAATCTAGCCATCTTTGACAAAAGAATCCCGAACCTTAAGGATTCTTGTTTGGGAGCAGTTGCATGAAATCTGTATGCTGGAAAGATGGCCTTCAACATCTATCCCATAATTGCATACAATTTGGGAGATCGAGATTTCAACAAGGTTCTTACTCTTGATCAGGATTGTAAGAGAAATGATTTGATGAAAGAATTGAATAGACCTTACTCAATTACCTCTAAGGTGTCTTACGCGCTCTCGAATACTCATAATTCAGAAGTATTCTTGAGAAAAGAATTCATCAAAGTCCCCAGAATTTTTGAGGATTTCGCCAAAGCAGTAATGCCAGATATCATTAATACTTCGACAATTGGAGATATCGACGTGATGATACAAGACCAGCCTGTTTTGAACAGAAACAGGAGCCTTATGATCGAGCCAAGAAGAATGTCTTTCCAACAGGATAGGTTGATCAGTAACTGTCCCGGGGAAAAATAGAAAGCCATCTCGAGCAGGATTCAGAAAATCCTGATGTATTCAAAACAACATGAATGCTGAAATTCCCAGAAGGCTGTAGAGAAGTGCAAATAATCTTCGACATTACTGAGAAGAATAATATCTTCCCTTGTGATGTCCTATATTATTTGTAACAATCTACAGTTGCCAGGTATCAAGGAAACCTTCATATTTGTGAAATTGATCTAACAATTACAGGAACTGCATGTATGATCCCATAACAACTTATTCTTGGTATTGAATTTCTTGAGGAACACAAACCTTGGGAAGATTGTAGGATGGAATGGAGTTCATAGTGGACGGAAAAAACTACAGAATCAGATGACCACCAGTCCATTCCCAATATACATCTCAGTCAGGATGTTATACGAGAAATATCGAGCAGAATATTTTGCAGCTTATATTGATTCAGGAGCTGGAATATGCACCGCCAAACGTGACATCTTCCCTAAAGAAGTTGGTGAGAAATTACCAGCCATTGCCGGAAGAGATTTTCCAAACGGTTTCTCATTCTTAATGAAGGAGTCCAGTCGGCAGAAATCATAATAGGCGGAGCAGGCGGTACCCCCTGGTACAAAGTCAAGACTCCACCTATTAATTTCCATGATACAAGAGCTGATCTGCTGCTAGAAAACAATTTCCTACAGACATTCAAGTGGTTTACAAAGGAGAACGAGACGATAAGGCTTATTTCACAACCCTTGTGATCATAAGATTATTTTCCAGCGACTAAGGGATGTGTTTCACAGAAAATTCCCCATTAGTTTTCACAGCAAGCATGTTGATGAAGGAAAACTTCGACACCCAAAGATGAAGGATCAATGGAAATTTGGTAAAGCAATCCTTCAGTTCCGACAACAAGGTCGTAGTGAAAAGGATTCACAAACTTTTGACTGGGTTAATGCTATGTCTTTCAGAGAACAGGATGAGGAGGAAGTTACTCAAGAAACCCTGTTGTTTCTAAAGAAGGCATTACAAGATGAAGTTTCACAACCTGAAACCACCATCAAAGAGCAAATCACTCTAGATGATGTGAAAAGGAATATTCAAAGGAACTACAACGAGGATCCACTAACATGGTGGAATAAGAATGAGCTCATAGCTACTTTAAAGGTGAAAGCTGGAAAAGAAAATGAGTTCGTCAGATTCAGACCAATCCCCATGAATTTGGAAGATCGGATGGATATGCAGATAATACTTAAGGAACACCTTGACCTTAAGTTAATCTCGGCCGGTGTTTCTCCATATAGCAGTCCAGGATTCCTTGTTAGGAATCATTGAGAAATCAAAAGAGGAAACCAAGATTATTAATCAACTACAAAGGAATCAACGACATCTTGGATTTTGATGGATATTTTATCCCAAGTATAGAACATTTGGTAAACAACATCAAGAATGCCAAAGTGTTTTCCAAGTTCGATTATAAATCTGAATTTTACTATATTAAGATGGAGGAAGCAAGCAGCAAGTTCACAACATTCTCCACAACACAAGGACATTATATATGGAATGTCATGCCAATGGGATTGGCAAACGTTCCCCAGATATTCCAGAGGAAGATGGATAATCTTTTCAAGGATTACTTCAACATCATGTCCGTGTATATTGACGACATCCTCATTGCGTCAAGAAACATGAAAGAGCATCTTACACATCTGGAAATCTTTTCAGATGTTTGCTACAAGGAATGATTAGTGTTGTCCGAAAGGAATGCAGTAATTGCTGTTAGACAAATCAAGTTCCTAGGGATCGAGATTGATGAATATGGAATCATCCTTCAAACCATATTGTTGAGAAGGTGCAAGGATATCCGGATGATCTTAAGGATTTAAAGCAGCTTCGGAGTTTTCTGGGATTTGTTAATTTTGCTGGAATGTTCATTAACAACCTGACAAACCATAGAAAGGTGTTCAGTCTGTTACTCAAAAAAGATGTTAAATTTGAGTTGAATGAATACCATTAACAAGCTGTCAAACAGCTAAAAGAAGTTTGCAGGTAACTACCAAAGCTTGCAATCCCAAATGACGAGGATTAACTGGTGTTATATACGGATGCTAGTGATCATTGGTAGACAGCAGTTCTCATGAAAGTCACACCAGACGGAGAAATGCCATGCAGATACTGTAGCGGTATCTTCACAGACAGCGGAGCTATCCAATGGCATATCAACGAGAAAGAATTCTTTGCAGTCTGAAAGGCCTTTAAAAAATGGCCATTATGTTTACTTGCAAATAAATTTATCTTGACAATAGATAATACTAGTATTAAGTCTTTTGTGAAAAATAAAATTGAACCAAAACCAGAGAATGCTGGACTTTTAAGATGGCAATCTGAATGTCAATATTATGATTATGATATTGTCATTGTGAAATCTGATAAAACTATTCTTGTAGATTTCTTAACGAGAGATGGAAGCGAGTGAAGCCAATTTCATCATAACGAGATCAAATCACCTCAGAGAAAATCTGGAGGAGTTAGACAAGCAGATCAACGGCCTTGTGATAAATTCCCAGGTCACGGGTCAAGAAATGGATCTCACGAAGGTCCAACAAGCTATGAAGGCTACCATACAGGCCCACACCTGTTTATTGGATAGTCTTTATATTTCCTTCCGACGGGATGTTTCAGCGGTGAAGCTAAAGTCGTGTTTCGTAGAGTCGAACTCATCAACCAGTGTGGGGGATTCAAGTACCACCACTACGAGTCCTAGTATTGAACCTTTCGGGGAAGATACAGAAGGAAAAATTGATTCACATGTATCTAGGATATCTGAATAATCAAGTCAACCCAGCACCTCAGGGGTTAAAGATGGAGAGATTAATCTTAGGCCATCGGTGGACAAGTCTAAGGTTAATACGAACGAGATTAAAATTTCCCCAACTTCCCCTTTGCAGGAATATCAGAGAACATGGGAGAAACTCTATACAAGAGTGGGTTTAATTCCTGGAAAAATAACAGCAGACTAGTCAGGAAAATACCCAAGAATGTGGATGCATCCTGGTGTCAAACCAGAAAGTGTTCGTGAGTTGTTTGATTTTGGCTGACTAGCCTCAGTCTTTACCACAACACCATGTTTTCTTGAAATCATGAAATTACCGTATTTGATCTATGAAGGGTGTATGACTCATGGCAAAATAATCATACACTTGGATAATGAGATGTTCTGGAGCTAAATTTCCTAACTGCAGCCCCAGAAATTACAGGAAAAAGGCCTTCATCCTAGCTTCCATTTCATGAAGTTACAAAGGCCTAACTGGAAGACGATGGACAAAATAAAGCCACCGCCCGAAGGAACAACACTAGTTTTCCCGCTCACAGAGGATGACATCACTGCTAGAAGAGCCTGGGGATTATGGGTATGTTTCACCGAGATGGACAAATTCAAGTATCCATTCAAAATTTTCCAAAAAATAACGAACGAGTCATTCATGGTTAACTCTATGACAAGCCATACTACGAAATTTGCCGAGGAAATCTTTGAAAAGAAGAGACAAATATTGTGAGATAACAAGATTCAGGCGACCAAAGAAAGTTGCCGGGAGTTTTGCAACATGGCTCATGTTGGAAGATGGCAGGATCACATCTGCCCGAGCTGCCCAGTGCAGAGAACCACTGTTCAGGAAAGGATTCTCTACAAGAGGGACCAGAAGAAAGAGGACAAGGCGGGACCAGGCAAATGTGGAAGAATCCCATGCGGACCGCAAAAGCCAAATTTCTAGGGACCACATGGAGACAAGAGTCATGTGACTCTGATGAGTACCACTACCATTATCAAAAGGAAACAAGATGGTATTACAGCCTCTTCTGCCGAAAGTAGAAGAAACCACACGAAACCAAACAAGAAAGAAGACGCATGCAATGACGTCTGATTATAAACGATGATCGAAGTCTGGATTTCACATCCACCTCCAGATTTCTATAAATACCAATGCATTCAGGAAGCTAAGGACATCGAAAATTCTCCATAGTTTTCTGAGAGTTGTAGTATACAAGCTTTGTAATCTTTCAACTTTCATAGCTTGGTAATATTTTATTTCTTTCTTTATTTTGTAATCGTTCGTAAGATTGTTCTGTATTTCTGTTTATGTGTTCTTGAGTCAATCTTCATCTATATGAGAGGTAAACAAGTCCATCTCCTCCGAAAATGAGATGATTTAATGTAATAGATATTATAAGTATTTCCAGAATAAAACGAAGGCTTTTGCCCATCTATCTTTCTGATTTCTTTAAAATCTTTTTATATATGGTTATACTCTACGCCTTAAGATAGAAAACGAATTAAGAAAAAAGTGCATTTGAACAAGAAAAAACTTTTTTTGCAAAATCTTTTTTCAAAAATCGATATTCATATGAAAAAACTTCTCAAAAAAATAACAACAAAAATGATATTTAGAATAATCCTAAATATGAGACTTTTATTTTTATTTTTTAAGAAATTACAAAAAGATTATATTGTTAGTTGTATTAAGTTAAATAATTAAACCTCTCTATCTTAATAGATTTAAAAAGTGTAGTAAAAATGCGAGTAAGTGGAAATTTACCTTAATGTGATATCGCTAATAGACATTTTATCTCCTTGTGGTTTGTAATATGTATTTTATCCTCATGTGATTTGCAAAATATAATACTCTGCCATCCTCTATAATTTTCAATTTTTTTGGTTTGTCGTGATGAAATTCCCCATGTAGGAGATGATGTTTTGCATCTATTACAAACCACGGGGCGTACTGTCTTTCAAATAATAGAGATGTAAGCTGCACTTGACCGAAACCGTAGGGGGTAAATTACATCTGACTAAAACCATAGGGGGTAAATTGACACATGGTAAAACTTTGTCAATTGCTTCTAACTTTAGTGCAGATCACTGTAATGTTATTCTTTAGGTGCAGATAATCATATATATTCTTTTATGTGCATTTTACTCATCGATGGTACAATTACATTTTAACATGTAACTTACAAGCTTAGGCGCATAAGAAAGCACGTGTCACACAAATAATACATGAAAGTATTTTGCACCTATTTACAAACCAAATGATGATAAAATGTCTAGTTTCAAATCACACGAGGTAAAAAGCCTATTTGAAAAATGGGATCCGTTGCCAAAACCCCTAAAAATGTACTATTAATCATCCATGGATGTGTCTAAAGTAATTAAATATCAATTTGTTCGTTGAGACAGGAAATACGTGCAATTTTCAAAAAAATTAAAGAAACCAAAACTAAATTATGGACAAGTGGCCAAAATTTATCACGAAATATGTATGTACAAGGAGAAGGAATCAGAAGGTACAACGAAAAGCAAATCCAAAGTTTAAAAATGTAAGTTCAAATGCTAAAATACAAAAATTTGTGGAGCAAACATCACCAATCTGAATCTTCTGAATCACTGAATGGCCGAGGATTCCAGAATTTCGAACCCACGGAACTTTCTTCACATACATTTGATGAAACATGATGAGTAGCAGAATTGAAGTCCCGGTACCGTAAAATGTACTTGGGCATCATCACCGCTGGCAGTAACAATTCGACGTCCATCAACAACCATGGCCAAACATCCAAAGCGCTGTGGTGGGTCGTCCCATGATGAACAAACGAGGGAATTTGTCTGAGAGCCTGTACGGATGTCCCAAACATTTACATTAGGATCATCAGGACCACCCGATACCACTTTATATGCATCCATGTGTAAGTGCTTCACAGGGCCAACATGTCCATCCAATTCAACAATTGGTTCAAGTTTAGGTGTATCAGAAACTCGCCTCATATCCCAAAGAATTCCTCTGTCAAAAAATTTGTACATAAATCCTAGTTACTCCATGTCTAACATCGATCAACAGAACTTGAAATCATAGCTGCTCAACTTGAAGCTACTGAAAATTAGAAGCCGAAACCCATGCTTAAGTCCCAGGAAATGACAAAAGAAGACATAGAATATTCCCTTTTAGTTAAGCACAAACGAAAACCAGAATCCAAAGATGCGAAACGAGATAATCTTAAATTTAGAGACCAAACAAGATTGTCACAATGATACTCGGTACCTTCCAGTTACACCGGTGCAAAGTATGGACTTAGAGGGGATGGCTTCGAATGAATGTATTTTTGCTTGCTGGACTATTGTGTAGACTCTTCGCATTGCTCTTAAATCAATTGCAATGACAGATGAAGCAGAAGCAATGTAGAGCATTGACTCATGGCATTTCAAGCCCACTGGTGCAGTGGGCACAGAAGCCATCCCCACACAACACGAAGCACGAATAGAGGATGAAGCAGTCGCAGTGTCCCAAACTCTAACCTATCAAAAAATTATTCAATCAGGCCACAGAAAATCTCACATCATGAAAGGGGAATGACAGTGCTCTTAATACCATCACCAAACCCAATTCAATAAAGATTAAATATAGTAACAGAGAAAGAATTAAAGAAAAGCAAAAGAAGCATCACAAAAAAAGAAAATGAAGTACTATAATATATTAATTAATTATATATTTCATCCATATTTTAAGTACATGATTCCCAACACAAAAATAATGAAAATTTTCACCTTGCCATTCTTTGACAAGCTGACAAGCAGAGATGTTTTGTGCCTGGAAGAAGAAGAAAAAAGAATGTGATCAAAATCAAAAACCAGGGATAGGTTTAAAATAAACATGAAGAGGTAATGGCAGCGATGAACGCTGTTCCCCAACACAACTGTAAGAAAAGAAAACTACCGGGATGACTAGGTCCTAGAACAATTGAAGAAGTTAATCTATCTACCCACATTTGAATCCCCAATTCGAAACAATATAAAGTAAACTTACTAATTTTTTCAAACACTATTTGGAATAATAAAATTAACTGTTGATTCACACATTCACAAAATCGATAGCAAGCATACCCAGCAACTGACATCAGTGACACAGCCTTTTCATGTCCATATAGAGTAGCCTTCAGTGCATGCTGGCTGCGTTTTCCAGTGGAGTTGATGGACCAAAGGCGGACAGTGCAATCTTCACCTCCACTGGCAAATATTTTTCCAGTATCATTACCCAATAATTTATCTGACAGTGTGAATGCGGGACCAGTATGGCCTTTGAAGCATCGGCACCCACCCTAGAAACCAGTGGCAAACAAAGGTGTCATCGGGTTAAAATTTAGCAAAAACATGCTGAATGCATACTTTATCTGAACAGCATAATAACATCAACAAAAACATGCTAGGGTTGGAATTGATGAATAATTAAGAAACCCATGACAGAAGAATTGATACTGTATTTTCAGTAGCATAACATACAGTTTACAATACCTTCCACCAGAGACGAATAAAATGGTCACAGCTTGATGTTAGTAAAATATTGTCCCCACTTTCTGACTCATTTTGATACAGAGAAGTTTCATTGACTGGAAACAATCTGCGTGCAGCACGATGTTATAAATTTCGACCAATGTGTTTCCATAAATTAGTGAAAAAATGAAACCAAAATTCCCAAAAGAGTTTCGCACAAATTATATGCAATCAAGCGTATCAAATACAAGAGAGTCTTTGTTGTCTGTTACATCATTTGTTTGAATTCACACTATATAAACTTCAAAGGACAAGAATAAACGTCTCAACTATAAAAGAAAAAAATTAGAATCATGGCAAACAAGAAGATCAAAGAATTAGCAACCTCATGCAAGTAATTCTCGCCTTATGGTTGCCTCGTGTTACAAGAGTTTTTCTCCCATCGATACCGTTGTCAGTTTGCAAGATTCTAATCTGAGGACCCTGCGCAGTTCATCCATTGGAATGGAGTAAAATTGATGAAAGTAAAGATAATCAACAGAATGCATACATGATTTATATATGTTAGAGAAAAATAAGAGAACTGAGAAAAACAGACATAAAGAGTGGTTCCTGGTCACATTTTGGTTGGCAGATAAGGGCTCCATAAATAAAGTATATTATTCACATCTCATTTCCTCCATTCACTCGTAGCATAGTTGATCCACCCCTTGGCATTCCCTCCCATAGCTATCCAAAGACCTCTACAAGGTAAATATGTTTCCTCCCGTTTTTCTTTTCTCAGTATGTTCTATTGTGGTATTTTAAGATAAACCAGCATACACCATCTTCACTAAAATCAGAGTCGAGATACTCTTTAAAGTTTCTCTCAGGTACACAACATCACTTCCGTGGGCTAATTACTATCATCGAAGAAATAAAGGATGAAAACAATATGGAACCAATACCTGCGAAAAGATAATGTCATCTTTGTCGAATAACATGTGTTGAGGAAGCTTCGGTTCCACAGGGATATCACAAACTAAGGGATCAAGAAATTTAAACTGCCGTAGAGAAACATGCCTCGAAATATATGCTTCTCTAACGCTTGATGGCAAAAGAGAGTGCAGGGAACTAATAAATGGCCACTCCTCACTGTTAATACCAACATGAGCATCTGTATAGAATGAGAATAGTCGAAGAAACAACATAACTCCAAGTAAAATAAGATAAGCCAAAACTATAAAACATCCTGTACCCTAAAATTGAAAGAGAACAGGGCATACGCATTAATCAAGATGCCTTAACTCAAACTAATTAAGATAACGAACGGGAAACTAACACCAATCAATCAACAAATCCCACAATTCATAGCATTTCAAACAACCTCTACCTACGAAAGTCAATTACCAAACTAAGATAAACCCAAAATTTCAAGAAAAACCCGACAGAAGTGCAAAATCCCAGAAGCAAAAACAGCGACCTGAAAAGGGATTGCCAGACGGAATCGGAGTTTGCGGCTGTATTAAGGAACCTACAGGACATGGCCATGTTGGTGACATCTCGAAGACTCATGTAACTCGCGCAGTGCGCCAGAGTGTCCGTGTCAAGGTCTGTGATGGTCGTGCCGCTCCGGCCCGAAGAAGAAGGGTCCGCCATTTTTAGCTGATTGACGCCAAGCAAGATATCCTTGGAAAGGAAATTATTTTGGTGATAATGTGCACAGAAATGACAATATTCTAAACTCCGGAGTGAGAATTGACAGTTAGATTAGCATAACGGTACAGCAGAGATATTCAGTAATTTCGGTCTGTTATTTTGTGGCTTATTTGACTGCCTTCATCCTCACACCAAATATTTGGGTGTTCCAATTCAATATTTGAGAATGCCCAAAAGATAGTGTTCAGGAGCCGACACACCTCAACCATTGGTTTTGATACTTAAAATCCTAATATTACATGATCTCAACACATTCCATCAAGTGTATATACTATTACCCGCAAAATACACCACCTTCTTTCTTCTTCTTTGCTTTGAGATATTGCATAACTCACGATAAAAGAATGAGAGTACTACACCACCCCAACTGAACTTATATGCTTTAGAAATAACACATATGTTGGGAAAACATTTCTAAGTTTTGGTGATAACAAACGTCTATTGCTTGAAGCATCTACTGCATCGAAGAAGCCTACCGATGAAAGGAACGTTGATTGACTCTACAAAGGTCTACTGGGCGCAAAGATTGAAAGATATCATCAACCAGATATTGAAAGTAGAAGATATCACTACCGGATGCAAAGCGTAAAAGATATCGTCTACCGGGTCCAAAGACTAAGAGTTATCATCTACCACATGCCAGGAATGAACGCTACTGGAACAAGAGTATATCAGTCCAATGTGCAAATCCATAGGAGACACCAGCAGACGATTAAGAAGACATTAGTTGACCTTAGTCTAGCAGACTAAGTAACTAATGACTATCCAACAGAGGATGGAAAAGACATCAGTTGATCTTTGTCCAGCAGACATACAATCAAGGAGAAGTCAGCAGACGTATAAGGCAACAAAACAAAACATGTACATACTCACTCGGACAAAGGTACAACAGAGCGTCGCACTGCTATATCAGCGCCATCAATCACGTTAGATTAAACTAGCCGTTGATTAACGAAATCGGAAAGAAAACAAAATAGATTTGGAAGAAAATCAGGAAGCTGGTTTTACGCGGTTCTTTCCAATTGAAGAATAGTTGCTGTTAGACTTTTACGTCTATAAATACGTCGAAGAAAAGAATGAAGAAGACCTTTTGCTCAACTCTCGAAAATCCCAAATCAACTTCATTCGAATTCAAGCAAAATCAAAACGCATATTACAATATTATGAAGTTTTGCAGAGCAGCACAAATCATCATTGTGATCTTGAAGATCAACGTCTACTGAGTCTACTACTCAAAGAACACTCGAAGATCAAAAGTTTTATATTCCGTGTGAGTGTTGTAAAAACACATTGTAAACAACTGTGATTGTTGTATTGCTAGGAGTTTAGGAAAATCTATGTGGGTGCTTAAGAAGGTTGTATGCTGTAAAGTGTAAATCAAAGTCTTCTAGTGTAACCTTCTTGCAAAGGAAGAATGGGAGACGTAGAAGCGTTTGTGCTTCGAACTTCCAGAACATATTTTGTGTCATTTACTTTCAGTACTCTATCTTTCTGTTTTTAACATCTACAGGTCAGTTCTAATCTCAAAAGTCCAGTAGACATCTTTCGCGCTATTTTTAGTATCTGTTGACTTGCTATCAATTGAGATCCTACCTCAGTACTTAACAGTCTGCTATACTTAGAAGAATCAAGAAATTGAATCTACTGTTTATCAACCACCACCTTCTAAACTGGTGGTGTTCACCGGTTCAATTAACCGACAGAACCGGGCCGAACCGAATCGATAAATTTTGGTTCGATTTTTGGTATTTTTTTAAAAAATTGGTTTTTGGTTACAGGTTCCGGTTAACCAAACCGAAAATCGGATTTTTTAAAAAAATAATAAAAAAAAAATTGAACAAATGGTTTAATTTTTTTTTTAATGAATTCGCTCCTGATTGTATTAATAAGAAAAATTTACAACGTTTTCAAGTATAATATAATTTATTTTGTTGTCTCATTTAAACTTGATTTTTTGTATTAAATAGCTTCAAAATAATATTATAAGTTTAAAATTAAAATGTCAAAGTTTCAGAATTCATTTGAATCCAATGTATGATGTATTAGCGCTTGTATTTACGTTGAATTTTCATTAATTAATCATAAATTTCAAAAGAGTTTTTTTTAAATTTTTTTTTAAAAAAGTACGGTTCGAACCGAATCGAAAAAGTTCGATTAAAACCGAAACCGAACAATTACGGTTTGGTTTTCGATTTTGAAATTTCAAAACCTAAATTTTGGTTAACCAAAAGTTCGGTAATGAACACCCATATTCTAAACAATACTCCGATCTTAACAAGTGGTATCAGAACATGGTCTTCTCAATTGTGAGAAATTCCAAGAACTGATGGCCTCATTCAGCAAGATTCCTATGTTCAAGAAGAATGAATATAATGACTGGAGAATTCGAATGCAAGCACATCTAAGTGCTCAGGATGATGATATGTGGTACGTCATCACTGACAGGCCTATGAAGATCTTGAAAGTCTACACAACAGTGGCCATTTCCAGTAGTGAACCTCAGATAGAGCATCCTGGACCAAGCAGGAAAAGAAAAAGGCAAATTTGGACAATGTAGCCAAGAACATCTTGTTCAAGACATTGGACAAAAATATGTTCAATAAAATCAAAATGTGTCATACTTCTAAAGATATCTGGGAAAAGATTGCACAAATGTGTGAAGGAAATGATCAAACCAAAGAGAACAAGATCACGGTCGCTCTACAAAAATTTGAGAACATTAAGATGATGTCTGGAGAAACTCTAAATGAATACGACGAAAGAGTGACATGAATTGTAAATGAACTCAACAGCCTGGGTAAGGAACTGTCAAACAGAGAAATTACCCTAAAAATCATGAGGGTTCTTCAAAGAGAATGAGATATGAAGACTATAACTATGAGAGAATCCAAAGATATAAACAAGATCGATCTGTACGATCTATTTGCTGACTTAACGAGTTCGAACTAGGCATTCTGGTTGAAGATGAACCAAGCACCAGTCAACTAATGAAAGCCCTTGCTGCATCAGAGTCCCTGTCCACCACAACAGAGATGACTCCTGAACTAATGTGTAATGATGCAATGGCGTTGTTTGTCAAGAAATTTGGCAAGTTCATGAAGAAGAACCAGAAGACATACCAGTATTATCCAAGAAACCAGAACTTCAAGAACATATCAGAAGACGATGATCGTATCTGCTTCAATTGTCTTAAATCGGGACATTTCATCGCCGACTGCACAAAACCAAAGAATGATGATCAAAAGAGAACGTCCAAGGACTACAAGAAGTCTAAGGAGAAAAGAAGATCAACCAGATGAGACATAGATCAAAAAGTGCTTGTCGCTGAGGAGAACAAAAGTAAGTGGGCTGATTCAGACTCAGAATCAGAAGAATCTTCAAGCTCCTTGAGTGAAAGTGAAGATGAAGGAGTCCATTGTCTCATGGCAAATGACGACATCGAGGTACTGATTCAAATCTCTCTGAATTTACACATATTGAACTCACTAATACATTACAAGACATGATGAATGAGTATCAAGTGTTGTATGAGTCCTTCGAGAACTATGAGACTGAACATACTAGCCCAATCGAACAGCAGGATAGTAAACTTGATTGTGAACAATCAAGGGAGCTTGAATGCTTAAGCGAAAAAATAAGTCTAATCGATAAAGAAAATGACGAAGTTAAATGTGCAAACCAGAAACTTATCAAGTTGGTTCTCACATGGAACACATCAACCGCTAGAAAAGATGAAATACTAGAGTCGATAAGGTTTGCTGGTGATCTTGCCGGTATAGGCTATATCAACGAAGACAATAATACATCTGACACTCAATCTCAGCTGTGTCTGGTAAAGAACAAGTCTCAAACAATGAACTTTGTTAGATCCATCACAGTATATGAACCAAGTGAATTGGGAATGGAACCTGTTAAGCCAATACTCGTTAAGGAACGGACATCACATAAGGGTATTGGTTATGACATGCCAGTAGAGAAGACTAGACCAATACAACAGTCCAATCATGGGCATAAGTCTACTGGTCAGGCAACTCGAGAGGCGAAACCTAACTGGTACTATAATTGTAGCTTTCGATTACTAGATATCTATGGCTATCACACATGTATTTGACTTCATCTCTTGATCTCGGTCTGAAATCCATGGTATGAGTTATTAATTCGGTATCATAAAATCATCTCTCGATCTCAATTACGATACTAACATCATTCAACTCTAAAAGCATGAAGAACATAAAACATACGCAAATAATTATAAGAATTCAATCATTAAATCGTAGGTTCATGACAAATGTTCGCTTAGCCTCGATAAATAAACTTAGTTCAACATAGTAACATGAAAAGCAAAACAAAACTAAGAATTAAAGACAAAGAATAACTCCCGATGTCGACTTCGTTCGTAGATCCTTGCTTCCTCTCTCGCTTCCTTCTCGGTCGTCTCTCAAATCTCCTTGTTGAAGATGTTCCAAAATCCTAGGATGTTTGATGGATGTAAGTGGATGTTGGTGATGGTGGATTGGTGAATAGAGGCTAATCCTAGGTTGAAATATGTTGTAAATCCCCCAATTTTCGTCCAACTCCCCCATTTAAATAATGTGAAAATAGTTTTTATGTTTTTGGACACAAAATCTTCAAACAGGAAACAAAATCTCAAAATTTCAACATCTGGCGATCGATCGCCAAGTTTTTTTGCCCAACAGTGATCGATCTCCGGGTCTCGGCGATCGATCACGTGAATAGTAATTTTTTTTTTTTGCAAATCTCAATTTCTTGTACTACTTCGACATTTTCACTTGGTTTTGTACTTTTAATCGTTAATTAGCTCAAATCATTTATTTCCTCGTACTTCCAACTAAATTCCTGAAACATACAAATTAATACCAAACAGTAAAATTATACGAGAAAACATAGAAATATAAGTGCAAAAATGACACTTATAATGTATTAAACACGAATACTTTGCTGCCAGAACTCCGTAACAAAATGGAGTTGCAGAGCATAAGAACCCCACTTTGAAAGAAGCTGCACGAACTATGCTTGCAGAGTAAGAAATCTCTCAGAGCTTTTGGGCAGAAGCAGTTAATACAGCTTGCTATACACAGAACAGATCGATGATTAATAAACGAGTTAACAAAACACTTTATGAGATCTGGAATGGCAGTAAGCTAAATATTTCTTATTTCCATGTGTTTGGTTGCAAATGTTTATTCACAACAATGGAAAGACTCATCTCACCGCTTTTGATGTTAAATTTGATGCAGGAATATTTCTTGCATACTCTGCTGTTTGTTAGTAAGACATTTAGAGTATTTATTAATAGAACACTTACAATAGATGAATCCATTCATCTGAAATTTGATGAATCTGTTGATAATACTGCATCTGAACTGCAAATCAATAATTTGAATAATCGATTAGAAATACTCATATTGATAATAATTATGATGATTAGTTGGATTACAGTAGAAGGGTCGGCTGCATTTTAGAGCCAGAAGTCCCGTAAGCACAAGCAGAGGTTCTTGCTGGTCCACAAGAGCTGAACCCCGGTGCCGAGGACACTAATATATATAAACCCTACTGCAGTAGACATCACAAATACCAAAGATGAATTGGTGTGCGCTTATCGTGTACGCCCAATGTGATATCCCCGAAATGATTATATGATTTTAATCATTTAATTTAAATTATGATGATTTAAGTGTTAATTCATGGGATTAAATTAATATTATTGGGGAGATATGTTTCAGGGTGCATGTGATATATGTTGGGATTTTGGGGTTGTGGCATGTTTATTTGGGGTGTGTGTTGTTTGTTTTGGTAAAGCATGTTAATGGGAATTGAAGTATTTTATTGAGAAAATACTATAAATATCATGTGAGGATATTTTAATGCATCGTGTTAAATACCAGGACCAAAACATAACACATCAAACCACCCAACACCCAACCACCCCCCCAACCAATGCCAATCACACTGTGCACAGGCTGACTTCCCACCCCACTTGGCTCAATCATTTGACCACTCTCAGCCATCCCAAATCTCGGTCCTTCTCTCCCATTTCTTCACCAGCACTTGCTAAGCAAAGTTCTGAGGAGCTTTCCCTTTTTCATCCCCTGGAAGTCCTTCCAAAATCGGAGCAAAGTAGGGTGAGAAACCATGCTCTGTTTTTGTTTTAAACTTGTTTAAGTACATGTTTTTAGGTGGCGTGAAAATGGCATGTTAGCTTAGGTTTATTAAAACCTTCGATTTAAATGCTTACATGGTGTTATTATGTAACTCTCAGTGTTTTTCCTTATGTGTATTACATGTTTTATGTTGAGGAAATAAGCATGTAAAGTAGGGTGTTCGGAAATCTAGGTAGGGGTATGCCCTATTTTTCTGGAAAATGTGGACTGGGAGTGATTTTGAGGAGGTGATATTATGCATGTTAGATGGGTTTTAGGGTGAACCTTCGATTTGAGTACATGCATGGTAGTTTGTAAAGCCCAGGACATTTCATGTTTGAGCATGTTTTATGAAATATGTGGTAATTTTTATAGCATGAAATGAAGTACTCAAAAATCTGGAAATAAAATATGTTGCCCTGTTTCCGGAAATGTTGATCGAGTACTTGTATAAATGGTCGACGTTTATGCATGTGGACTTATGTTTGAGGAGTAAATTTGATATTAATACACTCAGGGTAGTGTTTTATAACTGCTAGCATGTTGAGCTTGGCATGTTGTATGACTTACATGTTAAATTTTAGGGTATGATTATCGGTGTTAGGGAATTCTGGAAAATCTGGGTTGAATATGATCGACCGATCGATCGGTGAAGAACACCGATCGATAGGCAAAAGCCGTAGCTTTTTTCCTTAATTCAAACAGTTCACCGATCGATCGGTGATGAGGGCCGATCGATCGGTAGTGCCTTTTTTTTAAAATGTAGAATTTGTTTTTAAATTTGATATTGGATTGTAATGAGACATCTAATATTGTGTTGTACATTGGTGTAGAGCCTTCACAGACAGCTACACAGCGCAGGGGATAGAGTCCCACAACACACTACATTTTGGAAAGGTACGTAAGCGACGTACGGGCACCCCAACGGTAACATGTATTGTGTGTTTATTTATTTAACACAAGGCAAAGTAAGATATGCATAAGATAGTGCATGATGATATGATACATGTTGATATGCTTCGTTTTTGCATATATATGTTGTGAAATATAAGAGGTGTATTTCACGTATGAAATATAAGAGGTGTATTTCACGAGTCAAGGTTATCCTAGTGAGGATTTAATGCTTACGCTAACGTCCACAAGAAGCGAGGAAGAATTCCGCTTACGTGGATTTCCATAGGAAGCGAGGAGGAATTCCGCTTACGTGGAAAAGTAAGAAGCATTGAATGTACTATTGATAAGTGACTCAGGATTGAAATAATGATTTGAGAAGGAAGGATATGTCATGACATTTATTTATGAAACCATATGTTCATATAATGTTTTATTATGAGTTATGGTACAGGGACAACCAATGGGCGTTGTAAATGCTTGGAAATACAGGAAGTGCTTTGTATTTATGATTTGTGCATTTACGCTTTACATTCATATTATGTTGAATATGAATTAGGATATGCTCATGTGTTTGGGGGTTGTCTTTGTAGGTGCTTTTGATGAGGAGAACCAAGGTCAGGGTTGATATGCTGAGCTGTAAGGAGTGCTACAGGATAGCATGTTAGGGAATTTTTGTATAGCTTCTACATGTAGTAGAGTAAGACTATAGTGTAGTACCCTTTTGTAGCTACGTGAAATTCCTTTTAAATAAAGGTACTGTAATATCTCAAGCTCAGGTTAATCAACACGACTTACTACTCTGATTTATACATATGAATGTTTAGTTCTCTTAATTGCACCTAAGATTATGATTGAGATAATGGGGTCTCACATTTAGTGGTATCAGAGCAGTGGTTAGATAACCAGGGAAGAGTGAAGGGTAGCCTTTAGAAACAAGTTGGCTAGGCATTCATTTGGGCATGCTTATGCATGTGATGCATATGGTTGTATAAGTGTTATACTAACATGCTTTGAATATGATACTCTTGTTATCTAACGGCTTATATTATGAACTGCTTTTGGTATTGTTGTTAACTCTTTTGTTACAGCATGGCTGAGATTAACCCGGAGAACCCCAATGAGGAGGTAGGGGATATGGACAGTAGGAATGCCAGTATCGCTCAGCTGAATCCTTTACCACCACATGCTGTAGGCGTGGAGCCCAGTGAGCAGATGTTACTGCCAGGGGAGCTCAGTTTGAAGCAGTTTCTGAGTTTCCATCCGCCCATGTTTGAGGGGATTGAGTCTGGTGAAGTAGCCGAGGAGTGGTTGGAGCGTATAGAGCAAATACTTGTGACTGCACCCTGTGCACGCACGGCATGGCTGAGGTTAGCCGAGTTTCAGATGGCTAAGAAGCCTGCTATGTGGTGGAAGACCACCGTGATGGAGCTGAGAGCTCTAGGTATGGCAGTTGACTGGACTGTATTCCGGACCCGATTCCTTAACCGGTATTTCTCTGCAGCTGCCAGACAATTAAAGGAAGACGAGTTTAACGCTTTAAAGTAGGGTAGCATGTCAGTGTCAGACTACGCTATGCAGTATTCCTCACTGCTGAGGTATGTACCTCATATCGCTGTGAGCAGCCATGCAAAGATGAGGAACTTTCTGAAAGGATTGAGGCCAGAGCTATTTGATAGGGTTATCTCCAATAACCCCAGCTCATTTGATGACGCCCTGACACGGGCAGAGTTGGCGGAGATTGCGGTAGGCGCGTATAAGGATGATGTACCCCCTTCAGTACCACCACCGAGGCCTGTTGCTGATAGTTTGAGGCCACGAGGGGATCAGTTCAAGGCTCGTGGGGCCTCATCATCTTCCAGATTAGGTGGGAAGAAGTCTCAGGGGCAGAAGCAGAACAATCGGGGACCCACACAGGGAAGTAAGGCAGGGGAAACAGGTGTAATAACTGTGGAGGATGGCACCGGCAGAGCTGAGAGAGCTGAAGGTACAGTTACAGGAGCTCCTCGACAAGGGATACATCCGTCCCAGTGTATCGCCTTGGGGTGCACCAGTCTTGTTTGTGAAAAAGAAGGATGATTCAATGCGTCTATGCATTGACTATAGGCAACTGAACAAGGCTACAGTGAAGAACAGGTATCCACTTCCGAGGATTGATGATCTGTTCGACCAGCTTCAGGGTACAGAGGTGTACTCCAAGATAGACTTGAGGTCGGGCTATCACCAGGTACGGGTTAGAGCTGGTGATGTTCAAAAGACGGCTTTTAGAACTCGGTATGGGCACTATGAGTTCTTGGTGATGCCTTCGGTGTGACAAATGCACCTGCAGTCTTTATGAGCCTGATGAACAGAGTATTTCAGGAGTATCTCGATCAGTTTGTGATCGTGTTCATTGATGACATCCTGGTCTATTCAAGGAGTGAGGAGGATCATGCCGATCATCTGATGATAGTGCTCCAGATCCTCAGAGATCATCAGTTGTACGCTAAACTCAGCAAGTGTGAGTTTTGGCTGAGCAGTGTTGCATTCTTGGGCCATATCATATCACGAGAGGGGATATCAGTAGACCCGAGGAAGATAGAGGCAGTTATGGATTGGTCTGCCCCTACTTCAGTCAGTGAGATTCGAAGTTTTCTTGGTCTGGCTGGCTATTATCGACGTTTCGTCGAGGGTTTCTCAAAGATCGCCAAGCCACTTACACAGCTGACTCAGAAGGGAGTCTCATTTTGTTGGTCAGATGCTTGTGAGCAGAGTTTCGGGGAATTGAAGCACAGACTGACTACTGCACCAGTTCTAGTGATTCCAAAGGAGAACAAATGATTTGTTCTTTATACCGACGCATCGCTACAGGGCTTAGGGTGCGTACTGATGCAGGACATACATGTAGTGGCTTACGCTTCGAGACAGTTGAAGCCACACGAGCGAGGTATCCAGTCCATGATCTGGAGTTGGCAGCTATAGTGTTCGCCTTGAAGATATGGCGACACTACTTATACGGTACCTCATTTACCATCTTCACTGATCACAAGAGCCTGAAGTTCTTGTTTACACAGGCTGAGCTGAACATGAGGCAGAGGAGATGGATGGACCTGCTGAAGGATTATGATTGTGAAATCTATACCATCCCGGGAAAGCAAATCTGACAGCCGACGCTTTGAGTCGGAAGGTGAGGAGCACAGCAGAGGATGCCATGTGTCTATCAGCTATGTTGAGCTCCTACTGCCATTTAGGTTTTGATTATGATGTGTCTGCTTCACCAGTACAGGTATTGACCTTGCTAGCTGAGCCTGTTATTTATGATCACATCAGGGGACCGATGCAGAGGTTCAGAGATGGATGTCAGTGGTTCATTCAGATCAGCCATCGAGATTCAGAGTGGCTGAGGACGGTTCTCTGAGACTTGGCGACAGATGGGTGGTTCCAGATGCACCCGAGTTGCGTCAGGGTTTATTACAGCGAGCTCACTGTAGCAGGATGAGTACCACCCAGGCGGGAAGAAGATGTATAAGGATTTATACAGCAGTTCTGGTGGAGGCGAATGAAACGGGATGTTACTTCGTTCGTCAAGCGCTATTTGATTTGTCAACAGGTAAAGGCCGAGAGACAGAGGCCTGGAGGTGAACTAAAGAGTTTGGAGATACCCGAGTGGAAGTGGCAGCACAGTGTCTATGGATTTCGTGACCCACTTACCGAGGACTGTGTCGGGTTTTGATGCCATCTGGGTAGTCGTGGACAGATTGACTAAAGTGGCTCATTTCATTCCCTACTGTATGACATATACGCACTTGAGGATGGCACATTTATATGTCAGAGATGTGGTGAGACTGCATGGGATCCCTGTTTTGATTGTGTCCGATCGAGATCCGCGGTTCACATCTCACTTCTGGGAGGGTCTGCAGACAGCTCTAGGTACAGAGTTGAGGCTGAGCACAGCCTATCACCCTCAGACGGACGGACAAACTGAGCGTACGATACAGACGCTCGAGGATATGTTGAGAGCTTGTGTGCTAGAGTTCAACACTTCATGGCAGGACTCGATAGCCTTGGTGGAGTTATCTTACAACAACAGCTACCAGGAAAGTATACAGATGGCTCCTTTCGAGGCCCTCTATGGTAGGCGTTGTAGGTCACCCTTGTGTTGGGATGACATGGACCGTAAGTCGGTTGGAGAACCAGAGTTGGTTCAGGAAATGGAAGAGAAAGTTAAGGTTATCAAAGGAAAGATGAAGGCAGCTCAGGACAGGCAGGCAGCATATGCCAATCAACGGCGTAGACCGTTGGAGTTTCAGTTAGGCGAGAGAGTTTTTCTGAAGATCTCGCCTTTCAGAGGCGTAGTACGGTTTGGGATGCGAGGAAAGTTATCCCCGAGATATGTGGGGCCGTATGAGATCTTACAGCGTGTGGGTACGCTGGCGTACCGTTTGGCTTTACCGCCTTCTCTGTCTGGTATACACAATGTATTTCATGTGTCTATGCTAAGGAAGTATGAGCCGGATCCTTCACATGTGTTGCAGCATTCAGAGGTGCAGATTGAGTCCGATGTTTCCTACGTGGAGCGGCCTATTAGGATTCTAGATAGAACAGACCGCAGGCTTCGGAACAAAGTTATTCCTATGATTAAGGTTCAGTGGGATCGTAGGGGAGTCGAGGAGGCTACGTGGGAGACAGAGCGACACATGGTGCAGCATTACCCAGAGCTGTTTTCTGGTATGCGTTTATTTATTGCTTTACTTCATGTTGGTAAGCATGTTGGATTTCGGGGACGAAATCTTATAAGTAGGGGAGTATTGTGATATCCCCGAAATGATTATATGATTTTAATCATTTAATTTAAATTATGATGATTTAAGTGTTAATTCATGGGATTGAATTAATATTATTGGGGAGATATGTTTCAGGGTGCATGTGATATATGTTGTGATTTTGGGGTTGTGGCATGTTTATTTGGGGTGTGTGTTGTTTGTTTTGGTAAAGCATGCTAATGGGAATTGAAGTATTTTATTGAGAAAATACTATAAATATCATGTGAGGATATTTTAATGCATCGTGTTAAATACCAGGACCAAAACATAACACATCAAACCACTCAACACCCAACCACCCCCCCAACCCATGCCAATCACACTGTGCACAGGCTGACTTCCCACTCCACTTGGCTCAATCATTTGACCACTCTCAGCCATCCCAAATCTCGGTCCTTCTCTCCCATTTCTTCACCAGCACTTGCTAAGCAAAGTTCTGAGGAGCTTTCCCTTTTTCATCCCCTGGAAGTCCTTCCAAAATCGGAGCAAAGTAGGGTGAGAAACCATGCTCTGTTTTTGTTTTAAACTTGTTTAAGTACATGTTTTTAGGTGGCGTGAAAATGGCATGTTAGCTTAGGTTTCTTAAAACCTTCGATTTAAATGCTTACATGGTGTTATTATGTAACTCTCAGTGTTTTTCCTTATGTGTATTACATGTTTTATGTTGAGGAAATAAGCATGTAAAGTAGGGTGTTCGGAAATCTGGGTAGGGGTACGCCCTGTTTTTCTGGAAAATGTGGACTGGGAGTGATTTTGAGGAGGTGATATTATGCATGTTAGATGGGTTTTAGGGTGAACCTTCGATTTGAGTACATGCATGGTAGTTTGTAAAGCCCAGGACATTTCATGTTTGAGCATGTTTTATGAAATATGTGGTAGTTTTTATAGCATGAAATGAAGTACTCAAAAATCTGGAAATAAAATATGTTGCCCTGTTTCCGGAAATGTTGATCGAGTACTTGTATAAATGGTCGACGTTTATGCATGTGGACTTATGTTTGAGGAGTAAATTTGATATGAATACACTCAGGGTAGTGTTTTATAACTGCTAGCATGTTGAGCTTGGCATGTTGTATGACTTACATGTTAAATTTTAGGGTATGATTATCGGTGTTAGGGAATTCTGGAAAATCTGGGTTGAATATGATCGACCGATCGATCGGTGAAGAACACCGATCGATCGGCAAAAGCCGTAGCTTTTTTCCTTAATTCAAACAGTTCACCGATCGATCGGTGATGAGGGCCGATCGATCGGTAGTGCCTTTTTTTAAAATGTAGAATTTGTTTTTAAATTTGATATTGGATTGTAATGAGACATCTAATATTGTGTTGTACACTGGTGTAGAGCCTTCACAGACAACTACACAGCGCAGGGGATAGAGTCCCACAACACACTACATTTTGGAAAGGTACGTAAGCGACGTACGGGCACCCCAACGGTAACATGTATTGTGTGTTTATTTATTTAACACAAGGCAAAGTAAGATATGCATAAGATAGTGCATGATGATATGATACATGTTGATATGCTTCGTTTTTGCATATATATGTTGTGAAATATAAGAGGTGTATTTCACGTGTGAAATATAAGAGGTGTATTTCACGAGTCAAGGTTATCCTAGTGAGGATTTAATGCTTACGCTAACGTCCATAAGAAGCGAGGAAGAATTCCGCTTACGTGGATTTCCATAGGAAGCGAGGAGGAATTCCGCTTACGTGGAAAAGTAAGAAGCATTGAATGCACTATTGATAAGTGACTCAGGATTGAAATAAGGATTTGAGAAGGAAGGATATGTCATGACATTTATTTATGAAACCATATGTTCATATAATGTTTTATTATGAGTTATGGTACAGGGACAACCAATGGGCGTTGTAAATGCTTGGAAATACAGGAAGTGCTTTGTATTTATGATTTGTGCATTTACGCTTTACAGTTATATTATGTTGAATATGAATTAGGATATGCTCATGTGTTTGGGGGTTGTCTTTGTAGGTGCTTTTGATGAGGAGAACCAAGGTCAGGGTTGATATGCTGAGCTGTAAGGAGTGCTACATGATAGCATGTTAGGGAATTTTTGTATAGCTTCTACATGTAGTAGAGTAAGACTATAGTGTAGTACCCTTTTGTAGCTACGTGAAATTCCTTTTAAATTAAGGTACTGTAATCTCTCAAGCTCAGGTTAATCAACACGACTTACTACTCTGATTTATACATATGAATGTTTAGTTCTCTTAATTGCACCTAAGATTATGATTGAGATAACGGGGTCTCACACCCAAATTAACCCCACTCAATCCCCAAGATTGATAACAAAAATGTAGTAGTGTGAGTAGGGATCGATCCCACGAGGAGGTGTGAATTCTTGAGTTAATAAAAATCAAAACAAAAGAATAATAAAGGATGGGGTTGTGGGTGAATTATACTAATTAAATTAAAACTAAAGATTAAACTAATGAAAGCGATTCTTGGTATCGGTCTACTCTACCTTGGATATTATCATCTATTTCATCGATTCACAAAAGACTCAATTTTACTTGAATATTCATCAATTGGAAATCTAATTCCTCCCTCACCTTATTCATAGTCAATTAGTCCATGAGTCCTAATTTAACTTTCATCAATCAATCAATCTCTAAATGCATATTCAAGATTAAAATCATGACACCATTCAAAACTAGTGAGCGATGAATCTAAATCATATAAACACAAGTTGTTCATATAAATTTAGTCAATTGTTTTCCCTAAGAATTTAATAACACCAACAGCAGGCAATTATCAATCTTAGTTGCTTCGTAAATTTGATTAATCAAACAATTATCAAATTTAGCATTAGCTTACATGCAAGTTATTAGGTTGTCAATCCAATAAACAAACACCAATCATATCAACAAAATCAGAAAAACAATGATATTCAATAAAATCGATAAACAAAGGCGTAAGAATCTCCCCAAGATAAATAATCCAAGGTATTAGTCTTCCTCAACCAAGAATTAAAACTAGCTACACATAATTAAAGCAAAACTATAAATAAAAACAAGGGAAAGAAAACTAATCCGATCTCCGCTCGTCGAGGTGTCAATCTCGCCTTCGCTTCGATCTTCGTAGCCGTTCTTCAACAAAATTGAAAAGAAAATATAAAACTAGTCTAAAATTATTCTACCATAACTATCTAGATTCTTACAAGTCTGAAATTCGAGTTCTATATGTAGGGAGGCTAGGAGGTAGGTTAGAATCCATGTAGGAAAGAAAGAAATCAAGAATCCAAGCTTTCCAAAACTCTGTTGGCGATCGATCGGCGATGGCTGGCGATCGATCGCCAGCCTTTATTTTTCAGGCAGAATGTCTCGGCGATCGATCGCGGATTTTCGCCGATCGATCGCCGAGCCTTAACGTTTTCTGGCGAGTTTCGTATTTTGGCCATAACGTTCTCATACAAACTCCGAATTCGACGAATCAACTGTCCACACGAAGATAACCCAAAGATCTACAACTTTTCTATGGACCACATTTCCAAAACATGGCTCAAACATATAGAAATTTGAGGAGAAAGGAGCAACATGTGTCTTGGATTCCGGTTTTTTCCTCTTTTCTTCAACTTTATTGCTTCTTTCATCATTTTAGCTTGATTTCTCCACCTTTCCCTACATTTATTCAAATATACGATTATGTAGCATATGTATCAATTTATCCATCAAAATATACCAAATCGTAGACAATTAAGCTCAATAGATGTGTCTATTTCTAGTCACATCAAACACCCCCATACTTAATCTTTACTCGACCTCGAGTAAATCAGACAAAACTACAATCTTTTTATTTGGCTCATAGCATCATAACAAAATAACTTGTTCTCATTTTAATGCCTCAATAATTTTAAACATGCATATTAATGAAAGGCGGTGAAAAGTTAACAGTGGAACAAGTTCAATCCCTAAACATTTCGTACCCAACAAAGCAGTGAATGTGCGTCTGTGGTCATAAACAAATGTCATATGCAAATTATAGATCCAATTAATGTAAACTCACAATAGTTCAAGTCATACACCAACACAAGTATAAGCTCACTTGCACACTCTTCTCCACTATCTTAGCCACTTGCAAACACAAATCAAGTAGGTCTTTATTAGCTTGTAGCTTGGCCTAGATATTGGCTTATGAAAGAAAGGTAAGGATATATCAAGCAAGAGAGTATGATGATATGCACAATCTAAACTTCTATTCTTACATGATTTTTTTTCCAAACCTTGTTCATTTCTCAAGGTTTAACTCAATTCTTTTCTTCTTTTGTGCCTTGGCTCCCCTTGGAGTCATATTTTTAGCAATTTTCTCAAGGCATCCCTTTTCTTTCATGCATCTCATTCTTTTGACAATAAAGTTCACAAAACATTTGAATCATTGAAAACATAAGTGCATGTGAATGAAATATATCATACTCCTTTCAAAGGTGTGGATTATAATCACATTTAGGCTTATTAGGGAAGGATGATAAGTTAGTCAAAGAATGTCGAATGGGGGTCTTTTGTATGCTTAGCATACAACCATTCTTTTGCATTAAGGCTAAAAAAAAGTACTAGTGATTGATTTTCTTTACACGGTAAGCTTGAAAGGCTCAAGCGCATCAAAGATCGCCTATATCACTTTCATGTTCACAAGTAGTCTAGACATAAGCCTCAAAGAGCATGTAGTTAAGTTCTAGCATGTATTAGAGACTTCTTAAGACTATCACAAAATTTACACAATCTTCACTAAGCTATGCACACTTCACAAGTCATGACAATAATGTGCTCAAAATATTCAACTACTATGTCAAAGCAAAATTTGCATTAGAGTTCAAAGTGTTCCAAGGTTAACAATTCACCTATGTTCAAAAGCATGCATGATATCAATTAGGTTTCATCATGGTCTAGTGGCTCTAAGCATCCGTTCGTTACTTAACTATGAGCTCAAAATTTTCAAGTTTTTCGATTTTTTTGTATTTTTGTAATGGAAAAGCAATAACACACCACTAATCCCCCATACTTAAATCTTACATTGTCCCCAATGTAAGGCAAAAATACAAGAAAAGAGAAAAGTCTAACTATGAAAGCAATAAAAAAATAAAAAGGAAGAGGGAAACTAACTCCCCTTGGGTTGCATCCCAAGCAGCGCCTCTGTTTAACGTCGGTGGCCCGACGCCAGTTCTCTCGCTTAAGGCGATGCCTATTTGCCTTGCACCTCTTGGAGGGTTTTTGTCTTTTCACTATGTCGCTTTCCTCCATAGAAGTTAGTTGAGGTCGATCAAGATCTACCTCATGGCATCCTTTAACTTGTTGTCCCATATGCTCGCATTTGGGAATCTCATTCTGATGAGATTCCTTGTTATCCACCTCGATCTCTGTTTGTTGTTCAAGTATTGATGGCCTCAGTACCATCGTTGCTGGAGTTTCTACCTCTTTGCCACTGTCCAAGGTGATGTTGTTTTCGAAAAAATAGTCCCAAGGATCCATTTCATCACAGTATTCTTTCACCGACTCCTCTTCCACAGCACATGATTCATCTAAGTAATCAACATAGCTCTCAGTTGGAAACATACCATTCGGAGTTGTAGGATGTACAAACTCCTTTTCTTCTATTGGCACATGTGTCTCCTCTTCTAGCTCGGGTGGCATCAATACCACCTTCTCCGTAGTCTCCTCTTCTTCATCACTCCATAATTCGAATGCAATCATGGTCTCCTTTTGTGCTGCTATCCGATCGGTCGATCTTATTAGTTGCTCCATTTGGTTACCCAAATTCTGAGTGCTAGCCCGGAATTCCTGTTGAAATTGCAAAGTACTATCATTAAGTGTTGAAACAAGATCCTCTAAAGACTCACCAGGGGTATGGTATTGAGGTTGTTGCGGCCATGGCGGATATTGCGGTATGTATGGCGGTAGAGTACTTTGCATGTAGGGTGGAGGTGGGCTCATCCATTGATTGTCGTAGTTGAGATTGGGATGATCACTCCAACTTGAGTTGTATGCACTTTGTCCACTCTCTACGCCAAGTTGGTGCACAAGATACTCCAATTCGTCTAGTCGCCTATAGTCTTCCATGATAAGATCCGATTTTTGAGAATCAACCTGTAAGCACGAACAAACAAGAGTAGCGGTGGTGGAAAAGAAAGAAAGAAAAAGAAAGAGAAAGAAATAAAACAGAAAATATTAACACAAAAATATACAACGCCTCCCCGGCAACGGCGCCAAAATTTGGTGTGCGCTTATCGTGTACGCCCAAATTAACCCCACTCAATCCTCAAGATTGATCACAAAAATGTAGTAGTGTGAGTAGGGATCAATCCCACGAGGAGGCGTGAATTCTTGTGTTAATAAAAATCAAAACAAAAGAATAATAAATGATGGGGTTGTGAGTGAATTATACTAATTAAATTAAAACTAAAGATTAAACTAATGAAAGCGATTCTTGGTATCGGTCGACTCTACCTTGGATATTATCATCTATTTCATCGATTCACAAAAGACTTAATTTTACTTGAATATTCATCAATTGGAAATCTAATTCCCCCATCACCTTATTCATAGTCAATTAGTCCAAGCGTCCTAATTTAACTTTCATCAATCAATCAATCTCTAAATGCATATTCAAGATTAAAATCATGACACCATTCAAAACTAGTGAGCGATGAATCTAAATCATATAAACACAAGTTGTTCATATAAATTTAGTCAATTGTTTTCCCTAAGAATTTAATAACACCAACAGCAGGCAATTATCAATCTTAGTTGCTTCGTAAATTTGATTAATCAAACAATTATCAAATTTAGCATTAGCTTACATGCAAGTTATTAGGTTGTCAATCCAATAAACAAACACCAATCATATCAACAAAATCAGAAAAACAATGATATTCAATAAAATCGATAAACAAAGGCGTAAGAATCTCCCCAAGATAAATAAATCCAAGGTATTAGTCTTCCTCAACCAAGAATTAAAACTAGCTACACATAATTAAAGCAAAACTATAAATAAAAACAAGGGAAAGAAAACTAATCCGATCTCCGCTCGTCGATTTGTCAATCTCGCCTTCGCTTCGATCTTCGTAGCCGTTCTTCAACAAAATTGAAAATAAAATATAAAACTAGTCTACAATTATTCTACCCTAACTATCTAGATTCTTTCAAGTCTAAAATTCGAGTTCTATATGTAGGGAGGCTAGGAGGTAGGTTAGAATCCATGTAGGAAGGAAAAATATCAAGAATCCAAGCTTTCCAAAACTCTGTTGGCGATCGATCGGCGCTGGCTAGCGATCGATCGCCAGCCTTTATTTTTTAGGCAGAATGTCTCGGCGATCGATCGCGGATTTTCGCCGATCGATCGCCGAGCCTTAACGTTTTCTGGCAAGTTTCGTATTTTGGCCATAACTTTCTCATACGAACTTCGAATTTGACGAATCAGCTGTCCACACGAAGATAACTCAAAGATCTACAACTTTTCTATTGACCACATTTCCAAAACATGGCTCGAACATATAGAAATTTGAGGAGAAAGGAGCAACATGTGTCTTGGATTCCGGTTTTTTCCTCTTTTCTTCAACTTTATTGCTTCTTTCATCATTTTAGCTTGATTTCTTCACCTTTCCCTACATTTATTCAAATATACGATTAGGTAGCATATGCATCAATTTATCCATCAAAATATACCAAATCGTAGACAATTAAGCTCAATAGATGTGTCTATTTCTAGTCACATCATGAATCAATACAGTCTACTGAGCTACCAACTCAAATACCGATGAAGTAACAAATCCTCTTGGACCTCCGCTTCTGTGGAAGAAGGATCATCCACCTGGGCAGGTCATAGGTAACCCTACTGCTCCTCTACGCATCAGATGACAGATGATTAATGAATTTCTTCATGCTGCATTCATCTCTCATATTGAACCCAAAAAGATAGATGCTGCTATTCTAGATCCAAGCTAGGGTAGAAGCTATGCAAGAAGAACTTAATCAATTTAAGAGAAATAAAGTTTGTCACTTAGTACCACGTCCACCGTATCACACTGTTATAGGTACCAAAAATGGGTATTTAGAAATAAATTGGACGAGAATTGTACTGTAATCAGAAATAAAGCAAGATTAGTTGCACAGGGATACAGTCAGGAAGAAGGCATTGATTTCGACGAAACTTTTGCCCTTGTAGCCCGATTAGAAGTCATTCACATATTTCTTGCATTTGCTACATTCAAAGACTTTAAAGTTTATCAGATGGACGTTAAGAGTGTTTTTCTTAATGACAAACTGCAGGAAGAAGTTTATGTTGAACAGCCATCGGCAGCCTTCCTCTGTTTATAAACTGAACAAAGCTTTGTATGGCCTAAAACAAGCTCCCTGAGCATGGTATGAAACTCTATCAAAGTATTTGACTGAGCACGACTTTACCATTGGCACGGTGGACAAGACCTATTTTAAATTCACAAAGGGTGACCACACTCTGCAGGTTCAGATATATGTTGATAATATTATTTTTGGTAGTACTAATCCAAAAATTTGCAAGAGATTTCCCAAACTCATGCAGAATCAGTTCGAGATGAGCATGATGGGAGAGTTGTCGTTTTTCCTAGGATTGCAAGTCAAGCAGTCCGCTGATGGAATTCTGATCAACCAGTCAAAGTACACCAAAGAGTTGTTAAAGAAGTACGGAATGAGCACACTCCCATGAGCTCTTCTGCTAAATTGGATTTAGATGAAGCAGGCATACCAGTAGAAGTAACAATGTCTCGTGGTATTATCGGATCGTTACTGTATCTGATAGCAGACCTGACATCATGTTTGATGTATGTATGTGTGCTCGCTTCCAAGCTAATCCTAAGCAATCACATTATACTGCCACTAAGAGGATTCTTTCGTATCTAAAAGGAAATGGGAATGTTGGCCTCTGGTATCCCAAGGATTCAACGTTTAACTTAGTTCGATATTCAGATGCTGACTACTTCGGCTGCAAGGTTGATATAAAAAGTACCAGGGGATACTGTCAATTCCTAGGGGATATATTGATTTCATGGGATTGCAAGAAGCAGACATCCATTGCAAAGTCTACTGTAGAGGCATAATACCTTGCTGCTGGAAGCTGCTGTGCTCAATTACTATGGATTCAACAGCAATTAAGAGATTACGGAATTGAGTCTACCGAGGCACCAATATTTTGTGATAATACATCTGCAATAACTATCACGTATAATCCAGTTCTTCATTCTCAGACCAAGAATATTGATATTTGTCATCATTTTATCCGAGATCATGTGATGAAGAAGGAGATTCGGTTGGAGGACATATCCACCGAACCACAAGCAGTAGATATCTTCACAAAACCCCTACAGGACGGTAAGTTTGCTTATTTTCGCACTATACTTGGTTTAATTGATATAAAATGTTTAATTTCTCTTATGCTCAATTAAGGAGGAATTACATTTTAGATATTGCATGAATTTAGAGGGAATATTATTTGAGGGGGAATTTGTGTTTTTCGAAGGTCTACTGATGATCAGCTGGTAAAACGAATGTCTGCTGCAGTAGAAGCTACTTCACCAGTAGACTCTACATACCAGTGGATATTACCATATATGCTAAGCTATTAACTCATTCTTTAATTATAAACCAATTGGAACGTCGGATTTCAAATTTATTGATTATTAATATTGAATTATTTCGGTCTCGCTTCAATCGTGTCTGTTTCAGTTTTATTTCAAAAATTACTTTTGCTTAGATGAGCGACACGTGTCCATGTGTCCATTCATCTACAATACGACGTTACATATCCCTCATCTTTCACCGCCATTAACTTTTTCAATTTTCATTTTCACCATTTCAGACCTACTGTGCTAACATATTTTTGAAGCAAATTTTTTTCAGACTTCATATTTTCTCAGCATTTCAGAAATCATAACGTCGAAGACTAACCAACCAAGTTTCGTCACCAATGCTGTTCATTGATTTCAAGTCTATCTATACAAGCACTGATGAAGGAATGTTAAGCATTCTCAGATGTTTGGAAAACTAAGGGCTATTGATTTTACTGAGTTTGACTCCAATGTTCTACAGAGAAGCTCTGTAGGAATTTTATGCTTCAGCAAAATTGGTTAACAACACAGTGATATTCTCTGTTTCCAACCAAGTTGTGTCAGTCACTCAAGAGGATTCCATTGCGCACCTAAGCCTTCCTACTGCGGGGCTCACTGACCTATCTGTGGCAATTATGAATTAATTGCGGTGTTGGGACTCTCGAGGATTTTAAAATCCGGTATTTGGGATCGTTGGATCCAAGGGTTGAGATTGTATTCTCATCGTGGTAATAAAACCTTGGAATTGGGTTTTTTGGTGGGATCTGGGGTCTGGGGTGCTTTGTGTTGGGGCTGGTAATAGAATTTGAGATTGAGAGGTAATTATTGAACACAAATGATTTTTAATGAGTCATGATATATTTGTGGAGGACTCGGGATTTTTGAGCCTTGGTACTATATATATCAAGTGGACTCGATGTTCAGTCATTGCACGGACTCTCTCCTCTCTCTCTCCTCTCTCTCGCGCTCCCTTCTTCCGCAACCCTTTCCCTTTTCTTCTTTGGAGCAAAATCGATGGAGGCTCGACTTGGGATCCGGATATGTATTGCTCTTCTCCTCACATTTATCTTCGTTTTGATTGTAGTATTATGGTATTTGGTTGAGTTTAGAGTTGGGTTTGGGATTTTGGGAAATTTTGAAGAATCTTGGATTCTTGTTATTCTTGTTTTAAAATGTGTTTTAACCCTTATTGGATGTCTAAGGGTGTTTTAATTGTTGTTGGTTTGAGTTGGAAGGAGTTGGGTGTGGTTTGTTGAGGTTTTGAAACTTTTAAAAATGGTGGTTTTCGGGTTTGTGAAGCGACCGATCGATCGGTAGCATCTTACCGATCGATCGGTGCAAGTGCGTAGCGATGGGTTAATTTCAGATGTTTTACCGATCGATCGGTGGCTTCTAGCGATCGATCGGTAGAGGCGAGCGATCGATCGGTGCAATGCCCTAGCCAAAATGTAATTTTTGGATTTTTACCGACCGATCGGTGATTGTGAACGTGCTTGGGCACGTGGTTACATGCTCATTAATAATTGCGAGTTATTTTATGTGTTAGCACATGATTCATCGGGTCACGGGACTAAGGCAAGGTTTGATTCGGACTACGGAATTCTAAGGTACGTAAACGTACGAGCATAGCCTTTTATATTATTGCAACTATGAAATGCATGATGTACTGTTAATGCAATAAATTGGTAAGTATTACAATTTGAATGGTGACACTATGGAGCGAGCAACGATTGAGATGTTGTCGGTATGGAGCGAACATCGGTTATGATGCCGACACTATTAGGCGTGCAAGGTAATGAAAATGTGGAATTAGTGGTTAGATATATGGAATATCTGTAATCATTGTTTAATGATTGGATTTTATTAATTATGGAATTTGGCAATTAGTGAACGGATTTAGTTAATCAATGAAATGATTAACTGTTTTTTTGGGAATTTGATGGTTTCGGTTATTTTGAGAACATTAACAGTACAGGGGACCCCGTATGAGGATGAGACTATTCAGGGAGTGTCTTTTAAATTCACCACTTTACATTCTGTAAATTATGTAATGTGATATTGCGATTATTGGATTGGTGGTATTGGTGTGCTCACCCCGTGTGGGGGCTGTCTCTGTTGGGGCAGGTGGAACCGGTACAGCGGTAGTTCCAGAGTTGAGATCGAGCTATGGACTGGAGGTACTTCCGGGATCGAGGTACCGATGCCGGTATTGAGTAGGGTATTTTATACATTAGATACACATACATTCATTCGATGCTCGCATGTGAGCACTAATATATGTGTATATGGTTTGTATAAAGGGCATGTGCCTTTCTCTTTTCATTTATGGGTTGCATGCAATTAATTAATGAATTGTTAACAGAATTGGGAACATGTTAGTGTATTATAAGATGCATACTTAAGGGTTGAGTGGCATGGGGGATTTGAGCAATATATGGAATAATATAAGGAATTTTATTGCTGGTATATTACGCTATGATAGCAGGTGGTTTTCCCATTTATTACATTATTGTATGCACTAAATACATGGGTCAATACACTAATAGCGGGTTAAGGGCACGGGGGTCCTTACATTAGTGGTATCAGAGCAGTGGTTTGCTCTTTGGAGCTGTTGAGGGCCTAGGAACATGTTGATGTTAACGGGTAGCACAAATTTATGCATGATGATAGTTAGTGTGGTGTGACACAACTATTTTGCGTCTGTGCATTTATGTCATGGGATTGTAAATGGAATGTGTTATTGCTAACCATGGTGGTTGCAGGGATCGTATGAGATACGATGGGATGACATTAACGGTAATGTTTGGCACTTGCTGTAATAAGTGCCGAGGAATCTGATTTTGTAGGAAAATCAGGAAATGAGAAACTGGGTATGCTGTCTGAGAATAGGAAATGATGGATAATTGAACAGACAATGGCACGATCTGGTATGGTTATCCTATGATTATGGATGCAGGTATGTGCAGTTTACACATGAGAAATTGTGTTTGCAAAGGTATTGCAATTTTGGTACTACTATGAGTATATCGACTATCGATGTATCAGGATATTTACCGCTGTCATATCGTAGCGAGGGTCGCTGATATGTCGGAGCGAGGGATATCATTGAGCCGCTGATATAACGTGGTAGAATTTCTGAACTGTGGTAATAACTGCGCATATTGATATCTTTGTATTGATACGTGTATGATGAGATATCAAGAAGAATACTTGCTGCTTTCATGACGAAGCGATGATAGAATACTTGCCGCTACCATATCATATCGATGAAGAATATTTGCCGCAAATATGTAGAAGTGCACGCCGCTGTCATATTATTGCGAGGGATATTATGCCGCTAACATGTCAAAGCGATGGGTATTGATGTTGTGGTCATGTCAAAGCGAGGGGTATTATATGATAGAATACTTGCCGCTGTCATATTATAGCGATGAAGAATATTTGCCGCAAATATGTAGAAGCGCACGCCGCTGTCATATTATCGCGAGGGATATTATGCCGCTAATATGTCAAAGCGAGGGGTATTAATGTCGTTATCATACCATAGCGATGAAGAATATTTGCCGCTCATAGCGAGGGATATTATGCTGCAAATATATCAAAGCGATGAGCATTCCGCTGTCATATTATAGCGATGAAGAATATTTGCCGCTCATAGCGAGGGATATTATGCCGCTGGTATGTCGAAGCGAGGTAGCGATGAAGGATATTTACCGCTTTATAGCATGGGATATCATGCCGCTAATTCTATGGCGATAGTTCATGCCGCCGGGTATATATAGCGATGGTTCGTTCCGCTAATTCTATGGCAATGGTTCATGCCGCCGGGTATATATAGCGATGGTTCATTCCGCTAGTTCTATGGCGATGGTTCATGTCGCCGGATATATATAACGATAGTTCATTCCGCTAGTTCTATGGCGATGGTTCATGCCGCCGGGTATATATAGTGATGGTTCATTCAGCTAGTTCTATGGCGATGGTTCATGCCGCCGGATATATATAGCGATGGTTCATGCCGCTAATTCTATGGCGATGGTTCATGTCGCCGGATATTTATAGCGATGATTTATGCCGCTGACTCTATAGCGATGATCTATTCCGCTGATTCTATAGCGATGGTCTATTCCACCGATTCTATAGCGAGGGTTCATTCCGCTGATTCTATATAGCGATGTTTCATTCCGATGATTCTATATAGCGAGGGCTCATGTCGCTGATTTTATAGCAATGGGTGCTGATTGTGTACCGCTATTGGGCTAGAAATACAGGTATGCCGCTATCTTATTAGCGAAGAGTTATGGTATATTGTTATTTTGTTAGCATTATTATGGATGCCATGTATTGATATGTACAGTCACGGGACAACAATGATATTGTGAATGTCATGTGTTGACATGTACCGTCAGATGATGATGATGCCATAGAGGATGTTCTATGTGGACGGATGCCTTCGTTACGATGAAATACAGTTAGATATATGTATTTAGTCGTATGGCTTGAGTGTCGATGGTGGGCACAAGGTGGTGTCTGCGTCACCGGTTGACGATACCATTATGCCGAGCAGGTTTTCTCGATGAATAACTGGATGCGCCGTACAGGTAAACGTACCATAGCATGTATTGAGGTAGATATTTTACGAGTAGTGATACTTTCGGGTATACTCATTGGGATGACTATGGCCAAGTGACTGGTCATAGTAGTAGTTATTGAAGAAACTACTTGCATGTACCGATGTGACGTATGGTGGACATGGTCACACTCACACATGAAGGTGTGGAATAAATCCTAATTTATTAGGATTGCATTGTGGTTGAGCAAGGACACCGAAATGTTCGTTGTGCTTTGATATTAGAGAAAGATTGGGTGATGACCCGATACTCTAATTGATGGTACAATATAGTATACCGGGGTGGAACGTATGATACGTTGTTAGGTTTGGTATAAATATGAGGAGGCAGCAATCTGCTAGCCAGGTATTGTTGCAGTGTTATAGTGAGCTTGACTTAGCCATTATACTGCTCATTGGAACCGGGTTTGGTGAATCGTATGATGCGATGAGGGTTTATAGTGGACTCTTGTAGTCACTATGTGGCATGAGGTTTGAGGCAGTGAATACCTCACGAGAACGTTTATACGTTAAATATTTTGAGGGACTTGTACTGGGACATCTCAATTTTGTTGGGAGTACCAACGTGAGTGTCAACAAGTCGTTATTAGCTATGGTTGAGAATCCTTGCACATGGTATGCAATGGGGGACACGATCGGAATTGTGGGATATAGTTAGTGGGCGACACTACTATATTGATTGTATCTCTTGGAGAGATTTGGAACACACTGTCATGGAGACAGCTGGTGTTGATCAAGGGTTGATTGCGAATCAGCCATGGTAAGCATTACTGGTATTGGACTGAGTAATGACTTTTTATTTTTTGGTGAGACGTACGAGGAGACGTCTCTGGGGAGATGCTCGAGAACGTGGAGTACTATGGTATTAGTACAGAGCATCTGTAGATTGGGTATACATCGTGTATACAGATTTCGGATTGGTAATAGTGGCAAGGATGCACTATTCTGAACCAGTTGTGTATTAACTGGTTCCGGGATACATTTTGGTATAAATATATCCAGGTTTTCCGAACGGTGGTTCGAGGTTGGAGGGTCATGGGTTCATGACACTTTCCTTGTGAGGAAGGCGGTATCGATATACCTACCTATTGGGAATCTTTGGAAGATTCGATGAGCCGGTTTGTGTGGTGTTTATGTTGGAATCACACCATTGGTCGTTGGTTTGTCAATCATTATTCTCCACTATGTGAGAATAACTGAGGATTGACAGTTGTATATGGGGCTTACGGGTATGACTGGAGATACCCGAGCCGAGTGCATTGAGTATGCATGTGGTGTTGGTGCTTAGCCATGTATACCAGTGTGTGTATACTAATGCCAGCATTTTGGTACTTGTTGAGCATCGGATTAGTATGCTTGGATGAATGAATATCTGGCGAGAGATTGTGGCACCTTGAGATTGGTAATCTCAGTGACACGATGTATTCTGAAGAATGATCGTGGGGTCCGGTTGTCTTCCTCTGATGAGGGATTGTCGTATTTGGGATCATTGTAGTTCATTCTGGGTAATTCGATAGTATCCATGTGTTATGATTGTTGAATCCTAGGGTAAACGGGGGATGGCCAGGATTGGATTTGCTGGGTGTCGTTGTCGACACAGGTGGCGAGAATGCAATCGATTTTCTCGCATGTCCTCTACAGGAACTTGAGACCTTGTGGAGTCTCGATGACGTGTTTGGACCAAGATGCGATTTCTTGGAATACACGGATGTAGGCATCTTTGGAGATGTGTTTTGTGTGGATCGGTGGCCGCAAGTTGCCCGATCCGAATGGTGAAGTGGTGCAGCTACTCCTTTGATGGAGATGGATTTGGAGAGCGGAAACCGGGTTTACTATGTGTATACTGTAGTATACTAATGGTTTTCTTCGTAACGATGTGTGTTTGACATCGTAGACTAAGTGGTGGAGATGTCATGGAAGTGATATCTACGTGGAATCAGGGATGATTCGAGTAGCTAGCAGTTACGGTTGACTGACTGCTTTTGGGTGGTTAGCATCGAGGCATGCTGACGTCTTTTAAAATTGTAATGGTTTGTGAGGTTTACTCTATTCCAGGATTTGGCACGAGGTTGTTGTCCTCACGGTTGATGTTTCGATCATGATACATTCATGGATCGATGTTGTGGATCTGACTGGATTATGAGGTCTTGGCAGTACATGGAGTACGCTTGTGCAAATTTCGAGGATGAAATTTTATTAGGGGGGATAATTATGATGCCCGAGAATTAATGGTGTAAATCCGGTGTTGTATTGATCCTTAACGGATTTTAATTGTGGCAATTATGAATTAATTACGGTGTTGGGACTCTCGAGGATTTTAAAATCCAGTATTTGGGGTCGTTGGATCCAAGGGTTGAGATTGTATTCTCATCGTGGTAATAAAACCTTGAAATTGGGTTTTTTGGTGGGATCTGGGGTCTGGGGTGCTTTGTGCTGGGGCTGGTAATGGAATTTGAGAGTGAGAGGTAATTATTGAATACAGATGATTTTTAATGAGTCATGATGTATTTATGGAGGACTCGGGATTTTTGAGCCTTGGTACTATATAGACCAAGTAGAATCAGTGTTCAGTCATTGCACGGACTCTCTCCTCTCTCTCGCGCTCCCTTCTTCCCCAACCCTTCCCCTTTTCTTCTTTGGAGCAAAATTATGGGTGCTTATTGGCTTGACCCGGTCCGGTCCGGACCGGAACCGGCCGATTCTGGGTCCGTTAAGGACGGAACCGGTCCGATCCGGTAAGGAACCGGATCGAATCGGATCCGATTCCGGTTCCACCGGTTCCGGGTTGGACCGGTTCCAACCCGGAATCGGATATTTTTTTAAAAAAAACGGATCCGGTTCCGATTCAATCCGGAACCAGATCCGTTTGGTCCGAAACCGGTAAGATCTTATCGGATCCGAAACGGTAGAACCGATCCGGTATCAAACCGGTTCGGGACCGGTTCGGGATCGGTTAGTCCGGTTCCGGTTTCGGACCGGACTAACCGGTCCGGTTACGGGCCCGGATTGACCCGGCCCGTTAAGCACCCCTAAGCAAAATCGATGGAGGCTCGACTTGGGAGCCAGATTTCTCGAAGATAAATAAGTATTACTCTTCTCCTCGCAATTATCTTTGTTTTGATTGTAGTACTATGGTATTTGGTTGAGTTTAGAGTTGGGTTTGAGATTTTGGGAAATTTTGAAGAATCTTGGATTCTTGTTATTCTTGTATTAAAATGTTTTTTTAACCCTTATTGGATGTCTAAGGGTGTTTTAATTGTTGTTGGTTTGAGTTGGAAGGAGTTGGGTGTGGTTTGTTGAAGTTTTGAAGCTTTTAAAAATGGTGGTTTTCGGGTTTGTGCATCGACCGATCGATCGGTAGCATCTTACCGATCGATCGGTGCAAGTGCGTAGCGATTAGTTAATTTCAGAAGTTTTACCGATCGATCGGTGGCTTCTAGCGATCGATCGGTAGAGGCTAACGATCGATCGGTGCAATGCCGTAGCCAAAATGTAATTTTTTGGTTTTTCCCCATCGATCGGTAGGTCGGAGATTTTGGAAATTATTTTGTGTCGTGGTTTCGACGTATGCTTCGCCCGAGGTCTTTTAAAATGGTTAATCGTCATGAATTGATGATATAATTGGGGATTGTGAACGTGCTTGGGCACGTGGTTGTATGCTCATTAATAATTGTGAGTTATTTTATGTGTTAGCACACGATTCATCGGGTCACGGGACTAAGGCAAGGTTTGATTCGGACTACGGAATTCTAAGGTACGTATAACGTACGATCAAAGCCTTTTATATTACTGCAACTGTGAAATGCATGATGTATTGTTAATGCAATAAATTGGTAAGTATTACAATTTGAATGGTGCCGCTATGGAGCGCAATTTGAATGGTGCCGCTATGGGCGAGCAACGGTTGAGATGTTGTCGCTAGCGAGCATCGGTTATGATGCCGCCACTATTGGGCGTGCGAGGTAACGAAAATGTGGAATTAGTGGTTAGATATATGGAATATCTGTAATCATTATTTAATGATTTGGTTTTATTAATTATGGAATTTGGCAATTAGTGAACGGATTTAGTTAATCAATGCAATGATTAACTGATTTTTTGGAAATTTGATGGTTTCAGTTATTTTGAGAACATGAACAGTACATGGGATCCCGTATGAGGAATACACTATTCAGGGAGTGTTTTTTAAATTCGCCGCTTTACATTCTATAAATTATGTAATGTGATATTGCGATTATTGGATTGGTGGTATTGGTGTGCTCACCTCGTGTGGAGGCTGTCTTTGTTGGGGCAGGTGGAACAGGTACAACGGTAGCTCCATAGTTGAGATCGAGCTATGACTGGAGGTACTTCCAGGATCGAGGTACCGATGCCGGTATTGAGTAGGGTATTTTATATATAAGATACACATATATTTATTCGATGCTCGCATGTGAATACTACTATATGTGTATATGGTTTGTATAAAGGGCATGTGCCTTTCTCTTTTCATTTATGGGTTGCATGCAATTAATTAATGAATTGCTAAATGAATTGGGAACATGTTAGTGTATTATAAGATGCATACTTAAAAGTTGAGTGGCATTGGGGATTTGAACAATATATGGAATAATGTAAGGAATTTATTGCTGGTATATTACGCTATGATAGCATGTGGTTTTCCACCTTATTACATGATTGTATGAACTAAATCATGGGTCAATACACTAATAGTGGGTTAAGGGCACGGGGGTCCTTACACTGGCCAACGACTGCAGACCGCTCCATTCAAGAAGATTTGATGAAGAACCACTTCAAAATGCTAGCAGACATCATTGCAAAAGGTATGTTGTGCAAAGCTGGCTCATTTGACGTCATCATTCCATGCAGTTTGAGGTGATGTGTGCAATCATTAAAGGGTTGGATGTCAACTGGTCTGTGAAACTCTTTCAAGTGCTGATTGGAATGGTTGAATCAGCAAAGGGCCATTCTGGATTTGCTCTACCTCTTAGTCGCATTTTCGAGAGCATGGATGTTCCGATGGGTACGATCTACAATCTTCATCCCACTCGGCTAATCAATGCCAAATACCTGCTGATACATCGGAGACCAACAAGTGGGGAATGAGGCATTTCTAAGACTGCTCCCACTAAACGGAAGAAGACTCAAGTGGCGAGTGACTCTGAACAGACCATCTCAAAGTCTGCTGAATCATCTCCTCCTCCTCCACCGAAGAAAACCAGAAGCAAGCGGAGACACTTTGTTGTCTCCAAGACAACAACTGCAGTTACTGACGCTGCACTGACAACAGAGGTCACCTCTGTTGTTCCCACTGCTGACACATAACTTATTCCAACTCCGGAAGTAGTTGAAGGCACTGCACCAGAGGAGCCTACTGATGATCCTACTGGTCCTCCAAGTTCAATCCTTGCCATCACTCATGCACCACCAGAGCCTATGGACGTCACGACTACTGCACCAGTGTCTGCTGTCTCAACCACTGCCGAGCTACCACTTAGTACTCGCCGAGGGGCCGGATCTTTTGCCCTCAGTTTGGGACCACCAAAAATTGGATGTTCTATCTGCCTTTCTCCTTACACTCTTGAAGGAAGAGGAAAAGCTCTCATGGAAGCCGTGTCAACTCCAGTGGCAACGAAAATCTCTTTGGTGCTTGAAGAAGTAGAACCACAAGTTTTGACAGATGGGTGAAGACTCGTCTGAAGATCATACTAAATGACTTCAACCAGATTCTCAAGTAGGCCAGGATTGATTAAAATCTCATCCTTGAGGGTCTGCGACATAGAGAAGTCTTCAGACTTATGAAGTTTATCAATGGACTTGAGACTCTTTTCAAGTCCAGGCGAAAGGAATTTGATCCAGCCTCTGGCACTGCCTCCAATGACATTGCCATTCTCAACTCCCTTCAAGCTTGCCTCACTCTGGCTGAGAAGACCCTGCATGATCTCAAGGTAACCTTGGGATTGCACTCTTGCTCTCACCGGTTGGGAGTAGCTTCAACCAAGGTTACTGATCGAAGGATGGTTGTTGTGGCCCCAGCAGCGGTCTCCTTGGTAAGTGTTTCCCCTACCGTCTCTGTAGACGAAGAACAACCTTTTACCTCTTCTGAACCCCTTACTATGTCTGATCAACATCCACATCTACCGGATGTTGATCCCTTAAATGTTGACACCGTCATTGAATCGATAGTTCATCAAGTCAACCTCACATCAGAGGATGATGATGCTACTGATCAATGGACTCCCTCAATAAATGTCTTAACCCTCATTCCATCTCCTCCTCAACCCACGCAATCCCAATTTACCATGGTACCCACTATTGCCCCATTCTTTCCAGCCCCACTGATTGAACCATTGAACCAAATTTCGTTTAATCTTACAAAATTTTCCATACCAACAACTCACATATCCCCACTGCCTTCATGCCTGGAGATCCATATTGGGGAGTTGGTCACAAGTGGTGCTCCTACTGACTCTACTGTTTCTGCTGAGATTGTTCCATCTGCTGATGTTCCTGCTGATATATTCGCCGACGTATCTGCTGCTCTTACTCCTGCCAGACCAGTCACTGCTGTCGCTGAATCCGATAGAGCTGGCTCATCTACCTTTGCACAGAATCTTGATAGTGATCAACCTGGGGATCTGTTTGACTTCCCTCTTGAAGCTGTAGATATGCCTCATTCTGTTACTGTTCAGCTGAATCAGTTGTCCACGGTCATTTCCAATCTTGCTAGTGAAGTTCAAAAGCTGAAACATGAAGAAAGAGACGTCTGCCATGAGATAGAAAATTTAAGGCGACATTCTGACTCACAGTTTCAGGATATCACTCGAGATGTCACAAGTCTATCTGAGAAGGTCACAAGATTTCAAAAATTTGTCATAGCCACCTTCTCAAGCTACTTCTCCAAGCTGGGCCAAGCAAAGCTCGAACTTAGCCAGCAGAATGAATCTCTTCATACTGCTACATCACTAGAGATTGGAGGAAAGATTAAAGACATGCACAAGAAATTCTCAGAGCAGATGACCAACATGCAAGCAGCCTTTGCAACCCAATTAGAAGATTTGAGCAACAGTTTGCCAACTGTTAGCCGCTCAGGCCAAAGGCTCCCGGCATCCAGCAGACAACAAGAGCCACCCAGAAGAGATCAAGTCCCAGCGAGGCAATCATCTACTGGATGAGGACAACCAGGCCATCAGAGACCTTCCTCCCAGCAGGGAACATAAAGCTCAAGCCAACAACCACCTCCTGACACCTCTCATCACGCTGACGACTACAGACATTGGTTTCGGCGCCCGTAGTAAAGTATTTTTGTCTTGACATATTATTCATTTACATTTTGATAATAATATACTTGTTTTCGTTGTTCTAAATCTTATTTTCTGCTAGTACATTCAGAATTGAATGACACCACTCAATGTGTCATATCAATCCACAGTAGCTACAATTGCCACTCTTTGGCTATAAATAGGACTTACATAGTTTCATATTTATTCATTCTCAGCATGCCTAAATATTGCTTTAAGTTAAGTTCTTGCAAAATCTGAAATCATTTTCGTGGGTTTATTACTTATCTAAATCAATCCTACATTGATTAATTACTTATCTAACACACCTCTGCTAGCTCTAGCTTGTGGTGTTGTTCATCCCACCAGCCTGGAATCTCATAAGCAGGTTAATGGGGTGTTGATGACAAAAATGGGGAAGACAGAGGCTATGATGAACAGATGATTACTTTGAAGATAACTTAGTTTTTTTTCTAGGTTTTCTTTGTAAAAAAACTCTGTATTGTTTTTTCTCACCCCTTGTAAAAACCCCGAAACTAGTCAGTTCGGATCATTCTCTACTGACCATGTTTCTCAAGTTGACTTTGCCTTCTTGAATATATTGTAAACATATGATTGTTGTAAGGATTGCAAATTGTTAGCAGAAATCATTTTATATAAAAATAATATTCTCTCTTAAATGTTCAGCTTGATTACTACTTGTAATCTTCTTATTTATCTAACATATTTTGCTGCTCTCCACTGTTACCTTTTAAGTCTTAACATGTATCTGTTGTTCGACTTTCAAGCCAGAGTCTCCATTGCTAAGTTTTGTCATCACCAAAAAGGGAGAAATTGGTGGGAAAGCATTTCTAAGTTTTGGTGATAACAAACGTCTACTGCTTGAAGCATATGCTGCATCGAAGAAGCCTACTGATGAAAAGAACGTTGATTGACTCTACAAAGGTCTACTGGGTGCAAAGATTGAAAGATATCATCCACCGGATACTGAAAGTAGAAGATATCATCTACTGGATGCAAAGAGTAAAATATATCGTCTACCGGATCCAAAGACTAAGAGTTGTCATCTACCGGATGTAGAGAATGAACGTTTACTGGAACAATAGTATATCAGTCCAATGTGCAAATCTATAGGAGACACCAACAGACGATTAAGAAGACATTAGTTGACCTTATTCCAGCAGACTAAGTAACTAATGACTATCTAGCAGATGATGGAAAAGACATTATTTGATCTTTTGTCCAGCAGACATACAGTCAAGGAGAAGCCAGCAGACGTATAAGGAAACAAGACAAAACACGTACAATCTCACTCTGACAAAGGTACAACAGAGCGCCACACTGCTATATCAGCGCCACCAATTGCGTCAGATTAAACTAGCCGTTGATTAACGAAATTGGAAAGAAGACAAAAAAGATTTGGAAGAAAATCAGGAAGCTGATTTTACGCTGTTCTTTCCAATTGAAGCATAGTTGCCGTTAGATTTTTACGTATATAAATACGTCGAAGAAAAGAATGAAGAAGACCTTTTGCTCAACTCTCAGAAATCCCAAATCAATTCATTCGAATACAAGCAAAACATTCAAACGCATATTGCAATATTATGAAGTTTTGCAGAGCAACACAAAAGCATCATTGTGATCTTGAAGATCAAAATCTACTGAGTTTGCTGCTCAAATAACACTCGAAGATCAAAAGTTTTATATTATGTGTGAGTGTTGTAAAAACACATTGTAAACAACTGTGATTGTTGTATTGATAGGAGTTTAGGCAAATCTGTGTGGGTGCCTAAGAATGTTGTATGCTGTAAAATGTAAATCAAAGTCTTCTAGTGTACATTCCTGCAAAGGAAGAATGAGAGAAGTAGAAGCGTTTGTGCTTCAAACTTCCAGAACATATTTTGTGTCATTTACTTTCAGTACTTTATGTTTCTGTTTCTTAACATCTACCGGTCAGTTCTAATCAGTCCAGTAGACATCTTCCGAACTATTTTTAGTGTTTGCTGACTTGCTATCAATTGATATTCTACATCAGTATTAACAGTCTGTTGTAATTAGAAGAATCGAGAAATTGAGTCTATTGTTATTCAACACTCATTCTAAACACTAATCCGACCATAACAATATAGATAACAGAAATGATGTATGTTGCGGGGGGCATAATATTTATATATGGTTTTAAAAAAAAATGTGCACAAATTTAAACAAATTTTGTTTGAACAATTATTTTAAATCATAAACCTGATACATAAAACTCTAATCCAAAAAACAACCCAATTAAAAAAATTCAAACAAAGTATTTTTTAAAAAAACATTTTGATTAATTTTTTTAAAAAAAAACGTAGATTTTTAAAAAAAAATTATTAATTTTTTTAAAAAAGAACTTCTTAAGAAACCTCAAAGAAACGTGGACCTTCATAATAGTTTTGTAAAGTTTTTTTTAAAACATTATTTTTCTGAAAAATTATTTTACAATTTTTTTTTTAAATTAGCTTATTTATAAATAGTGATACATGTGTGCCAGTGCGCCGCAGCCAAAAACAAGCCGCCCTTGTTGGTATGCCCCGTCTGATTTTAAAGCCAAGCACGGCCCAGGTGGGTTTATTAATTAAATAACCTTAATAAAATAAATAATTTCACAAATAACCCGAAAAATAAAAACATTTCAAAAGTAACCTAAACCGCCAGGTTGAATTGTATATTTTTTAAATATTTTAAATGTATTATTATTTAGAACTAAATAGTTATTATTAATTAAATAATTTAAATTTGGAATAAAAAATAGATTGACACAATATATGTGAAAAATTCAAATTTGTCTATGAATCGAATAAATAAAAATTACAATCAGCAATCAAGACTAAACAATGTGATAATTTGCTTCATTTTGTCATCGTCTCGGTTTAGTCCTAAAGTTCTAAATTTTAATCAAGCTAATCAACAACATTAATCAGGCATCAAATTTACGAAGATGGCATGTGAAAATCCACATGCCGAGTTAATCCCTAAAGCTCTAGGATTTGCCCAATTCGATCCCAACATTATTTAATAAATTTACGTTATACCAAAATAATTATTTTACTCACCGCACATAAATTTTAGAGTATAACTAAAAAATCCTACTTTGTTCTTTACTTTTTTAAAAAGATCAGTTACTTTGGTTATCCGGGAAAAATTTGGTTCAGTGCATATTTAGACAAATAAGGTCACCCCCATCTATTGAGTCCAATATGCATTTCTAAGGATTTCATCGTGGCACTCAAATTATACATATGTAACTCCATTTATCCAGGATCTATTTCTCTCAAATATTTTTGAAGATTCAACAACAAAAGTACTCACTGAATCTATTAATGACCGCTTACCCTCATCTTTTTACCATTGAAACCCAGAGGCGGTTGCAAGACATTCCTCGTTTTGGAATATGAAAAATTCTTATGAATGTGAATTCCTGAATAAAAATGATGATTAGGCATAGGGTTGCCTCAATACTTATTGATGTTCCGGTTGATCACAAACTAAGTTGTTCCACATTTGCTTCTCCTTCACTTAATGGCACTCTAGCAGCTGCAGCAGCAGATTCAATGATTGGTTGGACCCCTTAATTTTTTATAGTTATTATTTGTGTAGTGAGAGTTGACACTTAAGAATACAATGCAATAATAATTGGCCATTGAAATAATTAGCAGCCATTTGCTCAAGCAAATCATACAATTTTCAGATGTCTTCACAAATAAAGTTCCTGCATATGCATCATCCAATGTCATCTGTGTCTCAGTGTAGAACAACTGAATTTGAGCTCGGTATTCATAATTATGTTGTAGGCATCTTCTGAGCAAATCTTTAAAGCGCTCCCAAGACTCATAAAGCTGTTCAGAATCAAACCATTGGAATGTCCTGATTTCTATCTTCAACTGGGCATATTTGGCATGTGGAAAGAACTGTACCATAAACTTGTCTACTCATGTAGTGATGCTGCCCAACATTAATGTTGCAGCTAATTGCTTGCTTGATCCCTAAGAGAGAATGTGAGCAAACATAATCCGATGGTGTCCTTAGTAACACCATCCACCATGTCAGCTATCTCCAGAAACATTCTCATGTGAAGATTGAGATTCACTAAAGCTGAACTCCCAAACTGATTATGGTGCACCATATTGATCAAAGCTAGTTTAATTTCAAAACTATTTGCAACAATGGCCTAGTGAGCAATTCCAGCATAGTTGTTAACTATATGTCTAAAATAATCCATGATAGCCAACATACATCATTGTTTCCACTGTTTTTTGCCATTTGATTAAGTTTGTCTCTACTTGTTTTCCCTTAAACCTCCAAGTTGTTCTTTTGATTTCGGGATCAAAAGACAACAATTCAAGACTATTTGATCTTCGCATATACTGCAAAAACACAATAATCAAAAAATAAAATAAATACAAATTAAAATCAAGATTAATTGGTAACAATATTAGTATGAACTAAATTAATTCAATTCCCGTCAATTGCTCCAAAAAACTTGTTGGTGTAACTTATTGCAAGTGTATGGTGTCAAGTTTTAATATAGTGACGTGAAAATATATTGTTCTCATAGGGATTAAAAATTAGATTTACACTAATTACTGTAATTAGAATAATTCTAATTTTATTTGGAATATCACAAGATGAATTATTTAACTAAATAAATAAAATAGAATGACAAGATGAAGACTGAAATGGAGAATACCGATAAAAGAAGAACTTTAGAGATTCGAGTTCACTTAACTATCAATTATATCTTGATCTTAATAATCCATATATTATTAATTCTTCTATTTTATTAGCCAATAATCCTTAATTATTTTCTATTTCCTCTCTTGAGTGTCGAGTAAAAGTTATTATTCAAAATCAATTCTGTTATCCCTATCAAATATCACATAAATTAGTTTGCACAATGAATCTTTTAGGGTCCATTTGGATGGAGGGATTTGAAGCCATGAATTTTAAATCTATTTGATTGTTTGACTGAATTTATGTTGGGTGGATTTTAAATCCATCCCTTTCTTAATTATGTAGATGTAATGATAATTATGATGGATTTGAAACGTACCCAATATGGATGTTATTTCAAATCCATTATTCAAATCCCTATCCAAAACAAATCTCTCAATCCAAACACAACCTTAATGTTGTCCTCATGAACTCTATAAATTTCCACGATGTATTTTCCTACGATCTTATTCAAAATCTCATCTCCCAAGTGCCACATCTCAAATAAATATAACGATTCAATTAGTCATCAATTAATTGAACACAATCAAATCAGAAACACACATAAACTATGTGAAAAACCTAAATATATTAATTAATCAATCAAAAACATATATTCAAGTCAAGTTACTACCTCTTGAAAATAAGATTTAGTTAACGATGTAAATAAGGAAATAACAAAGAATATTCTTAAACATCATAAATTCTCAAAGAAAAGTGTTAACAAAACGAATAGGAATAAGCTTCTCCATCCCTGGATGCCCATGTTCGTCATCATCTTCAAAATCTCCCGCCTTTTTTGTTCTAGATGTCGTCTCTATTCTCCTTCAAAACCCTTCAAAATTCAATTAAAATAGGGTAGACACGCCATTTAAAACCTAGCTGCCTAAAAAAATTATATGCATTATGTAACCAGGCATTGGTGCTATGCAAACAATCGCTTGAGCGTCGCTTAAACTGTCACAAAATAATTTTTTTCAGAATACTCGCTTAAATTGTTTTTTGTTTTCCCTCCGACTTTCAGTTTTGGACTCATTTTTTAAGTTACTTTCTATGCCCTTTTAATTCACTAAAGTTGCATTTGGATTGAATGATTTCATTTCAACAATGGATTTGAAATGACTTCAATAATTAGGAATTTGAAATATCTTGGTATTGTTAAAAAATACCTTAAAATTGAAGTTGGTGTTTTTGAATTCAAAATTAGCCAAAATTTGAATGAATTCTTATTAAGGATTTGAAATCCAAATCTATCAAATTCTTCCATCAAAATAACGTCTAAAACTTCATTTTACATAAATTCCTGCAAAATACGTAAAATAAATACCAAACGTAATAAATCTGCTTGAAAACTACAATAAATTAAAAGCAAAAGTGTAGAAAATATAAGTGCAAAAAAGCATTTATCACATCTTGAGATCAATCCATTCGAATCCCGGTAATTCAGTTTGACATGACCATTGGCAATTCCTCTTCTGCTTCCGTTGATTCTTCCAGGCATGATTCTTTTTTCCATGTAAAATTCTCCTGGAGAGGTACTTCAACGTGTCGTGGATTGTAGTCGGGTGGATTCTCCGCTGAACTCTTCACTTTGATATTTTTTTTCACTAAAACTATAAAGGTAGTCCAGTTTTTTTTGCACACAATTCATGGTCTCTTGGAGCGTAATGTTCACAGCAGCGACATCCTTATGGAGCGAGCTTGTTGTGACAATGGCAGTTCGGACCAATCGTTAAGAGCTGATTACTAACCACACAAAACAAGAAGAAACAACAGAATGTTGAATGATCAAAACACAAACCAAGGTAACAAAATATATCAGTTTCTGATATTGCTTGAAATAAACTGGAATAAGCAATTTTGTTCCTGAGATAACTATCTGCATAAACAGGATAAAAATCCCTAGCTACCAGCTAGTAAAACCTCAAGAACAAACTAACATGATGATCCTAACAAACGCACCCCCCCCCCCCCCCCCCAACCCACCCCACATTTATGTCCCCCAGTAACATCTAAATCCTTCTATATATCAGGCCCGCTAAAACCCCTCAAGACATAGGCCCGTAATACGAGGTGACAGAGGTGGGGATTATAGAAGGACCTACTGGTGAAGAAATAGAAGATGAAGGCATGGGATGGGAAGGAACATGCAACTCAGGGTTCGGTGTCTGTAAAATTCCGGAACTTGCCAACAAGCCTTCCGAAGGCCAACAATGCACCAGCGAGTTTGCTCTAAGCCAAGGCCCATAAGGATAATCAGATTGAGGCATCTCTGGATCAAAGACATGTGAAGCATAATCCAAAGCAGTATGACCAAGAAGTTTACAAGAATAGCAATAATTGGGTACGAGTGTGACCCGATGATCCCAGTGAAACATTAACAATCAGATGTAAAGGTTTAGAAATATAATCCACACAGGCATGAATGGCCCAAGCAGCGTGCCTTTGAAGTAAGACCCCAACACTTAAACTCGTCATTAGTTCATTTAAGACGTCGTATGTGTATAAATTTTTCATTTTCTTTTCATTCTTTTAAAAAAGAATCATTACATGTTTCCCATAATCCCGTGACATAAATAATGTTCAACATTATATGTTCATCTCCACCAACAAATAGTCTCAAAGATTTCGCCCAATACCATACCTATTACGCCACTTTTTACATTGCGGGTTATTTTATAAAAATTTGGGCAGAGTCTCCCCATAAACTGAGCTATCCGGAAATAAAAACACGTCACATAACATAACTCCCGACCAGGGACAACACAATGCTAAACAGAATACAGAAACACTAAGTAAATTCCCAACCAGGGAAGACACCACACTAATAAGACAACAAAAGTGGGTTTCAACACCCTTATACAGTCCATATACAGATACAAGTGCTCACAGAAGAGCAACGAATAACGGATACTCATCCGGATGCATAATTAGTATATATACCAACCGCTCAATCTCGTATATCGGCTCAATCTTATACTACGCTTCTGGAAGCATCATCCAACAAGGTTCGAGCCTAGCACTCCAAGGCAGCATCGTACCTGTTGTACCTGTTTTAACAGAAACAGCCTCCACACAGGGTGAGCACACTCTAGGGGTGCTTATCGGACCGGGTCGATCCGGACACGGTCCGAAACCGGACCGGTTAGTCCGGTCCGAAACCGGACTAACCGGTCCCGAACCGATTTGATACCGGACCGGATCGGTTCTACCGTTCCGGATCCGGTATCTTACCGGTTCCGGACCAAACGGATCCGGTTCCGGTCCGGAACCGGATCCATTTTAAAAAAAAAAATTCGATAAATCCTTTCCTTTTTCCTTTTTTTTTTTAAAAAAAGAAAAAAAGAAAAATCCGGTTCCGGGTTGGAACCGGTGGAACCGGAATCGGATCCGATCCGGTTCCTTACCGGATCGGACCGGTTCCGCCCATAACGGGCCCGGAACCGGCCGATTTCGGTCCGGACCGGACCGGTTCGAACCGGTAACCACCCCTAGCACACTCCCACTCAATATTCAATCACAAATCAGCATACAAAATCATAATGCAATAATTTAGATTATTCAAAACTCATAAAATATACTCCCTGTACAATTCCGAATTTGTATAGCTTCCACACACTGTTCCTGTTTCAAACTCACGCACCTTCATAATGTCAAGTTTAGTATTATCACTGAAAATGTGATACTCAACAACGCTTATGAATTCAATACAACGACAATATATTATTTATGCTCAAACATAAATAGTTCAATATCAATGTAAACCTGGTTATCCCAATGTAAACCTGGTTATCCCACCATCTCATTCTCGATACTTTCTCATATCGCTCATGCCCACGGCATCACTACTCAACAAGTACAATCGGATCACGTACCACTACGTGTCCCCCATAACTCGTATATGAAACTCAATTATTAAAGTCAAACACTTACCTGAAACATCATATTCAAAATTGCATGTATACATGGATGTATAGATACTAGATATACCTGCTCGTACGTCACCACGTACCTTATAGTAGACAACATGAACAAGCTATCATCAAAGTCCGAAGTCTCCTGTAGAGTCTATATCGAATATCAATTCAATATTAGCTCATAATCCAAGCAATGAACATCCATCAAATAGTTCTTACTTTCATTTCCATATCACAAATCAATAACTCAATATTATGAATCAAATCATAATCAATAATTTGGATGCACACATCCTCACATTAATCATGATATATCATTGGTAATGCAAAACCCCATCATCTCCCACCATCCGCTACATCACACACATGATGCGGGATACACACACCCATACGTGCAAGATCACGCCCAACTCACATAGTAGTTCACTAGACACACCAGTTCAATAGAGGGAAAGGAAGTGCAAGGGTGTATGCATAATAATATCCAACTAGTGTCTAACTAAAACAATCCAATCAAGCCAATTAACATGTTCCAAACATTCAAACCCACACCGAGGTGATTCAAACCAAGACATGAAAGAAAGGATCCATGTAGATACAAGATTCTACCCTTTTAAATCTAATTCCCTTAATCCCAACATAAAGTCATTTATTGATTAAATTCAACTTTAACAATTTAAAGATGCATTGGATTCCAAAATTCTTGATTTAGAACTATTAAGATTTGAAACTCTATAAAGTGAAATAAATCATTAATACATGCTATGCTATCCATTTGAGCATAAATATCACCATAACTCTATTCCATGTTATAATACATACTAGCATGCATCTAACCCATTTATTTTCACACTACACATGCTTCCAATTGAACACATCCCATTCCAAATTATAATGTTCATACTCAAATTATAGCCACATTATCAAAACACCATTTCACTCCAAGTCACAACATATACACACATTTTTTTAGAAGTTTTATACATTAATCAACAAATGATGGAGTGCACATTATCTTGAACAAACTTCACCTACACCATACTACAAGCTAGACACACACACATACACGAAGAACACACTCACGCACACACACTGCTGCACACACTCGAACACACATTGGCAAACCCTTCCAAAATGCTAGTAAAAATCGAACCAAAGCCTCATCAAATTCGAGGGATTTCAGGGGAAAAACGACTGAAGGATGAGGAGGATTACCCACAAAAATATTGGAAGAAAATCGTCCTAAAATCGGACGAATTTGGAAATTCGAATCGCTGCGCTTCCTTGCAAGATCCGAACGCAATCCGCGACGAAACTTCATGTTCTTGGTATGGAAAGATGCGCCTGGAAGAGACGAAGAGGATGGTGGTTCGGACGCGCCGGAAGGAGGTCCGACGGCGGCGCGCGCGCGACTTTAGCGGCGAGGGGTCGGATGTGCGCGATTATTCAGCATAGAAGAAAAGAGGATCGGGTTTTAGTGCGTGTATTTACACGTTTTACTACGTGTCCCGAAAATGCCCAACATAACATATTTATTTTTGTATCCTGGCCCGGTTTTGTACACCGAAGTGTCGCCGGTGCACTGATATATTATTTATAGACAACGATTGGGATTTATACACACCCCAAAAACCCAAAACTTAGATTCTTCAGTTTAATTAACTTATCTCTAAAATATTATCGGAGTATATTTTACAATCTCAAAATATTTTATGATCCGATTAACTTGACAGTTGACCTTCACTTGGTCAATTCCACTTCTAATTAATTAATTCTAAAATTAATTATCAATAAAATCCAAATCATATTAAATCCAATAAATGATTATTAATAAATCTGGACATCACACAGCATCAACAGAAATACACTCGAATAGTATTACCAATGATTTGTTGTCCTAATGTCAGAATCATGCCTTCCAAAGGTATGTTGTACGCCCGGACCTATATGTGAGTGGTCTGAAAATGACAAGACCTTAAGAGACCCACCTCAAACGGTGGATAGTTTCGGAGAAGGCCGTTTTGTTCACCAAACGTGTGGTCAGAAGTTTCCAACCAAACCGATGGGAACCAAAGTTCGTCCCTTGGCCATAAGTCATCGCTCACTGAGACCGTGGTGCTTTCCTCTGTTGTAATCGAGAGAGAATCCCACTTCACAATCACCGTCCAACAAGACAGCCAGGAGACAACAAGAGCTTCAGGACGAAGGAACAGCACTTGAGACTCCCATAGAGAAAAATCTAGAGACACAATATCGATTTTTTTTCCATTTAGTAATAGCAGGAAGATGATTATCGCTACAGAATAATATTTAATGAACATGAAAAATTCATAATTGACTTGGCAAGCCAGACTAATTGAAAAGATGGTCCTTGTTGAAAATGCAAGACTTAAGGCCATCTCCAAGTTCATCTGATCATCCAACTGTTTTGTGCGAACCAAATCCATATCAGATGCAGTCTTAAATATATAGATTTTATTCATCTCACATTAAATCTGACAATCGAATGAAAGAACAAAATTCTAGAGTCGCTGCTATGAAATATGGTCATTAATTCAATACAAACCACTTGAAAAAGAATAAAATTTTAACTCACAAACAATAAGTTGCCATTTTCATGTTCAAACAGACTATACATTACTCTTAACAAATGCTTGGATACTGTCTGCAGAATTTACCACTTTGAACCGTAATTTTCGTTGAACAAGCGAAAAAGAGACCAGAAATCTGCTAAGTTCTGTCAAAGACTGCACCAAAATTGTATTAAACAATATTCGACTCTGCAAAATGCAATCTTTTTTTCCTTGAGTGAAAATAGGTGCTATCACAAAATATAAAAAAAATATTATCAGGAGTCGGTGAATGCTCCTGTTACGTTTCTTTTAGGATTTGGTGATTGGAAAGACTGAAACTGGTTATACGGGGAGGCATGAGAACGACTTTGCATCATAGGGCTTCGAGTTGGCTGTGCATTCTTGAGCGAACCAGGCTGCAACCTAACTCCATTTCTTATATTTATGTTGGCATTGCCACGAGCAGCATAAATGGCCTGGAAATAAGAAGAGGAGCATGCCATGTCTTTCATATTAGGCAGTGGTTCAAGGGCTTCAACAATTTCGCTCATCTGAGGTCTAACTTTTGCCTCACGGCTAAGGCAACGAGCAGCCATCTGCACAGCTTGTTGTGAACCTTTTATTGAGAATTGACCTTCAAGACGTGGATCAATTAGCCTGTAGAATCTTCGCCTTTCCCCTAGATATGGTCTTGCCCATTCAACCAAGTTATGTTCTCCGTTAGGCCTGGTTTTGTCCATGGATCTCCGTCCAGACAACAATTCAAGTAGAACCACCCCAAAACTGTAAACGTCACTCTTTGCAGTCAAATGTCCTGAAATAACATATAAAGTATATCGAGCAAGCTAGTGATAAATTTCAAACATAATAAATAACAAAACCGATGACTAAAAATAAAGATGTACAATGTTTATCTACCTTTCATGCATCTCATATTGAACTAGAAATAAAAGTAAAGGATTTGTATCTTTATTTCAGCCTGTTATCCACATAATTCAAACATACAAAGGCCTTTCTTCACCGAGTTTAAAAAGATCCTTAATTCTCAGGTAAAAGATCAAGAAAAATGGATCACAAAACAGTAAATCAGATAAACCTTATGATTATAAAAAAAGGACAAACGCAGAATGATAGACGTCATGATGAAAAGTACAGGAGAGCAGAAAGCATTAGGACCTCGCATGGGAGAAGTAGCACACTCACCCGTCATCACATACTCAGGGGCAGCATAGCCGTATGTTCCCATCACACGAGTAGATACATGTGTATTGTCTCCCTCGGGAGCATCTTTTGCAAGTCCAAAATCCGAAAGCTTTGCATTGTAATCCTAGATTAACAGAAATAAATGGAACGCTGTCAGAATAAGCTAAAGGAATACACCTTCAATATATTGAGGATTTCTTGCCACATACCGCATCTAGAAGGATATTAGAAGTTTTAAAATCTCTATATATCACTGGTTTTTCAGATTCTTCATGAAGAAAGGCAAGGCCCTTTGCCGCACTTAGTGCAACTTTCATTCTTATAGACCAAGGAAGAGGCAGAGATCCTTCATTATAGGGAATACGCAATATACTGTTAGTAAAGAAATAAGAGCCAGGTGACTGAAGACGAACTGTCAAACAAAATGTCTCATATTATACTAATTGAAAAGTGAATTGCAAGATTGAGGAAATAGGAAACAACGGAAATAAAGTCAGAAAGTATTTTGCCAATGGTAGCATTCTTAGAAAATAGGAAAAGGTCACAAAATGCTCACATGCAAACACATTTACTCCAGTCAATGTTACTTGCATTTGAAGAATTTAACACAGAATATTGTAATATCAGAAATTCCACGGGTACCCTAGCAATCTAAATGCACAAGAACGTCTATCAGTTCCAGTCATTGCTGTATTCACATAGTCATAGAGCATTAATCATAAACCCCATGAGTCTGTTCTAACAACTTAGACCGTGGTAAATGCAAATGAAACTGTCGACACATTTTCTACTAAATGCCTGTTATAGTTTTTCTCTTGATATACCAAAACAACCTGAAGACTGCTATGTGTATATCGTATTCAAGGCTGCTGCAAGTTTAGTCCAGAATAGCTCAGTCTAAGACAAGCAGAGTCCAAGACAGATCAGTATAGACCAGCTTGCTTCTCAGCCAGCTGACTTCAAATATAGCAGATTTGAGAAGAAGACTAGCAAAGATCAAAGACTAGCAGACATAACATTCCAGATCAGTTTACTAGCAGTTAGTACACTGTCAACTGTACTATTCTGCAGAGCCAAAGAATGTCAGAAGGAATGTCAGGAGCCTGAATGACCTTAACAGATTAGTACCTAAGAGACAAAAATGGAAAAAGTTTACGTTGCAAAGCTTAAGTATAAATAGCTCAGAGTCGGGATGTTTGAAGGACTTTTGACATAGCCTATGAATCGACTCTTGAAAAGTATTCAATACATCCGACCAATTTATTGCAAAGATCTAAAATCAAAAGAACAGCACAGCTTACTAGCGTATTTGAACAGCCAAGGTTCAACCGTGCTACCAGAATCACTCACTGCTTTCTTAGAGTATATTTTGTGAGAAGAGAGTGATCAAATCTTTTGTATTCATCAAATAAAATTCCGAGTTGTCTTTGTGAAGTGTGCTAGGAGTTTAGGCCATAAGAGTGACCTTATTCTAAGTGGGTTGTATACTGCGTTGTATAAACCAAAGCCTTCTAGTAATACGTTTCTACAAAGGAAGAAGGGAAGACGTAGAAGGTTTTAGCCTTCGAACTTCCATAACATATCTTCTGTTCTTTATTTCCAGCACTTGTACACCAAGCCATTATATTAAGCAAGATGTTTTTACCAACAGACAAGCAGATTGTTTTCCGCACTTATCTTTCAAGTTGTCTGCTAGTTGTGTCATATTGAGATACCGATTTCAGTCCCTAAAAAAGACTGTTAATCATCCAAAAATGTTCAAAAACCGTAAGTGTTTATTCAACCTTCCTTCTAAACACTTCACTGATCCTATCCTAACACTTGGTGTGATATAGGAATCATTTTTTTATATGAGCCACTTCAAACAAATATTTAATCAACAATGTAGCTCTATATCTTACAGAAAGAACAAGGCCTGATTAATCCAATTTCCCAAAATAACAACTGAAAAACGTATACAAATTTTGGAGAAGAAACAAAATGCATACTCTTGAACAAGTGATTCTCCAAGCTTCCCCGTGGCATGAATTCATAGACAAGGAGTCTTTGGTTATCTTCTATGCAGTAGCCTATCAATTTAACCAAATGCGGATGGACGAGCTCACCGAGATAATTTACTTCAGCCTACCACACAAGAATGATTTAAAGTTAAAAATAAATGGAAATTAGAGACGTAAAATGCATAAAGCAAGCTAAAACCAAAGTAATTTCATACAAGCCATTCTTTGTGGCCTTGAAGCCCATTGTGGTTGAGAGTTTTCACAGCAACAGCAAGGCCTGTGCCAGCTTTCACTGGTGTGCTGCAATTCTCATTGACCCAACCCTTGAAAACACATCCAAAGCCACCCTCACCAAGGAGATTATCAGGCCTAAAGTTCCTTGTGGCCAGTTTCAATTCGCTATAACTGAACTTACGAAGCTGAGAAGCTATTTTCAGCTCCTCATTTATTTTAGGAGTTGATGGGATACTTTCGATATTACTGTTTGTTGAAGATGATACAGCTCGAGCAACTGGTTGGTCTCTACTGGTATCGTTAGTAGATTCACTTTCAACTGTTACACACACAAAAAAGTTGTCGCTTAAGTGATTACAAATTCAAGTGTGAACATATCAATAAATGCTAGTTCCTAGAAATAGATTCCTGAAAATGAAGTTCGAGTCCAATGTAGAGGTGCACCATGAGGATGCAATTTTGATAATTCTTTTTATGCTAATATTTGCGTTTTTCACCATAATCTTTCCATTCACTGGATCTCCTAAATACATCCATGTATATTCTATATTTCTTAATTCAAAACAAATAATATAACTATAAAGAAAATGAAATGCATACGCAAATAACAAATAATTTGTGCTTCAAGGATTTCGATTTCCTTACTCCTCAAACAAGGTTGAACAATCAATGCTTATTATGAAAAAGCACAAATACAATGGAGAATTTAGTAAAGTAAGACCACGATAAAATAGATGGTGCTTACAAAAGTTTCCAAAATATTTAACTTGGTGAAAGTATCATCGATTATACTTAAAATGACAAACATCAAAAGGTGGGAGAGCTCTCTGGTATCCATCAAGAATAGATAAATAGATGAACGAAACTAAAGAACAATCTCATTAGTATTCAAACCCACTCACACCTGCATAGTTCAAGAAGATATGGAAACAATCACAAAAGTATAATATGGTAACTAATCCTCCAAAATATTATTTGACACCAATTATAGAGTGATAGTAAATTAAATTCAGCACCATCCATCCGCATTGGCGTGCATACATAAATAAAAGACGGGGTAATTCAAAGAAATGCACATAAAAGTAAGTCATTCGAAAACACTATAGAAATACGCAATTTACTCCATAGTCCATACCATATTGTGAGCTAGACCCACTAATAGAGCTATCAACTTTGGACCTTGAGGACAAGCAGCTTCCAAATAACCTGAACTTAACCCAGCATCTACTCTCCACATCATTACCTTCTTCATCATCATTAAGTATCTGTTTCCTTGCCTTTGATTTAGACGTGCCTTCATTCATAGTTTTCCCATTGATAGTTTCAGGACCTAGCCCCATTATACTCCAAGCCCTAGAGCCAAAATCCCATAAATCAAGAAATGAGCACTCAATTTCAAAAGCCCTCTTTTTAGCTGTGCCCTTGTCCAAAGATTCTCCTTTTCACATTTTTTTAAGGGCAAGAGAGGTTACTCTACAGTACAAAGATACCAAACTAACCAGATACGACAAACCATTAAAGAACAAGAAAAGAAAAGAAATCAAACGACACTCAGAAAAATGGCAAGATTAAATTTCATCGAACGAACAAGATTAAGACTTTGCTTCGAAAATCAACCCAAGAAAAGAAAAAAACTCAAGCCCAGAAAACAAAACTGGAGTAAAAAGCTAAATTTAATACGAAACTATAATCTTCCAATCATTCAAAGAGCATGAAGACAAATACTGAACCGTAAACATGTGACCACCAAATTCACATTTCCACATCAAGACATTATCTTAGAATGTACATTCAGATTCAGAAACAACTACTTGAACGCACACCCTCACACTACTCACTCACAATGCACACACAATATTATAGTGTGAGCCCATTGTAAAAGAAGTGATTTGTCAAAAAGTGACAATGGGGACACGAGCTGTTCTCGAGGCAGAACAAAAGTTAAGTTAGCGTGGTGTACCATGTGTGTGTTAGTGTGTGAGAGAGAGTGGGGAGGAGAGAGAAACGTGCGTTTTGCGTGAAAAGATGAGAGAATTGGCATGAAAAAATAGAAAACAAAGAAAGTAAAGTTCTAAAATTACAGGCTGTGACAGAAGAAACACCAAAGTAACCGAGCATTGGCATTAAATGTGGGCCCTATGCCAGTGAAACCTCGCAAATTATTGGTTGGTGTGTGAGTTCACATACAGTGATGGTAACTATTGTACTGCCTCGATGGATTTACTGCTATTGGATAAGTATTTTCCTTTTTTGATTTTTTGTCACATACCGAATTTGTATACGATTCAAGTGGGAATTTAATATAGTATATTCTCTTTATATTATTTTTAGAAATTAAATATAAAATTTAAGTTAATAAGTTAAATTGAGCCTCAATTATTGTTTCTTTTTCAATAAAGAATAAACATCCATGGACTTTTTTGAAATATAACTACTAAATAAATAATGAGGGATTTTCTTAGTAATTTTACATTTGGTCATGTCTTTGTGGTTGTTTGGTTGGTTTGCGTTGCTTTTTTGTGGTTCATGATTGATTTTATTGTACTTTGATGCTTTTCTAATATAATCTGGAGAATCATTTTAGGTCGTTTTTAGGTCGTGCAAAATAGTTATGAATAAACAAAGATGATTGCTAATTTTGTTTTATTTTTTTCAATATTTGTGTGCTACATTATTTTTTGCATTTGTGTAACATTACCCTGCGAATATTATTCTAAGATTAGCGATCGGCGTACACGCGTTGCGTGTGTAATGAAATTTTAAATTTTATATATTGTATATATATACTAAATTTTAAATTTTATATATTGTATATATTCCCGTAGGAAAAAAAACTGATGAAAAATTGGAAACTAAGTTGGGAAGTTAATAGGTGATCTTCTGATATTATTTCTTCTGTCATGGTATCATGGTTATTACTAAAGCAAGTAGATGGTATTTTAAGAATTTCATAATGGTCATACAGAATAGTTACTCTAAAGTGCTCACATATTATAATATAGTATATATATATATATGTGAAAAAAGATTGAATTTTATTATAAAATGCTAGCAGTGAAGGTAATATAATATTTGGAATACAAAACAAAGGCCACAATTTACGAGTTACTTATTGGCTGGTGTATCAAATTTATCGATGCATTGAGTTCTACATAAAAAAAATTAGATATTGATTTGAACTATTGATCTAACATTTGTGATAGTATATAAAGGTAGCAATAATAATTCCAATTTATGTTACATTCGTAAACTCTACAAACACGCTCAATATAAATTTAATAATAATATAGATTTTTGTTGTTTGGAATATGAGTACAGTCCTTTATTTTTTTAGTGGACAAAATTACCCCTTTTCGTAATTTGATATTAAAAAAACTTTATTATTTTAAATTCACTGAGATACAAAACTATATCATTATTATCCAAATTATTAAAATTTCTACGATAAAACCATTCTAATTAATTATCAAAAAATTGTAAAAAAATATATCCAAAGATTTAATTTTTTAGGGTTTCACATAGAAATTACTTAATACTAAACATTTATATCTATACCATAAAGAAGATCAATACATAATAACTGTTTTGGCCCCTTGATATATTTTATGTGTTTTTCCTAAAATACTCTTATATAAATAACTACCTCCAATATTTTGATTTTCATCAAATTTTCTAAACAAACTATTTATTTCATGTAATTAATAATATATCATATTAGCTTAAATATTTAGAATTTTAAAAATATATAATAATTGCATAATTATATTGTAATTATATATCATACAAATTTTTTTAAAAAGTTTACATATAAAAAATTATATGTGCATGCATCGCGTGCCAAAAATCGCTAGTACTAACTAATGCGTGTGCACCGGATTATCGGTTCTTTTTTTAAGCATGAGATACTTACAGATTTTTTCTACAAAGATTACCCTCATCAAACTACAAAAACTCAAGACCCTTAAAAACAATAGAAAAAAATATAAAATAAAAATAATAAAGTTTCTTAAAAAAATGTCCAATAAAATTAAATGAAAGATCAAGAATTATTTTCAAATATATTTATATTATAGAAATATATGTAATTATTAAAAAACAAAGGAAACTTCGGCCCATTTCATAGAGGAAATCCATTTCGACACGGTCCACCAAAAAAACTTCATTGTGAATAAGTTCATTTTCAGATAAAATTACCAAAATAGACATAGAATACATAAATACAAGGTGTTGCTCTTCTTCGTTTTCTTTGATTAGCATGAATTTGATGGGGGTAACAGTTCCACCATTTTCCGCGGCACCCGACACCATTCCTCTAATCTTCTTTGAAAAAGTCAAGCTTAGACTCAAGCGGTACAATTAATAGACATTGTTCTATTACAAGTACACCTAATGAACCTGATGCACTTATTCGTGTGTACTGCTAAACTTGAACGACACAGTTATTGAACTTTCTTATGTTTCAACTTACAAGTGTACCAGATGAACCTGATGCACTTATCCGATGTTTTCAAAAAGATTATTACTATATTTAATGTTCATTTCTTTATTAGTTGGTACTTGGTAGTTCTTTGAAAATTCTCAACATACAAGTGAAGAGATCAACAAATTATATTAATGAAGAAGTCGTTGAATGCAACAACATTCAGCATTTCCAATAGCTGATCAAATAGTTCCTCAGCAATATGAGGGTTAGCTCTAAAGGTCGAGGGAGACAATTCTGGAATATGAAAGAGTTTAGGATCGAGGCTCGTGGTATCGCCATTGAAACATACATCCAAACTCTCTAAAATCTATGGATCTACAAATGCTTCAACTATCAAAATAGAACCTCGAATTGCTAAAAGTTCCCCAATTTCAAATTTCTATAATGAAAACTCTCGGTTCTTGGCAGATTCCATATCAGAGAAAAATGAAAATTCCCAGAAGTTTAGCCACTATTCAAATGATAAAAAAAACCCTAAAAATCGATTCGCATAGTAAGAGTTACAAAGCCAAGGTAATTAAGGAATAAGAAAAAAAAACTTCTAAATAACTTTTTGGAAAGTTACACTTATTTAAATATTTTTTTGAGATGTGAATTTAGTTGGAAAGAAAAATGGGTTAATTACATATATGTATCACTTTCAAAACAATTTTTCAAATAGGTCTGGGAAAAAAACAATAGTGCTTACAAATCTGATTTTTAAATCTTTAATTCAAATAGGTCCAAATTTCAAATTTCAAGTTTCAAATTAATTTAAGGTTGAATTTTGACTCGTTTGCCCCCAGTGGTTTGGTAAGCTGCATTCTAATCCCTAGGCTTTTGTTTTGTTTACAAAGAAGCCCCTGTATAATATTATATGATCCATTACATCCTTATCTGATACATCCATACAGGCTAATGCTCAACTTGGATATTTTGGATTTCAAAAATCGTGAAATTCTTATTGATGAATGTGTTTTAGCAATAAGAATAGCAGCAATAAAGCTTGATCTAAACAAAGAAAGATTCATACTACTCCTTTATATGAGTCTGAAATGATCAACCAAAATTGCCTGGGAACTAACTGACACAGGTACCAAGGAAGAAGTTTTAGCCAGAGAGTCCCTAAAAGCAAATGTAAATCAGTTTCATCGGAGTTGGATATTTCGAAGGAATGGAGCAAGAGAATTCGAAAAAATATAGACAAGCTCTATATAGCCTAGAACTACATGATATCTGTTATGTGGACGAGTACATCAAACTCTTCACAGAGTACAAATGGAAAGCAAAGATAACAGAAAATGATGCAGCCGAGCTGTTCTTTGCCAAAATACCGAGTCCATAGAGAAAAATGCTTATCCAAGAGTATATACCACAAGAAATGGAGACCGTGGCCAGGAGAATGTCATTTCTGAAAGTGGAGCTTGCGGAGTGGTGCTATCAGACGAAACTCCAAAAGAACTACAAGAAGCTTAGAGGAATTAACAAAACAACTCATCTTTGCTATACGGGAAATGATATCCCTACAATCATTGGAAACTACCCCCAAAAGCGGAAGATGGAGAAGCACAAAAATCATCCATATGCCCGATGAAGTAGTTCGAGAAGAAATGAGTCTTCATGGAGACCTAGGAAGTTTTGATCAAAACAGAAAGCCCGAAGTTTGAGATCAGGGAAAAGATCAGGACCAACCAGGAGTAGAACCTCGTCAACAGGTTCTAATCAAGCAAGTCATAGCAGAGCACCAATGAAGAGAACTTTCAGATGCACTCATACTCGTGCAAATGAAAGTTTCAAAGATTGTAACTGCTGGACATGCGGAGCAAGAAGACATATCTATACAGATTGTCCAGAGAACCAAAATCGATGAGTAAAACAGTTCAAGCATACCAAGGAGTTCGAAGATGCTGTTTATTTCCAGGATTTGGTGTAGGTATATCAATTTGAGGATATCCCCTCAAACGAAAACATCTACAAAGAAGAGATCTATTCTGATAATAGAGGTGAATCCAATTCAGAATTAGAGTGAATGCGAGTTCCTTCAACACATGATCAGAGGAGTCGTCAAGATTTTTCTCTCATACCACTGTTTCTCATAAAAATCTTATGAGGATCATGAAAGAAGAACCAAAGCTTCAGATGTATGATGGATTTACAATTGGAGCAATGGAAAAAGTCATGGATATGATTGGTCTTCGAAGCAGGAAGCATCATATTATCCATAAGGTGACAACATGTGAATTTGCGATCCCGACGGAATTCACGGGAAACCAAATTGAGATGCAGTTAATCCCCTACAGAGAAATTCAGGAGGTTAAGAACAAGGCTAAAAGAGAAGTTGTTAATACGCTCTCATGGATTCATATTGGAGCCATTAGAGTATCATCAACGCGGCTTTCAAAGAAGGAATTGATTTGCCACTCAATCTGAAGATCTTTGACAAGAGAATCCCGAACCTTAAAGATTCTTGTTGGGAGCAGTCGCAGGAAATTTGATGCTGGACAGATGGCTTTCAACATCTATCCCAGAATTACATACAATTTAGGAGGTCGAGATTTCAACAAGGTTCTTACTCTTCATCAGGATTTTAAGAGAAATGATTTGATAAAAGAATGTAATAGGCCTTACTCGATCACTTACAAAGTGTCTTAAGTGATCTCAAATACACATCATTCAGAAGTATTCTTGAGAAAAGAATTCATCGAAGTCCCCAAAATATTCAAAATTTTCGAAAGCAGTGTTGCTGGATATTATTAATACTCCGACTATTGGATAGATCGACATGAGGATACAAGACAAGCCTGTTTTAAACATAAGCAGGAACCTTATGATCGAGCCAAGAAGAATGTCTTTCCAACATGATAGGTTAATCAGCAACTATCCCGGGGAAAAATAGAAAGTTGTTCCGAGCAGGATTCAGAAATCGCTGCTTATTCGAAACAACAGGAATATTGAAATGCCCAGAAGGCTGGAGAGAAGTGCAGATAATCTTCGACATTACTGAGAAGAACAATATCTTCCCTTGCGATGTCCTATTTTATTTGCAACAACCTACAATTGGCATGTATCAAGGAAACCTTAAAATTGATGAAACTGGTATAATAATTGTAGGGACTGCAGGTATGATCCCAGAGCAGCTTATTCTTAGAATTGAGTTTCTCGAGGAACACAAATCTTGGGAAAGCTCGCAAGATGGAATGGAATTCACGGTGGATGGAAAAAGATTGAGAATCTGATGACCACTAGTCCATTCTCAATTTACATCTCAATCAGGATGTTATACGAGAAATATCGAGCAGAATATTTTGCAGCTTATATTGATTGAGAGCTGGAATATGCACTGCCAAACACAACATCTTCCCTAAAAAAGTTGTTGAGAAATTACCAGCCATTGCTGGAAGAGATTTTTCCAAGCAAATTCTTATTCTTAATGAAGGATCCAGTCGATGGAAATAATAATCGGAGGAGCAGACAGTACCCCCTGGTACAAAGTCAATACTCCACCTATTTATTCCATGATACATGAGCTGATCTGCTAATAGGAAAACAATTTCCTACAGATATTTAGGCGGTTCACACAGGAGAACGAGCTAAAAAAGTTTATTTTCACAACCCGTTGTGACCATAAGATAAGGGAGGCGTTTCACAGAAAATTCCCCATTAGTTTTCGCACCAAACTTGATTATGAAGGAAAACTTCGACACCCAAAAGATGAAGGATAAATGGAAATTTGGTGAAACAATCCTTCAGTATCGACAATAAGGTCCTAGTCTAAAAGATTCCCAAACTTTTGACTGGGTTAATACTATGTCTTTCAGAGAACAGGATGATGAAGAAGTTACTCTAGAAACACTCTTGTTACTGAAGAAGGCATTACATGACGAGGTTCCACAATCTGAAACTACCATGGAAGAGGAAATCACTCTACAGGATGTGAAAAGGAAGATTCAGAGGAACTACAACGAGGATCCCCTGGCATGGTGGAACAAGAATGAGGTCAAAGCTACTTTGAAGGTAAAAACTGGAAAAGAAAATGAGTTCGTCAGATTCAAACCAATCCCCATGAACATGGAAGATCGGACGGACATGTAGATTATGCTTAAGGAGCATCTTGACCTCAAGTTAACTTCAGCAGTTGTTTCTCTACATAGTAGTCCATGATTTCTTGTTCGGAATCATGGAGAAGTTAAACAAGGAAAGCCAAAATTAGTGATCAACTATAAAGGGATCAACGAAATCTTTGAGTTCGATGTATATTTTATCCCAAGCAGAGAACATTTGGTAAATAACATCAAAATGCCAAAGTGTTTTCTAAGTTCGACTACAAGTCTGGGTTTTACCAGATTAAGATGGAGGAAGCTAGTTGGAAGTTCACAACATTCTCCACACCGCAATTATACTATATCTGGAATGTTATGCCAATGTGATTGGCAAATGATCCCCAGATATATAAAAGGAAGATGGATAATCTTTTCAAGGATTACTTCAGCTTCATGTTCGTGTATACTGACGACATCCTCATTGCATTAAGAAACATGAAAGAGCATCTTAAACATTTGAAAATCTTTTCAGAGGTTTGTTACAAGGAATGATTAGTACTCACTGAAATGAAGGCAGTGATTGCCACAAGACATATCGAGTTCCTTGGAATTGAGATCGACGAATCTAGAATCATCTTGCAGAATTATGTTGTTGAGAAAGTGCAAGGATATCCGGATGACCTCAAGGATTTAAAGCAACTTCAGAGTTTTTTGGGAGTGGTTAATTTTGCTGGAATGTTCATCAACAACCTAGCAAGCCACATAAAGGTGTTCGGTCCACTACTCAAAAAAGATGTTAAGTTCGAGTGGAATGAAGATCACAGAGAAGCTGTCAAAAAGCTTAAAGAAGTTTGCATGCAACTATTAAAGCTTGCAATTCCAAACGACGACGATGAACTGATATTATACACAGATGCCAGTGATCATTATGAAGGCCACACCAGATGAAGAAGTGTCATGCAGATATTGCAGCATCTATTTGACAGCAACGAAGTTATCAGATGGCACATCAACGAGAAGGAGTTCTTTGCAATTCAAAAGGCTTTAAAAATGGTCACTATTTTTACTTGCAAAGAAATTTTTCTTGAAATAGATAATATTAGTGTTAAGTATTTTATGAAAATTAAATTGAATCAAAACCAGAAATGACTAGACTTTAAGATGGCAAGCTGAATGTCAATTTTATGGTTATGATATCGTCATTGTGAAATCTGATAAAAATGTTCTTGCAGATTTCTTGACACGAGATGGAGGGACACGTTGCTAGCGATACCCTCAAACAAGTTAGGCATCTTAGGGAAAACCTGGAGATCCTTGAACGAGATTTTGGGACTTTTTGTCCCAATGCTGAGGTCACGGGACGACTACAACAGGCAGATCGAAACCTAGTTTCCGGTCATATACAAGTTTGTCTTCAGGCCTAAGAACGTTTGTTCGAAGTCTTGAAGGGGCCTATCATCCATGCCGCATCTCCAATGGTACAAAAATAAGTGTTTAGAGAGCGTGGCTCATCTAACCCGGAGGCAAGGTATTCTCATACCCCTGTCACAGGTGCTGCAGATAATACATTCCTTGAGGATGTACAAGCTGAAGAGAATGTTGAGGGTCAGGTGTCATCACAGTCTGAACCTTCAAGTCAACCCAGCCCATCTGGGGTAAAAGAGTGAGAGTTGAACCTTAGGCCACAGGCATACACTTCTAGGGTTCAAATTAACGAGGATTTAGTTTCTTCTCCTATGCAGGATTATCAATGCACTTGGGAGAAACTAATAACCAAACGGGGTATCAATCCAGAAAAATAATTGTTGATATCTCCGAAAATACCCAAGGGTTTGGATGAAACCAGGCAGCTAGGGGTGTGCAATCGGTTAAAACCGAACCGACCGAACCGAATTTTTGAAAAATCGAACCGATCGAATTTTTTCGTCTAACCGAATCGACCAAATTTTACTCTTAAAATCGAACCAATTAAAAATTGGTTGTTTCGGTCGTTAACCGAATTAACCGATAGTTTTTTAAAAAAAATATTTTTTAAAACATAGATAATTTGATTTTAAAAATTAAAAAAATTAGATATTTTGATTTTAAAATTTTAAAAAAGTTAAATTTAAATAAAGAATGATAATAATTGCTTTTTAAAAAAAATAAAAAAATGCAATTTTTTTTAAAAATATTAAAAAACTAAACATTTCGGTTTATTCGGTTAATCGATATTTTGAAAATGAAAACCGAAACTGAACCGAATTAACCGATTTTTTAAAAAAATTAAAACCGAATTTTCCAAATAACCGAACCGATTTTTCAAATTAATTCGGTTTGTTCGGTTTAACCGAACTTTTGCTCACCCCTACAGGCAGCCATCCAAACGATGTATATGAATGGTATAATTCCGGAGATCTTGCTTCAGTTTATACTGTTGCACCAGCTTTCTCTGAAATTTCCAAACTATCCAAATGGATTAGGGAAGCTGTCCACGAGACATGGTCGAATAACCCACATTTGACCATATGAGAAGTACTTGAGTTATATTTTATCAGTGCAGCTCCTGAACCAGCAAAGAAAGGATTCATGGAAGCTTTTCATTTCATCAAGCTTAGAAAATCAGACAGTAACGCCTTGAAAAATATCAGACCGTGTTACCAGAGGACTCACCAGTATTAGTTGGAGCAATAACAGAAAACGAAGCTTCAACTAGACGAGCATGATGACTTTGAGTCTGTCTAACAGATATGGACAAAGTTAAATTTCCATTCAAGTCTCTTCCAAAATTCAGCCGATGGAACATTCTTGCTGAATTCTATGACAGAAACTACTGCAGGATTTGCTGAAGAACTCTTTAAACAAAGATGATGATTCTTTGGGAAAACAAGATTCCGATGAGTAAAGAAACTTGTCGAAGGTTCTGCAACATGGCACACATCGGTCGATGGAAAGATGGGGTTTGCCAGGCTTGCCCAGAACACAAAGAATCAGAGTTCGTGAAAGGGTTCCGGCCCAAGACTGATCGACATGAAGCAGGAAAAGACAAAAGACCAGCTGACAAGAGGGCACGTTTTCCTAAAGCTCGGGGATTACAAAAACCAATAATGTAAAGATTTTTCGACAAAGAAAAAAGGCGTGAACCATTAATGCACTCAGATAATAGACAACTCACTAGAAAAGTTATGGCACACTAAGACAAAAAGCGTCAGCACTCACAAGAAATTTGTCACACTCAGAAAATGAATGCCAGACCACGAGATAAAGGCACATTCACGGGCCCACTTAGCATTCAACAAGAGTTTGGATTCCGCATTTGAAGTCCGGATTCATGCCTATATAAGGCCAGTCATTGAGGAAGCTAAGGAAATCAGAAATTCTCCATAGTTTTCTCACAAATAAATATTGTAGTCTCCAAGCTGTAATCTTATCAACTTTCATAGCTTGGTAATAATTCATTTCTTCCTTTGTAATATTTCAGTTTTCAATTCAGTTTGTATATGTGTTTCGAGTCCAACCTCATCATATGAGAGGCTAAACGGGTTAGTCTCCTCCCAGGAGGAGATGTGTTGATGTAATTAATATTATAAGTATTTCTACAATAAAACGAAGACTTTTGCCATCTATCTCACAGATTTCTTTAAATCTTTTTTATATCTGGTTATACATTACGCCCTAAGGTAGGAAACGAATTAGGGTTGTGATGCGCGGTTTCTGAATGAATCGGATAACTTGTAGGCTAACTTCGCCCTAGGGGTTTGAAGTTGGATGGTGATGAGCCATTCGTAATGACAGTCTAGGGACAATATTTTTTTGACTGGTGGCTTTGCAATCCATCTCACCCGATGCCGTTACAGACAAAATATTAGTTTGTTAAAATTTTATTGTAATAAAGAAACATGATGAGCCTGTTATTTATTTTTAACATGATCTTCAAAAAGGGTCTTGAATAATAAGTAGAAGGATAGTTATATGAACTGTGAGTCATTTGTAAAATTATGCTCTTGGGTTCATATAAAGCTGACAGAAACTGAAGGATCTCATGTTCGTAAAATACTAATGTTTGGTGACTATTAGGATAAAGAAGACGATGAGTAAGTATACAGAGGCATATTTGCTCTTAAAACAGTTTTCAAGGGGTAAGAATGCAATTTTATTAAAGGTTGGTTGAACCGCGTTGACCACTTGGATCACATGGACCACAAAGTATTATTAAGGTCATTTCAACCAAGAATGGACTTAGATGAATTATTATTTTTCAGTGGACTATGTTGAATTATTATTTTCCAAATGGTACTGACCCGTAATTATCCCAAGAAAAATTTGTTCTGCATTTAATCAAACTTAACTACTATGTGTGTGTGTCACTATTATCATCTATTATACATAATAACTACTATTGCAATATAATTAAGGGCGTTTAAAATTTCGAATAAAGCAAAATAATCGATCAGATTGATTTAATTCAAAAATTCGGTTCGAATATTTCAAGATTTTGATTTTGATTTTATGAAAAATCTGTTATATGGGTTTATTCGATTCATCTTCGGTAATTTTTTTAGAAATCGAATAAATTGAAATTACTATTTTTTTCTAGATGAACTCCAATTTTTTTTTTATATGGAGCCACTTTATTCAATTAGTGATGGACTAAGCTTTTGATCAATATTCGTTTACTCTAGATTTTTATTAGTAGTTGGCATCAAAATACACCATAAAGATTTAATATCATTAGTCACCACTCTTTTCTCTTCTCTACCTTTTGAGATTTGGTTGATGCTACCCCTAATGACAGATCAACCATTATATGCAAATGTTTCCATTCAACATAGATGAAAATATTCTCATATAAGAGTAGCAACCTCACACAAGACACTGCTAATGGGAGTGGTAACTACTTAACCATATATGCCTGTCCAGCTTGGTTTACTAGTTTATTATTATTATTTTTTGAAATTTTGGTTATCAACCAAATAACCGACTTTTAATTCCGTCATGTTTATTTGATTTTTATGAGAAATTCAGTCAATTCAATTTAATCGAAAAATAATGATTTACTTAGCTTTGCAAAAATCGATTCAGTCATTAATCGAATTACCCGATACCTAATAATTAATATATAACCGACATCTAATAATTATTGTATAAAAGAGGAAAACCTTCTAATTGATACCAAGAAGGAATGGTTGCAGGGATTCACGGAATTTTGGATGCTACCCTCAGGGTAGTGTCATCTGTATACATCAATCCTTGATTTGGAATATTTTTTTGGAATATTCGAGATTAGTGGTTTGATCTACTCATAAGTATCTTTATGAACATCATCAAATCTAGAATCACATGACTGGTGACTGTCTAATTTCTTAGAAAGAAAAAGAAGTACCGCAGCATTGTAATAACATTATAATTATGTTATAACAGCAGAGGAAACAAAATAACTATTACTTCCGAAGCAAGAGTCTGATTCTGTTTATTCACATTCCCATCTCCTTGATACATGCATAAAATTTGGTAAGGTAAAAAATATTAAAATAAAAATTGGAGGGCAAAATATAATTTTAAGGGGGAACATATATTTTCTGAGGGGCAACTGCAATTTCTAAGGAATAAATATAATTTATTTTTAACATTATTTTAGGTAATAATTTTTTTTTTCACATGCCCCTTGCCCAAGATGACTCCGCCCTGCTTCTTGGATAATTAACCCCGTAAATGTAAATATCTTCTCATTAAAAGCGAAAATTCCATTAGGATATTTTATTTTTAACTTAAAATTTGAAGTAGGAAGGATCTTGTCTTTTAACGCAGACTATGACCCATGATACAGATCGGTAGCTACCCTACTGATGTATGGCAGATTTTATTTTATAGTTTGCATGTAACATGGATCTTAGCCGGTTTGGTAAGTCTCGCTCCTCCTCTTCCTCTTCAGATAGACTCAAGTTTGAGTCGGACAACGACCCTTTAAAAACCTTGTGAAAATTCCCCCTCAAATAAAAAAAACATGGTTCTTATTATTATACTAGTTAATTTGGCACCGCGAAAGGCGCGGTGCCAATGAGCTTGTAACCTGATATATATATCCAACAAAGCGTCCGACACAAGTTCAACAGACAGTTCTAGAGAATAAAAAGATGGTTCATATGCATTGAACATACATAATCGTAAGTATATAAATCAAATAGTTGGAGTAAACCGAAGTTTTCCCCAACAGTACACCATAGAGAGAGTTGCATATGATATCCTTGTAGGGCCCAATAGACTCTCTAAACAAAAGTCATCTACGAAAGTGCAGTAGTAGATGACATCAATCACAATAAAAGTAAATCTCAACGAGCTCCAAAAAACCAATCAAAAGTTGTTCGCAAGAGTTTTCAAAATGACGATGGCTCATCTCATAATGCAGATATGTGTTCGGTTTCTCGTAGCAGTAGCGAGCATCGCATGAGAGGAATTATAGTTTATATTTATTGTTGTAGTTGCATTGTTATTTTAGGATATTGCTCTTATATTACTTGTTATGGCCTCATGATTAATGAATCATCTTACTTTTATAATTATTTATATACTTTCTGACAAATAATGAATATAAATGTGACGTCCCAAATTATTATCAAACAAGTAATATATAATTATCATAATTTAATTTTTCTAATTTTTTTTGATATAATCTCCTTATATCCTTATACATGAAGGGAAATTTTGATGTCAAACATCATAACAAAGGTAATCGAGAACAATCACATATTAGCAACGGGTCGCAGGTAAGCCAAAACTCAAAATGTATACGAACAAGCAAAATTGACGACCTATAATCTACCAAAAATTCATCATGCCAGATATTTTATAAAAAATTATTATTAAAGTTTGCCACAATGAAAACTTATTTTTAACTCTTTTTTTTTTAAAATAAGTATATAAAAAAATTTATTATTAAAGTTTGCCACGAAAAAAATCTATTTTGAACTATCTGTTTTTTTAATTCATACTTGCCAAAATCAACAAGTTTTTTTTCTAAAAAAAAAAGATAACATTTTAAATTTTAAAAATTGAGATAAGATGGATGCACTGTTGGGTCAAGGGTTTTGATATAATCTCCTTATATATTAAGGGAATATTTGAGGACAAACATCATAACAAAGGTAATACCACATATTAGCAATGAGTCGTAGGTAAGCAAAAAATCAAAATGTACATAAACAAGCAAAATCGACATGTAATCTACCAAAAATTCATCATACCGAATATTTTATAAAAAATATAAATACAAAAATAAAAGAAAAACTAAAACAAAAAGAAAACAAATTTTTTTTTGAAAAATAAAAAAAGCCGCGTGAGGTTACTGTTCATTGAAACAGTAACCTCACACGGCTTATATATATGGTATAATACCAAAAATTCATCATACCGAATATTTTATAAAAAATACAAATATAAAAATAAAAGAAAAACTAAAACAAAAAAAAACAGAATTTTTTTTTGAAAAATAAAAAAAAGCCGCGTGAGGTTACTATTCATTGGAACAGTAACCTCACACGGCTTATATATATGGTATAATATTGATGCATGATTAGGTCATGATATGATACAATGATCATATTATATTTATATCTTTAAATACATCCAATCAAACCATACAAAAGTGTATTTTAAAGAAAAGGAAAAAGGAAAGAGTGTGGAATTATATAACTTTGCAATTTTGACTTTTGACGCTCACATGGCGCATGCAATATATATTCTGCAGATCAAGAAAATTATTGAAAATTCTGTTGTTCGTGCCACGGCCAAAATTCTTGGCTTTCTTCGATATTCCCGAACATGTTGAAGATTTGGTGGTTCGATGTAGGGGGGTGATGGTTGTTGTTTATCTTGTGATTTTGAAAGTAATCAGGTAGATTAGGTGCGGAAATCTCCATCGACGAAGGGAGAACGGAGGTGTTTTTGTTGTTGTTGTTGTCGTTGTAGGTACGAGGATACAACGTGATGTCCGTTGATGCTGTGTTGAGGTTAACTTCACAACCGTTGTCACTTGCATTGCTCCAGCAAGCTTCATTTTCTTTGTTCAGATTAATGGCTGTGTTGGATTCTTTGCCTTTCAAGGCTAATAACTACAATCAAATCGTAACAATTAATTAAATCATTAATTTGATAACGCAATTAAAAGTTGGTGATTGACACTAGTTGTCTCTTGTATTTGTTGTTCAATTTCATGTCATATCTTGGCTCATATACAAAGCAGTGGCTTCTGAAGTATATTTCTCCTGGGCAAATTGCATTTGCTACGATTGGAAAACTCAAAAGAGCAAGGAAATCCTTTATGTATAATCATTAGTCTTTTGAAACTCGATGTTTTTAATTCATAAGAATAAATCCCCTCAAAGGTGAAATATGAATGGCATATGCATATGCATAGAGGTGAGCATTTGGATGCCGACCAAACCAAATTAACCGAAATCCAAAAAATCGAATTTTTTTTTTTTACAAAATCGAACGGATTTTTTTACAAAATCGAAAATATAAAATATCGGTTAATTTACTCGGTAACCGAATTAACTGATATTTATAAAAAATAAAAAAATAAAAAAATGATTTTAAATATACAAATTAAAATATAAAATAATAAATAAAAATCGGTTAAATCAGTTAGTTAACCGATATTGTAAAAATCAAAAAAACGATAACCGAACTGATCTAACCGATATTTAAAAACATTAAAATCGAACTTTCGAATTTATTCGATTCTGTCGGTTAAATCGAACTTTTGATCACCCCTACATTTGCTTGCGATCTAAAGATATAGGGTCTAAAAACCTGTTGATTTGACATGTTTCATGCTCTTTTGATATTTTAACATAGTCGCGACTATCATTCTCCCATATATGACACTAAAATGAATTGTTGTCGAATAGTCACTGGTTTTCTAAAATAGGCAGATTACACCCCTGTCATTTGAGAATATGCAGTTTACCCACCTGTGATTTTCAAACTATACAGTTTAACTCGTGGTTTGAAAATAGATTGTTTACCCCAATGGTTTTTGAAAATAAGTACTTTACCCCCAAGTGGTTTGTGAATAAGTTCAAAACATCACTTTCATGTGTGCAGTGTTTTGCAAACTACATGAGAGTAAAATATCCATTTTGAAAATCATATGAGGTAAACGACCTATTTACAAACCACGTGTAGTAAACTAGTTACTAGAGATACCACATGATGGTGAAATAACTATTTACAAACCATAGAGAGTAAAATGTCTAATATCGATGCACATGGGGTAAATTGCCACTAGCTTGACACTAGAATCATAATTGTAAATAACCAAATTGCATTTAGGATTATGAGATTGAAGCATAATCCAAATTAATCCATCAAAATAGCTTATATACACATAACTTCGATCATTTACTATTAATTATCTAAGTAAATTATTATATTATATATTTTTAATTAGCCTGATTAATATGGCAAGATTTTTGAAGGTAAAAAGTGAAAGAATGAAATGTACCTGTGAGTGAAGTTTCTTATTCTGAGACTTGAGGGTATTGTTATCAGACTTGAGTGCTTCAAATTGTCTCTTCAACATATCATAATCCTTCTCCAATTGCTTAGTCTTCCAACGGGCCCTCCTGTTCTGAAACCATATTGCAACCTGTCTTGGCTGCAGACCCAAAGCCCGAGCCAACTGCATTTTCCTTTCGGGCTCCAATTTGTTCCCTATTTCAAAGCTCTTCTCGAGGGCCTTCACCTGTTCCAGATTTAGCCTCCTCTTCTTTTCTCCCAGCATCTGTGAGCCATCGTCCGACATGTCATCATCGGGCTGCAAATCCTCGGCCCGATCAAGCCCAGAAAATGACACGGATCTCCTCATGAAGTACTGGGGTATACCTGAAACTATACCTCTAGAGAATTCAGAACAAAACCCACATGAATTCGTGTTTATTTTAAGAAATTAGGATGTAATAATTACCATGGAAGTTGTCTTGTGGAGCACATGATGAAGCTGAGGGCAAATGGCCGCCGTCTTCAGGGTTTCTGAACATGGATTCTACGACTCCCGGAATATGGGTCATAAAATATTAGAGAGCTTATATTAGTCTCAAACTATAGAAAAATCATAAATATCAGAGGATGTAAAATGCTATTTGTCTGAGATCATGGAGATGGAACATGGAGTGGCAAGCCAGCGATAGTCTGTGTTTGACACAGAAGAGGAGAGAGAATGTAAAGTGTAATTCACTGTTTTAATTCACTGTTTTAAGAACATAGACATTTGGTATAATGGATGAGATGAGATAAATGAGAGATGGATAGTTAAAAGCAGTGACTCATCCTATCCTTAAAAATGCACCAAACGGTGTCTATATTTCCAAGGGCCGTTGTTCCAATTAAAAAACCACTTTTTTTTTCCAACTATTGCATGGCAAAGCGAGAGGGGACTATGCTCGAATATGAGACATCGAGCTCTTTGAATGAAGTTAGTGCCAGTTCATTTCAAAATATCCAAATATTTATTAATTTGTTCTCAATCACGTCAAAATATCCAACTTCTTTAATATAAACACATGAGTTTTGACATAAAATTAAATACTGTCATGTTATGATTCAGCCAAAGAATTAAAATGTATATTCGATATAATTTTTTTTCAAAAGTAAATATATATAACGGGGCAGGTTTGGTGCGGGTTTAGCCAAAAACGAGTCCAAACCCGCCTCCGCGGGGCTCGTATAATATAGGTTCAGATTTAGACCCATTGCATCCCTACTTTTGCACTGTTTTGTTTTTATTATCTCATCAAAAAGAACAAAATTCTATTAAACTTTAAAAAAAAAACTAAAATAAAATACCAACAAAAGAAATTAAATTTTTTCATAATTTGAAAACATCAAAAATATTTAAGCAAATATAAAAACACAGAACTATTTTAAAATAGATTTATTATATAGAAAAAAATATACTTCAATAACACACCACATGGTCCAATACATAAGTTAAGATTCTATAATGAATGTAAACATTTGCATTTGATACCCGAACTTTCCAGATTGATTGTTACCAATTATTCCCAAAAAACGCCCAAAAAATATGAAATCACACTCTCAAAAAAATAAAACATTTGAATCTGAAGATATATATATATATATATATATATATATATATATATATATATATATATTATAATATGATTGGCAATTCATGATTGATGCCTTTTTGTTTAAACTGAAACGGACAGAAAATAGACTTCTTTCACTATCAAGCACCTTTCAAGGTTTCAACATCATCGATCCTCTCCAATTTCTTCTATACTGTGTGTGCCTATGTGTTTTCATTCTCCAGGAAATTATTGCGACTTTTTTTTTATTGCTTAGGTGGTTCATCTTCAAAATGAAGTTATTATTTTAGAAATATACAGATCCAAAGGATGTTCACAAGTGACACATAACAAACTTCTAGTTGGAATTCATATTATTTTAAAATTCTCGTGCGGATAATTTGGTTACCACTATGCCAAAACTATAGTTGTTGGCGAATATGCAACTTTATTTTCTTATTGTGGTAGCATAGATCTACATAATAAGCTAAACGATATATGGTCATGAGAGACTACACAGATGCTAATAAGTCAGACTTGTTATGTTATAGACGGTGCCGTCTACAAGTGTATATTGTTAGGTGCTTCGCGCAAGCATAAAAATTGGCTCACACAAAAAAAGGTCCCGAATAACACAAAACTTACCAGAAATGTTTGGCTCTTGATTTCCAGCCCACTCTACTATTTCTTTGTGACAAGATTTCAATATTCTTCGTTAATTTCTATATTGGTGCGTGATTTTCCAGCTTTCCCCAACTGGTCCTGCGTTAAATCGGCTAATACCATCTTACAATAACACAAAATAAAACCATATCAAAGCATTAAAGACAATATTTCTCGGCTGCTGCAATGGAAAATAACTCACGGCTGTCGGCTGTTTTCCTCGTCGCACCACAGCTGTTGCTTCTCCCGACGATGTCGGATTGATTCGTTCAACGGTTATGACGAACCCACGGCTTTGGATATCACCGAACCAACCAGCCCATGGATCCAAAAATTTTCTTAAGGAGTTTTGCTTGCAATATATAGTGTGATGATGTGGGATATTGATCAGTAAGGGATGAAGGATCAGGTCGAATTCGGATGGTGAATTTGTGGGTTTTTTTATGGCTATCTAGAGGTGCTAAGATGCGGATAAAACATTAGCTCTCGTTCACGTATACACTCATACGTTATATAAGTAAAAAGGTGAGGGAATTGGTGTCATCTGGTACGATTATATTCCCATGACAAAATTTTCATATTTGGTTGGGGTGGTTTGGTTGGGGTGGCATGCTGAGAGAAATTTAGTGGTTGTGCATGTTTATATGTATATACACTAGGGTGTAGGACAAAGTTTTGTGAAATTACAGAAAATAGTCATGTTCGTTCGGTAAGTTGGTCTATTTTGGATTTTGGAAATCACTCATTTGGTATTGCTGACATATATGACATTACGTCAAATCAAGGGATGTAAACGAAAAGAATCGAGCCGAATATACAGAAAAATTTAAGGTTCAACTTCGGCTCGAAATAGTTATATTCGAGCTCGAGTTCGATTCGAAGTTCGGCTCGAATCAGAGTTCGAGTTCGAGTTCGGCTCGAAAAAGTTCGAACATGTTCGCGAGCTATTCGAATTATTGCTAGAAAATAAATACTCAAAAGGTTCAAAATATATTTATTTAATATATAATTATATTATATTAATACAATATTAAAGTTCGCAAGCGGCTCGCGAACTATCGAACGAAGTAATTTGGGCTCGAAAAAAGTTCGAACATGTTCGAGTTCGGCTCGAATTCGAGAATTTCGAATTTGAATCAAATATTTATCGAGCAGGCTCGAAAAGTTCGTGAACATGTTCGATTCGTTTACACCCATAGTCAAATCTCTAGCGAAATATGACTGAAAGGGAAAAAAAACACAGTTAATACACCAACATCAATTTTGATTACTTAAAGGATCAAAACCCAAAATACACAAACTTATCGGACCAATTTGGTTGTAACCCTATTTCGCTCGAACCGTCTATGCACTAGATTCTGATAAAATTTAAATTCACCCTAAATTTATTTTCACTAATCACCAATACTCTCATCGCCTAGATATCGATTCGACTGTCTATACAAATAAAACAACTGTATAAAATCAATTTTAGAGTGATGGGATGATTCCCATTTGGCAAGAATATATAAAATTGGAATAATGTATAAAAAAGTGAGATAGCTATAGGATTGTGCATGGGTTCAATGAAATTCCCTATGAAAACAAACCTATGAAAGTTTGGTGAAACCTAATGTTTCTAATCTCGGAATTGAATTAGAGTGGCTCAATATTAACCACCAATGTCTCTCTCATACCCTAAATTATTTTGGTAATTCTTGCAAACTAGGGTTTTGACTTTGGGATGATTATTCAAATAGACAAGAGGAAATTTGTGTCTTGAAGCTTGGAAATCTTCGATTACCTATTTAAAAAAGCTACTAATCATCATAAATCTAATAAATTACATTTACTTTTAGGGTAAATTACAAAAATTGCCCCAGATATTTTCAACAGTAATTTCAAGCTTTTAGGACTAATCAAATACAGTCTTAAGGAAATTATTTTTTAACAAATAAAAGTCTCAAGTTTTGTTGAGGGTTTATGGACCATTTTTGTTAAAAATAATTTTTGTGGTATGATAAAAAAAGCCATTTATGTGTGACTACTTTTGGTAAAATAAAGTTTGATATTATATTTGATTTGTCCTAAAAGTTTGTGATTACTATTACAAATGTTTATATTCTATGAGACTATTCTGTAAAAATTTAGAGTTTCAAATGGAAGATCCAAAGTTAACTATTTGGATTCATCAAAAAAGTATTAGAAACAATATAAGACAACAAAAGTGACTCTAAATTATGAATCATCATCCAACTCACATTTTTACAATTATGACTCCAAAAGATTTAGTATATAAATGTATGTTGTAAATATGTTAAACTACATACATATTACACATATGTGATGTTATTTACATCCATTTTATCTTTATAATACTCCACTTTATGCATAAATTACAGATATAAAGTGGAGTATTAACTTTGGTCTTTGCTACCAAATTTATTTTTTTATAGTATTTTTTGTACCCTTATTTTTCTTGAACAAAATAATTTACTCCCTAAATTTTAATCGTAGCTCTGTTTATATATATATATATATATATATATATATATATATATATATATGTATATATATATATAGCCATAACCTCTACACCTGGATTTGGCCTAAAAATAAGCATATTCACATGGGCTTCTCAGTTGGAATATTGTGTGTACCCCTTTGGAATCGTGGTGTCTCCTCCAAATATATAATCTCCTCCACATTCCCATGTGCTCTTTTCGAATAAATAGCAATTTCGTGAATTTTATTAGTTTTTTTTGGTTCACAAGTTGACTTCATATATACTAAAAAATCTATTCGGTTTTATATTAAATCAAAAGAAAATATAAAAAAAAAAGTGATGCTAATTAGAATTTTTTAAAGACAAAATATCTTCTCTAGTGATATCCCTAGTTCTGGAGGCCCAGTAGGTCTTGAGGTCCGAACTTTATTTGGGCCCGGTCAGTGCGGGGCCCATTTAGTCAACAAGGGACGTCGTCACTGCTGATCCCGGGCTGTCCTCATAGCCACTGTCTAGCTCTACGCCCGACCCGAGTTTATTACGGGCGCGATCACCTCGGTCCAGCTGCCACTATCGTTCCGGAGCCGGGGCGGCGAGGAAATACATCAAGAGGTCGGGTAGGTCCTCCATGTGACATGCCACCCAAGCAGAGGCACTGTCTCCTCGGCAGATCAGGACGGGCTCTATTTAGCAAGATATCCGGGCTGGGGAGCGGTTTCCTCAATAGGACAGGACGGGAAGTCATGGGACAGAATAGGCGAGCTGGGGCCGTTTAGGGTGGTCCTGCATACCGAGGCTAGGTGGCAGGAGTCGGACACCTATTAAAGCAAAAGCTAGGCCTGCTAACCAATCAGGGGGTGGTCAGGCACTGTGAGTAAGAAAAGCATATTACCGGACACAGAGAATCACCAGAGCAAGAGGGTCGTACGAAGTAGGTAGCAGGCGCAGATGGTCCCCCATCTGTGGTCCCCCCCCTCAGTTTCAGACATTGTCTCCAAAGCCCCAGGCAAGGCGGGACCACTGACTACCCTCCCCCTATAAAGAGGAGAATTGTTAGCAAGAAGAGCTCTCTCGATTCACCAGTTTGATCGCCGGAGATTCTTAACCAGTTAAGACTTTACCAGGCTCAGACCTAACCAGTGATTTCACGAAATAGCTCATCCATTTTCCCCTATAAATTCATTTGTTATCAAAGCGAACCAAAAAAAGGAGGTAACAAATTGGCGCCGTCTGTGGGAAGATTTGAGCAAGAGACGTTGATACGATGGTAAGAACAAGGAGAACGGAAGCAGAGGAAAATCGAGAGCACCACGCCTCCACCAATGGCGGGGAGCAGCCACTGCCCGGGGTAAACATGACAGTGGGAGCTTTAACACTGGAGCAGCTCACAAGACTGATTGCAGTTACGGTGGAGCAGACCATGAGGAGAAAGGAAGGTCCGTCCGAGGGCGTGCACGGGGAAAGCTCCCAGCAGATGAAGGATCCCGAACAAGGAGCAACTTCCCGGCCTAAAGTGACTGCTGTTCCGGATCTGGAGGGCCAGGTGGAGGAGCTGAAGGACGAGGTCCAGAGGATGAAGAGAGGGATGGGGGGTACCTCTGTCAGGAGGGGAACCCCTTTCTCGGGTGAAATAGTGAACGAGGAACTCCCAAATAACTTCCGACCCCCCAATGCTGGGGAATACGACGGGAGCACGGACCCGGAAGAACACCTGGGCAGGTTCGAAAATGCTACCATGCTACATTGTTACTCGGATCGCCTTAAGTGCAAAGTGTTCCTAACCACTTTGGTGAGGTCGGCCCAGAAGTGGTTCAATCAGTTGGAGCCGGGTTCCATTACTTCCTTCGCCGGATTTAGCTCCGCGTTCTTGCACCAGTATGCCAGCAGCAAGCGGTATAAGAAGACCTCTCTGAGCTTGTTCGAGATGAGGCAGGCCGAGGATGAGTCGTTGCGGGAGTATATCAAAAACTTCAACACTGTGATACTCGAAATACCTGCCTGCCCGGCGGAAATTCTGATCAGCGCCTTCACCCAAGGCCTGAGAGGAGGAGACTTCTTCCGATCCTTGGTAAAGAAGCCTCATGTTACCTATGATGATCTGCTCACCCGAGCGGAGAAGTACATCAATGTGGAGGAGGCCCAGCAACTGAGGAGGAAGGAAGTGCGGAGGACTGGGGAAAAACGGATCAGCCAGGGCGAGAAGAGGCCAGTGGAAGGGGCACAGCTCGGTCGATTTTCCCATTATACGCCGTTGAAGGTCTCCAAGGAGGAGGCCGTCCGCATATGTGAAGACAAACAGTTGTTGCAAAAGCCGGCACCAGCTAGTGTGGAGCCGAGCAAGGAGGCCCCGGAGAAATACTGCATCTTCCACCAAGCGACTGGGCACACCACACAAGATTGCCATCGTTTGGATGAGGAGCTCGAGAAGGCAATACAGAACAGTTCCCAGTTCAAGCAGTTGTTGTCCCGACCCGTCCCACCAGGGGATAATCTTCCTCGGGGAAGGGGTCGAGGACCGTCATGGACAAGAGGGAGAGGGAGACGGACTAACTTCCGTCCTCCGTTCCGTGGTAGAGGACGTGCTCGAGGACCCCCAAGGAGCTTAAATGACGTCAACCCTACCCGTGCTGACTCCCCAAAGCGGGGAGTCATAAACATGATCTCGGGCGGGACAACGGATGGGGATTCCAACAGGGCTAGGAAGGCTGTCAGCAGGAGGGAGACCCTGAGTGTAGGAGGGATTTGTGGTGCCGAGGAGGAGGTGGTTGTCAGTTTTGGGCCGCGAGATCTGGAAAACATTTGCACACCCCATAATGATGCCCTGGTCATACGAGCCACTGTTGCCAATTATGAGGTCGGGAGGGTGTTTGTAGACACAGGTAGTTCCGTGAACGTGTTGTTTGATGAAGCTTTTCGGCAGATGGACTTAGGAGGTATCAACTCGAGCCAATCAACACCCCACTATTTGGCTTCGCTGGGCACACCGTGTACCCCCTCGGTCAGATTTCCCTGCCCCTTTCCCTGGGAGGTAACGAAGATCGGAAAACAAGGCTGGTCACATTCACCATTGTGGCGGCCTCATCTTCATACAACATCATTCTGGGGAGACCAGCTATGAACGAATTCAGGGCTGTGGCCTCCACCTTCCACCAAAAGATCAAGTTCCCTGTAGGAAAAAAGTGGGGGAAGTTAGGGGAGACCAGCCCTCATCCAAGAAATGCTACGCGGAAACTGTGAAGTTAGAGGTGAAAAGATCCCGAAGGGGCGGTGATGAAGGACGGGAGGATAGGGGGGTACAGATGGTGCAGGAGGTGCAGGCGATGAGGGACGGAGAAGAGGAAATTATATTAGTCCCAGGACAGCCCGATAAAACCACAAGAGTAGCGGCTGACCTAGACAGCGTCCTGAAACACGACTTGTCGAATTGCCTGTCCAAGCATGCCGGAATATTCGCCTGGTCCCCGACCGAGCTGACAGGGGTGTTGCCCTCTGTAGCCCAGCACCGGTTAAATGTCAATCCAGAAGTAAAAGTAACCCGGCAAAAGAAGAGGCATTTTGGACCAGATAAAGACAGAATTATCCGAGCCGAGGTTCAGACCTTGCTGAGGGCCGGACAGATAAGGGAGGTACAATTCCCCACCTGGTTGTCAAACGTGGTTTTGGTTCCAAAGTCGGCGGGGAAATGGAGGATGTGCATCGACTTTCGTAATTTGAACAAAGCCTGTCCCAAGGACTGTTATCCCCTACCTCGGATCGATCAGCTGGTGGACTCCACCTCGGGGTACGAGCTGTTAAGTTTCATGGACGCGTACCAGGGATATCACCAAATACCCTTGGCGGAAGAGGACCAAGATAAGGTCAGTTTTATCACGTCGGATGGAACGTTCTGCTATGTGGTCATGCCCTTTGGCCTCAAGAACGCCGGGGCCACATACCAGAGGTTCATGGACAAAGTGTTTGAAAACCAGGCGGGAAGGAACATTGAGGTTTATGTGGATGACATCTTGGTAAAATCTAAAGGCCAGGCAGACCTATTGCCCGACTTAGAGGAAACTTTTGCCACACTAAGCAGGTTTGGTCTGAAATTGAATCCGGCTAAGTGCGTATTTGGTGTGAAGAGCGGTAAATTCTTGGGTTTCATGGTAACAGAGAGGGGGATCGAGGTCAACCCGGAAAAAGTTAGAGCAATTCAAGACATGACCTCACCTCGCAGCATAAAAGAGGTGCAAAAACTAACAGGGCGGATTGCGTCCTTAGCTCGTTTTATTTCCAGGTCAGCTCATAGGAGTTACCCTTTCTTCCGAGTGCTAAGAAAGGCGAAAAAGTTCGCTTGGGACGACGAGTGCGAGGAAGCTTTCTCTGACCTGAAGAAGCACCTGGCCGAGCTGCCAGTCCTGGTAAAGCCAGAGCCCGGCGAGCGATTATGGATCTACTTGTCTGCCACAGAAAGCGCTGTCATCTCGGTACTAATAAAACAAGACGGTACGGACCAGAGGCCGGTGTATTATGTCAGCCATGCACTGAAAGGGGCGGAACTCAGATACCCAGAGGTCGAAAAATTGGCATTAGCTTTGGTCCTAACCGCAAGGAGGCTGAGACCCTACTTTTTGTCACACCCCATCTCAGTGCTAACCAACAGCCCCATGGGGAGGATAATGACCCAGCCTGATGTATCGGGGAGATTGGTGAAATGGACAATCGAGCTCGGCGAGTACGACGTAACCTACCAACCTCGGTCATCCATCAAAGCCCAGGCCTTATCAGATTTCATCGCGGAAATGATAGAGGTTGAAGCTGAGGAGCCCTGGAAGATATACGTGGATGGAGCAGCTAACAGTGAAGGCAGTGGAGTGGGGATTGTTCTGATATCCCCCGCGGGTGAGAAGATGAAGGTCATTATCAGATTAGATTTCCGGGCTTCTAATAATGAAGCAGAGTACGAGGCTATACTGATCGGGCTGAGGTTGGCAAAAGAGGTCGGTGCCAGCCGAGTGATCCTTCACTCGGACTCCCAGCTGGCCACTCAGCAGGTGAAAGGGAATTACGAAGCCAAGAGCGAGAAGATGATAGAATACTTGAAGGCTATACAGGAGATGTCAGAATGTTTCGTGGAGTGGAGCATAGTGCAGATCCCTAGGGAGGATAATCAGGAGGCCGATGAGCTCTCCAAGTGGTCAACATCCCTGGTTCCTTTGTCACAGAGGGAGTACATATTTCAGACAGAGTTGATTCCGGCAGCTCGGCCCGTCACCGAGGCCCCCGAGGTGTTGGGTTGGATGGCCCCGATTTTGAACTACTTGAAAAAGCTGGAAGTACCCGCTGATAAGAACCAAGCCCGACGGTTAAAGAGGCATGCATTCCGTTTTGTTCTGATAGAGGATGTGTTATATAAGAGGTCATTTACCGGACCCCTCCTCCGATGTCTCAACTCGGAAGAGGCAGAATATGTGCTCAGAGAAATTCACGAGGGATGCTGCGGGGACCATCTCGGGGGGGTTGGCTCTGGCCAGAAAGACTCTCCTTGCTGGGTATTTCTGGCCTACCCTGAGGAATGACGCGATCAGGACTGTAGTCACTTGTGAGGGTTGTCAGAGGAACAGTAAGTTCCAGTCAAGGCCAGCAAGCCTCATGAAAGCGGTAACATCGGCCTGTCCTTTCGATAAATGGGGCCTGGATATCGTGGGACCTTTCCCGGTGGCCCCGAAGCAAAAGAAATTTCTGTTGGTGGCTGTAGATTATTTCTCGAAATGGGTCGAGGCCGAGCCTTTAGCCAAGATCGCCGAGGAGAATGTGCTGGACTTTCTGTGGAAGAATATAGTTTGCCGCTTTGGAGTACCCAGGAAATTAATATCAGACAATGGGAGGCAGTTCCAGGGGCAGAGGTTAATGGCTTGGTGCAAGGAAATGAAGATCGAACAAGCCTTTACATCAGTAGGTTATCCACAGAGCAACGGGCAGACAGAGGTCACCAACCGATCAATTGTGCAAGCTTTGAAGGCCAGACTGTACGGGGTTGGCAAGGACTGGGTGGACGAGTTACCAAGTGTGTTGTGGGCTTACAGAACGACAGCTCGCGTCCCAACTGGAGAAACGCCTTTCAGCATGGTGTATGGAACGGAGGCCGTGCTACCAGCTGAGGTTGGAAAGACCTCTGCCAGGGTCCAGGCATATGATGGCGACAATGAGGAAAGCCGGGCTCTGGATTTGGATCTGATCTATGAGAAACAGGAAAGGGAGGCTATAAGGATGGAGGCTTACCGCAGCAAGATAGTCAGAGCCTACAACAAAAGGGTGGTACCCCGAAATTTTCAGGTGGGGGACCTCGTCCTCAAAAAGGTCAACCCAGCAGGGGAGGTAAGAAAGCTTGACCCCCGATGGGAGGGACCATACAAAGTAGTCCAGAAGCTGAGTTCCGGGTCGTACTACTTAGAGGAGGGCGGAGGCCGACGCCTAAAGAGACCTTGTAATGCATATCACCTCAGAAAATATTATTCCTAGGCATTTTGTTGTTATTTCAATTCAATGTACGAACGCTGTTATTTAATGAATTTTTCCTTTAAACCTCTTGTCCGAAATTAAAAATGCAGGTCCGCCCTGCATGCTAAAGCCCAGGTGTATGAGGCCTTGGCAACAATTAAAAGTGCAGGTCATCCCTGTCACTAAAGCCCAGGTGTATGAGGCCCTGGCAACAATTAAAAGCACAGGTCCGCCCTGCATGCTAAAGCCCAGGTGTATGAGGCCCTGGCAACAATTAAAAGTGCAGGTCATCCCTGTCACTAAAGCCCAGGTGTATGAGGCCCTGGCACCAATTAAAAGTGCAGGTCATCCCTGTCACTAAAGCCCAGGTGTATGAGGCCCTGGCAACAATTAAAAGTGCAGGTCATCCCTGTCACTAAAGCCCAGGTGTATGAGGCCCTGGCACCAATTAAAAGTGCAGGTCATCCCTGTCACTAAAGCCCAGGTGTATGAGGCCCTGGCAACAATTAAAAGCACAGGTCCGCCCTGCATGCTAAAGCCCAGGTGTATGAGGCCCTGGCAACAATTAAAAGTGCAGGTCATCCCTGTCACTAAAGCCCAGGTGTATGAGGCCCTGGCACCAATTAAAAGTGCAGGTCATCCCTGTCACTAAAGCCCAGGTGTATGAGGCCCTGGCAACAATTAAAAGCACAGGTCCGCCCTGCATGCTAAAGCCCAGGTGTATGAGGCCCTGGCAACAATTAAAAGTGCAGGTCATCCCTGTCACTAAAGCCCAGGTGTATGAGGCCCTGGCACCAATTAAAAGTGCAGGTCATCCCTGTCACTAAAGCCCAGGTGTATGAGGCCCTGGCAACAATTAAAAGCACAGGTCCGCCCTGCATGCTAAAGCCCAGGTGTATGAGGCCCTGGCAACAATTAAAAGTGCAGGTCATCCCTGTCACTAAAGCCCAGGTGTATGAGGCCCTGGCACCAATTAAAAGTGCAGGTCATCCCTGTCACTAAAGCCCAGGTGTATGAGGCCCTGGCACCAATTAAAAGTGCAGGTCATCCCTGTCACTAAATCCCAGGTGTATGAGGCCCTGGCAACAATTAAAAGCACAGGTCCGCCCTGCATGCTAAAGCCCAGGTGTATGAGGCCCTGACAACAATTAAAAGTGCAGGTCATCCCTGTCACTAAAGCCCAGGTGTATGAGGCCCTGGCACCAATTAAAAGTGCAGGTCATCTCTGCATCATAAAACCCGGGTGTAGGGGCGCAGGTCAAGAGGACATCATCAGCTTGCAAAAATTACTTCTTCAAGATCAGGTCGGATAGGTCCTTTTTGCATGGTTGAGTCTTTGGAGATTAACAGGTTAGCCCTGTTTTAAGATTTAATTTTGTTAGATTTATTTGTCGTTATGGCACGAGGGCCCTGCGCGGCATTCAGTTCTACGCGGGGGGTTATTTATAAGTTGTATTTTTTGGATCAATCCAATGTAAAATCACGGGTTGGCTCGGCTGGTGTAAGGGGTCGGGACGTTGCGAGGGAAACCAATTCCTAACAAGTGATCAATTGCTTCAGATAAGACAATCAGTTCAAAATGACCTCGTTACAGGGGGGTGCCTCCGAGGCACAGCATAAAAAAAAAAAAAAAAAAAAAAGAAAATTTACAAAGGATAAATTAAGAGCAGGTCAGGCTATTTGATGAAGTCGGGGGGGATGCTGGCAATGATGGCGTTAAGGTCCAGGAAGTCGTCAGGGTCCTGGTCACTGGGCGGGAAGCCCTGGGCTTTGAACTGGCCCTTGCACCCCTCGAAGCCGAGATCCAGAAACTTAAAAGCCTTGGAGGCCAGCATGCGCGTAAACTCCTCCGACTTGATGAAGGCTTCGCGTCGGGCTGATTCACCTGCTACATAGGACTCCAACTCGGACTTAACCTTTTCAAGCTCAGCCCCGACATGAGAAAGTTCTCGCTCCTTCCCGGCCAGAGCAACACGGAGCTGTTCTGCATCCGCTCTAAGTCGGGTCATCGAGGCCCTGTAGGACTCCAGTTCGGCAGCATCCGCCTCGGATTTAGCTGTAGCATTCTCAGCTTCTGACTTGGCCTCCCGCGCCGCTTTCTTCGCGTCTCTGGCTGATTGGCCGTAGTTTGCACCCCGACGAAGGCTCTCGTACATCATCACTAGGCCCTGCAGAGAATCGGGGGAGAGGGACTCATTAACGAAAAAAAAAAAAAAAAACTTACTGATAGGGCCCGGGATACGCCTTCCTCTGCTAGTGGTTTCCACATCAGCTCGGACAGGACTTGCTGATCAGCGGAGGAGGTCAGACACTCGACAATCCGGGCGGACAGACCTGAGGGGGCAGAGTTGATAAGGCTGACTTCTCGGGTATATCCCACTGGTACCCCTGGTGAACCCGGGTCGGCGGGAGCGACGGATAGATGACTTGGAGGGGAAGCAGGCGGGGTGTCGATCTCATGAATAACCGGGGAGGTAGCCACCTCTTCCCGAGTCGGGATCCTGGCTGCGCCCCCATCCCTTTTTCTTTTCCTCAGGCCTGTCTCCAACCCAACCTCTTCGGCGCGAGGAGGGCTGGCCACTGGAGATGGGGGGTTTGGGGGAGCGACGGCCGCACTGGGATGATGGCTCGAAGGGCCCGCCCCGGCCGCTCCTTTTCCAGCTTTTTTCTGGGACGCCATGGAAGACAGCAGCTGCTGAAGAGACATATTATCTGCAAGACAAAGGATTCAGCTCAGACAAAAAAAAAAAAAAAAAGCGGGGCCGGGTGGAGGAACGTACCACCAGGGACGTCTGGATAGGAGCTCAGCCCAAAGCGCCTGAGTACGTCCTCCCTGATTAGGGCAGCTGAATCAAAACGCCGACCCCCAAGGGTTGAGATAACCGTTTGGAAGAACACGTCATCTTTATACTTTTTGGGCAGAGGTCGGGGGGTCGGCAGTGTATCGCGCCAGGCCATAGGGCAAGCCCAACGTCGAGGTGGTTTGACAAAAAAGTAGCTTTGTTTCCATCCTTTACGGGAGCTCGGGATGTTATTTAGAAATTTATAAAAGGTTCGGGCACCAAAGTAAAACGCCCCGGGAGAGGGGGTTTTCTTAACTTGAAAAAAATAATTAAGAAGGGTAGGGGAGAAAGGCAGACCCAAGGATCGGAAGAGGGCAATGACAGATACTAGGCTCTGGTAGGAATTGGGGGTCAGCTGGCTCAAAGAGACACAATGGTAGTGGGAGAACTCCTGGAAAGGAAGGGGGATAGGAAAGCGGAGTCCGCTTTTAAGCTGCTCGATGAAAAAGGGAAAGTACTCGGGCGGGGGGAGGTGCGGACGTTCACCAGCCCTAGGGACCCGGATGTCGTGATCCGGCGGGATAAACCAAGTACGGAGAAGGTGCTCGGCCTCGGGGGAAACACACGAGTCGAGGATCTCGTACCAAGGAAGCCCAGCCTGGGCCAGGCTCCTCGGGTCGAGAACCTCAAAGGTGGGGAGAGAAGGGTCAAATACCCTAGGAGGGACTTGTCGGAGGGGTGCCACCTCGGGAATGTCTCCCTCGGGAGCATCCGACCTCCGACCCGAGGGACTGGGGAGATCAGACCCTTCGTCCTGATCGTCCCCCCCTCGAAAGAGGGCGCCAGAAGTGGAAGAGGTAGAGTGCGACATAAACAGAAAGGGAGGCAGAGCTGACTTACAGGGTTTTTTGGAGAGGCGATTGATCCGACCTAGAGCGCAAATGGAGGAAAATGACTCGAAAGCCCCAATTTATAGAAGATGTGGCTCATGGGCCGAGGAAAGCCTGGCCCAAACCAACGACGCAGATGAAGGGAGCTGAACAATCGGAGCGCCAGATAAGGGCACGTGGCCTGACAACCCGCTAGGGTTTGGTACAGGACAGCTGTCACCCCGAGACCCGGAGTTGTCCAATCAAAAGACCGGGGATCAGGAACCAATAAAGTTCGCCACAAGCCCATTAGTCGAGGCAGCGCTACACTAGCTCGACTAGGGGGGGGATACTGATGATATCCCTAGTTCTGGAGGCCCAGTAGGTCTTGAGGTCCGAACTTTATTTGGGCCCGGTCAGTGCGGGGCCCATTTAGTCAACAAGGGACGTCGTCACTGCTGATCCCGGGCTGTCCTCATAGCCACTGTCTAGCTCTACGCCCGACCCGAGTTTATTACGGGCGCGATCACCTCGGTCCAGCTGCCACTATCGTTCCGGAGCCGGGGCGGCGAGGAAATACATCAAGAGGTCGGGTAGGTCCTCCATGTGACATGCCACCCAAGCAGAGGCACTGTCTCCTCGGCAGATCAGGACGGGCTCTATTTAGCAAGATATCCGGGCTGGGGAGCGGTTTCCTCAATAGGACAGGACGGGAAGTCATGGGACAGAATAGGCGAGCTGGGGCCGTTTAGGGTGGTCCTGCATACCGAGGCTAGGGTGGCAGGAGTCGGACACCTATTAAAGCAAAAGCTAGGCCTGCTAACCAATCAGGGGGTGGTCAGGCACTGTGAGTAAGAAAAGCATATTACCGGACACAGAGAATCACCAGAGCAAGAGGGTCGTACGAAGTAGGTAGCAGGCGCAGATGGTCCCCCATCTGTGGTCCCCCCCCTCAGTTTCAGACATTGTCTCCAAAGCCCCAGGCAAGGCGGGACCACTGACTACCCTCCCCTTATAAAGAGGAGAATTGTTAGCAAGAAGAGCTCTCTCGATTCACCAGTTTGATCGCCGGAGATTCTTAACCAGTTAAGACTTTACCAGGCTCCGACCTAACCAGTGATTTCACGAAATAGCTCATCCATTTTCCCCTATAAATTCATTTGTTATCAAAGCGAACCAAAAAAGGAGGTAACATCTAGTATTTTTTGTATAAATTTGTCAAATAAGTGTACCAAACATGTGCAATATAGCTAAGAGTCATCGTGGCAGTCCAAAATTGACAAGAAAAATCTGATAATACAATAAATTCTTATATGATATGACACTGCATGAAAATAGATTTTTTATAGGTGTATTTTTGAAGTCATAATATCTTGTGAGGGTCCTTGGAGATTCCACAAGTGTTTTTTTTCCTTTTCAGAATTGCCATAATTATCTGCAACTGCCCATAAACTGACCTAGAGATATTCATGAACTCGATTTGATAATTGTTTGTTACTTAGAGACTCATCCTCTGCTTTCAACAAAGGGAAATCTCATCAGTAAGATCAATCATATCCCAATGAATTTTCTGTATATGATAATTTTTACTTGATAATCAGTCATTGGTTTATATTACTAAGAAAATGGCGTATCTAGTAATGAATGTTCAGTGGTGGATAGAATTGTAGATGTTGCTAAGAAAATGATGGAAACGGGAAAACACATTATCTTCCGATTGGTTTATATTCTTGTTGCTTTGGTATTAATATTGTATAGTGCTACTGCAAGAATAGAGAGCATTTTATGCGAAGAGCATTGTTCAAAAACGATTATGTAGTCAAATGGGAGACTGGTTTAATGATTGCTTGGTTTCGTATATTGAAAAAGAGGTTTTTAATGGGATCGACAATGAAGCTATTATGCAACGATATCAAACTATGAGCTCTCGTCGAGAACAATTGTACTTGCACTGTAATTATTTATCTAGTTATTTCTTTGTTATAATCTTTAAACTCGAATGTTTGTCATGATATTTTTGTTTAATTTTTATGTCAGTAACTTATCCCCCCTTAATAAAATCTTTAGATTCACCACTCTTTTTGTAGGTATATTTGAAGTTGTAATAAGAGTGATAGATTCCAAATGCTTAATATTAGCATTCTCCTCTATGTAATATTTTAGATAGATATATCGATAACGTCGTTTAACACAATGATTTGTATTGGTGTTGTTTCCAGAAAGTTAATTCAAATAAGTCTGGCAAAAATAATGTTTACAAAAAAATACACGTATGAGATAATTATATTCACAATAGTTCAATTTTGAAAGAGTTAGTTTGCAAATGTCTTTTTTAATTTCAAAAATACCCTTAAGTTATAAAAAAACTCTAAACCTAATTTCAGATTAACTCTTTGCGTCATCTCTTTTCCCCTCTCTGCACGTAAAATCTCCAATTTTTCGGCGATTCTCAGATTATTATTTTCTTCATCATCTTGTCGCCCAGACCTAAAAATTATTTGCTAAAATGTTATGCACATGAAATATGTTTGAATCGAAGCATCTAAATTGTTCGTAGCATTTGGAATATTTTTTAATCGAAGAAGACATCGGACTACTCTGCACATATAATTTCCAGATCTGCTCTGCACATTCCATCGTGTGTGTGTGTATACTGTGTGTGTATGTGATTATAAATTTGAATACCGATGCTAAATTTTAGATAGCGAAATCTGTTGGTATGTTTTTTATAAAAAAAAATGGCTTGGACTGATGCATATGGATGAAGAAGTAAGGTATGCATTCGTGTCCGAGCTTGTTTGCTCATTTCCAAAATTTACAGCCTGACAGCAAGATATTGCAACGAAGAAGATGACCTAGAGAAAAAATAATTGGTGCACAAAAATTATAAAAAGTAACTGGCGCACGAAAAAACCTTGGTGCACGAAAATCACAAAAAGTAATTGGTGCACGAAAATTATAAAAAGTCATTGGTGCACATAAATGATAAAAAAATATCTGGTGCACGAAAATATAACTTTGGCGTACGAAAATCATAAAAATAACAGGTGTAAGAAAATGATAAAAAGTAACTGGTGCACAAAAATTATAAAAGTAATTGGTGGACGAAAATATAACCTTGGTGCACGACAATATAACACGAATGCACACAAAAAAACTCTGGTGCATGAACTTTGTGTTAATTAACTGATGCACAAAATTTGCAAAATCAAACTGGTGCACGAAATATAATAACTGGTGCACGAAATTAAATGGTTCATGTATCACTTACTTAATTGTATGGTTCGTGCATCACCTACTTGCGATTATGATTCATGCATCCAATACTTTTTCTATGTTTCGCGCATCATTGACTGATTTTAATTTCGTGCATTTATTACTGATTTTCAATTTTCGTGCATCAGTAACTGATTTTCATTTTTCGTGCATCAATACTGATTTTCAATCTTTCGTGCACCAGTTACTGTTAATAATTTTCGTGCACCAATTATTTTTTATAATTTTCGTGCATCAGTTATTTTTTATAATTTTCGTGAACCAATTAATTTTTCTCTAGGTCATCTTCTTCGTTGCAAGTTTCAGACTGTAAATTCTGAAAATGAGCAAAGAAGCACGGACACCAATGCATAATAACTAAAAAACCTCAAAAGGCAACAAACAGTATATATATACTCTTACACATTCACAAACACATGTACACATACCAGAATTGAAAAAAAAACCTGGAACGAAGTGATGAAACGAAAAATCAAAGAGATGGAGAGAAAAAACAAATGTAAGAAACCGTAACTAGCGAGAGAGATTTACGAGGAGATTTGAATCGCAGTAGTGAAAGAAAGAGATCGAATGAAGTGCTGAAAGTAAGAGATTGAAATTTTTTGAGATTGCCTCATTTTCTTATTTAGAGCACTTTTGTCATTTTAACCTAAAGTTGATTTAAATGATTACAAGTTTTTTTCTAGAGTAGGATGAATAAAGTTTTACTGTTGGATATCGACATGAACTTTTCCCTTTTAAAACATAACTAAAAATTAATCGGACCCAAAATTAAAAGGAAGTTGGATTTTTTAAACTGGGTCTCATCTTTATATGACAATAATGGTGTCCAATAAGAAAGAGCTTGGACAAGAATAAACTTCGAGCAATCTAAATTTAGTTCAAAAATTAGTTCTCAAGAAGGAATTTAGAATTCAATAATTTTATTTTAAGATTTATAAACATGATGCATCATTCTAACTCACTACATGAGACGATTAATCTTTCAATCTTTTTAATATTTTTGTTATTTAAAAACCTATCAAAAACTAGTTTTACACCGAACTGAGAAAAAAAAACATCTAGGAAAATACTTCAGAGTATCAATTAAAAATTAGTAAATGCATGTTAAGAAATATTTTTGTAATTCTCCAAAATTTTAGGAAATAAAAAAAAGGTTTAAATGACTAGATATGGTGCATGAACACTGATACGACGACACGGACACGACACGACACGACACGGTTTTCAAATAGGATACGACACGCCTGTGACACACATGCATGCATATATATATATATATATATATATATATATATATATTATACATGTATTAAAATTCACATTTTTAAATTCTAAAATAATGTGAAAATACCAACAATATTCTTACTAAATTCAAAAAGCATACTAGTAGATACATTTCACTGGAATCATCATAATATCACACATACTAACACTCAATACGTATTACTTCAATTGACATAAGGTTTAACAAATAAGTCCAAATAAAATATAATATCAAATATATTCTTATCAATTTTAATAAGCGCATAAATAAACGAGGTCTGTAAAATCATCATAGTATTACTGATAATAGCACAAAATGTATATTACTTCAATTAACACAGTTTAACAAACACGTCCAACTTTTATTTTAGTCAAAAACTTTTAAAATTGTGCAATTAACCTAAAAAATGTGTCATTTCCTTGTCAGACACGCCCTTCGTAAGTGTCCGACACGCCCCTCGGAAGTGTCCGACACGCCCCTCGGAAGTGTCCGACACGCCCCTCGGAAGTGTCCGACACGGGTGTCTGAATCAAGAGGTGTCGGTGTTCGAGGAGCGTCCGACACTACACCAAGTGATTTTTAGGAAAGTCAGTGCATCATAGATTACTAGATAAACGAGTTAGAGAAAACCAGGCCATACCTCGAAGACTATCGTCCCAATACCCTTTCCAACTCGATCTCATAGATACATATAGAATTTCGTGGAAAACTGAATTCGATGAAGGTTGTATGTACGGCTTGGAGGGAGATCTTTCATATCTTTCGAGATCCACCTTACAATATGGTAAAAACAGCCAAAAAAATGCCCAGGTCATTACGCCTTTCGTGTGGGTCGGATCTTACCCTACAAGAAATTTCGCTACCTTTGGATCGTCAATATTTATTGCCGTCGTTCACCGGGGCTTCGGTCGACGACTCCCCTGTCGTCAGGTCTCCCATCTGGATTAATGCATATATGTGTTTGGAGGCAGCGACCTCCCTTAAAATTATATATATATATATATATATATAATATGAAATTTTGTCGCATCACGAATTTTTTTGGACCAAAACCAAATAGCAATAAAATGATGATATTCTAACATATATATATATATAGATTCATACATTTGTTTTAAATATTTTATTTATATATGAACACAAAATTGACTCCACACTAAGACTCATTGATAGCACTTGTTAATAAACTTGGCCGGAAAAAAAAAATTTGATTACGTGATAATCTAATTACGTATTATGAACAAATCATCTCATTGTCTAATTGTTGGCTCACCGTTCACCCTTTTCTCTCTCTTATGATATGATTCAAATAATTGTATATAGGATCGAGTGCTTACCGTTTTACCAATAAATATAGTTAAGAGTAATGACGCAACATCAATCTTTTCAACCATACATTGACACAAGCGCTATGTGTTCGATCGAGCACAAAGTAAAGACAATTATTGAACCCCGACATTATACAAAAAAGTAAAACCAATCAGTCTCTCTTATGATATGATTCAAATAGTTGTATAAAAAAGTAAAACAAATTTTTTTTTACCTCCGCCTTTGTGTTTATTTTTCTGTCCACATTTTCGAAAATCCCGCGTCTACCCTGGACACAATGGTTTTGGCCCCACACAATAGGAACTAAAATTTTTTATCCATGATTCAACATTGTAGACCAAAAGCGTCGTAAATTCATAAATCCCCTGCCTATCTGCCTAGACCTTCCTCCTTCATTTTCACTCGGTCAGGGTTTCCCCATTACCGAAGATTCCTCACTGCTGCCTCCCATCGGGAGACCGTGTCTCAGTTCCCTTGTGGCCATTCACCCTCTCAAAGTATCTTTTAGTATATTATAAACAAGATGAACCAATATAGTTTTGAACAAAATATAAAGGCCAAAAAGTAATTTACAACTATTGTGGTGACGCTGACAAAAAAAAATTGAAATAATTAATGCCTGATTCAAGCAAGGGCATTTCACTAAAAATTTCCTTGTTGGCACAAAACTATATTGGTTGGGTTCTTACTGAAGTTAGTTGGAGGACTACGTGGTAATGAGATGCTAGCATGATGATAATATTCTTATGATACATCTAAATATCCAGATTTAATTTGGATATATAAGGTACATTTTATAACCAAATCAAATTTAGATCGTTGATTTAAGCATTAGGATATTATCATTATGCTAGCAAGAACTCACCCGATGACTTAAAAAGAAGGATACCCGTGACCTCTAGCTAGCATCCTATATGTTTGCACACGTTAGCTAATAATAAGGACACTCCAATATCACCATAAAGGATCAACAAGCTTTTCACATAATAAAGTGAACTTAAAATCTGGGACTTGGTTATGATTTTAAATGTTAGGGCTGGATAATTTTAATAGTTCTTTAATGTATTTTTTCATTTGTTTAATGTTAGATTTCTTATAATATGAACAAAGTAAATTGGAAAAAAAAAACATTTTCAGTATAATATAAAAATTAAGTGTAGTTCAGATGCAGCTCCAAATTTGATTACAAAATAATCGAAATAGAGTATGCATAAAGAGAAAGGGTACAATTTATGTCAAAAGATAAGTAAACGAAATAAACACGACTTTTTTTTTTAATCATGGGGATGTGAGTGTTTTGTAGAGCTCGAACTTGAGTCATTTTCAATTATGGGAATCTGATATCCATCAGGGTAATCCACATATGTCAATACTGTCTTTTGTCACACATATAAGAACTATGATATGTTGGTAGAGTTTGTTTATCCTCTCTTATCACAAGAACATTGAGTTTGGGTGTGAGATTCAGATATATTGACACAGTCCATCTTTGCTATAAAATTTAGACACAACTATAAAATTCAAACTAAAGTGAAACCTAGAAACATTTGTTAATCATCTCTACCTGTGCCTGGAGTAAAACATCAAAATTAAAGGAGAAACTGATCTTCCAATAATCCCAGTGACAACTCGTAACAAATTGTCCCTGCCACACCAAGCATTATGTCAGGGTTAGCTTGCACCGACTCATCGATCAAGTCTTTTCCTAACTAGAGTCTGTCCTCTACACAAACCAATTTAGCTCAACATGCCTCGAGATATCAATGGATCTCATCAATTACAATAACAGAAGCTGAGTACAGCAGATGGCATTGGAACATTCGAAAATGAGATCAAGTGAAACCAACATGCTGATACATGATACTTAAATTGGTGTGGAATGAATCCGCTAGGCTTGTGAAGTACTTCGCTTTTGGTAAAAATGAAATACTAATAAGTAAATGCAGTAATGTAAATGAATCGAGATTTGTTTATGCAAATTCGAAGGAATTCATTATAAGACCATTTCTTCGTTTTCGGAAGATTATCCAGACATTGAAGATATAACAAATTGTACAATTCCATTTCTGGTGGGTTCAACTTCACTCGGCCGAAACTCCTAGTTTACAACTTAATTTTTAGCTTTAGAGGATTAGTTGAGCCTCTACATAAAAATCCGACATAACTCAAAATTAATAATTTTATTCTTGATCGAAATTACCAATACTGATCGAAATAGGAAGCCATTAAAATATATTTTCAAATTTCATCAATTTATCACGTAAAGGTAAAGTGCTTGCTCAAAAAAAGTAAACATGAAATGTAATTAATAGAAAATTTATATGCAAATAGCATTACGCTTATGTATTACGTCTTGGCTATCTCATATGCATACCCAATATAGTAGATTATTGGCTCAAATTTAATATTACATTGGTCCCACATAAAAAAAATTGAAAAGTGGATAAATCTGGACCATTGATCCAACATTTGGAATAATATCACATGATGTAGCCAATAATAATTGATGATGATGATAGCTATTATTATTTAGGGTATAAGCCCGACACCCACAACATTCACCTTCTTTAACACTTCACCCCTAACATTTCAAAACGTGCACTTAACTGGCTGAATAATTTTAAGTGGTGCAAGCAAAACAATATTCGAGAACAATGTTCTCGAATATTCTGGCAGTAAATTCCTTCACGAACGTCGTACATGCCACTGTTGATGGTATGCAAGTCTTTTCATGTATTTTATGTAGGAATTTTACTAATATACGCATAAGAAATTACATGAAAAAGAATTTTACGAATATACCTACTATCAAGAAATGTTACAAATATTTTAATTATTATATATGAGATCATTTTATAATTTACCCAATGTACAATAATAATTTTAGGATTAAAAACATGTATCATCTTTACAAAAAGTTATAATTAAAAAGTAATGATTCAACATGGTGTTTCGATTAGTCCATTAGAAGAAGAAAAAAATCGATTCTCCGTATTATAGATTTGATTATTTGAAGAAGTAGGAACAATGTTTCACACAATTAACCTAATACACTTCAAAAAGGTGACAATTTCACAAAGCCCAACAACATAAAATATGATTAGTCGATTATTGTGACTACTTAATCATTTCATATTTGTCTCAAAGTACCAAATTAAAATCATCTTTTTTGACTAAGTGCGAGTTCCACCTGTATAAATAATTTATAGGCTATGTAATTCTTGTCCTCTACTCCTCTCACCTGATATAAATTCCATAGAACTATTTGGCTGCCATGAATTAAGAATTTCATAATTCAATCTCATCTTTAAAACGTAGGAAAAAAAGTTAGTGTAAAATTATTATAACTGTAGCAAGATGGAAACTTACCTTTAATTATGAGTATGAAATAAGGATCTTACAGGACCGAACGGGAGTGATTCCCGACCAGTTCCAACCTGATATCGGTGCATTCTAAATAGGAACTGTATCTATCTGGTTTCTAACCGGACATCGATCCGGAAACTAGATCGACGCAATCATGCCCGGTTTTGGGTTGGACCAGTTCCAACTAAGTTAGTTTTTAATTTTTTTTTTTCAAATTTAATAAAGGAGCATTAGGCGCATAGCATCTGCCTGAAAGAATTCTAGGAAAGTTTGTGGGATCTATGGTGCCATCAATGGCCATATAATTCGACATTTTCTCTCATTTATAATAATTTGACTTTTAATTTATTAACTTCAAATTTCCAATAAATACTTCATTGATAATTGTTTAAATAAATTTTACAACAAATACTTAATCAGTAATTGTTTAAATAAGAGTTACAACAATTGAAATTCAAAAGATTAATATGCCCATCATAATTGATGAGGATGGTCTTCGCGCATTCTTCTTCTTCTTAATCATAATGATGACCTTCAAATTCATTTATTGCTCAATCTTTTTCTGTTCTTACATCCGGCTTCAAACTCATCATTGAATAATGTAAGCATGCATAATAAATCAACAACCATATTAATTTCGTAATGTCCAATGATATGTTCACATGTTGAGAAGCGAACATGTATATAGCCATTGTTGCTAAGACGAAGTATTGTCTTGATTCGTCTTCCACCATTGCAATACGCCAAACTTTTCTTTTATTCTGAATCTTGACCCATGTAGAATTATAACTCATTCGACGTGCTAGAAGCCACTCGTTTTCCTTATGATTTTTTCCTGCCGAGACTCCTTAGCAAATTTATTCCTCCGCTTCGAATGACCCATGCCTTCTTCTTCCACATCTCTTTATTGCAATTCCCCTTTTACATGTTTATTATAATACAATTGAAACATATTTTGAAGATGATGCATTATTGATTTATTTTGATCGCCAACATCATTCTCCAAAAATTGTGAATAATACTTCAAAAATATTTTCAAATGACCCTAATAAATGATTAGGATATAATAATGTTGCCATACACGCATGTGTAATATTTGTTCCCAATTTTTTATTATTATTTACTATCTAAGAAAAACTTGCAAATTTTCATAATCTCTAAATTGTAAAAATTTACAAAATATGTAAAATATTAATGGAAGAAAATAAATAGAAGTAGAACAAGAATCACCGAAAAAGGTTTGGTAGCTTCTTTAAAGTAGCTTACAATGAGACACAAATACTAATATAAACCAATCACAATCATTCGAAATTACGTTTCATCAGTCTCAGACATTTGATAAAAATTATAAAATAGAGTGATGATATCTTTGTAAGATAAAATAACATTTAATGTGGTATATCGGAAATCCAACGAGCTCTGTTGATATTAGAAAACAATATGCTTAACACTATTAGATATATATGTTTGTTTCCAGTCATGCTTAATGCATTACTAGTAATCAATTTACACAATATGTCATGTTTTCAATAATAAATGATTTAGAATATTCATAACCAACTTTTGCTATCAAATTAATAATACATGAAAATATACACCATCAAACATTGATTTTAAAAAAAAATTAATAATGCATCACTGTGTTGTCTAGGAATTTACATAAATCCAATGACAAATAACAACAATAAATAAAAGTATTTTAACATTCATCCCATTTCTATATTCAACAAATATTTCTATGCTTTTTCGCAAATTATGTCTAGAATATGCTTAAAAACAAGTTGCATGCCCAAGATAATTCAAAAAATTCATCATATTCACCTTGTAAAATGGAAATTCACGTCTAATCACATATCAAACTAATAACCTACAATTAATTGTTGATGTTAATATAGATTGTGTCAATCTAATTTTTACTTTACAATTTTCAAAAACTAAAAAAATTTTAAAAATTCAATGTGGTCGTGCCGCACAATGTTTCAAAAACAAAATCGGTTGTGCCGATACTATACGACACTCATTAGAGTGCCTTGGTCGACATGCACGTTTTGTCATCTCGAACTGCTATTTATCTCTATCGGTTAGCTTGTCGATCAACTCGTCTTTGCTGCGTTTTTTTTTGCTTCTATCGTTTCATGGAATTGTACTATTTAAATGATAAGGTCCTCAAGACTCGTCATCTTTCGCTTGTGCTTCAGATAGCTCTTGAAGTCCTTCCAAGATGACGGTAATTTTTCAATCATCATCGCCACTTGGAGGGCATCATTTAGCCCCATACCTTTGGCAGCAAGTTCATGATATATCAGCTGCAGCTCTTCGCACTGCTCAACAATGCTCTTGCCATCTACCACTCGATAGTCATGGAATTGACCGGCTACAAATTTCTTTGCGCCTGCATCGTCAACTTTGTATTTCATTTCTAACGATTCCCAAAGATCCTTCGCAGTTTCTTTGGGGGGATACACATTGAAAAGTGCATCAAGAGAATTTAGTACAAAGTTACGACAGAGGTAGTCGGCACTCAGCCACGATTCGACTATTACAGCAGATTGAGGATCCTCTTTATCCTCCACTGGCTTCTTCTCTTTGAGAAACATGGTCAAGTTCAAGGTGGTCAAGAAGAACATCATCTTCTGCTGCCAACGCTTAAAGTCGGAACCTTTGAACTTTTCCGGTTTCTCAAATTGAGAGAACGACATTGGGTTTCTCAGAACTGGCATAACAAACTCAGCGCCGCTAGCTTTGATAACTGGAATCTCAGTATTCTCAGCAACTCGGTTTGGAATCTGGTCAGCCATAAGCTAAAAACAGAATACAAACGATACAACACAAACACTATGAAACTAGTTTTTAAAAACGAACAGAATAAATTTTTGATAGTGAACAAACAGTGATTGTTTGAAAATTCAACAATTCTATTTTTGAAAAACCGATTATGTTCCAAAACAAAAAACAAAATTTGAGTTTACGATTGTTGTATATTGTTTATTTAAATAGATAGATTGAATCAGTTTAACAATCGTTGATATAAGTTACATTGAAATACAGGAAAACAGTAGAACATATAGTAACCGTTTATAAACTGTAAAGAAAACACAGCAAGAATCTGGAAATGTTTGTGGACGATGCCACAACAAGCAGTGTGCCCGTAAACTCAAATTAACCCGCCTTAGCTTCTGGCTTCCGGGACAAGTGAGTTCCAAGGTACAACGTCCAATCACCTCTGTTCAGATTGAAGCAGAACTCTGAGCAGACTACTTCGAACACTAGTAGTGTGCAGCACTCTCAAACAGTATGCAATGTATGAATGAAGAATGATTTCTGATTTTTGGATGATGAAAACATAAGACTAGAGCAGCTTATATAGCTGAGCAACAAACCTCTCCAAAGGTCTTAGGAATTAGTGTAATGTTTAGTGGGGTAGATGAAAAGTCTCAACACTTAACATCAGATTAATATGGATTTAAGTCTCACACTTAAATCTGACATCAATTCTACAGGTAGGTGAAAAGTCTCAAACTTAATATTCAGCAGAATATGAAAAGTTATTTCAGAAATCCGAATAGTAAAAAGATAGGGCTGCCTTCGCGGCGCGGCGAGGCGAGTCGAGACGGGCGGACGAATTGACGACGCGCGAGAGGCACCAATCTTTTCTACTTAACTACAATCTATTGATTTGTATCTCATTATAAACAAACCATAAGTGTCTCAAATTTTCAATGTGTGATTTATTAAGCTTAATTGACTATTCATAATTAAACTTACCATAATTTTGTTCTCATTAACAAAATTAATAATAATAATTGAGCTTTTAACAATTAAACCCAATTATTCTTTTATTAATCCCAACATGAATAACATTTCGTCCCTCATCTTTTTCTAAAACATATATATATATATATATATATATATATATATATATATATATATCGGACATCGATTATTGTCCTTGAATGCAAACTGATCATATCGGACACCATGATTGACCACATCAAAATAACCGATACCATACACGATTCTAATAACCTTTTCTTTATTTTTATTATGAATTGATACTCTATTTATAAAGTGACAAATTTCTCAATATTTATTACTCGTATTTAAAGATGATTGGATATGACATCATCTCTAGATTTAGAAAAAATATATATACATTATAAAATTTGGATGTAGCTATAATTCAAAACTTTAGAAGATGTTCTTTCTCTTTGAAAGGAAAGTAATAATACATATTTATTATGTAAAAAATTAATTTGATAAGTCTGAATTTGCCATTATGTTCTTGCGTGCGCACTCATGCATACATTGGTGCGGAGTTTGAGCCACTCGAGCAATAATTCCCGCATTTGCCGACTTCCTTTCTTCACCTCCTTAACTTTTTTGTGCACACAATAATAACACATTAATTCACACTCTCATTAAAAGCTAGCGTAACATATTTCCATTTCGGTTTACGAATTTGTTTTTGTGTACCGCTCATTCCAATTTGAAATCCTTTCTTCGATTTTGATCCATTTCCCTTTTTTATTGAAAGAAAAGGGAAAAAGAGAGATTGTGGTGAAGCAAAAGCTACTGAAAAAGGGTCTTTTTCTCTGTGTTCTTGTTTTATTTCTTTTTTGCAGATTCAAATTTCCTGTCGGAAAGTTGCGGGGGTCAACTTTCTGTTCCTCAAATCAGGGATCGTTTGTATCCAACAGTTGTCGTTTTGTTAATCTTCCACCAACTGTTCATATTTTTGGTGTCTTTATTTGGCATGGGATTTTGTAAGATTCGAATTGGAGTTTTATGAAGAACCCGTCATTCACTGACCTGTTTTGCAGAGAATTCTACACCCAATTTTCTTTTAAAATTTGTCTAGGCTATTTTATCTCTGTCTTACTATTTTTTAGTGTTTCGTTACATCTTAGATATGAAGGCTCATACTGTTTCCATTTTCTTATGATTCATTGTTAGATTTCTGGTTTTTTGGAATCTCGGAATCCCCAAGCAGCCCGTTTTGGTAACAAGCGCTTTCATATGAGAATGTTCCGTTAATCCACTCCAATTATTTATCTGTTCGTAGTGTTTATTTTTTGTAAAAAATTGTGTTTTTGCCTAGCTTTGATATTGATTATTGAATCTGGAAAATGGGTTGTGCTTCGTCCAAAGAAAAAGTATGCCGGAATTGCAACGCGCACTTTTCGCCCGAAAGGCGGAGCTACTCGGGGCCGTCGCGCCGCCATTCTCAAAGGACGGGGGATAGCCACCATGTGGTGGCTCTTACTTCGTCCACATTGGGTTCTTTGAGGCTTGATCCATTGATTAAGAAACATATTATCGAAGACAATAGCAAGAACAAGGTTTATTTGGATCAGAATCACGGTATTGATGATGACAAGGCGCTGTCTGAAAGTGGGGGAATTGATAAAGAGAATGCAACCAGGGAGGAATTTGAAACGGGGATGATTGAGGCCAAGACATGGTCTAAAATGATCGATGAGAAAATCCCGAAAATCGCCCCTAGAACTCCGATTAGAACCCCTCCTGGTGAGCCGGAGATGATCAATGCTTGGGAAATGATGGAGGGTCTTGAGGACAACAGTCCTCTTAGGTCCGCTAATAAATTTCGTAGCTTTTCATTTCACCTTCCATTTGATCCTAGTTTATCTTTGATTTATGATCAACCAACTCAAAAAGTGAAGGAGAGTGGCGATACTTCGTGTAAGCCAATGTGGTTAGATTTGGCTGATAGTGATTCCAATTCGAATTCAAATGATACTTCAATAGTATCTGAATTTGATCCTGAAGTGATTGCTTCGTTTAGAAGGGCACTAGAAGAGCAGCTCCCACCTGACAATCCATTTTACCTCAATCCATTGGGTTGTGCATTGGAAGCATCAGATGAGAAGAATGCAAATAGAGCTGGCTCGGGTAACAAGGTCGTGCAATGTGGTAAAGACAAGGCGATTGTGTATTTTACGAGCCTAAGAGGCGTGCGAAAGACATATGAGGATTGTTGTCATGTTCGAATGATTTTAAAGGGTTTAGGCGTCAAGATTGATGAGAGAGACGTATCCATGGATTCAGGGTTCAAGGAGGAGTTGAAAGTATTGCTAGGGGACAGTTATGGTGGCAGTGGCCTGCCAAGAATTTTCGTCGGCACAAATTATATTGGTGGGGCTGAGGAGATACAGCAGTTGAACGAGGAGGGAAAGCTCGAAAAGATACTTGAAAGTTGTGATATTGTAGATGATAGAGGTGCGGGAGGTAATGGAAGAGGTAATGTTTGTGAAGCGTGTGGAGATGTAAGATTTGTGCCGTGTGAGATGTGTTCGGGGAGCTGTAAGATATACTACGAGGGCGATTACGATGACGAAGAAGAAGACGACGACGATGGGAACGAGCATGAATGTGGTTTTCACAAATGTCCTGATTGCAATGAAAACGGGCTTGTGAGGTGTCCGATTTGTTGTGATTGAGTTTTACTTGTTTTGAAAACTATATATTTGTTCCATTTTTGGAGTTGTTTCTTGTATAGAATTGTTGGTGGTTTGCTGAGGAATGTGTGTAAGAAAAAGAAGGGGAAATGTTGAGCCATGTATACTTTGTTTTCTTCAAGGAAAAACTTCGTTAAAAACCTAAACCGTTGCGTGTTTGTATCATGAGAGAAACTATAATTGATCTGTTTATCTGCTTTTCAAATCAAAAAAGCAGATTTTGAGTGTTTTATTTCATTGTTTCTCATGTTTGTCATCTTGTGGAGAAAGTAAATGTTAGATTTTGGTCTTGATTGTCATATTTTTTATTGCATTGTAGGTACTCTTTTAACAGCCTGGTTTGTTAATCTTCTTGTTGTATTTCGTTATATTTCGTCTTTGTAATGTTGTTTTATGTTGTTTCCTTTTGTTTTTCTTTTGATAAATACTTATTGTACTATATGAATAAAATTTTCTTACAAAAAAAAAATCGTTGTTTCTTTAAAAATAAATAAGTATATGTCATGTGATATTTTTCATTGCTTTTAAATTATGTGGTGGTAATTTTATAATAATTTGAAGTTCATTAAACTGTTTTTTATTTTTTATTTTTAGTAGCAAATACTCATGTTTTTGCTTAAAATCAACTTTTTTTTCAATTTTAAGCAGAACTAACATAAAAGTAAATTGAATAATCAATTGCAAACACACCTTAAATATGCTTAACTTTTTTTATTTTAAAATACTTTATTTCATTCTCTTATCAAATTTTATAATGAGAAATTACTCAAAATCTATTAGTAATTAAGTCAGCAACTAATTTGATAAATGATTAATTACTTAACTAATTGATTAATATAGAAGTAAACGTGATAGTTAAAGGGGGGTTATATTTTTTTACGAATAACTATAGGTTTTTATACCGGTGTATGGGAGGGAATTTTTGATGCTGCTCGGCAGTATCATGGGTGCATCAACCATTAATTTGAGCTCAAGATCCCAATTTGTGATTACAGTTACTATATTTATAGACTTAATTTCAGAACAATTAGGAGATATGACCCTCTTATATGGTATGTGGTCCATCTGTTTCTTGATAATAACTGGAAAAATATATTAGAAGTGTATTTATTTCATTTATGAGAGGTACAAGGAATCAATTATGCAAGTGGAACAACAATCGTCCGTAACTCGAGATGGGGATCGGTTGAGAATGTCAAACTCAATAAGATAAAGAGTAAATGATTTTAAAGAAATATCTAACATATTGAAGAAAGCCGTGATGAAGTTATTTGCTAGCACGTCAAAGTTCAAGAAAGAGAGAGGAGTGGACAACATGAATATAAGACTTAGTTTGTGCATGTATTTTAAATCATTTTTAGGTCGGTTTTAATCGTTTGTGGATATATTTTATATCAATACTCTTCATATTAATTATTGGCATATATTATGATGCTATATCTTTTTTTTTAATGACCGGAGACCTACAACCACTATCTTTTTTGGGTGCATACTGGATAAACTCTCCAAACCTGTAAACCACGCCAATTAGGTAAATCGCACTAGACAGACCCAGTACGACATGTAAGAAATATAAACAGTAATAGTTCTAAGACGATTAGATTCTTCAAATCCCAAGTCTAATAATTGTTGACATAGCCTTCGAAACCAAGCTCTTGGAGCTTGTTTAAGACCATAGAGAGATTTATGGAGATGACACACAAAATTTGGTTGGCTTTCATCAATGAAGCCTTGGGGCTGCTCCATGTATACTTCTTCATCAAGAATGCCATGTAAAAACGCATTGGATACATCCAATTGTTTTATAGGCCAATTAAATTGAACAGCGACCGATAAAACCAATCTAACTGTAGTTGGTTTTATTACTGGAGAAAAGGTATCAAAGTAATCAATTCCAGATTTTTGATCAAAACCCTTTGCCACAAGTCTGGCTTTATAGCGTTCGATGCTACCATCCGGACATCTTTTAATTTTGAATACCCATTTATTCCTGACTATATGTTTGTTGTGTGGCCGTGGACAGAGAGACCATGTCCCATTTTCCATCAAAGCATCAAATTCACATCCCATAGCTTGCCTCCACTCGGGTTTCATTATTGCTTGTGTATAGCAAGTTGGCTCAGGTTCTATTAAAATACTAGTTAAGCAATGAAAAGGATGACAAGTGGAATAAAATATTTTGAATTCAGAGAAATTCTTTGGTCTTGAATTCCCTGTTTTGGATCGAGTAATAATGGTATTTTCTGGAGGAGTGGATTGTGTTTGTGGAGGTTCTGTTATGGGTTGTTCAAGTGTAGGTTGTGGTTCTGTATGGAGATTGGCTGTATTCTCAGATAAGGGTGAGAAGTCAGGATCAATTAGGGTGATATCATGTTGAATTTCAAGTGTGTCAGTTTGTTCATTAGCAACATTGAACTTTGAAATCCAGTTAGTGGAATGGAATGGGAGATAGGAGACAAACCTGTCGACATCCTGCTGTCATGGTCTGATGAAATGCGGCTGTTATCCTTAACTGGAAAAGAGTTTTCATAAAAAACGACATGCCTTGAAATATATAGTCTACCTGAGTCCAAATCTAAACATCGATATCCTTTTTGTTGACTTGCGTACCCAAGAAAGAGACATTGTTTGCTTCTAAAGGCCAGTTTGTTGTTCTCATAGGGTCGGAGATATGGAAAACATGAACATCCAAATGTTCTGAGTGAAGTATATGATGGCATTATTTTATGGAGCATAAAATAAGGAGATAAATTTTTGAGAACTTTTGTTGGAAGCTGGTTTATTAAAAAAACCGCTGTAATGAAAGCATCTGTCCAATATTTATTTAGAAGTTGTGCTTTAGCTAACAATGTCAAGCCCATTTCTTGAATGTGACGATGTTTTCTCTCAGCGATTCCATTTTGCTGTGAGGTGTATGGACATGTTAGTCGATGATATATCCCATGGTTTGTTAAAAAAGATTTAAAATCATTGGAAATGTATTCTCCTCCATTGTCAGATTGTAGTTGTTGAATTTTAGAGGAGAATAAATTTTCCACAATAGCTTTATATTGTTGAAAGATAATGAATACATCAGACTTAAAGCGCATGGGATACATCCATGTAAAACGACTAAAGTCATCAACAAAAATGACATAATATCGATAACCACTAAATGAAGTTTCTGGAGACACCCATACATCAGTATGAATAAGTTGTAGAGGTTTGATTGAAACTCGGGTAGAATCAACAAAAGATAATTTAGTAGCTTTTCCTAATTGACAAGAGTTACAAAACTCTAATTTATTTGAGGACTCTGAGAGAGGCAAATAGTTGCGCAAAACATCTAAGGTTGACTTGGCAGGGTGCCCAAGGCGATCATGCCAATGGTCCAAGGATGTTTTTATTCCTAACTTGGCAGTAAAACACCGCATTTTATTTGTGGAGCTCTTGTGGCCAGTAAAAGGATAAAGCCCATTTTCAACCAGTCCTTGAAGCAAGATGTGACCCGTCTTGTTGTCCTTGACACAAAAATCAGTTCCAGTTAGTATAAAATAACAATTGTTGTCTAGGCATAACTGATTTATGGATAAAAAGATTTGCTGAGGCATGAGGGCAATGAAGAATGTTATTGAATTTAAAGGAACTGTGATCAAATGTGAGTGTTGTATTGCCAGTATTTTTAATAATTAAACCTGAGCCATTGCCAACTTGGACAGTATCATCGCCATCATAGGAGGCTTGGTTTGTTAAATTTGCTGCATTGGCAGTAATATGAGCATTGGCACCGCTATCTGCATACCCGACATTCTGATCATAGGAGTTATTTGCTTCAATAGCCATAGCAGCAAGATCAGTGGGTGGCAAGCGTCCCTGAAAGGAGAAATCAAAGCGATGATAACAATCAAGAGCAACATGTCCTTTCTTACCACATATTTGACAAGTTGGCCTGTCATTTATTTGTAGATTGGTATGTGGTGGAAGAGGAACTGAATTGGGTTTGTTTGACGATTGTGGCCGTTGATGTGTGGTCTGCTGTCTCATTTTCCTTTGGAATAAAGGTGACTTCCCTTTTCGGTTTGCTGCAAAAGCATAATGTTGTTCAGGTATGGAGTTTTGTTGTGCTTCAATGAGAGTTGCAAAGCTTAGAAGTTCAGCTTGGAAGTCATCGAAGGAAAGGTCTTTGTCACGGCATGCAAAGTTGAATGTGGTGATAAAAGAATTGAATGTTGGCCGAAGTCCTCCTAGGAGAAAGCTAATAAGATCTTGATCATCTGTAACTTTTCCAACAGTTGCAAGTTGATCTATAAGATTCTTGGCTTCCTCCATAAAATCACCACAAGACCGATTGCCTTGAGTAATAGTTTGAAGTTGTCTTTCTAAAAGAGCAATCCTCGATCGAGAAGCAGAGGAGAATCTGGTGTGAAGTGCATCCCATACTTGTTTGGAAGTTTTAAGTCCATAGACAGAAGAAACAAGCTTCTCGGTAATGGACGCAAATAGCCAGCTTAGAACACATGTGTCCTTCTTTGACCACACTATGTAGGCTGGGTTGATGTTTCCATCTGCAAGAGTTTTGGTTGGGGGAGATACATCCCCTTCCACAAGATCAGCAAGATCATGACTCCTTAGAAACACCAAGAATTGTACACTCCATGGCAGATAGTTGGGACCAACTAATTTTTGGGACACAGGCTGTGCATTAGCTTGGATAATGGGTTGAGGAAGTGAGGTAGTGGAAGTCATTGTGATAAATGCGGAAGCAAGATCTGAGTTAGGCGTGTGCCTTTGTACTGGCTGATACCATGTAAGAAATATAAACAGTAATAGTTCTAAGACGATGATATTTGAAGGATTGGCTTCAATGCCATTTGTATGTTGTTTCTTTGTATTTATAGAAATTTACATGTAACTGAATTACAGAAAACTAAGGGATACTAAATAACAAATATTATTCAAACGTTTGAATTAAAACAGAATGTGGAAAATCTGGAGAAGGATCATTGGTTGAACAGCTGGAGATCTTTGAATTATTCTCTGATTCTGTTAACTCTGATTTCCTTAACTGATCACGTGTTATAGGATCTGATTTCCTTAACTGATCACACGATGCTCTAACACGACAGACTCGATCGAACTCGTGACTAAAGACCTCAATATTCATTTACTTCACCAACTCGACCATCCCATCAAAGAATATGCTATAATCTTTTTCATCCTATGGAACGACATCTCCAACCATATGAAGAGGAGAAGTCTCGATGTAGAAGATTATTTATGGAATTGAAAACTGAAATGGGTCAGTAGGATATTGATTAATATTAAATACAATGTGCAAGTAACGTATGCCATTGAACGCTGGAATTTATGGGAAACGAGATGCTAGTATATGGACACAAATCCTAATAATAGATATAATAATCCAGAATTGATTTGGGTATATGTGGTCATTATATTTTTGTGGATCCCACATATCCAAATCAATTCTTGGCTTTTGGATCTAGCATTGAGGGGCTCATTACGCCTAATCTACGATGCACGGACAGTCGGACACTGACACGACACGATACAGACACAACAACACGATTTTTAAAATTTTCATGATACGACACGACTGAGACACCCCTGCATATTTTAGAGTTTCATATATATTCCACACGTATTATATTACAAAATGCTAAAATTCACATTTTTAAATATCTAAAATCATGTAAAAGCAACAAAAATATTCTTACAACTTCAAGAAGCATATAAATAAATACTTCACTGAAATCATCATAGTATCATTCATACTAACACTCAAATACATATATATTGCTTCAATTAACATAAAATTTATCAAGCACGTCCAAATAAAAGATAACACCAATTTTTTTTTTATTAAATTCAAAAAAATATATAAATAAATGTATGTCACGAAAATAATCATGGTATCACACAGTCTAACACCAAATGTATATTATTTCAATTAACATAAAGTTTAACTAACACGCTCAAATTTCATTTTAGCCACAACCTTTTTAAAATTGTACAATTAGCACCCAAAAGCGTCCTTTTTATAGTCGGATACGCTCATCGATCATATCCGACAAGGCTGTCTGATTTTGAGGGGAGTATCCGACACGGATGTTCGATTTAATTTTTAAAAAAAATTAAGGACATGCCACATTATGTGTCCGATGAGTGTCAGTGTTCTAGAAGCGCCCGATACTGCACCGAATGATTTTTAGGAGTATTCGTACAACATAGCCCCTAATGCACTGCATTAATAATTGGACACACCTAATAAGTTGAACCAAATAAGATTTTAGTGATTGCCATATTTACATATTCAATACAAGAGATTTAAAATCTTCAAGTTTTAAATAAATAGACGAAGTCTGTGGAATTTTGAATATATTTAATCAAATCCAACAACTTATACCCTTATATTATTCAAAAAAAAAAAATAGTTTTGATATCAGATTATTTTACATATAGATCAGTTGGAGCAGGAAATAAAATTTATAAAAAAAAAAATCAAATTTATTTTTACAATTTTATATTTTTCCTAATATTGTTATGGAGAAAATGATTAGTTAATGCCCAGTAACACAGAAATGAAGTTATTGAGGTGTTAATGCCTCAAATTCAAACTTATAAAATAAGGACTATGTTTCCGCAATTTATACACTTATTTTTCTTGCAATCCAACATCAGCCGGACTTTATCGGTAACGATGCTAACATTCAGGTATGCATTTGATTCACATTATATGGTTATTAACGCTTAATTACTATTGGTTTTAACCATTTTATCCTATAAAAAAAATAGACTTCCATCGAGTTTTACGAAAATCAGTCACGCTAATCCTTTTTTTATATAATATTGTTAGAATCAAGTGTTTACCACTAGACAAAAACTATAGTTGTTAGCCGAGACACATTTCTGATATAGTGGCATCGTAAAACCTATAGTAAGTGACATGTGAACATAAAGTGTTTGCATTATCTGAGTCTCAGTGTGTCATGCTTGTTATATATAAACGACGAGTAGCACTTCGCTATGAGCCCGCAAATAATAATTTTAGATTGCGACTATTGTAATAATTGCATGAAAGTTTTCTAACAATACCTTCATCCCTTGATTGCTATCTAGTTTTTTGTTTATAGATCCTAAAGTTCATACGTGGTGATATTAAATATCATTATTGGAATCCGTAGCCGTGAGTCACTTTACACGCAATTCAACTTGATGCAACATTAATTCAAGATTTAGTACATTTTTTTCTCTCTCTCGTAAGATGTATTAAAGCCCAGCTATACATCCAACTAACTCCAAGGGATTTGAGTAAATGAACAATCAATCCCGACTACACAATCATAGTTGTCCATCATTCATGTTTAAATGTAACGTTCAAAAAAGCACGAAGTGTGACGAAGCATCACGATCAAGGTTCAAGCTTTTTATAAGCATAAGGGTGAAAAATGGTTTTAGTTTTTACCTAGGAGGTACCGAGACTGACAAGAAACATGGACATGGCGATACGGATTTCCAAAATTTTCAGGATACGACACGGACGCCTGTGATACACCTTAATATTTTTATATATATTATATATCTACTATATTATAAAATACTAAAATTCTAAAACCAAGTAAAAGCAACAAAAAAAAACTCTTATCGAATTCAAGAAGCGTATAAATAAATGCATGTCAATGAAATCATCATAGTACCACACATGTTAATACCATATACATATTAATTAACATAAAGTTTAACAAGCAAGTCCATATAAAAGATAATACCAAATCTTTCCAAACGTTAGCATAATAGTTTTATGCATCCAAAGCTCATTAGTGATACATCATCATCTATAAATATATCGTTCCAGTCTCTGAGAGAAATAGACCAAATACACACATTAATCACATATTTCTCGTATTAGGAACGCTGACATCAAACTAGCACTGTTGTTGAGCTTGTATTTCTGGTCAGATTGTTTGGATTCGAGAGATCATCGTTTTCAAATTCTCATAATATAACGATAATATCTTTTGCATGTTATATTAATCTAGTGCAATCGATCGTCACTGAATTTAGATTTGATAAAAGTTTTTAAAGTTATATTTCCACTATATTTGTATCTGACATCGGTTACGAACCAAATAAGAGGGGTCTCCAATTCTCAATCGACAGTTAAGCCACATAGGAATATTTAAAACAATGTAAAACTTCGTGTGCCAAATTTGTGGGCTATTCGTATTTCATCAATAATCACCTAATTATTTCAATAAAAGACAGGCTGTTTTTTCAATGTGGATATAAATTTATGGACTAGAGTCTTTGAGCCTACACAAGCAGTACTTTAAATAATATTTTCGAATTAATTAATTACTATATGTTGGGATTGTGTTTGCCCGACAAATTCTTCTATGATTCATAAATAAAGATGCAGTCATCTATCGTTTATTGGCTTAACAGCCTCATCCATTGACATCAATAGGATGTAGCCATTCATGTCCATATGTCGCTTCGTACGAGGCTTTGTGCTGCCACTATAAAGATATAAATTTACACATCTGCTAACTTTTATCATAATGATAAGCGTTTGATCATTCATTACATATTCGTATTCTTTTTATAAATGACCAATTATTGAGGAAATCATAAATTTATCCAGGAAATTTATATGGAGAACAATTATTATATTGGAGAAAAATTATTCTGTTCAAATGTGCACTTGTAAATATTTGAGTAGAGCGCTAAATTTTTGGTCAAATTTTGATTTAAGATATTTTGATGGATAAAATTTAATTTCTTTTCATTTTTAAAGAAATTTATTAGAATGTAATTATTCTTTTTGGTGGGATGAGGAGCAGCATAATATTCGTAATTTTTTGTGATAGTTTATAATTATTTTATGGTAAATTATTAAAATTGTATGGATAATTTGTTTTGAAGTTAAGTCAATTTATATATAAATAATTTAGCAAGTATATTAAAAACTTTTGTAATTTATTATGCGGGATTAGGTTTTTGTAATTTTTCTTGTGAGCTAGAAGTACGTAGTATGCTGGTTTGAAGATGACTACACCAAGAAACCAACATGTCACTATCGATATGAGTCTTTATTAAAAGTTTGATTAATATATATATATATATATATATATATATATATATATATATATATATATATATATATATATATATATATATAGACCCAACCAGGGTAACCAGGTCAACGATTCAATGGGTCGAACTCGTAACCGGTCCATCTATAGGTTGGTTGGTTAAGGATCATAATTTTGCTAACCTGTGAACCGTCGGTTCCGACGGTTCAAGGATTTATTTTAATTTTTTTACATTTTTAAATTTAAAATATATGTTAAGGTGTATATTTGAACTCATGATCTCCGACTTGAATAATTAGCTTCAATCACTAAGTTATAAGAGCCATGGTGATCTAAATATAATGTTATAATTTATACAGATTAACCAAACAAATATATCTTACACATTTTGATAATCTGAGCTTGAATTTATTTCACGTTATTTTATTTTTAATCCATTGATGAAAACACATTCAAATACTTTTTAAACTTTATTTCAAATTTTAATAATATATTTAATTTTTTTTAAAAAAATAAGGGTCAAATCGTAATCGTTGGTTAACCATAATCGTAACCGGCGGTTCATGAACCGTAAACGAAATCGTCAATGAAGGTTAATGTTATGGGTCGAGATTTTTTGAACCGTCTAACCGGTGGTTCTAAACCGTGGTCAGATCTAATCCATACCATGTCCGATCCTGCTATTTATTTGCAATAATGTGTGTAATTTGACTAATACTTTTCCATCAAGAAATTTGTTGAAGTGTAAGAACGATTGAAGCGTGATGTTTGAGCTTTTATACAACTTAAATATTAGAGTTGTAGTGTTACCATCAACTATAGTTTTTGGTAACGTGACAAGCATTTGATCCCACAACTGATATTAGAGTCAAGATCAAGTGTTCGATTCTCATGAGTTGCAAGATAGTGTAATTATTGGGAGAAAGATTATTGAAGTATAATGATTCTCCTGGTTGGAGAGTGATCAAACGTGATGCTTGAGCTGCTATATGATTTAGATATTAGAGTTGTACTTTTATCACAAACTATAGTTTTTGATAAAACGACAAGCTATTAATGCTACAAAATTTATTCGGTTTAATATATTACAAAAAAGATTGTTATGGTAACCTGACATGAGCATGGCCAACCACCAGACACTGAAAGGAAATGTCACAGTGTTCCATTTTAGGTTCCACCACTTCATCAAATACTGAAATTATTTTTTTAATTAACATAATTAATGCTGCAATAAAATAATCGGCAATTTCTGAAAATATCTCCAAAATAAAATTCGAGTGACAAATTGTTGGCATATATGTAAGTGTGTACGTGTATTGGACTATATTATATAGCGTGATTATTAGCCCAGCGTAGCTTATCCTAGTGAGATCAATAATATCAATTTTTGAGATGGTCTCAATTCGATAACCGTTAGTTACAACACTCCCCTTCCCAATGATTAAAAAAAAAATATAGTATGATTATTGTAAAAGTTTGGACTTACATTACATGTAGCAGAATCCCGGTTTTATTTAGGTTATCAGGTATGTAATTGAGAAGTTTTGGGAGTATAGATACAAATATAAACTTGTGGAGTATAGATACAAATATAAAAATAATAGTATATATTATTGAATATTTATAGTCAAAATTGAGCAAAAATATATTTTATCAAAAAATGAATTGTAGTGGGCATTTATAACCGTAATACAATAATGGCATATCCTTTAGATTAGGAAATGATTGACAAATAAATGGAACTATCCTATTGACATACAATTATATATTTACATTAATATTAGAGATTCTTGCCTATTTATACAGCTTGTAATGGAGGTAAATCAGGAATCCTAGAAGAAAGAGAATCAACTTGGTGATATACATTCCAAAAAGTCAACACTCCCCTCAAGTTGCGTAAATGTCGTTAATGCCTAGCTTGTCAAGACAACTGTTAAAAGTTTGGTTTGACACTGCTTTATTCAAAATATCAGCAAGCTGCTCTTGAGATCTAATATGAGGAACTTCAATTATCTTTGTCTCCAGCTTTTCTTTGATAAAATATCTATCAACCTCAACATGTTTAGTTCGATCATGTTGGATTGGATCATGGACAATGTCACATGCTGTTTTGTTATCACAATATAACTTCATAGGGCTGGCTTTTTTTATATGTAATTCCTGCATCAAATTTATGATCCACAACAACTCACATATAGCCTTAGCCATCCCTCTATATTCAGCCTCCGCACAAGATCTTGCAACTACGTCTTGTTTTTTACTTCGCCAAGTAACTAAGTTATTTCCTACAAATGTAAAGTATCCAGATGTAGAACGCCTATCATCGATTGATCCAGCCCAGTCAGCATCTGTATATCCTTTTACATCCAAACTATCACCTTTTGTGAATAAAATTCCCTTTCCTGGAGATGACTTCAAGTAACACAAGATACGGATGATAGCATTCATATGTTCTTCACTTGGGGAGTGTATAAATTGACTAACAACACTTAGTGCATATGCTAAATCAGGTCGAGTGTGTGCTATATACATTAATCTTCCAAACCAATCTCTGATATCGTTCTTTGTTAACAGGAACTTGGTTTGGGTGGATACTTAATTTTAGATTTTCTTCCATAGGCGTGCTAGCTGGACTACAAGCTGTCATACCAGTTTCTTTTAATAAATCTAAGGCATACTTCCTTTGTGATAGAAAAATACCTTTCTTGATTTCGACACTTCAATTCCAAGGAAATACTTGAATTCTCCAAGTTTCTTCATTTCGAATTCTTGTGTAAGATTTCCCTCAAGCGCTTTTCGTTCTTCATGATAATTTCCAGTCACTATCATATCATCAACATATATAATAAGAATAGTAATTCGTTCCTCATTATGTTTCAAGAAGAGAGTATGATCTGAGTTGCTTTGCTTGTAGCCAAGTAGCCAATGGACTTCATAAAGTTCGCGAACCTCCCAAACCACGCTCTGGGAGATTGCTTAAACCCGTATAGGTTTTTTCAATCTACATGCTTGCTTACGTTCTTTTCTTTGTATATTGCAACCTGGTGGCAATTCCATATATACTTCTTCTTGAAGATCTCCATGCAAAAAAAATCATTATGTACATCAAATTGGTGTAAAGGCCAGTCAAGATTTACTGCTAAAGAGAGTAGAATACGGACGATTTTGGCTACTGGAGCAAATGTCTCCATGTTATCAATTCCGTATGTTTGGGTATATCCCTTGGCAACAAGTCTTGCTTTAAATCGTTCAATGGTTCCATCCACTTTGTATTTAATGGTGAAGACCCACCTACATCCAACAAGTTTCTTTCCTGCAGGTAGGTTAACCACTTCCCAAGTTGAGATCTTTTGAAGTGACCTCATTTCTTCATTAATCGCCTCCTTCCATCTGGGATCTTCCAGAGCTTCTTGCATATCGTTAGGGATAGCTACAACGGATAATTCATTCACAAACGCCACATTTTTTCTTGACAAGTTTTCGTAGGATACATGATTGCTTATGGGATATTTAGATTTGGAGTTGAGAATAGGTTCATATCTAGCTTTGGGTTTCCCTCTATTAACTCGATCGGGTAAAGTTTTAATGTGAGTTTCATATTCAAGAGTTACCTCAGACTCGAGCATGGGTTTGATTTCATAAGACACTTGGTCGATTGGTACATTTGGAGAGGGAGAAGCTGGAGCATCCAGTTGATCATCTTCCAAAGGTTGATCATTAGCATCCTTAGTTCCCACCTCCAAGTCCAAAAGTTGTTGACCACCCGGAATTTCCAAATTACCAACACTTATAAGATCCAGGTTTTCCGAAGGGTTATACAAAGTCTGCGCTTCATCTCTACTCTCTCCCTGAAGTGAAGACTTAGGGATATAATAATACATCTCATCTTCGTGAAAAACTACATCAAGGGCGACATAGATTTTTTGAGAAGGGGGTGGTAACATCTATGGCCTTTTGATGCAAGGCATAACCAACAAACACACAACGAAGATCACGAGGTTCCAGCTTATTTTTGAGGGGCTTGTGAAGGTGTAGAAACGCGACACTCCCAAAAACTTTAGGGGGTAGATTAGGTACAGTAGGGGAACTTACAGCATTATGGAGAGTATGGAGGGGAGTTTGGAATTGTAGAGAACTAGAAGGTACTCTATTGATGAGATAGGTTGCAACAGTGATAGCTTCTCCCCAATAACGTATAGGCATATGAGCCTCAAACAAGGAAGCACGAACAACTTCAAGAAGATGGTGATTCTTTCGCTCTGCTACCCCATTCTGTTGAGGTGAATAAGAGCAAGTCGTATGATGAACAATACCATGTAAATCGAGGTACTGTTTCAAATTTCTATTAATAAACTCTCCACCATTATCCGTTCGAAGAACTTGAATATTCGATTATATTGTGTATTTATCATCTTGTGAAACTGCTGAAACAAATGGCAAACTTCACATTTTGATTTCATTAAACAAACCCAAGTCATGCGAGCGTGATCATTAATAAATGAAACAAACCAACGTGCTCCATTCAAAGAAGGAGTGTTTGCAGGCCCCCATACATCAGAGTGAATAATCATAAAAGGTGCTGAACTTTTATTCATACTAATGGGAAATGAACGCGATGACTTTTAGCCAATGCACAAAAATCACACTTCAAATCTGAAACATTTAATTGAGAAAAATGTTTTGGAAATAACTTCTGTAAATATCCAAAAGATGCATGACCTAAATGCCTGTGCCACAACCAGATTTCTGATTTTTTAAGTTCCCCAATTGTATTCGTGGAAAAACTTGAGCTAATTGATTTGAGCTTGCTGGTATTAGATCAAGGTAGCACAGCTTCCCTCTCCTAGTACCATAACCAATTGTCTTCCGAGTTCGGATGTCCTTAAAAACACAAAGGTTAGGCCCAAAAATAACAATACAATTTAAAGCAATTGTTATTTTAGCTACAAACAATAGATTATGATTAAGGGAAGGAACAATCAGAACAGAATTCAAGTTCAAATCTTTTGTTAGATAGATTGAGCCCTCTCCAACTACCGAAGAAGAAGTCCCATTGGCCGTGGATACTCTATGTTGGTCGGAAGGCTTTATCGACAGAATATGGCTACTATTAAATGGCATGTGATCTGTGGAACCCGAATCAATTATCCATTCACTACGACTAACAAAGGCAGAAGTATGTAGATTCTTACCTGGGGCAGAAGTGTGAAGAGCCTTACCATCGTTCCCAGTAGCGATCAAGGAAGAAATTTCCTCAGTAGGTTTCGTCTTGGTGGAAGGCTCGGCTACTGCAGCGGAAGCATGGTGCTTTGATTTTGAATTTCGCTTATGAGGTGCCTTGGTAGGGTCCCACCATTCAGGATATTCAATCAAGTCATAGCATCGTAATTTGGTGTGTCCATTTTCACCACAGTGCGTACATATACATTCCGACCGATTCTGTGTCCCAGATGATCGACTTTGATCAATAGTATGATTTTGTGAATTAGATATTCGATCTGATTTTGAATGTGTGTGAGGCTTGTTTAGATGAGCAACCATGGCAAATGATTCTGAGTGTTCTGGTTCGCCATTTAGTGCAGCTCGACGGGTTGCATTACGACGAACACACGCATATGTTTCTTCAAGATCAAGTGCAGGATCCTTTCTAAGAATCTCACTTCAAATTTGTTCAAATTCTGTATCTAGCCCATTCAAGAAAATATGCACTCTCAATCTATCGACTGATTTTTATAGGCAATTATATCTTCGGGATCTTTCATGACAATCCTATCCCGATGATCCAATTATTGAAAGATTTCTACCAGTTCACCATAATAGGTAGAAAGTAGGCAGCTGACCTGTTTGGTAGAGAATGCGCGTTGATTTAGTGCAAAGATTTGTGACTCATCGGATCCATCATAGAAAGCCTTTGCAAGAGCGATCCAAATCTCACGTGCAGTGGGCAATCTAAGATAGCGCTTCATTATTTCTGGAGACATAGACGTCAGCAACCATCCTTTTACTTTTTGATTTTCGGCGTACCACTTCGCATATGACGGATCAGTAACTTCCAGAGTTGTTTTACTTGTAAGATATTCAAGCTTCTCTTGACCTGCAATCTGCATTTCCATTATTTGCGACCATGCATCGTAATTGAGTTCCGTGAGGATAACACTAGTTGTGAAACCAGCGTGTTCGGATTGAACATGGATAATCGGTACATGGGATTCGGGTTTAGACATGGTACAATGAGTATATCAGATTTGAGGAATTTCGAATAAGGGCCTTTGTTCTGATACCAAGTCAAAAGTTGAGCAAATTATTTATTTTATCAAAGAATGATTGGCGGCATTTATATCCGTAATACAATAATTGCATATCATTTAGATTATGAAAGGATTGAAAAATAAATGGAAACTATCCTATTGACATACAATTATATATTTACATTAATATTAGAGATTCTTGCCTCTCTATACAACTTGGAATGGAAGCAAATCAGGGATCCTAGAAGGAAGAGAACAAACTTTGTGATATACATTCAAAAAAGTCAACATTTATAATATAATTAAATAATAAAGCTAAAGTATTTAATTAGATAGAAGGGTTAACTAAATTTGCATAATATAGACATTTGATGTTCCGCAAAAGATACGATCAAAGTCTATATAGGATATTCTGTCAGCCAATTTCACCTAAAAACACTCAACAACTCATTATGGGGCACCAAAAGTGTTTTCGAAGCGCCCTTCGACACTCAGGTCAGACTTTGTGCAAGAGAATAAAAGCGAAAGCTTACAAGATCGATGATACATCCACGACTTAAAGTCGTGAAGTATAATTCTAAACGCCCTATGCATGATTAAATATCATGAATTAAAGCGGATCCGTTTCCCCGGCGGCTCCAGGTCATTCCGCTGCATGTCAGTTTCGGGCATACGGGAACACCAAGGCTGCGTTTGGTTAATAGGTTTAGGGTAGGATTAGGATAGGATTAGCACATAATCCAATGTTTGGTTCAATTTTTAGCAATATAGCATTTTCCCGGAGGCCCGCTATTACCCATTGTACAACCTTGAAATTACATCCCTACTGCTGTGAGGGATTATGAAACTTCATTTGCCCAGTGAAGATGATAAGCAGACAAATTTTCGAAATTGACCTTTTGTTCCCACCAAAACCAGATTCCATCGCTTAGGCCGTGCCATTTTTTTCCGCTCTTTCCTCCAGGGTTTGTTCGTGATTTGCTCCCGCGCGATTTTTCCGTCCTTTCCTCTTGTGTTTGGCCTATCAATTCGCGACTTCTACCTCCTTGCTTGGTTCTATTTTAAGGGTCATTTGGGTTCGTTTTTCTGCTGTTTTTGGGCATATATCCCTTCTGTTTTTGGCTCATTCTTCTTGCTGCTCCATGTTCAAATTTATAATGTTATTTTTGTTCATATTGGCTGTTGTGGGATCGAGATTTTTCCTGTTGTTGGTCGACAATATGATGCTGAATTCGATTTATACTGTTTATTTGGTTCATGTTTAGACTGTGTTGGATCGAGCTTTGTCTGTTGTTGGTCGATTTATGATGTTGTTTCCCCTGCTGTTTTTTGCTTCGAATTCTTACTGTTTTTGAGCTAAGTTTCATGTTGTGTTTGATTCGAATTCTTGTTGTTGTAGAGTTGAGTTTCCAGCTGTTTATGGGCACAAATTTATGCTGAGGTTTAGAATCTTGCTCTTATTTTCTTTTCTAAATTTGCTACTATTTGTTGAACCTTGCTGTTGTATTGCCTGTATCTTTGCCGCAATATAGTTTATTATGAGGTTGTTGTTTGGATTGTATGTGCTTGTTGCTGTATCATTACTCTCTTTTTTTTAGCTTTTTTTTATGTTTTTAGGCCAGTGAATAGTCTCTTTTAGGTTTAATCTGGTTGAAAGCGGTTTTTAAGTTGGTGCATTGTTTGCTTATTACTTGATTATTTGTAATGAATATGATTTGTGGTTGGTTGATTTGCTATGAATGCAAGAACTGCAATGTAGATACCGTTGAGATATTATTGCTGGTAGAATAAAAACAGGAACTATATGGTAACTTTGTCCAACTTTTTAAATAATTTGAGAATACCTTTAGTACTTTAAAAAAATGATGATTCTTCAACAGTTTTGATCTCTCTGTATTTGTTTCAGTGAAATGGATTATGAGCTTTATTTTCATAATTAATCGAGATCTTTGTCTTAAATGTCAAGGTAGTCAATTTTAACTCAAAGTTTGCTCTGTCACTTTTGAGTACATTGTGTTGATTTTTAATGAAAAAAAAGATTTAAAGTTTCGAAAAGACAGAAGAATCAAATTAATGTGGCTCTATTGTAAGGCACTGGTCTTAAGTCAAGTTAGACAACAAACAATAATTGTCCATGTCTTAAATCGGCATTAATTTATAGTGAGTTTGCTGCTGTAGTACAAGATGTACTGAACATGAATCACTGGATCTCGATACAGACGTGCATCAGATGTTCCATGAAGTTGAGGCAACTTGTGAGTTGATGTCTATATTGCAAACCCCATTGTCAATGGAAAGGTTGTTGGTAAAAATAACATACTGTAAATATCGGGCTACCTTTTTTGCGCACTCACATTGTTATTAATATATTTTTGTTGGACAAATCTGCAATATTTTTTAGATATGTTTGACTTACCTACTGAAGTATGTGTTTGCAACTATGGATGTGTAAATTATATGAATTGAAAGAGTATTTGGACCTTATTGTTTTGTACACAGTGTGATGCTTTTCAGTGTTCTTAGTAGTATTTACTCTGTTCATAATGTTTTGTTGATAGGGTGTTCATATGTATTTGTTTTGTTAATTACGATCAATTAGATAGTAAATACCTTGGACGAACAAAGTCATGCCATTTTACAGGGACTAGTTAATTGATCATTAATAATCTAATGAGTCATTATCCAATTTACTCATAATCGCCAATCACCGATTTTTGCATTGTTAATGATGCAGTGAGACTTGTTTAGAAAATGTTATAGCATGTTTTTATATTTTTCATATTTGGATGATGCTCGGGTATTATTTCAGATTGAATTGGTTCGAAATAAATTCAATTTGATTAACATGTATTCATTAGAATTTGAGATTAGCTTAAAAGTTCAAATTAATTTTATATTATTTATTATAATATTTTCAATATTTTATGATACTATTTAATTCATTATAATATTTTATTAATAATTAAAATAAATAAATTTAATTTGATTAACTAAGATTTAATTAAAATAAAATAATAGAAATAATTGCAAAACCTATTCCAGGGTAGTTTTGTCATTTAACAAATAAAATTAATCTTTACCACATATTATCAACTACACCAAACACAATATTACTTATCATAATTTACTAATCATACGAACCAAACACAATATAGTTTATCCATTAGTTTATTTATCAACCCATTATCCACTTTTTAATCTATCCATCACTTATCCTATCACAGCAACCAAGCGCACCCCAACAGTTATAAATGAACAATTCCAAAGATTTCGGTGCAGGATTTTACCTTACCTAGGATTCTTTGATTATATATTCTTGAAAATTAGGGATCCTACATTTTCCATGTGATTATTCTCTTGTTTATAGAGTATCTTCCATATTAGAAAATGAAATTGTATCTTAGCTAGACATATATGGATTCACGTATTTCCTTATATAGAGCTCGGGTGCAGAACTCTTAGTTCAGATCTGGACCTGTCAGAGGTTGGGCCAGAGCAAGGCCAGAGTTCAAACCAATGTGCACCTCAGACCACTTGTTATGTAATCCTTGTCATCTTATGGTTGATTGGTCGTTGCTCCGCCCAAGTAGATCAGGCTTTGACTCTCGTATTGTTTTGTAATGGAAATTCATGTCAGAATATTGTTATGGATGAAGAGGTCGGGTTGAGAATACTTCAGTTGATGATGCCATTGGAGCCACCGTTAACTATAAGCTCATCTTAGTAATCCTTACCTTAGTAATCATCATAGGTAATAGCAGCTTTGATCACATGTTATCACGTACAAGTATAGTATCATTGTATTACCCACGTGTGTGCGACCATACATCTTAGACAAACTGTTCTTTATATTTACTTTTAGATAATTAGGACTATGGTCGTTTTAGATCAGATCAGGATCAAGTCAGGCATTGATTAGATCATGCCAGATATCAGTCAAGAAGCGACTATATCATATCAAGATTAGGTCAAGCATCGATCAGATCAAGATTAGGTTACGATTAGGTGAGTCATTAGAGCAGTCGTTGAATGTTTAGGCCGACTTGTTGCAATGTGAATAATGAGCCCGTTCTAGTGACTGAGGTCCTAGGCTTTTTTCAAGGATATTTGTTAGATATGAGTTTATGGCAGATATAACATGGTATGTCACTTGCCCCCAGCTAGACGGTTCTACCCAACCCTTGGGAGGAGATGCATATAATGCATTCATGAGTGCTCGGACTTCATGAGCTTGGTGATTTCTCATCATACTTTGCCTTATGTTGTGCATAATCTTGAGATCTGACTTGTGTTAAGTTACTCTTAAAGTTCTATCTATCCTTAAAATTTTTATGAGTTTCCAACAGATCTTTATTCAAGGAAGGGTCGTCCCGTGTTGGATTTTGCCTAGGCGGCTATAGATTTGGCCCAGGGGAGGTCGTTCTCGGCACCAGGGGAGGTCGTTCCCGGCACCAGAGTAAGTTTTATGCGTACTCATCATCTTATAATTTTGGGATGGATTTCCTGCAGACGGAGCCAAATATCATATAACGAAAAATGAACCTGCCAATGAGGAGACACAATCAATGTCCACGTTGGATATTTCATCACCAAACTTCGCCTGAAAAATTCAACAACTTGTTATGGGGCGCCATAAGTATTTTTGGTGTGGTCGCTTCGACGCTGAAGTCAAAATTTATGTATTAGAATAAAATGCTAAAGTTTGTACATTGTGAAGTTATGGACCTGTTAGAGTTTGGGCCACTAAATGTCGACAGATTATAATCTCGGTTAGTCACGACGCGGCACGTTTTCCGCTTTTATTATAAAAATCCTCGATATTTTATTTCATGTATTCATATGAAAATAAATATTTATTTTAATTTTTTAGATTATTTCAACATTGCAATTACATTAATAGAGATCTATAAAAAAAATGCTATTTGAAATTCTTTCTAAGTTATTTAATTATAGGCTTTTCAGCCCAAGTGATCATGGATGAATCTAAGATGGATTGGTAAAGTTAAGCCCATTACGAGGTTTTAAGGCCTCAATATAAAGGTACTGAGAGTTTTTTCAACTTACTAACTGCTCAATTTCAATCTCTTTTTAGGTTGGATTATTTCAAATTCAATCTTTAGTAGTTACTTTTTTTAAAAAAAAAATTGTAATATTCCGCAATAGTTACGGGTGGCTAGTACTAGGGGTATTAACGAACCGAGCTAGTTTACAAGTTTTTCGAGTTGACTCGAAAAATATTTAATTCGTATTTGAAATTACCAAATTCGAGCCGAACTCGAACATATGTGAACTTTTTTCGAGGCAAATTCGAGCTCAAATTATTTTGTTCGATAATTCGTGAACTTTAAAATTTTATTAATTAAATATAAATATATATTAAATAAATATATTTCGAGTCTTTTGGACTTTTATTTTCGAGTAATAATTACGAATAGTTCACGAACATATTCGAATATTTCAAGCCGAGCTTGAACTCCGTCATTCATTCAAACTGAATTTGAGCAAAAAAGTATTAAAATTTTCGAGCTTCAAATCGAGCACAAGCTCAAATTCGAGCCTCAAAATTTTCATGATATTCGATTCCTTGGCCGTACCAATGATTTTTTTAAGTTTAAGTCAACCATGAAAAGTTGAGTCTTTCTTTTGGTATATTTACTAGAAAAATAAGTTTCAACAACTTAAATTTGTGGTACCCATTACAATGTTTATAAAATATTAAATTTTTTGAGACCCAAAATAAAATAAAAATTGGATTAAGCCGGCAGTTCTTGGACCGAAACATGTACTTAATATAACATTAATATTAGTTATTACAGTTTTATATGAATTTTGTTGAAATATCATTCATGATAATAATTATAACTTGTAACAAAGATTTAGCTAGAAAGCAACGAGATATATATACACACATATATAATAAGTCTCTCAACCTTAATACTATTAAATACAGGGGCGGAACCATAAAAAATATTTGGTGGGACGAAACTTTTTTTTATAATACTTGAGCAAAAAAAAAAATTTGGGGTGCAAATATTTTTTTTAAAAAAATAAGGCTACAAAAAATTTAAAAAAAAACATTCTTGGGCCCGCACCCTCGGAGTCCTTCCCTGATTACATATTGAGGAATAATTGATGAATGAATTTCAAATGATCGTGATATTGAGTGTATTTGAAATTTTTCATAATTAATAAATTAGAAAGGATGAATTTGAAATCATCTTAATTAAATTTTACCAGACAGCTATAATGTATTTGAAATC